>CM055904.1:46088329-46813329 GCA_029582155.1 Panopea generosa | reverse complement strand
TTTCCACCACCACTACCACCACCAAATCCACCACCACTACCACCACCACTACGACCTCCATCACCACTACCACCACCACAACTACCCCCATCACCACTACCACCACCACTTTCACCACCACTACCACCACCACTAACACCACCACTTTCACCACCCCTACCACCACCATTACCACCACCACTACCACTTCCACCACCACTACCACCACCACCACCACCACCACCACCACCACCACCACCACCACCATCACTACCACCACCACCTCCATCACCACTACCACCACCACTTCCACCACCACTACCATTTCCATTTCCACCACCACTACCACCACCACCACCACCACCACCACTATCACCACCACCTCCATCACCACTACCACCACCACTTCCACCACCACTACCATTTCCATTTCCACCACCACTACCACCTCCATCACCACTACCACCACCACTACCACCACCACCATCACCACCACCACTAGTACCACCACCCCTACCACTACCACTTCCACCACCATTACCAACACCACTACCACCACCACTACCATCACCACTACCACCACCACTACCACCACCATAACCATCACAACCACCACCACTACCACCCCTACCATTATTTTCTCTAATGACATTTATTATTTTATTACATAGAAGAACAACAGAAGAGGTCTTGTCTCGTCCACGTAATAAAGAAACACTGCCACCTGATTGTCTACTATATATCAGCAGCGTACAAATATCTGCTGGACTACCTTATACAATACAGCTGTCTGCACGAAGAAGAATACCAATTCATAGCCGATCAGCGAGTTGGACGTGTGAACCAGATGCGATGTCTTGTTGTAATCATTCTGGGCAAGGACTACAGGTCTATTCTCGTTTTCCTCAAATTCATTTTGGAAAATAATACCGACATACATAAGGAAATAAGTCATTTTGGGGATATGAAAGTTGACAACGTTGTTGAGATGAAGTGCACGCTGTGTGTTATGGGACAACGCGTTATTATGAGCCTACTGATAGACGGGTTATTCAGCAAGCAGTTAATTGATACAGATTTCTATTCAGAAACTAGCCAATGTAGTATTGTTGGTAGACAACAGAGGGCGCTGTGGGGAAAACTCTCTCATCAAGTTTCCATTGAAGGCAATTATGAAGAAATGGCCAGAGCTATTGTAGAAGCTGTTGAGAAACTTGGCTTCTATTCCGATATCGCACAGATGTTGCGACTCGATATTAAAGCAAAGGAAAATAGTTTTCAATGCAAGTGCGGACCTAAGATGAACGTTTTGGAAGCGGATGTAAACGAGCGCGATGATACTACGGAGGTAGATTCGCTGCCTGAAGATGGTTATGCCGCAATGGAATACATTGGAGATGAATCAGATCTCGGAGTACCCTTCGTGGAACCCCCTTTCCCTGACGGCGGGTTAGTGTGGCCAGAAAATCCAGCGGGCGACAAGGGAGATGAACCGGTTAGTCCACACTTGTATGACATGTATGACTGCGATCTGGCAACGGGCAAAACTGAGAATTTTTTCAGACAATCCCTTGACGGACATAACACCGGCGGAGAAGATTGAAATAATCATAGAAATGTCCTCATTTGCGAGGTGATCTGTTATGGCGCATATTTTAAGACACTTTATGCCAGCATTTTCTTGTGAAGAGTTTTCTTTGCTCGCTCGCAGGTTTAGTTCCATTTGTGGGTAATATTTATAAAGCATTAGAATTATATGGTGCCATCAGCATAATTGTGAGTACTTCCGGTTTTGACTGTAAAATAGATCCTTCCGCATTATTTTTGTTGTATCAACAATGTATTCCGGTTGCTCATGATTGGGAAAACATGAACGTTCACAAACGTGTATAACAAAGCGTCTATCCCAGAACACGATCTCTCCCGAATCAGGTCTATTAATCACCAATGAAAACGCATGGAATTTTATGTCTGTATCACAATTCATGGCAATTGAAAAGTTACTTAGCTGTGACATTCATTCAAATTTTCTCTGAAGCAACTGACCAATCAACATTGCTATTTAACGGACACAATCGGGAGAACTTGGTCCGTTCTACAGACTAATTACAAAGCTGTTTATGAACATTATTTTGGGTCTTATAAACTACATTTTGCTCATTAAGTACACTTTGTCTCTCATTTACATAAATTTGTGAATAACCTTACAGATAATGAATGGAATCGGACCGCGGAACGGAGGAGTAAAACGAAATCGTACTTTCGACAGAATTGTGAAACGGAGTAGTAACACTGGATTTGTTCGAGTCCCGAGCTGGCTGCATATTTTTCTTTTCATGTTACATTGGCGCCAACGGGGGACTGTAACTTATATTTATTCTAAGAAACATTCCGAGAAACATTCACATGATTCTCTGGTCGCTATGGAATTCGGGGACGAATTTGTGAGGGAATATTTTACAGTGTGTACGTAAACTACAAGGAGAGAAATGTATGTAAGCTGTTGTTAGCTCAGTCTCTAGAGCATTTGCCCTGTAAGCGAAGAGTTCCGGGTTCGAGTCCTGGACTGGCTACATCTTTTTCTCGTCCAGTTGTTGCTATTTGAGAATAATTTCCAGACAATGGCATTTAAAAATAACATTCAAGCATGTTCAGTCAAACTAAGCATATACCTTTTAAGGACTAATTAAATATAACAAAAGAATACTGTTGCTATTTACGTTATGCACAATGGTAAGGTACCAGTGTTTAGGTAGCTGTTTATATGTTTACTATATGCTTGTTATTTCTATACAGCATGCTCACATGAACTAAAGAGTGTTCATTGTTTAATAGAAATAAAAAGTGTTTAACTAATCGAGATTTATCTGAGTAAAAATGACCAACGATATTATACTTGTGTTGAAATGGTCATAGTTAATTCCTTTTACTCTTTTGTAATTTGGGTTAGTTTTATGTCGTATAGAATTATGAACAAGTCGTCTCATAGATAACTCGTCCTAAGACAACTCGTCCCATTTGAGAAAACTCGTCCCAAGTTTCGCGACAACTCGTCCCATATTTAAAGACAACTCATCCCACCAAAGGAAAAGTGTTACTTACACTGATGCTGTGTTATAAGTGTAAGTTATTAAGAGTCTCATCAAACTTGATTAAAAACAAAAGTGTTACACCAACTGAAACGCCTTGATTACATGTCTCTGGCCAAATGTCAAAGCATCGTCTTATTATTTTTTTGCTTATAAAAATGCAAATTTTATGTGAGTTTTAGTTCAATATTTTTATTTTAGTTCAAATCTGTTGAATGTTACTGTTCGTAATTCTCGCGTTTGTTTTATACACAAAGAAAATTGTTCTATAATTTTCTAAAGAATTATACTTTGAAATGTGCTGTGTGTTAGTTCAATATTTTATTGTTAATTTCATTTGTTGAATGTAAATGTTTGTTACTGCGTTTTGGTTCAATAATAAAATAATGTGCTAAATATTTGCTTGAAGAAATGGAAATGTTTGAATGTTATATATTGACATGTGTGTCTAGTGCGAGCTTCAAGAAATATATATTGTGTGTGCTGTGTATTAGTTCAATGATATTTCAAATGATACGTGCAATGTGACGGGTCAGTTCAGTTTGTCATATAACTGAGTATGTCCATACCAAGTTCCTATATACCGAAAGGTCCGCTATGACATCACACGTACAATGTATGTGACGGGCCAGTTCAGTTTGTCATATAACTGAGTATGTCCGTACCAAGTTTCTATATACCGAGAGGTCCGCTATAGCATCACACGTGCAATGTATGTGACGGGTCAGTTCAGTTTGTCATATAACTGAGTATGTCCATACCAAGTTAACATATACCAAGAGTTCCGCTGTAGCACCAAACGTGCAATGTATGTGACGGGTCAGTTCAGTTTGTCATATAACTAAGTATGTCCATACCAAATTAATATAAACCGAGAGCTCCGCTATAGCACCACACGTGCAATGTATGTGACGGGCCAGTTCAGTTTGTCATATAACTGAGTATGTCCGTACCAAGTTTACATATACCGAGAGGTCCGCTATAGCACCACATGTGCAATGTATGTGACGGGTCAGTTCAGTTTGTCATATAACTAAGTATGTCCATACCAAGTTAACATATACCATGAGTTCCGCTATAGCACCACAAGTGCAAGGTATGTGACGGGTCAGTTCAGTTTGTCATATAGCTGAGTATGTCCATACCAAGTTAACATATACCGAGAGTTCCACTATAGCACCACACGTGCAATGTATGTAACGGGTCAGTTCAGTTTGTCATATAACTAAGTATGTCCATACCAAGTTAACATATACCGAGAGTTCCGCTATAGCACCACATGTGCAATGTATGTGACGGGCCAGTTCAGTTTGTCATGTAACTGAATATTTCCGTACCAAGTTTACATATACCGAGAGGTCCGCTATAGCACCACAAGTGCAATGGATGTGACTGGTCAGTTCAGTTTGTCATATAACTGAGTATGTCCGTACCAAGTTTACATATACCGAGAAGTCCGTTATAGCACCACACGCGCAATAAATGTGACTGGTCAGTTCAGTTTGTCATGTAACTGAGTATGTCCGTACCAAGTTTACATATACCGAGAGTTCCGCTATAGCACCACACGTGCAATGTACGTGAAAGGGTCAGTTTAGTTTGTCATATAACTGAGTATATCCGTACCAAGTTTACATATACCGAGAGTTCTGCTATAGCACCACAAGTGCAATGTACGTGACGGCCAGTTCAGTTTGTCATATAACTGAGTATGTCCATACCAAGTTTACATATACCGAGGGTCCGCTTTAGCATCACACGTGCAATGTATGTGACGAGTCAGTTCAGTTTGTCATGTAACTGAGTATGTCCGTACCAAGTTTACATATACCGAGAGGTCCGCTATAGCGCTACACGTGCAATGGATGTGGCGGGTCAGTTCAGTTTGTCATGTAACTGAGTACGTCCATACCAAGTTTACATATACCGAGAGATCCGCTATAGCACCACACGTGCAATGTACGTGAAAGGGTCAGTTCAGTTTGTCATATAACTGAGTATATCCGTACCAAGTTTACATATACCGAGAAGGCCGCTATAGCACCACAAGTGCAATGTACGTGACGGCCAGTTCAGTTTGTCATATAACTGAGTATGTCCGTACCAAGTTTACATATACCGAGAGGTCCGCTATAGCATCACACGTGCAATGTATGTGACGGGTCGGTTCAGTTTGTCATGTAACTGAATATGTCCGTACTAAGTTTACATATACCGAGAGGTCCGCTATAGCACTACACGTGCAATGGATGTGACTGGTCAGTTCAGTTTGTCATATAACAGAGTATGTCCATACCAAGTTTACATATACCGAGAGGTCCGCTATAGCATCACACGTGCAATGTATGTGACGGGTCAGTTCAGTTTGTCATGTCACTAGGTATGTCCGTACCAAGTTTACATATACCGAGAGGTCCGCTATAGCATCACACGTGCAATGTATGTGACGGGTCAGTTCAGTTTGTCATATAACTAAGTATGTCCGTACCAAGTTTACATATATAGAGAGGTCCGCTATAGCACCACAAGTGCAATGTACGTGACGGGTCAGTTCAGTTTGTCATATAACTGAGTATGTCCATACCAAGTTTACAGAAACCGAGGGTCCGCTATAGCATCACACGTGCAATGTATGTGACGGGTCAGTTCAGTTTGTCATATAACTGAGTATGTCCGTACCAAGTTTACATATATCGAGAAGGTCCGCTATAGCACCACACGTTCAATGTACGTGAAAGGGTCAGTTCAGTTTGTCATATAACTGAGTATATCCGTACCAAGTTTACATATACCGATAGTTCTGCTATAGCACCACACGTGCAAGGTATGTGACGGGTCAGTTCAGTGTGTCATATAACTCAGTATATCCGTACCAAGTTTACATATACCGAGAGGTCCGCTATATAGTCCACTCATTCTATGAGAATAAAAGCTAAACCTCCAACTAATTGCAACAGAAATATAATTTGTTGTTCATAAAAGTATAATATCTACCTGATATCATATCAAAAGTCTAACAAAATATCATTGGTGGAACCACCGTAAAAAATAATTATTTCAACGATGCCATAAATCTGAAAATATTTTCTATTTTTCACAATAACTTCTATAAAAAAATGCCAAAGACAGTATTCATGTGTGTTTTTTTCACTTACTCCTAAAAGTAGTCATTTTGTTGGTTACAAGTATTATATTTAATGCCACAAACAATTGTTTAAAGATGGGGTTGGGGTGTGGGGGAGATTTTTTAACCAAACCTTTTTATATATTACCCCACCCACTTAAATATTCTATAGATTTACAACATAATTATAGTCTTTAAATTTAGGTTAAGACTTAGAATTTTAACTTAGTATATAGAGGAAAACAAGTTAAATTATGTTCTCCCAATGAATCTTTTTTGTCGGATATGAATATTACAGTACAGCAATTTATATTTCAATGAAGGAACTTAACAGTGGTTAACTTATCAAAGCACCGAAAAGAAGTTTGTCAGAATTAATGGTCTTCTCCATCAACTTTAAACGTGACCAGACATGTCTCTGCTATTAAACACAAGTACTACTTACTTCAAATAAACTTATTTGAAGTCTATAAGTCTTCCAAATTCAAATTATCAATTTCTACCACAGCCTGTGTATTAGAGCAACTGATCGCCTGGCATTCTCCACATCCAGATGAACACTCTAAACCATGTTTCCTGCAAGTGCAACGCTTGGTGTCACAATTCACTTTACAGTTACATCTGATAATCTTTAACAGATCATCAGGTGCTGGCTGCAGATGTGTCTTTATTGGTAGTAACAAATTATCAACAGTTTTCCAACCCCATTCTAGTGCATCCAAAGTGTTACAATTTCCACCATTCCACTCTTGAATTTGCAAATATACACGCAAACTATGATAACTAGCAGATGCACTCGTTGGTGGCAAGGTATGGACCTGGACAAATGTTGCACTTGTCATTACCTTATTTGCAAATTTTCGAAATCGGAGATTATCTAGTCCTTCATGTGGTATACCATTATACAGACATATAATTGCCTCTTCGCCTGCTTTAATAATATCCTCCTTTGTTGCATTGTCATTCATGAACACATCTGCTTGCTCCTTTAGGTAATTGTTACATCTGAGCTTTTTGAAAGCTGCACCTTTCCCTACACCAAACAGTCGATGTGGTGTCACAACCAGTAAGTGCATGAACAAATGGGAATTGTTTACACAAATCGGGACCAATTGCTTGCACTGTTCGTGTTATATCCCACTTTTTTACACTCTTTGCATTCACTCTGTTTATATCTGATGTAAAGTATAACTTGTTAGTACCAATATTACAATGATAGCAAAGATGAATTAACAGATCTGTATCTTCTCCTACAACAACAGTATCACAAACTCTAGCACAATCTACAGCTGTTTTGACTATTAATACATCAGCATCACTTGTTGCATGAAATGTTTTGCAACCCTTTATATCAAGGTGCTGACTAAGCATATCGATGAAAGCTTGTTTATTTTCCACATTCGTAAGAAAATGTTCCTTTTTAGATCTGAATGGTGTAGTTTCATTGAACTGTGCTTTAGGACAAGTTACGCCTCTTGTACGCCGTATGTGGGTACACTCCTTGGTAGAAGAACCAATTGAGTAGCCATCAAAAACGATAACTGGAGTTTCATACTTTCTTGTTACATAATCAACGTATGTTTCACAAATACATCCGAATGAATCTCCTTTATTCCATGGCAAGCGTTGTAACAGTGAGCCACCATCTAAAATGTATTGTACATGTTCGCCTGAGGTGTCCTGTTTGTTGCATTCACCTAATGACCAGATTGCATTAGCAAGGGATGGCTTATCAGACCCGATGCTTCAAAAAGTGAAGAGGGCAAACTATACAACTCATAGGAAAATATCTCTGCCTGATTATCAAACAGTCTGTCAGCCGCTGCGATAAGACGTTGAAACAATAGTTGTGGATCTACGACGATGGCTTCTCCGTCAACTTTCACAGAAGATTTGGAACCAAGAGCTATATTCAAGTACATTTTTATCAACCATAGCATCCAGAATCTTGTTACCAACTTCATTCGCAGCATTAACGTTAACACGAGAATCAGCTGACATGCCAGTTTCAATGTTACGCAATGTTGAATCTTCCGCAAATGGATTTCTCTCTTGAAGGAAAGAATGGAACTTTAATTTATCTTTTTGATCTCTTTCTTTCCTAGCTGGTCTGCTTTCTACATGCTGGTCACTTGTTTGATAATCACTATTTGTAACTGTCTGCATGGCTCTGTTAATTTCGGCACATGCTGGCATTGAAAGCAACCATTGAGTCCTCTGTGATTCTGACAAACCTCGTCCACGTGTCATACCACCAATTGCTTTAACACTACGCATCAACACTTGTTCTATCACTAAATCTGATGACAAACCATATCCATCACTGAAAAAATCAAAAATATTTGGATGTTCCTCTTGAAGCCTTCCCATTGTTTGAAGGTATAGATATGTTGATTTGACATACAGGTTGTGACCTGCAGCAGCAAAATAGGGCAACATGTCTTTCAGTGTTTGAAGATGAAGTTGCCAACAACCTGTGCGTTCTGCTTTAATAAATTTGCGTAACAAGTCTACCATTGTCATATACATCAACCATAGTTTCGATGTGGGGAAATTGGAAAGAGATTGTTTTTTGTTGTTCATTTTTTCCTTTACCTTTTCAAATACAGCTTCACAAGAAATGGATTCAACAGTGATATCTGATGCTATAAGTTTATCATACATATTTCCAACCTCAATTAATATTTCATCACAAATGTGAGTTGCCATTGTATTAGACTGCTGGTTTGTTTCAGATTCTATTGTTTTCTTGTCTGTAAAAGTGGATTTTAATTTTTCAGATTGCGATAAGATCGTCAGTTGTTGCTGAAATCCGTGGCACTGCCTTGGTTTCTTTAGTTCCAGGTGTGACACAAGCAATAATGCCCATGCCGTGAAAAGTGTTGTGTCCATCTAAAGTTCTGACATTATGATCTACATTATCTGCAATGTATTGTGTGAACTGGCCATGTTTAATATCAGGGATATCCGTTCCTTGTGAAGCTGCTGCACTGACCTCAAACTTTTTAATCTCGGTATATGATACGCAGAATCCCAACCTTTTAAGGGTATCAACCAAAAATTTCGATTAGAAATGATGGTGCATTTGAACTCCTAGTCCAATCTGTAGTGGTGCAATAAGTACCCTTGGCCTCGAAGCCTGTATTACCGATTGACCAATAGAGGCAATCTTCATATCAGCATTTGTTTCAATAAACAAAATTCTCAAAAGTAATTTCAAACTATCAGGAATGTTATTTAAATTTGCTTCCATTGACATCAAGTCGGATGGATCTGGGTAATTCAGTTTAGTTGCATCTATAGCTTTTATGTCATTTAACAACAACTTTCTGCTGTTTTTATAATTTCTTTCTTTTCAGATAAAGAATCCTGCGTTTTCGAACGTTCGTAAAAACTCCGTAAAATTGATGATGCATTGTTTC
Source organism: Panopea generosa (assembly GCA_029582155.1). Lineage (NCBI taxonomy): Eukaryota > Metazoa > Mollusca > Bivalvia > Adapedonta > Hiatellidae > Panopea > Panopea generosa. Next base: position 46,803,715 of record CM055904.1, on the reverse strand, counting down.
TGAATGTTACAACATTCCTTTTGCCATTTATATCTGTAATTATGATAGAGGAGTCAAAGCGTTCTTTAAGTTTTGTCCTCATGTGTGTTACCGTGTAAGCAAGTTCCCCACATATATCTTTCATTCGCTCTACTAGATCTACAATTGTTATTTGTTCATCATCATTATCTCTTAGGTATTGTGTAACTTCTAAAAATGCTGACGCTTGATCATAGTTTATTGGCCTTCCACAATGTTTCTTGCTTTTTTTGTCATCAAGTTGAAATATTTGTGGTATCTCCCTGCCGGTTCTAAAATTAACACTGCACGACTGATGGTAAGTTGCATCTGCAGCTGGTAGGTCATGTACACTCTTTAATCTATACTTTACTTGCTCAGCCCAATGGTCATCTCTTTATCTGCAAACGTTTTCTATTTTTTCTTGAAATTCAAGTGTTCGAACAGGAAATACATCACAACCTCTTTTTCTTCCGCTATATTTTGTGAGCTGACCACAAAACAAACAATGTGTATTGCAATGGTAGGGTTCATTACTTGAACGTAATGAAAAAGGTCTAGGGGACGTTGTGTTTGTTTTTTAAGTGTCTTTTTTATTTCATTTGGATTGCAATATAATCGACGGCATTCTGTATGTATCACTTGTCCTGGATGAGTACATAGGTCATCACCACGTAATTTACTTGCTTCATTGATGCCATTGCTTCCCTTTTCTCGTAGCTTCACTGTTAGCATATTGCCGTCAAGAGCGAGATAATGCAGTTGACAGATACATCACTGAAAAAAATCTGATTTATAAACAATAAATCTATTAGTAAAGGTCTTCATTATTTAATGATAAATGCAATAGATTAGGAATTAACATATTAAACAACAAATATTTCACTCAATTGCAAAGAAAAATAAGAAACAATCACTAAACACCACGTTTTGAAGCATTATCAAAAAGTATAGATAAAAATAAAAAAATGACCCGAATGGGGTTCCGTACTTTGAAAAAATTGGCAGAAGTTCCCGGAAATTATTTTTAATATATATTTTTTTAATTCAATTTTTATTCTATATATTTGTAAATATCGTTTACATCTCAATCTGAAAGAATATTCTTGCAATATTCAAGAAAAATTAGCTTACATTTTTTACCTTCTTGAAGTCACGAAAACACATGACATTAACGATTATTCCTCACTATTACCTTTTAGAGACAAATATTAATATTACTATAATAGTCACGTTAGCTGATATAATGTTACCTTATCGATTACTGATATCAGAACAAAACAATAAAGCGCAACTCACCTCATAATGTGAAGATTAAATGTTGTCTGCAAACACGTGAATTATTTGTTTTGATCTGTTTCATTGGATGCTTTTTACCGGATGACTGAAACGTTCCAGGAGTATACATGTATGGTGGTCTAAAGCGGACATGCTTTTTAGAACACTTTTTATTATATTTCAAGGTTAAAATTCACCATGTTCCACTAAATATATTTTGTTAGACTTTTGATATGTTTTTTACCCTATGTTAAGCTACTGATTACATTGAAAACATTTTCTGTTGCAATTATTTGGAGGTTAACTTTAGAATAACTGGACTAATAGCACCACTCGTGCAATGGATGTGACTGGTCAGTTCAGTTTGTCATATCACTGAGTATGTCCGTACCAAGTTTACATATTTCGAGAGGTCCGCCATAACACCACACGTGCAATGTATGTGACGGGTCAGTTCAGTTTGTTATATCACTTAGTATGCCCGTAACAAGTTTCCATATACCGAGAATTCCGCTATAACACCACACGAACAATGTACGCGACGGGTCAGTTCAGTTTTTCATATAACTGAGTATGTCCGTACCAAGTTTACAGATACCGAGAGGTCCTCTATAGCACCACACCTGCAATGTATGTGACGGGTCATATAACTGAGTATGTCCGTACCAAGTTTACATATACCGAGAGATCCGCTATAGTTTCACACATGCAATGTACGTGACGGGTCAGTTCAGTTCGTCATAGAAATATAAAGATAGTTTACCGGTCTGACATATTTTCAGCAGGTCGTCAGAATCAGATATATCGCCGAATGCACAAGTTTTGGAAAAACAGTAATTTTTAACTGTTGTTTTTAAAAATAATATATCCACAAATTATTTTAAAATATGGATACGAATTATTTTAAAATATATTATTATCACAGTAGTAAATTGTATAGAACATAGCAGGAAGTACGTAAGACAATATATAAGGTAAGTTTTTTTTATAAATATGCAAATGACAATACATAATGATTGAGATCAGTACATTTAAACATCAAAGTTACTATCAGGCACACCTGCAGCCGGGAATTCGCTGTTTCAGCCAGAACTTTGTCGGGATTTGGTTTAGGCATAGAACCGCCATTGCAAAAAGGAAGTGCTTCTGTGGGGCATAATGGCGGTTATTAATAATCCTCATTTCTTCTTCTTTAAAAATGGATTTTTCTTATTTTAATACTCATTATTTTATTTGAATGGCATTATTAATGTATTTTGAACATTTTGATAGCATTGTCATGTTTGAATTGTGAATTTAGAAAAAAAATTGATGCTTGGAAATTGGGATATGATTATATTATTTCGGAAGTCTACTTTCACTTTGTCACAAGTGTACACAATGAGCAGAAAAAAATCTCTTTACTCATCATATTTTGATAGTGCAGAGGTTCTTTCATTTGGGTTTTTCTATGAATGACAAGCCTTCAAACTTTTATTATTTACTATAGAATAAAGACCATAAATCAACGATGGATTTACACCTTTAGTACCTTGTACATTGAACCAAACTAACACATTCATTCACTTAACCATTGGATGCTTTTTAAATGCAGCCAACTTGTTTTATACATGTCGCGTGGTCAGCGTTAGGTACTGGTGATGTAAAGTGGAAAAATATCAAAATAGTCTGTATGTCAATGTTAACATTAATTATAAATATGTTTATATTTTAAAATGATATATCTACCACGACTCAAAACAGTGACTAATAACACTCTGTGGATAGGTCACGGCCCAAAATTAAGGTTTTGGTTTGCTTTTCTATGTCCTTGAATGAGCCAATAAATCTTAATTCAATATTGGAAGAAAGAACCGTAACTATTGTTGCAAGATCCTGTGGTATAAATAATAAGCAAATGGATTTAACAGCTATAATTAAAAATATCGTTTGGTTCCCCACTGAAGCCCCGGTGCCCCACTGGAGCCCCGTATTGAATTCGCGCCCTTTCCCGCACAGACTGTCTCTCCCATTTAACAAGCACCTGCTGCCTTCGACATAGAACCAGACAATAATTAAATGGCCGCGTGATGCCGCCAATTGCGGCTTACAAATATGCATAATTTATTCAGAAAATGATAGAACCACGCTCTACAACTTGGCCAAATTCAAGATAAAGTTACCATGTAAGTATATGCATAGTTAAATACTTGATTTAAAATGTAAATTATACCGTAATTGGCGAACTCGTGTGACCTAATTTGTGCGCGGATGCAAAGGGAGATAATTTCAAGCATCTCCTACCACCCCACCATTTTTATTAGATTTAAATAAATAAAAATGCATACACAGGTTAAAATCTAACTTTAATTTTGATGATTTTTATGTTACTGTTCTTTCTACCAATGATTTATAAGGCAACTATGGACCTTTAATAAAGTTTGTGTTTTCCACATTAGCAGTTCAGTTTCTTTTGTTCGATGGCCTCATTTACATTTACACTTAACGGTTTTTGGTGGATTTAAGATTGACGCATAGCGTCTGGTGTAGTTTAGAAAAAATAACATTGGCTAGGAGTATGGACCCAGATGCTGCCCACAATATAATTGTGCTTTTTCTCTATAATTATGTTGCTTTATATTCAAACGTAACTGTAACAAAATAGGTTTACTTGCGTTGAAGTTTGATCCAATGCTGTTCTTTTCAATGTGTTCAATAAAGTTTTTTTTTTTTTTTGAATATTCCTTGTTGTTGAAAGCGTACATAATTACAGTATAATAATTACAGTAATAGAAAGAGCTTGAAAAGACATTTACAGAACTGTTTAAATTTTGAAAAAACCTTTATCAGAACCATGAAATTTTTTAAAACTTTGTTGGAATATTTTCATGCCTTATGTAAGACTCTGTGACCGACGAATCACGGATCTCCTTTTGTTGATTTTTTATTGTATTATGTCATATTTTTGAAGATATTGGAATGAAAATTTCCAATCTTATGTATTTTTTCCTGCTCTTTGCATTTTTGCTATTATTTTTAATGTAGCTTTATGTTTCAAAACGTAATTTATAATGAAATGGCTGTAAAAACACATTAAATCAACAATTTTTTTCTACATTTATTCTCTCACATATTGTCAGGTTTCCTGCTCAATAAAACAAATACAAATTTACATTTGAAATGACTTTTCTGGATATATTAAATAGTTCTACTTTAAAAATTGTACATTTAAAGGTTAAATAAAACAAGTATAACACATTGTAGAAAACATAAGTTATCCTGCATATCTTGAGCTGAAAATATATACAAGTCCAAACAAAATCAACCACAGAGCTTATCAAAGTGAAATTAGACAACAGTTTTCAAGAACACTGCCTCTCCAGTCATTTAATAGTTTATCAGCAAGCTTTTCATTACTGGCTCTGTCACTCATTGTTAAAGGACAGTTTTTCAAGAGATTTAGCAATGAATCATTTGTCACCATAGTATCCCCAAGTTCATTCATTTGTGTTTTTGTGGTGTCAGTGATCTGCAGTTTCTCGAGACATTTTATTGAAGCCGAGGCTCATTACTTCTCATGTATCAAGTATGACTGCATACTGACATTATAATTATGTTCTCAACTTCTCTTAACTCAATAACTGGTTCCTCATATCATCTTTTGACCTGAAGCAGACAAAAACACAAACTTATAAATTTGATTGTCACTGGTGACCATAACTTATAATGCGTTAAAAACATTTAATTTCAAAAATAATTGCATGTACCACAATTTTGTTACATCCGAAATTATAGCAACTTTTCGATACCTCAATTTTGTTACAGCTGTATGTGGTTGAATATATCAATAAAAGCAAACTAAATAATGTTTGTAAAACAAAACAGACCATTTTTATATGCGATATAATAATTATTTCATTGAAAATAGCGTCTGAATATCATAATTCTTTGTTTACAATTTAAAAAAGAAGAACCAAATGTACAGGTCAAGAGGTCGGCAGATCAGCTGATTTTACTCGAAGAAGTCACCAACTTTCAGTCCCAATTTCTTCGAAAACTGACTTGTAAAATAATAAAAACTTGTTTCAAAAACGTAAAAGAAAACAATTTAAATAGGACCAACTTTTACCTGATTTATGAAAAGGGTCTGGTGGAATTTATCAGTAAATTTCGTGACCCAATATTGGCATATATCGATGTACAACAAAATGGTGGTAAGTGTTGATCACGTGTTACGCGAAAGAAGACGCATGACCTATGAACTCAAATGCGATTGTCATTTTATGCTCAAATTAAGATATTTTAATACCATTTTGAAGGGGAAAGAATGTAGTTTTTAATGATATTTGCCGCTTACCGATATTCAGAATAATTTTGTAGGTACATGAAGCCAACTTTGATGATCTATGGCGGTGTTATTTTTTGGCCTAGAAAAAAAGCGGCAAACACCAGCTTATTCTTTTCTCTGATTGGTCAATTTAATCTTAATTTGCATATGTCAGTAATTAATATGCGCAGATCGATTTGAAAACACCCACTGTCACAAAACGGCGTCTGTGACCGTGCACTTTATGCAGGTACTAGAATTTCTAATACACGACAGGTTTATCAATTAATATGTCCTAGGTTTTGAAATAAAGATATAACAAAACATACATTATTGTAAAGATAATTTTTGGAAGGCGAGCAAAGCTCTGACTTCCTTAGCTGTTGTGGTAGGAACCGTCATATTCATCCGACCGATAATGTAGTTCACAACTTTCAACACGCATTTACCGTAGCAGAGGACGTATTATACAACAAAAGTTTCAAAGTTTTTTATTTGTTGCGGATGTTTTTCTTTACAAAAGTTCAAAAATACGATACGGGAAGCATACAATTTGCATGGAAATGCAAAAGAATACACTTCTAAAAAAACACGGCAATTTTCATTGATAAAAAATTGTTTTACGCATTTACTACTATGCATAGTGACGTCATCTGGTGATTGGGGATATAATCTCTAAAACCATTCGACATGTAATCATCAATGGGGTGAAATATTGACATGTTTTCGATGTAATAACTCATAGTTTGAGTAAAAAGTGATGGTTAGTGAAATTTTATTCACTACAGATTGTCCTCTTTTAATTTTGATAATAAAATAACGAAATTAGGTTTGGGGCTACATTTGTTGTTTATAGAAAAAACGCGCCAATCTGTCATCTTATGCAAGCAGCGCATTGATGAACATTTTTAACTGTTAATTAGGTCATCCGACTGTTATGTTTGTTGTGTTTCTGTGTTGTATTTTTAATTTTGATTAAATCTAGGTCACGCAACACCGTTTATAATGCTATTTATTGATTATTTATATTGTTGATTGAAAGCTACATAACTCAAGTCAATATACCCGTAAATCTATAAGTAGGTCATGTTTGTTTTGGTCTAAACAAAGAGTTATGGATATGTGTTGTATATTCTCAGACAATCAGGAACATTTTGTGCTGAATGTGTTTCGTTATCCATAAATCATAACTATTGAACTGGAGATATTAAAATTGACCGGAGTTGTACATCACTACTCAATTCTTTCGATTTTGGAGAAACATCAGAATATGAGGTTTGTTTGTGAAGCTTTCATATAGGTTGTTCATGTTGATAACTTTTATGTGGAGATGTGGAAAGGAATCCTGGACCACCACGTTACCAGTTCACAAAAGGTCCTGAAATGGATATTTTCACCAGGGTCATCAAATATTCAGTCAGTTTTCACATGGAAGATGGTGTGTACCATGGTGTTTGCATTTTTTCAAATGCATTATTAAAACCGTTACTGTTGACCCTGTTGGAAAAGTATTGATATGGACTCTGTATTGGATGCAGGAGATTATTTATACAGATACACAAAAGAAATATTAAAACACACCACATTCTTTTCTAAATCTAAATGAATTGCCTTTTAACATACCAGAAATCTAAGTTTTCCAATTTTCCAAACCTACATTTTCGAATTAATTCAAGCAGCGAGCCTTCCCTCAGGCCCTTCAGGCCTTTGATATTAGCTTTCTAAACATGTAACATTTATTACAATTAAATAACAGGAAATGTGTGAAATATTTGAAAAAAGTCAATACCAATTGGAATATTGGTAAATTCCAATAGGCTTATCAGTTGCTAATACATTTGTATTTGTTTTTTGTAGATGCTGATGGTGACCTTATAAAAGACAGTTCTGATAAAGCATCAAATTTTACTTGCTAAGTTTAGACATTTTAACATTTTATAAATGGACAGTTCTTCAGTCAGAAATAAAACATAGAAAGTCAAAACGGCAAATAAATACATACTGGTGTGTTAAACTTTGTGAAGCGTGAATATCGGTCCAAGATGACTGCCCCCGACATGGACGTGATCAAAGACATTCCTGGTTACAAAGTTATCCTGAAGGCTGTGTTGAAAAGTCAAATACAGCAGCTGGTATGTTACCTTTTTCTGTGCTCATCATCATTTTTAACACATGTTGCGTGGCAACCAGAAGGTGAAAGAATTTAGACACCTGAATCTGATAACCATTAGTTTATACAAATTTATTTTAGCTTTATTGCGGTGAAAGCTTGGGAGCTTATATGAACCGCTCGAGTCCGTTTCCTGTGTAGAACCAGTACTGAGTGTTGTTTTTATGCAACCCCCTCCTCCAAATATAGTAATCGCAGCGTCTGTCTGTCCTTCCGTCCGGTATTTCGTTTCCGGCCTGTATCTTTGTCGTGCATAGATGGATTTTGTTGACACTTGCTAACTGGCTTTTTGGGAAGTCTCTCTGTCAGAGTTGGGAAAAAATAACGCATTTTTCCATTGGGAAGTGGCCGAATATCGGCCCCTGTTATCCCTTTACTCCATAGATACCAATCACAGAAGGCCTTTGAAAACAGTGCAGGAAGAGTTCAGATTGCTCGTAATGAGCAATCTGAACACTTCCTGCACTGTTTTCCACTCTGTCAGTTAATATAAACATATTTCACCAAATAATTAAAAAGCCTTCTATATTAGAGGTGTAGAAAAGCGTCTATATTAGAGGTTTCCAAAGGCATTTATATGAAGTTAAGGGTTATGAAAGGATGAAAAACCCTGGATTTTATTAATACTTGCTACAAATGATCAACATAACATGACGGCTTGTTGCACTTAAAACCCAGCTCCCATTTCAAAGGTCAAGGTCACAATTTAACTTTGACAATATTTTCAGTCATTTTGATATTTCTTGTTGGTCTGTAACGTTGTCATCTATGGATACATTTTAAAAACACTTCTCTCATTTGATCAACATGACATAATAAAGTGTCTCATGTAAGACCCAGAACCTTTCCTCAAAGGTCAAGGTCACACTTTCAGTTTGTTTGATATTGTGTGTCTGGTCTGTGACTTTGTCTTTAACTTAGCTCAATTTATCAAGATGACATGACGACGTGTCATAAGTAAGACCTAGACCTGTACTTCAAAGGTCAAGGTCACACCTTTAGTTTGTATGACAACACTTTGAATCTGTTTGAGATTTCAAGTCCATCCTTTAACTTTATCATACATGGATGGATTCAAAAACACTTGGCTCAATTTATCAATTGATCAACAATTGATCTGTAACTTTGTCTTACATTTAGGGATTTTAAAATAGCTTGACACAAGTGATCAGCATGTCATGATGAACTTTCACTTGCATTTCACTGTTGAAATACCCAGACCATTACATCAGATGTCAAGGTCAAAGTTACACAAAGGTCATGGTCGCACTTTAATGTAAAAAACAACAACATGAAATTGCATGTCTAATCTGAAACATGAGTCCATTACTCTTGACATTCATGGATTCATTGCTACCTATTATAACATTTATTGTTATTTTTCAACGGCCATTTGGGGGTCATGTGACATTTCCTGTTTCGAGAGGCCTCGGGTCTAGCTGGGGGTTGAACCGGCAGCCTCTGGTCTGAGCTGCCAACACTATCCATTACAGCCCCTCACGATAACCATCGTCATTTCAGTGTGTTTTTTTCATCCATTTTTATAGCCGTTATTGGGTCATCTTCCCGATGGCAAATAGAATCCTATTTTTCCCAATTGAGGGGTAAAAGCTTCAATAAATATAAATTGAAACTTGCCATAATTCCTTGATAAAATAAACAAATTTTCCCAATTCGGAATTGAGTATGATATTCATTCTTTAAATAAATGGCAAACATTTTTATGGAGTTAAACTTATATATTTAATGCAAAAGTTTTCCCATGTTTTAATGAAGGGTTTGGGTCATTCTCAAAATGATGAAAAAACCCTCTGCATTTCTCAAGCTTCTGGCAGTGTTTTTTTTCACCATTTTGGGATGATAACCCATACCCTTGGAATTGGGAATTTTAGCGGCATTTTCATTTACATTGGAAAAACTTTTGCATTAAATATATTTGTTCAACTTCATAAAAATGTGAACACTTGCTTGCTTCTCTGGCCATTTAATAAAAGAATCAATGTCATACTCAATTCAGAATGGGGAAAACTTCGTTTATTTTATCAAGGAATTTTGGAAGTTCCAATTTACAATTATTGAAGCTTTTAATTAGGAATTTCAACCACTCAATTGGGGAAAAAAAGATAATATTTGACAATGGGAATATGATCTAATAACGGCTAAAAAAATGGCTGAAAAAAACACTGAGGCATCACTAGCAAGTTCTCAGTGTTGGAAAATTCGACTTGCATTTATGAGTTGATTTAACTGTGGACTAGTGATGATCTATTAATAATGGACTGACTGGGCGTGTCTGTTTTTCTAAGGATAGGCCATGTGTACACACAATTTACACAAATTAAGTTCATGATACAGATTATATTCCAAATCTCTGGAATCAGATACATGTAAAAAAATCCCCAATATGGAAATAAATATAGATGTGCTGAAGTGTAAAATGTAAACAAAGATAGTTGTCACAATCTCAATGTTCTATAGGGAACGTGCATAAATATCTCAACTACCCCTGCAATTTATCAACACAGAGTTAAGAGTGAAAAAATGTAAATTTAATACTTATTTTGTATAATATGACTGACAATTTATTCGAAAAATTATGTGGTGTTTATTGTAGCTTTTTTGTGATGACAGCTCAAACTTAAATTTACTGAGTTGTTTTATGAGAGGCATCGATTCGAGCTGGGGATCGAACCCACAGCTTCTGGCGTGAGTGGCCAACACTCTTATCCATTACTACCTCCCTGCCACTTAGTGTTGATTTATTAGCATATGGAGTAGAAAATAAATATATAAAAATATGAAGTTGTATGGAACCTTATCATTCATTTACAAATACAAATTAAGATTGTTTAACTGGATCAGATATTTGCATTATGTTGCATATTCTAGGTTGAGCAACTTGCGAGTCACACAGACGAGGAATCTGTCATCCTCACAGCCAGCGTGTCAGATGGGACCTTGAGTCACCTCGGATCAGATTCCGGGAAGAATTTCCTGGATGACCATGAGGACATCAAGTCTCAATTTCTTGGTTTTTGCCTTAAACGTAAGTCCATATTTTGATATACAGTTTTTAAGTTCACCCCAGTCTAAGATTCACAGGTGAGCTTTAGTGACTGCTCTACTGTATGCGTCCATCTTGTCATTAAATTTTGCTTCAACCAGCTTTTCTTGCACAACGGATAAGGATATCTGCATTTTTACCGGGGTTAGATATTTCTTTCTCGTCCTATGACATTAAGACTAATTTATGACATAAAGCATATAATTTAATGTCTTGTAAAAATATAATAATAAAATAATTATTAAATATGTTTGGTATGTAAGAAAAAGAATCATTCATGGCTTTTTGTTTCGGATAGAAAATTCCATCCCTTGGGCTAACTGTTTTTGCGAGAACAGTTGTCCTTCTGGACGGAATTTACTATCAGAACCTCGAACCCATGTAAGATTCTTATTATCTGAATCTGCTTGAAAGATTTTCACCAAGTTTGATCTGTAGCATTCTTGCATACCGGATAAGTATATCTGCATTTTTACTAGGGTTAGATATTTCTATCTCCCACTAAGGCCGAGATAAAATTCACGTGCTGTGACATTGAGATGACATAACATTTAAAATAAATGATGTAAATAAAACAATTAAATGTCTTAAAAGCTATCGTTGTAAAATCTATAGTGATAAATAAGTTAAAATAAATATTCAATGTGTTTGGTATGCAAGAAAAAGAATAATTCGCTCTGTAGAGCCTCGTTCCCACCAAAACAGTTGTCCCTTGTTTGTATAGCTGATTTCTCTGAGATAGATTTTGGTCTTATCCTAGGGATTTATCGGTTTTAAGCTCTACTGCAGAACCGGAGCTCTTGCTCACACTTTAGAACTACACTCCGAGTCGGTTTAACGCGGATATTGGGGTCCACCAAATGAAACCACACTATAGGCAGACAGCGTTATAGAAATAATTACCTTGAAAAAGTCGGTTATTCACACCTGTTGTGCTGTCCAGCTCTTAATGTTTGCATCGTAATGCGATATAAAGTCTATTGGTTACATTGAAAAAGTTGATTATTCACACCTTTTGTGCTGTCCAACTCTTATTGTTTGCATTGTAATGTGATATAAGGTTTATTGGTTACAACTGATACACTTAGATATGTATAAAAAAAGAAAAACTTGATAAAACTAAAATTGGCAGCTTTTGATCAAGCAACCAAGCGCGAGATTTTACATAGACACCCGGAAGTAAAAATGGTATCTATACAAAAACTTGCGCTTGGTTGCTTGATCACAATGTCATGATCACTATATTCTATTCGAAATTATCAAAGGCCATTTGGACGATTTTTACATAATGAACTATTTAAATTGTTTGATTCAATGGTAAAACATATATTGTGTTATGCATCAGAGATATGGGGTTATGAATATTCAAGTGCAATTGAGTCAGTTCAAGCTGATTTTTGTAAATACTTTTTAGGTGTTAATAGTTCTGTAAATAATAGCGTATCGCTCGGCAAACAGGAAGGCTTCCTTTGTGCGTTACTTATCATACAAATTGCATTAAGTACTGGTGTAAATTAATATATATGCCAAATCACCGATATCCAAAACATTGTTATAGAATGCTTAAAGATTTAGATGATGTTGGAAGAAAAACTTGGGCTTCAAATGTCAAGAAATTATTGTTTTGATATGGATTCGGGTATGTTTGGATTTCACATGAAGTGGGGGATATTAATATGTTTATTTTAGCATTTTACCCATTCCTCCATAGATACACGTTTTCCCGCACCAATCACAGAAGGCCTTTGAAAACAGTGCAAGAAGAGTAACGAGCAATCTGAACACTTCCTGCACTGTTTTCCACTCTGTCAGTTAATATAAACATAATTCACCCATTGCTGATATGTAGTGAATTAATGCTTTCAATATTAGAGATGTCCAAAGGCGTTTATATGAAGTAATGGGTTAAACAACGACAATCAGATTGCATGACCCAGTACTGGCATGGTAGTATTGCAGAATCCACACGTTGTGACACTTATAAGTATTTCAAAACTTTATTAAATCCAGAAAAATATCTTTGTATTGAAATTCCCTTTTTACATAAAAAATCTCTTGTCCATTTTCGATGTTCTAGTCACAAGCTTAAAATAGAAACTGGTCGCCACGAAAATATTGAAAGGCAAGACCGAAAGTGTACATATTGTTATATTCATGTGAATATAAACGTTATAGAAGATTGATTGATTGATTGATTGAATGAATATTTAGCGTCATTTTGATGCCATCGAGGGCTAACAGACGATCAGTTAACCTAACCACTGTTTCCTGGGATTAACCAGTACTCAAGCACATCCCGTCTCTGCAAGTAACTGATAACTTTCCGACTTGGATCAGTGGTGAGAGACGAATGATAATGAGACACAATGTCATATATCAATCATCACGGAGAATGTTGCCAGGGCGGGGGATTGGAACTCACGACCCCTGGATTGATAGTCAGACGCGCAGCCGACTGAGCTAATCGGGCCCTGCACGTTATAGAAGACGAATATCATGTATTTTTTCTGTGTCGAGATATGCGGATCTGAGACTACAATGTTTACAGTCTTGGTATTCCGGTGAAAATAACTTAGAAGATTTTTATCAGCTACTACAACTAAATAACACTTCAAACTTAGGAAACTAGCTGCATATATCCATTTTATTTTGGTACGAAATGAATCACAATTAAAATAGAAAAGAATATTGTAAAATATTTCCACATAAATTGTATGCCATATTTCATTTCATATTTTGACACTACTAAATATTTGTAAATAATGATATGTATTTTGGGCCGGAGGTCTCTATTTATTAAATAAAGGATTTGTATTGTATTGTATCACTCAATAATAACAACTTTTGCAAATGGCTTATCTGTTTGGCGCGTTCAGCATTTATTGAATCACTCTGATTATTACAAACTGTCAATAATACTCGATGCTGGCATGAATCAATTACTGCAACTATCTATAAACCACCAGTAACGGTTATAACAGTTTGTTTAAGATTGAACAGGTTTAACCTATATTTTGACAGAAGCATTGCCCTGTCAAGAAGGTTCAGATTTGTAAAAATGACTTGGTTCAACTGTCTTGAGGGGTAAGGAAGGGCCCCAAAAGGGTAAACATGGGGAATTACAAAAATCGTTTTCTTGAGAACTGGTCAGTCATATTTGTTCATATTTGGCATGAAATATCCCTATGTGTAGTGGTTTGAATGAATATAAGTATTAAGGCCTGGTTAATATTTATAGGGGCCCTGTAAGGGGACTTAGAATTTTACATTGGGATACTATGGGAAAACAGAACATTATCATTTCTTCATTCATTTGGGCGAACATATTATTCAATTCAATGTCTGAAGCATCACCTAGTCATAGAAAATGAAATTTGGTTGAATAAGGAGAATTGACTTCCATAAGGGGCCAGGGTGGGTCACAAAAGGGCTGAAGTAGAAAATTTCAGAAAGTTTCTCAACAACTGGTCAGCCAAATTAGTTCATATTTGATATAGATTATCACTATGTGTAGGGGTTTAAAATTTGTACAAATCAAGGGGCTTGTGTTTATAGGGGCCCTGTAAGGGGACTTTGAAATTTACATAGGAATACTATGGGGAAACAAAAAAGTCTAATTTTCCATCCATTTATCTTCTTCCTAATATAGGAAGCACTGGGAAACAAATAGTGAGCATGATTATGGACGCATCTAGATCCTTTATTAAAATTTTGAATTGCATGTCCGTGGGTCTCAAGGTATGGCCCTGGTGGTGGGGCCTAAAAATATTATGATTGTTAGTGTAATTTTATTTACTACGGATTGTCCTCTTTTAATTTTGATAGTAAAGTAAAGAAATTAGGTTCGAGGCTATTTTTGTTGATTGCCAGACTGGAGATGATTCGTGGAAAAACAAAATCTGGAGTTGAATTAAAAACAAATTATATATCTGGAGCTGAATCGTTGAAATTCTTTCTTGAGGAGTTGGGACATGTAAAGAGTTCAGATGACCCATTTGAATTGTATATTGTGTTTTTTTAAGAATTAACTATTTTTTAAATAAACAACTCATTCATTGTTGGTGGTTGTTTCCACATTATTAAAAGGCACTTTAAAGCGGTACATTCTTTTTTGATGAAATAATGGGGATAGATATTGAGCAGTGGAGGTTTTTTGGGGAAGCATGTGGGGAAGCATGTGTCGATCAATACTCTTATCAAAAAGAATATGAACGTTTGTTTGTCAAGCTTTCCTATAGGTTGTTCATGTTGATAACTTTTATGTGGAGATGTGGAAAGGAATCCTGGACCACCATATTACCCGTTTACAAAATTTCCTGAAAATTGATATTTTCTCTAGTGTCATCAAATATTCAGGCAATTTTCACAGGGAAGACAGTGTGTACCATGTTTAGCATTTTTTGCAAACGCATAATTAAAACTGTTTGATAGCTACTGTTGGAAAAGTATTGATATGGACTCTGTATTGTATGCAGGAGATTATTTATATAGATCCACAAAAGAAATATCAAACACACCACATTCTTTTCTAAATCCCAATGAATTGGCTTCTTACTTATTATATCAGAAATCTAACTAAGTTTTCCAATTTCCCGAACCTATATTTTCGAATTACCTGCAAGCAGCGAGCCTTCCCTCAGGCCTTTCAGGCCTTTGATTTAGCTTTGCTTAGGTGCGTGTGGTAAGAAACGTGTACCTTGGTCGTAGATATCCGGCCAGTCAGAGTAGTTATTAAAACTAGAATAATTTATATTCAAAGCTTTCCACCAATCACATTAGAGGAATAAAATAGATAATTGAATATGCATGAAAGGGTTTCCTAAGTTGCAATATCGGGCATGTGGTGTGATAAACACTGTGGGGGTCAGTTGTTTCTACTGATTCTATAACAACAGTTTGACCTGTGTCGTAACGAATAGAGATATTTGCAGATATGTGTATTGTGAAAACTAGCTTGTCCCATTTTTTAAGACAAGCCAGACGGGCACATAATTTTGAAAAATGCACAAGTCCGGATCCAGATTTGACCAGCCCCGGGCATCGGGCTATCCTATTCTTGGAGCACTGAAGGGTCTTGTACAGAGACTAGTTTTGACAAATCAAGAGGCTGGGAGGTATAAGGATCCTGTACGGGGATTAGTTTTGACAATTCAAGGGGCTGGGACATATGAGGGTCCTGTACAGAGACTAGTTTTGACAAATCAAGGGGCTGGGAGGTATAAGGATCCTATACAGAGACTAGTTTTGACAAATCAAGGGGCTGGGATGTATAAGGATCCTGTACAGGGACTAGTTTTGACAAATCAAGGGGCTGGGACGTATAAGGGTCCTGCACTGGTACTAGTTTTGACAAATCAAGGGGCTGGGACATATAAGGGTCCTGTACAGAGACTAGTTTTGACAAATCAAGGGGCTTGGACGTATAAGGGTCTTGTACAGACACTAGTTTTGACAAATCAAGGGGTTGGGACGTATAAGGGTCCTGTACAGAGACTAGTTTTGACAAATCAAGGGGCTGGGACGTATTAAGTGCAGGCCATTACATTAATTTTTTATTTCACTTTTCCTAAAGTATGCTTGTCCTGACCACAAACAACTTGTCCTTATTTTAAAGGTAATATATCACAAAAAAAAGCAATAAATGTCTTAAAAAATATCTCATTATCATAAATAAATAAAATCCTAATGGTTTGGTCCATCATATCTACCATAACTTGACAATATTGATGTTTTAAGCAGAGTGGTAAACTTGAAATGAAATCCCCGTTCTAAAAATAGACCACACTTAAATACTGCTTTTCAACTACCATATCTTTATTCAGACTCGTTCTATGATCAAACAATTTCACGTGTAAATCTGTATGACAGATCAAATTGAAATCAAAATTAAATCTGTGACCCATTTAACACGTCACAAAAGACACCATTTTAAGCGGGAAATCTATTTCAGTCTAACCTAGGCGCGTAGCCCAAGTTAGGAAACCCCTTTTCAACATAATATTTTGGCATGTTTGAATAGATATCATTTTGGCATTTTTGCGTATATATAAGGCATGATTTATTGGGAAAAAAATGTTTTTGGTCAATTTTAAAGTTTTGAAATATCCTTATTCTTAAATCTAGAATGAAGGTACTAGTCCTATGGATATAAAATTAAGAAACTCTGCACTGGTTGTATACCATATATGCACAATTCTCTGACATCATTATTCTGAAAAAACCAGCAATATTCATCTGCTCTGATTTTAGTGAGTAATTACTCATCGGCTTTAAAAATTATCTGGGGCTCTGTGATTTCTTGACATGAACAAATTTATTTCTGTTTGCAGGTCATCATCGCAAGAAACAAGAAAAAGAAAAGGAGGAAGCCATGCGTCAGATGCCGAAGACGCCAACCAGATATGGTGGCCCTCGGCCAGGTTTCATGCCTTCAAGGTCACCACGATTTTCATCGCCACGTCACCAAGGAATACACCCAGTGGCATTAACACGTGCATCTCCAGGTGGGCATATTCGCGGAATGAGACATGAGCCATATCCCATACAAAGACCACCAAAGAGAACTACACTAAATTTTGAACAAAATAGAAACCCAGGTGGCCCAAGTATGGGTGCTATGAGACTCCCATTGATGGGAAATAAACTTGACGGTCAAGTGATTAAGATTGAAGCTGACGAACAGGAAGATACAGATACAAACCAAAGTGTTAGTGACAATGCCCAACAAGGGCCTGGTGCTCAGACAAATGTCGCCAGTTCTAGTCAACCATCATCTCCATCTCAGACCCCCACCTCAGCAGCTAAAGTGAAATCAGAATCATCAGACAAAGAAGACGACGCCAAGTCAGAATCATCCTCATCTACCATTCCAAATGAAACATCGGATCTTAAATTCAGTGACACTGCGCCACCGGAAGGACTTAGTTTAGATTCAGACTTGTCAAATCTTATATCAGGGGACGCTTCATCCGCCACAGACTCATTAAACGCTCCAGCACCTTCATCGTCATCAACACATGAATCACACGAAAACCCGGGCACTAGTGGAGAAATGGATCCAAATATTAATGTTAAAGTCGAAGCAATTACAGAGTCTGAGATGGAGTTAGAAATAACTGGTGTAGAACTTGGTAGTAGCAGTGTGGGGGACCCAATGGGGTCACAAGATAGTTGGACACCAGGCAGGATAGGTCCTGGCGCAACAGGAAGTCAGGCAGATATGTCAGGGTCTGAACCAGGCTACAGTAAGTACCAAATTTCCAAACTCTCAAGCTTTGACCATCTCCCAAGTGTGTCTACCTGGAATGCTCCGTAAGTTTGTGTAGATTGTTGAAATATGTAAAATGTGCTCAATAGATCAGTTCAAAATGTTTTAAAACGGTGCTGAATTAGTACACTGCCTTATTAAAGTGCTGAATTATTTACAAAATATTAATAAAATTTGAAGAGAAATTGTATTTTGTAGAAAAGGGACCTCAATAAAAATTAAGGATAAAATCACTGAGTTCTCATGCTTATAAATACCTTAAAATTGCACTCAAATTTGATGATTTTTCGCAGATTTTTGGTGAAATTCATGTAAAACATGCTCAGAGGCTCAGTCTGAATCTTGGGTAAGCCCCAGTCTGGTTAAGTTATGGTGCTTTGAATTTTTGAGGGAAAAAAATATCTTGCCCATACTTATTCCATGTACAATGTTTTGATATGAATGGTCGATGTGAAGGATTGATGACAATCTGTTTTGTGCAGATCAACTTTGCTTTTCAATGCCATCTCTTGTATTTCTATCATCATTATTCCTGACTCCCCAGTTTTGAGCTGTAACTTAAATTCAATAATTGTCACAATGAAGGGCAGACAATCATTCCGACATACAAGTTTTGTCTCGAAAATCTAGTTATTAGTTAATTCTGAAAAATTAAGATGTCATTGACTTCTGATATTCACTTTGAAGGTTAACCAAAGGTCAAAGTTATTTTATCAAAGGTCACAGTAATTGTCAATTCAATGCCATTCTATTTATGCCCCACCATTAATTGAGTAGTGAAAGACAAGTCCATAGATTTGTTCTTTTATTTTTATGTTTGTCCGTTGAACTGTCCCGACATTAAACATTTAGTTTCTGTTCTATAACTTCTGAAGGGGTCTATGTTTTTAACTATAAGCTGTATGTAGCTGAAAAATTGAGAAGCAGCCCAAGTCTTCGAATTTTTGCCTGAAAAATTGAGAAGAGTCCTTAGATATTGGAGGAGAGGGGGAACAAGCTTTGTGTAGCTGTTAGTGATTTTTGCCTGAAAAATTGAGAAGAGGCCTTAGAGATTGGGTGGGGGAAAACAAGCTTTGTGTAGATGTTAGTGATTTTTGCCTGAAAAATTGAGAAGAAGCCTTAGAAATGGGGGAAAAACAAGCTTTGTGCAGCTGTTAGTGATTTTTGCCTGAAAAATTGAGAAGCCTTAGAAATGGGGGGGGGGGACAAGCTTGAGAGGAGTTTGTAGCAAACTGGAAGATAAATCTGTGAAACTCATGCTTCAACCATTGATGATCTAATATTATTAAAATAATACTTTTTTTTTATCACCTTAATCTGAGAATAATGTTCTTTTTTTTAAAATTTTGTTATTATAAATTTGGGATTATTTGGCATCAGTTGGGAATAACAAAGGTTTTTCAATTGGGAAGTTGCTGAATATTGGCCTCTGTTTAGTAAGGTTAACAAGCCATGGCTGTGTATTAGTAATGAAATACAGACTTGTCAAGATTTTTAATTGTCAACATCAATAAAATTCTATAGGAATATGGTCCCTTGACTTAATTTTCGGTAGAACGGGGCCCGATTAGCTCAGGTCAGACTCAATCCAGGGGTCGTGAGTTCCAGTCCCCGCCTGGCAACAGTCTCCGTGATGATTGATATACAACATTGTGTCTCATTATCGTTCGTCTCTCACCACTGATTCAAGTGGGAAAGTTATCAGTTACTTGCGGAGATGGGGTGTGCTTGAGTACTGGTTAATTATCCAGGAAACAGTGGTTTGGTTAACTGATGGTCTGTTAGCCCTCGATGGCATAAAAATTTAGAAATTTAGAAATTTTGTTTCCAATAAATAGAGGGGGGCATTTGTGATTATGGACACATTTTTGATTAAAATTTTTAAGTAGAAAAAAATTGTTAAAAACATTTGATCATGATTTTGGCATTTTTGATAGACTGGAATTTATAAACATCAAGTACTGAATTCAGATTATCCAGAAAACACCCTGGGTTCCTTCATTTATTCAAGCTAATATAAATAAGTATACATCAAATAAGACAATTCTATAGCACAGTGTTAGACAATCTTACACAATTTTGAGAGTTTTTCATGAACTGTACGTGTTTGGGAGGTGGTCGACAGACCACAACAGTCGTTCTGTGTTCAAGTGCAGTGTTATATCCATTGGTGCAGTGCTTTTAGAGAAAATCAGTTTTATGTGTTATAAAGTACTTTATAATATATTTATGTTGTATAACGGTACATGGCAATGTTTCCAGTGGCTCACGTGTACAGGCATTGTGTTGCATTTAATCTACATTGATAACCCTTGTATAAAATAGAGTTGTTTGCCATGCTCCTACCTACCCACTCAAATTGCACCTACATAACTTTTTTTTTTATTGATTTTCAACACATTGATATCTTTTACTTTACATTTTTTTTAGCTGCCTATCTGTCCACCTCAAAAATACTGGCCGCAGCAAACAAATGTTTCTTTTAAGGCTGGCCTAAATCTTTTAAATCTGGTCATCCTTAAAAAAAAACTTATTTGCCGTGCTTCTGCCTACTCACCACTCCAAATTGCTTGTAACCAAACTTTTTATTGCCTTGCAAAATGTTTACTTTTTTTTTCATGATTTCTGTCCAGTTTGCTTCAAATTTTTGAATTTGCCCCCCCCCCCCCCCCCCTCCCCCCTTATAAATTAGCTACCTAACCACATGATGAATACTGGGTCGGAGCACAGCTAACAAACATTTTTCAAAGAATGGCCCTGAAACTCATTTTCTTTTATTATATACAATTATGTAATGCAAACCTTTATGCAATACGAGATAACTGGAAATACTGTCATAGTTATATGAATATTTCTTGTTTTTTTATGGAAATGTACAACTACATGATAATTAAGTTGAATGATGACTTCAGTCAGTTAGGACTGTACTGTACAAAGACCTTACAAAAGGTAGAAAAAACACATTTAAATAAGTATGTTATGTTGCATTTTAATGAAATGTGTCTTGTAATGAAATCACATACCAGTATACTCAAGAGTCAATCATTCATCTATTATGCTTTGTACATTCTCATCACTGTAGAGACTCGATATTTGTCTCTGGTTGAGAAAAAAGGTAAGTGAGTTTTGTTCTATATTGACAGTTTAAGCTCTGAATTAGGACTAAAATGTATGTAGTTCTATAGATTTCATGCTGAACAATATTTAGAAATATATCTGAAAAATAAGTTTGTCAGGGGAGGCAAATCTGTTATTATGATACATGAGACAAACTTGATTACTTCCCCTGTTATTGCACCACAAATATGATTCTCAAGATATTCTAGCTAACTTCTCAGGATAAAGTAATAAAGCACTGCATCATAGGATAGATATTTATTTTTCAGCTGTTTATATGATTTTTTATTGTTACAAGCGTTAAATTACTTATTGATATTTTGGCAAATATTTTGAAGAATATTGTCGGAACGATATTTGTTAATGTTGCACACACAGAAAAAAGACTCGTTGTGATCTGTTGCCATGGAAATTGCAGAATTAATGACTAGTATATTATATGAATAACTTGAAAATTGCACAGTGAATATAAATTCTAATAAAATTTCCTTTGATTTACCAGTATTCACTGCACTTGCATTGTTAAAAGTTGATAGCAATGTGGAAGATGCAAAGCAAAGCTTTTAATAATTCTTGTAAATTGAATTCCTAACAAGATTTATTTGAAATTTTAAACAGAAATTTGGAGAAAAAAATAACGAGTGTTTTCAGAGATATTGAAATTAATTCTGCACATTTATCATGGCCATTGTTTGTTGATGTAACAATTTTGACATGTTCATTTTCCCTATAAAACAAGATTGTGCAAATACATCTAGATGTATGAGACAAGTTGTTTTTGTATCTGCTGTATGTAAATTAATATATATATATAACAATGATAAAGAACAATGTGTTTCCTGTTGCTTTTGGTACAAGGCAGGCAAAGAACTTGGTGTTTTTTTTGTGTTTTTTTTCTAATTATACTCTTAGTTCTGGTAAAAACAGCATACCAAATTTTATATAAATTGGTATATATCATTTACAATAAATATAAATATCAAGTGTAATTTTCACTTGGCTTTTGTGCTTTAGTCAGTCCATTGTTTCTAAACTAACAGATGTCATGATCTTGCCTAGTTGTACATATTATGACCAGGACAAATAAAAAACTACACAAAAACACAAACCCATTATATATTTTTTGTTCCCTTTTCAAACATATTTCCAGGCTATATAAATTTTTTTATCACTTTATCTGGTCACTACCTTGATAGGCCAACAGGAAACACAAATTTCCCCCAAAATGGCCACTTGATTAAGATATAAATTTCCTCAGTGTTATTTTAGATGACAATTTACTGGAAATATAGTACAATATTGCTTAGGTGTATATACTCGCACAGTTGGAATCATTTTGAATTCCTCCATTACATATAAAACTGTATTGTGCATTAGATATTACTTGTTAAAGCATAAAACCTGCCTAACTTGGTTTAGAATGAATATATATCTTAATATATAGATCTATGATTCCCCCCGCAATGTTGCCCCCCAGAAGTATGGTTGTTTGACTTTGCGCTAATGGACAACTAAGTGGGTGGGGGATGAAACTTTGTCCGGATATGGTTGAGGATATATGAACGTAGTAAATGATCAAGCACAGATGATTTTGAAATAAAATGGTTGTTTGATTTGTTATTTTGTTTCTATACTTTGTTTTGTTATTGTTCATAAATTGTATGATACATGATTGATTTATAAATGTTACACAGTTTGTGTTTGCCCTAAAGATTTACACATGTGATAAGCCCATTCATATGCACTTGTATGTATTATGAAATTTGTGTGAACACTTGAAATGTTCCTATATGTGTAAGACTATGAAATACCATCCTGAAACAATCATGTGTAGTACCTCTGTGTTTACCGCAATAAAGATTTGCCGTGACTTGTTGAGACTCGTGACTTGTTGGGAGACTTCGACATAAATCAACTGAATTGTATACAAGAAATGATAAAACAACAAGTCTGTATTAGACAAATGCATACCGATGCATTTCGGTCGTTTCATTGAATATTTATGTAGTGTCCTTTTCGCCTACTTCCTGTCACTACTATAAATAAAGTAATGGTCTTTATAGTCCTTCTGTTGTTTATTCTTGCCTTGACGCCCGTCCGTCTCCATTGGAATACTTACACCTACCCAATAACCCCTGACCTTTTATCACATGCTATTCGTTAATCTTGCCTTGTAAACTTGGTACAGTTTTTTGTTTATGTGTATAGTACTATACTGTTGTGTGTGCTGTACAGTTCATGAAAAATGATGATTTATTTAAAATGAAATATTTCGTGAATATGTGTGGGGCAGCTTGAAGTGATGCTGAGTGATCAAGATGGTTGTCTGACAGACATCAACAAATTTTTGTGTACAAAATGTTTACTTTTGATTGTGAGAAAAATATTGGGATCGTCATAATTATATAATTGTGTTTGCTGGAATTTAAAATTATATAAAAATTCCAAGAAATTGAAGGTGTTTTAAACTCCCTCTGATTGGTTCCCTGTTAATAGATCAGGTGCTGGTCTCCCCTTTGTGAATATGTAGGTCAAGCAGTCGCGCTTCACCATGAGCTCTTGATTTAGGAGTGCAGGTAGATGATTACGGTACGACATAATAAAAATTTTACTGAACCGAAAAAGAAACTTTCGCTTAGTTAATTTGGCTGAAATCTTCTGTTTGTTGTATAATTATGTCTTATCAATATACTGAAATAGCTAAATTGGACAGAAATTACAAGCTTGTGCTCTCAATGCGACGTCGCTGTCAAGCAGTCGTCATCTCACGCGGCAGCCACACACCACTGATAAGCCTGATTTTGAAATCCATCCTTTCCTGTTTTAAATTCAAATCAAACAATAAAATTAATAATTTCTGTCCAGTTTAGCTATTTCAGTTGATTGATAAGACATAATTATACAACAAACAGAAGATTTCAGCCAAATTTAGTTAAATGTTAACAAAATATTCATTCAAACTTAGCAAAAGTTTCTTTTTTGGTTCAGTATAGTTGAGTGCCGCATGTTGCCAATAGATGTAGAGAACAAATATACTTCAGTCCATCAGTCTATCAAGAACACCCAAGTGGTTTAGAAAAGATGATACAAATTACCCATAATTCATTTAATAATACATACAAATAGTTCAATTTGGCAAACCCTTTATTGTATGGTGTGCTGATATAATTTTAGATTGTTTGAATACTATGAAGTTGTTTAAAAAGACAAAAACAGAAGAAATACTCGTGGAAACTTGCTTCGGATTTTATATATTCACAACTGATGAAAAGCAATTTGAAATATTCAGATATATGAGAGAAAGTACAGAAGAATATAATGCTATGTGATGAGGAATGTGGTGTATGCTGTCACTCTTGATGTAGCAGTATCTCTGATGAACAACTCAATTGTTATTTCTCATGGACAAATTGAAGAAGATTAAAGCAGTGTACAATATAGAATTGTACTTAAGGGGGCATATGGGCCCCTTCAAAGTAAAATAAAGAACCACTGACAAAAAAATAAAAGGCAATAATTTTTTTATATTTAATATTTATGAGATGTTTAAAGTCGAAAAGCATAGCCACTGTTTGATTAGCCCCAGCGGCAGTAAAGGCATTTGGTTTGCTTGATTACATTTCGTCAGACTGGTTATGATTGTTTACACATGTGACTGGTTTTTCTTGTTTACACTCTGTGTGACTGGTTTTGCCTGTTTACACTCTGTTTGACTGGTGTTGTCACTTATTACTAATCGCTTGTTAGCCAGTTCGCTATTTTTTTTTTGTTTTTTTCATACGGTTTTGACACCCTGGCTCACTAGGCTTGTCAAGTTTTCTTTATTTTACCAACAGAAGACCCATTTTCCCCAGATGTGATTCCCCGCAGCAAAAAGCAGTATGCTTTATGTAGGCCAGTTTGCTCTGAATGCATTTGAATGAGGAATAGAAAATGTGTCTGTTTAAGAGAAGTGGCTGCTTAATAGAGGTGACTGCTTGTACAGGTTTGACAGTATTTGGTAATTTATGTAATGTTTTAGTTTGATCAAAAGTAAAGTTAATGTTTTAATTTTATCACTTTTGAGTCTGGTTCTAGTCTTTTCCTTGTTTACACTCTGTTTGACTGGTGTTGTCACTTATTACTAATCGCTTGTTAGCCAGTTCGCTATTTTTTTTTGTTTTTTTCATACGGTTTTGACACCCTGGCTCACTAGGCTTGTCAAGTTTTCTTTATTTTACCAACAGAAGACCCATTTTCCCCAGATGTGATTCCCCGCAGCAAAAAGCAGTATGCCAACACTTTTTAATAAATCGTCAGTTACTCAAACACCTGTATAAAAATAGATTGGTTCACATGCATATATTTTACATCATGAGACACTGTTTTATCGCGAAGACACGTGTAACCAGTCTCCGGTTATTTGTTTATTTCTGTTATATACAAATGTTCGCTTCGGGAGCTTGCTATTTTTGACCTATCAGAAGAAAAGCTGGATTTGACATTACAGAAAAAACCATGGACTGGTAGTATTTGTATTTGAGCAGATTTGGTCCTAGGAGTCATCAAAGTTTACCATATGTGTTTTAATTAAATTGGCGCAGTCAAGATTGAGCATTGAAGTTGGCTGCCATCACCAAAAACTCGAATATTTTTCAAGCTGTTTTTTTTTTTGTGTCTCAAGTTAAAAACTGCAGACAAATACATTGTGTTTTTCGAGAAGTGCCAGAAGAATTGTATGAAAAACATCATACAGTACATTCTGGTGATAATCAGCCTAAATATCTGTTATATATTTTGTTTTTCCAGCGAATGTTGTATGTTGAAGTGTATAATTTCCAGGGCCTTCTTCTCACTTTAGGGGGAATGAGACCAAGGACAATTTTTGTGTCGTTTTTGCTTCGCATTGTATCATAGGTTAAACTGAAAAACTTGTGATACATGATTTTATTACAATTTGTAAAGAGTGGATAATAAGCCTAACATGACGTAGATTGCTGTAGTTTTTCCTAGTTTTCCTTAGTTTCGTTAACCTGAAAAGTAAAATAATCGGAAAAAAGTATATTCTGAAATTCGGCCTAAAAAACTGTCAAACGAAGGCTCTGGTTTCTATGATAGAAAAACAAATTAATATGTTTCATAGAAGAATTGCGACCCTTCATCTGTACAAGTCTAGTAAATCAAATTTAACCAGGGTAGGGTGTTTTGAGTGATAGGTTTCTGAAGTGATTGTTTAGGTGGATTGAGCTCTCAGTTGAATTTAAATGCACCTTTGCCAAACAATATGTGCTGCATAAAATTTCAGTATTTGGAAATCAAGGTCATACTTTGACAATTAGATGTTGAAATTTCTCTTGATTTGTTTTTGATATCGTACCTTCAGATCCACACATCAGATTTTATTGAAATTAATTAACATAATAACATCGAGTTACACACACTTCTTGATACTTCATTGGCTGTTCCAAAGCTAAAAATCACTTGGTAGTGAGTTTGAGCCCAAAGTGTACATAGTGAGGAAGGTTGCATCTCCTGTGGGTCTTTTCAGATTCATGTATTAAAAAATTTGTTGGTTTGAGACTGGATACCATGATAAAATGTGCTGAAAATAACCATGAACATACCTAAAACATGCTCTGGTAGATAAAATTATTATATATTAGTTCATTGCAGAATATTTAGCTGTTTGTAATAGGTTAAGGGTCATATACAATTATTGGACAGAGCAATTTCTTTATTCCCAATTTCCTATATATGCCAATGTGTTAAAGTGCAGTTGCCATGGTAACTAGTTTCTGGCTTGTCCAGTGGAGAGCTTGTTTGGACCCATCACAGTTTTATGAGACAGGAACACTTGGTTTGATAGAGGATAGTGAACAAACAATAGTACAAGCCGGTGGTTTGAATAGAGTTTGCAAAATAAATTCTTCAATAGAATTAAGCATATATGAGTCTGTATCGGGTTAAATGCAAATGAATGAAGATGCTGCGTATATGATGATATTTAAGTAGTTGATCAGAATTACCACTTGCAAAGATTTTTGTCTTGAAATGGCAAGTTCTGTGTTTATGTTGTGTGTTGATATATTGTAAACTGTACTTCAGGCGGAAACTATTGGTATTAAAACAGTAGTTTTTATCAACATTTCAGATTTTCAGGCATTAAGTGCAATAACAACACGAAGATACTCGGAACCTTTGCCGCAGCAATACAACCCACCCACAGGCAATGAAAGGTTCCCTCAAAGTTCAAGCGGTAATGATGGAATGACTATGGACTCTCCGGCGGTAGCATCAAACAAGGGCAGCTCCAGTGCGCTGTGTGTGGTCGAACCTTCTCCTGCAAGTCACATCTGGATATTCACTACAGGATACATACCGGGGAGAAGCCCTTTAAGTGTAGTGTCTGTGGCAAGGGATTTGCACAGAGAAATAACATGAAGTCGCACATGATTGTACACATGAATGTCGAATAGTTTTGAAGATACCATCTACCTGTCTGTGTCGTGTCTGTTAATAAAAGGAATTTAGTTGACAAATAACATGAACTCCCACATGCTGTACTCATGGATGTAGTATAGTTGAGGAATCTGTTACCATCTACCTCTTTGTCATGTGAACATTTGATAAATAGCAAATCGGCCATGATTGTACTCATGAACGTTGACTAGTTAGAAATTCCTGTTATTACCTATCTCTGTGTTGTGGTTGTGTAAACAAGTTCTGTTGATAAAAGAAATATAGCAGACAATTAATATGAAGTCTAATATTATTATGATTGTACAAATGAATGTTGAATGTTACCATCTATCTGTGTTTTGGTTGTGTTGATAATAGGAATTGAGCAAATGGATACCAAGAATGACCACATAATCGTCCATATGAATTGTTGAAAATATTGAGGTGCTTCTTGTTACAGTTGATGGATTTGTTAATAAATTGGTTTCTTGGTTGGCTACTATTTACATTTCTAAGCGCAGATTGATTGAATGTTGGAAGAGCATTTTATTGATATTGTCAATTCTCATTCATCAAATGTTCCTGTTTGTTCGTGACATTGAAACCAGGAGAGTTGATCAGCAATATTTATATAGTATCTGACTGAATATTTTTTATGGTTGTTTGTGTGTGCCAATCTAATCTTGTGAATTAGTGAAAAAACAAAACAACAATCATGTAGTTTTGATGGCATGACCATTGACTGGTTGTTTCATTTATATGACTTCTACAATACTAGTTGTTGGTCTAAATGAGGAGAGGGGCTAGAACAAAGAAAGTACTGAGCTTTTTGATTACAATCCCATTTTCTATGTAATTGAAGTGACGGGAAAGAGACTACAGCTCCACTCACTGGCCTTGTGGCGTTGTTTGTTCAAGTAAATACAATACAGTGTTTACTTAGATATGGTTTGTTTGTCTAAGGAAAATGGCATTGTAGCAGCTAATATCGATTTCTGATTGAGTTATCGACTTGTTTGATTGGCAGCCTGCATTGGATCAGTTATTATTCAGTATAATCACTTGACTCGTGACCTGACCTCACATCACATATGTATTGGTCAAAGTACTTGCAGAATAAATGAGGACCATGGTTAGACCAGAAAAGGCCATTATAAATTAATTGCTAAACTATCATCAAATTTTTTCTTAAAGGCAGGGAGGGCGGTAGGATTTTTTTTCTATGAAAATAAATAAGAGTCTGGGCGGGTTGGCATGATAATCTAGCAATTAATTTATTATAGCCTAAAAAAGGTATTTATGTAATCAAGAAAAAACAGAATAACTTCTTAAAGAGGTAGTTCAGATACCTTATAAAGTTGATCAATAATTTATTTTAAAATGAAGGAGTGAAATACCCCCTATCTAGAAAGCTTGGGCCTGTTTGACTAACGCGCGAAACTTTACAAACTTCTCAGTGTAAAATTGAAGTTACGAAAAAAAAAAATAAAAAAAAAATGCTAGCTTTGTAAATACTATTCTTAAAATTTGAAAAAATACTGTTCAAATGAAATGTTCCTAGGATTTGCAATTTGTTAGTATGAAAACCTTTTAAAGTCTTACGAACATAAGTGAAAAGGTCCCCTGAATTGTTAGGTAATATTGGCTATGGGATTTTAATTTGGTAATAGTTATGATATTATGTTAAAAAAAGGAGCAAATTGTGTATATTGACATATATTACTTGAAGCAAAAAATGTTTCTTTTTCTTTTTTTCGCTTGTGTACTTTTAAGCTCGTGCTGAATTCATTTTAATAAAATAAAGATACTAAAACTATTTATTTTTTTTTATGAAATTACCCCAGTCACATCCATGCTTTTAGTCAAAGTTGGTTTACTTATCAGAAGAACACTAAGTCTTGATAATCATAAATGTGTTTATTTGTAGAGAATTTTAGAACATGATTATACTGTCAAACCTGTCTTACGTAGCCAATCAAGGGAAGAAGCAAAAGTGGCCTTTTAAGACAGGTTGTTGCTTTATGTAGGCCAGTTTGCTCTGAATGCATTTGAATGAGGAATAGAAAATGTGTCTGTTTAAGAGAAGTGGCTGCTTAATAGAGGTGACTGCTTGTACAGGTTTGACAGTATTTGGTAATTTATGTAATGTTTTAGTTTGATCAAAAGTAAAGTTAATGTTTTAATTTTATCACTTTTGAGTCTGGTTCTAGTCTTTTCCTTGGTAGAACCAGCATTAAGAACCAGCATTAAGAACCTGCATTAAGAACCTGTATTAAGAACCAGCATTAAGAACCTGTATTAAGAACCAGTATTAAGTTTTGTTTTGGAGAGTTTACCAAATCTGAATAATTATGAAGTAATCCGACACTTGCGGAATTAAGATACGTCTAGTACTGGTAAACTGCCTAGTAGAACCCACAAACTAAGAATAGATGTGTCTGCTACCATTGGAATAATGATGCTAAAGGATGAAAAGTCATATAACAAAATTTATAAACATACATCTTTTTTTCTTCTTTATTTTGTTCCAAAAGTGATTAACAAAATGACTTGTGGTACTTGTAAAATGACTTTATATATAAAGATATCAGGTCATTGATAAACACACACCTTTTGCTTGCTATCATTACCCGCAACATTGCATACATAGAATCTTTTTGAACAAAGACAAATAAAAGAATGAAGGCCATTTTACAGCTCGTCTTAAAGCACAAACTTAAGGGAAATGGTAAAGCTGACCGGTATAATCTGGTTTTCGGTCAAATATAATTAGACAACCTTACTATAGAATCAAAAGGGTCTTCTTTGGCCGAATGGTCAACTTGCCATCTCAAGATCACCAACTCTCACCGCAAAGGTTGTACATTTGAGACCCACTTGCTCAAAAAATTATTTGCATTAAGTTTTCCAATTACTTGCAGAAGGACGGTGGTTTTCTGAGGTCTTCTACCAATTAAACTGATATGCTCAGTGCTCCAGATAAGCACTATTTGGGGGTATTTAAGCATTGCAATTTCTGAATAAAGCATTGAAATTTAAATTAAGGGGTAAAATAAGTGTTGGTTATTCTCAATTTCTGTGTTGATTAGTTTGTTTTAAATGGCAATTTGATAAAAAATGTTAATTTTAACCTTTAACTTTTTGAAAGTAACCATTGCACACTAATTTAAGGGGTAAAATACTCATTTTGAAGAAAAGCTTAACTGGAGCACTGTAAGCTATAACAATATAACCTGAAATGTTTTGAAAATGGCATTAAAACGCCATTCAAAAAAAAAGAAGAAAAACATTTATTTATTTTGCATGCAGTATCAGTTTATATAGATGGATGTTGTCCAGGGGGCCAGGTGAGTGATATTTTAAAATATCAGCGTTGTAGCAAATCGTAAAAATGTTCTGAAACAAGAAACTTGAGATTTGACACTTCACATGAGAATGCATCATATGTAATTATCGTTGTGTTGCATTATTGTTGTTGTACAAATTGATCTGCAGGTCTATTCATAGGGTGTTTTGATTTTATGGAAATAAACAAATTCAGACGTACACAATTTGAAATATTGTTTATATAAATAATGGAAACATTTTAGTAAAAGAGGCCAATGGCAATTTCTAATTATTTCATTAACGTTTCAGAGTTGGAGGTGTTGAACACACGAATTATTGGATCTTCTGGAGTTACTGATTTTGGAGTTGAACAAGGAAATCTCTGGGACACTGGAATTGGAACTTTTTCTGATGTGTATGAGGGCAAACCCAGAATTGGCAAAATATTGCAGTGTCAATTATGTGGATTGAATGTGAAATTCACATCTCATCTGGAGCAGCACATGAGAACACATACAGGAGAAAAGCCATTTGTGTGTAAAGTTTGTGGGAAGTCATTTAGAAGAAAGTATCACCTGAAAACCCACATGGTTGTACATAAGAGCTTGATAGATAATCTAAACTAGATGGGTGCAAGAGGAAGTAATAGTTTTGTTAAGACAGGTAGGGTCTAGTTTCAAATATTTAAAAAAATATTTTTTTTTATACTGAACAGTTACATGAATGAACTTGCTGACAAAAACATGGCAATTTTGTGGTATCATTCTTCATAGTGACAAACATGAGGGCACATAGCATAAAAACATCGCTGTTAAATAATTAGGTCACCATTCACTTTTTAATGGAAGATTGGTCTACCTACACTCATGACATTAAAAACATGTTTTGTTTTCATCACATAAACACCATGCCTAGCTCTTTTTCTGAAATTTGAATACATGTTTACTATTTGGATAATTTGGATATGGTACCCGATACAAAAAAGCTTGTCAATACAGAGTTCTTGAGTTGGAATCCCCGCGTCGTCATGATCTCCGTGTTGATATACTACATTGCATTATTGTCAGTCATACTTCACCACTGATTTAAGTTGGTAAGTTGTCAGATACTTACTGAGATGGGTGTGCTTGAGTTCTGATTACCCTTCCAGAATCCCAGGAAATAGTGGTCAAGTTGACTGTTGTCTGCTCGCCTTCGATTGCAGTAAAAGGACACTAAATACTAAAACAAAACTTCCTAGACTTTCAGCAATTCTAACTTAATTATTGCAAAAAGCCTTGTTTCTGAAGGAGGCATACAGGCATTGTTATATTGTTTACTAATTAGCACAAAACTTCAATGAGAACTTTTATAATATGTGGGTATGGCTCTCTCTCTACACAGAACAGATGGCTTTTCAATCACCTCTTAAGGAAGGCATACGTTGCAGTGTTTTGCCTCACAATTTAAAATTGGGGATCATTTGTCCCTAATATGATTTTATAGAAAGATGGGAGAACATTAAGGGTCATTTGAATAAATTGTGACAAAATTTAAAAAAACCCTGCTTTGACTGCATTTTGCCCACAAAAGGCACTGTGAGGGTAGGTTTGATATCTCCAGAATGTGACAACACAGGCAATCAAACCGGGGATCTCCCAACTCCTTGAAATATTATTTCAATATTGAATTTTGTAGTTTTAGACAAAAACTGTCTTAAGCAGTCAGTCAATGTATTGAGCAAAAGTGGTCTTTAACAACTGGTTTATGCTTAATAGAGGTTGATTTGAAATCATAGAAATGGGGAAATAAGAAATGCCGCTGCATAAGACAAGTAGCTGTTTAATAGTGGTGACCACATACACAGGTTTGACTCTATTTGATTTCCTTAGTTGTGTAATGGTACAACTCTTCCTTATACATAACATATAACATATTATGGCTCTTGTGCTCATGATGGACAACGTAAGTTTCACCGTTCGTCTGTAATAGTCTCCTTCTCAATCTGTTCCTTGTAATGTAGTTGTTGGCTTGCTGTGTTCAGTTTAAATGATGACACTTGTGAAATAAACTATCAAAAAAATGGTTTGTCAATCTTTTGTTTGTTTTTTTAAGACAAAATGATGAACATAACCTATTCGGCAAAGTCAATCTTTACACACACGAAATGATCTGTTTATGTGTCACTTTGCTGTAAAACGCCATTCATTCATTCATTCATTCATTCATTCATTCATTCAACAAAATCAGAACACCGTCTTGTTAATTGTTGTTCTTTATACAAAATCGTCATATCCAATTAACTGATGTGTAATTAACTAAGTTACTTGATGAAGTAAAAAGCATTTTAATGCGTTATGCGAGTGGTTAATGTATTGTAAATAATTATTATCCTACATTTTCATAATATGTATTGTAATACTACATGAGTTGGTCGTCTGTATCTACTTTCAGTTAGAAGTTCATGATTGCTTTTGATAGTGAATAGTGTACCTCTTTTACACTAACCTTTTACGAAGTAATATTGATGTGAAAATACTAATAGTTTCTATTTTATCTTATTCAGATCCTGGGATTATGACCATGGACAGCATTGCACAATGGACAGATCAGTCAGATGATATTCATGGTTCTTGGAAAACTGCAATGTCACATCCTTTAAAACTAGATAAAATGAAAGAACAGCTTACATGCCAATGGTGTGGTTTACATGTAAAATGCCTTTCGCATCTGGAGCAGCACATGCGGACACACACAGGAGAGAAGCCGTTTGTGTGCGATATCTGTACAAAGTCTTTTCGAAGGAAATACCACCTGAAAACTCACATGATAGTGCATAAAAACAGGATGATGTTGCAATGATAACATAAAAAGTAAGAAGTGGTTTAGAACATACAGTCAAACCTGTCTTAAGCAGCCACTCAAGGGAAAGAGCAAATCTGACCCTTTAAGCCTGGTGACTGCTAAACAGTTATAAAGTTATAAAAATGGTAAATAGAAAATGTGACTGTTCAATGTTGCTTGATAAAGCGATCACTACCACAGGGTAAACTGTACAGTGCTTTTTAACTTAAGTGTCTTGCATTTTCCTCATTAGTTTTCTTCTGTTACCGTATTCCCTTGTATAAATGCTCCATCCTACTAATGAATTCAGGGCTGAAAAAAATATGCCTCCTTTAGGAAAATGCATTGTATCTTGAGGTGTTTATTTATTATTTTTCTCCTAACCAATGCAGTGTTTATTGAATTGAACAAAATATAGACAAGACAAAATGACAGACTCTCATGTATTCAGAATTGATGGGGAAAAGCTGAAATGATAGTATACAATAACAATAGGGAATATTTCATTTTATATTCAGTTTCCTTTGTGTGTGTATATATAGCAATTGGCATACGTCAAGGATAAATCACCGTTGTTCCAAGTTTTGAAATTGTAAGTGTTTTTTTAAGATGGCTAGTGGTAATTCGCGAATATCAGAGATAGGGAAAGCAGGGCTGGAAAATTTAAGAAACTGACCTCATTATTTCTTTGATTTTAAGCATTCAATTAGAAATGTTGGAAAGGGAGGATGAGCTTTTATCAGAAATTTCAAACCCCGGGAAAGGACTTGGAATTATTCAGTAAAAGATATAATAACCATGGCAACTGTTAATAGTTCTTCACATATTTGATCATATTTGATGAAATCGTAAGGTTGTTGTTACTTATATTGATATATATATATATATATATATTTGCTTAATAATTAATAATCTAATACTATATCAAGAAGAGCAATGTATGCCTTACAATAGCTCTTAAAACAAGTTTGTCTCTGAAAGAAATCCAAAGGATAAGTCAGAAAGTTGTTTGATGCTGAAAAACAGTAGACTTGGGTTTTATGGAGGTTTTTGAATAAGGGATAATAAACTATGCAACATCTCTTGTGGTTTTCAAACACTACTGCAGAAGCTTCTCCTGTGTTTTCTAGTTGGCTATTGCTTATCAGGATAAACAATTGATAAGTCGTGGGTTCAATCCTCTGGCTTAGCTGTGAAGTGTACTGGTTCTACCCAGGAAAACCTTGAGCATGATTTGTAAGAACTTGTTTCAGAATCAGTGAATATAGATACAGTTATTGAATCGGTATAATCAGTTGTGAAAAAGATTAAATGTGAATGTAAATAAAATGTATGTTTGACATTTTCACTTTTCACGCTATATTTTCCCCATTTGTTTATACAATGTGTTGCAATAATATTACAAAACTTTAATATCTTTAATTAACAAAATATGCTGAAAATGTTTTATATTTCTTTACAGATTCTTTACAAGGTCACAGCCCCATACAGATGTCAAGGTCATTTTCGTCGATGATTGCTTCTCCATTTTCAGATCATCAGCAACGACGAAGTATGGAACAGACGCAGTTTTCACCACCTCCTGAAAAACACGGACTCACACGTTATGATTGTAATGACTGCGGAATGAAATTTGGTTATAAAAGTCAGTTAGCAATCCATCGTAGAATTCATACGGGCATCAAACCATATGTGTGTCGAATCTGTGCCAAAGGATTTGCACAGAAAAACAATCTGAAAGCCCACATGTTTAGTGTTCATGAGGCCGTCTTCACTGATTAGTGTCTACTGGATTGTAAATGGAGTATAAATGGGAGTGTAAATGGACACTGTATTTAACAAGGCACTGTATTTAATGGGAATTCTACGCTAAGAAAATAAGAAATTTAATTACCCCAGTGTAATGTAGATTCTAGATTTCATTGCTATATAGGAAAGGAACATACCTGTGTCATATGGTTGAAAGGCGTTATATTTCACAAATTTGTGATTATCTTGGGGCATATAGTGTAAAATATATTTAAATTTCAGCACTTTTATTAGTATGATAAGAACTATCCAAAACTCAGGGGAATTCTCATGGATAAGGTCATCCTTAAAAAATATGATTGTCATGCTCCATCTACTAAAAATTAGCTACCAAAACTCTTTTATCTACTTGCACAGCAGTTCAATATTTTTTTATAAATCATAATCTTTCGGGGTGTAAAAACAACAATTACCTACCTACCTACCTACCCACATGAAAAATACTGAGTAGGAGCACAGCAAACATGGGGAACCAGAAAAACATTCATCTTTTTTATATAATGATATATTAAACCCTTTAGATTCTTTTAACTTTTAAATTTATCAGGCTATCTAATCAAGGAGACTGGGATATGATTGTCATGGTATTCTCCCACATAATGCTCCCCATCTGATAAACATCCCACCAGTATATAATTCATATGCAGTTGGACTGTTTTTGCACCAATTCATTTCATCAGATATATTCTACCCTCTGCCCAGATAGAACAAACTTAAGCATGTGCTATTTCTATTTTTAGCATGAAATAAAATATTAAGATATTCGGCACAGCACATCTTGCTATTAATTAAAATGCTGCTTAAAATGACTATCTGAGTCTGTAATGAGATGTGACATTCAGTAAGTTGGCCGATAGTTTAACATAAGGGAAACTGAATGTCTGCTGACTACGGAGAGTAACTTGTATCAGGAGGAATCTATCTGTCTGCTGACTACGAAAAGTAACTTGTATCAGGACAGTTGATGATAGCAAATATATGATTGATATTAAGTGATTTAAATTAATTCAGTGTAATAAAATGAAAAAAATATCTTTTTATGTATAAAAATGAAAAAATTAAGAGTTGTGAAAAATAAAAAGCTTCGTCTGAAATATGTACTGCTTATAATTTGTTCGAGAGTGGTCATCAGTTTTTAAAAAGGGAATGTGTAATCTTGTGTTCATTTTTGTTCTCTTTATATATTCAAATAGACGCAATATTTTTGTATGATATGTATAATAAAGCTGTTGTTATTTACTAGTTTGTACATGTTTTCTGTCAGCATTCCATAGTTTCTTGCTTTGATTTATGATAGCAATAGTTATATGCATTATCTGACAAGTAGTGAAAATGTTAGACGTAATTAGCAAGTTGCTACTGTTTTTTTTTAATATTTAACATGATTGAAACCCGGTTGAACCTACAATATACTAGATATATGTAAAGTATTCCGTGATCCTTTGCCACTGCCTTTTGTGGTGTCCTTGAGTAAGGCACTTTATCTGCTTATGCTTAGTACTTGTTCTCTACTCAGGAAGACTTTGAGCATGATTTGTAATTACTTGTTTCATAATTGAAGTAACAAATTTAATTTAGATAAAGTGTCAATCAAGCTAATATTAACTGCTCCCTCATCTGTTTCTGGGGTAGAAACATTACTGAGTACTGATTAGGGTGAAAAGTGCTGTTTTTTTCAATGATTTTGTTGAACGGTTAGTCATTTGTAAAAGTTTTTCTGTAATTTTTGCTTTTTGGTAATATGTCCTTGTTTATTCAATGTTTCAGGGATGAGTAAAAATGCAATTAGTGGCACATCTCCCATGAAGGTTGCCAGAGTTCCCTTCTCTGCCTACTACTGCAGGTTTTGCGGCAAGATACAGTCATCTCAGTGGACATTAACACTGCATGAGAGAATTCACACTGGGGAGAAGCCCTATGGGTGTGATATATGTGGGAAAAAGTTTGCCCAGAAGAGCAATCTAACTGTTCATAAGTTCACACATTACAAAGACAAACTGTAAATTACTTGTACCTCAATACCTGTTGCTCTCCTTTGTGTTGGTTGTAAATAAATGTGATATATAGCTAATCGGAATAAATTACTGTGAAGTATAGCCAATCGGAATCATTATTGTGAAATATAGCCAATTAGAAGAATTACTGTCAAACGTAGCCAATCAGAAAAAAAATATTGTGAAATATAGCCAATCGGAATATATTATTGTTAAGCATAGCCAATCAGAATGAATTACTTTGAAATATAGCCAATCAGAATGAATTACTTTGAAATATAGCCAATCAGAATAAATACTGTGAAATATAGCCAATCAGAATAAATTACTGTGAAATATTAGCCAATCAGAATAATTACTGTGAAATATAGCCAATCAGAATAAATTACTGTGAAATATAGCCAATCAGAATACCGCTCACAAAAAATGATCATCTGAACCTGTCGTGGTTTTTAACAAAAAAATGTTTCATTGCTTATGGCTCTAAACCCAAAAGTTTTTTTGTTTAGCTCAGGTTCCAATTTATTTTTGAAAAGAAAGTGACAGGTGAGCGACTTATTTTGATTGTCAATAATGTAATCTGATCCATCATGTAAAAAAAGTTAACATCACTGACATTGACATACTTATTGTTTCTATCTACAATCATATTAAAGACTACAAGATAAACAAACCTGGTGTACTTCTGATAGGATCTGTGTCGGTCGGTCAAATCTCAGACAAAAAACAATGGATCATTTGGATTACTTGTTTCTTGGTGACGTCTGGATCAGATCATTATCTCGAAATTATTTTTTGTAAAGAACAGGTTGATATATTCAACAACGAGTATAATGTTATTTGTTTCAACTCTTACCCGTTTCCACTCCGGGGACAAATTTACTTGTTTAAATGGATGTTAAAAAGCACAATTATTAGATTATCTTTTCTAAAATTTGAATAGATGTTTCTTGTGTTTTTTAGATGACCATTTGATGGAAATGTGTCAGATCAGAACAACTGACATGTATGCTCATGAT
Organism: Panopea generosa; assembly: GCA_029582155.1. Taxonomy (NCBI): domain Eukaryota; kingdom Metazoa; phylum Mollusca; class Bivalvia; order Adapedonta; family Hiatellidae; genus Panopea; species Panopea generosa. The sequence goes on along the minus strand of CM055904.1, from coordinate 46,765,106 downwards.
ATCAGTCCAGCAATGCTGAAATATGTTTGTAAATTCTGTGGCAAATTACAACCATCAAACTGGGCTCTAAAAATACATGAAAGGATTCATACTGGAGAAAAACCATACCATTGCAATGTGTGTGGGAAGGGTTTTGCACACAAAAGTAACCTCACAAAACATGTAAACATGCACATGAAGCAATCGATGTCAACACAGAGTTACAGAGAGGGAAGTCCAAGTGTACCACACTGATTGGAAGAGTCGAAACACATGTACTACTAATTTTGGAATGTAAGGGATTATTTGTAACACACAATTCATCTTTTTATCTGTTGCTTAGAAATCTTTCCAGTTAATATCTTACGTATCTGAGAATTGGGACTCTTGAGTCAAAATCTTATCTTGATTTCATGTCTGGAAATTGGACTAATGAACTTGAGTCAAATCTTATATTTTCGAGTTTTAAAATGTTATGTTTTCGAAAACTCGGTTGACATAAAATTATGGACAAGTAATGTGATTTTTCAAACATTTCTGTTAAATAATCCTTTGCGGAAGGACGGTGGTTCTACTCAGTCTGACTCAGTCTGAGGTCTTCCTCCACCTGTAAAACTGGATATGCCATATATAACCTGAAATGTGTTGAAAATGGCGTTAAACCCCATTCCAAAAAAAAAAAAAAAAAATAATCCTTACAATTTCTCATATGTTCTGGTAGATATACCATAACATCCCTTTTTAAGGCCATCTTCCTGATAAATTTATTTTGCAATAAAATGATAAAATATCTCGTTATATAGCCAGCTGCTTTATTTTGATAAGAGTTCTGCATACATTTCAAAATACATAATCAATATTTCAATGGCGCAATAATTCATAGCAAAAGAGGCAGATTTACAGTTAGATGGGACTACTGGTAATCATTTTGGGAAAGGGCATAAGTTGAACTTTTTGACATACTGTCCAATGCAAATGTTATAGTTCAAAATTAATGATTATTTATTTTAGTGTGTATTTGTCTGTTTTCCTTTCTTTCAAATTGCCATGATGTATGTTATTGACTGATGTAAAGAAAAGCAACATTTTACAGGAATTGATTGATTGGCTGTCACACATCTTAAAATGGTTTTCTTTTCTATTTTTAGATTATCAGTCTATGGATGGATGCCCATTGAAAACTCAAGTTCTTAGCCAGTCAGCTCTTAAGTTCAAATGTAAATTCTGTGGCAAGTTTCAACCGTCGAATTGGGCCTTGAAAATTCATGAAAGGATACATACTGGAGAGAAACCATTCAAATGTATCGTCTGTGGATGGGGCTTTGCCCACAAGAGTAATCTTACGAAGCACCTCAACACCCATATAAAAGATCAATTTGCTCCCACTGACATCGCGCTAGGGAGTCCGATACCTAAATGGGTCTAGAAAATGGACTACAAACAACAGTGAATGTAAGAAAATTTGTCAGTTCACAAGTTGTTGTACATATACTAACCCACACTTCCAACGCATCACTTGGAAAAAGTTTTTCGTATCGGTAAAGAGTATTGTTATCTATTTATTGTGGAATAAGTGTTTTCATTGGACGTAATTTAAAGTATCAATATCATTTCAAATATCGACATATAAAATATTACCAATCTGTTAGTACTTTTCCTACAGTCTGGTAATGGTTGACTGCATGCAGTTGAGTTGGTGGGACACCTGGCTGTGCGCTGCGCCACGTTGAAGCATACCAGTAGCACGGCTGGGATGTTCAATACTTAGTCTTGGCATGATAGTAGAAATTTATGTCTGATTTTAAATTTAATTCAAATGGGACCAACACATTTTTAAATGCATAACTTTCTTGATTTCCATGTGCAGCATGGAACAGGTTTTCTGTTGAAACAGCCCATGTTCAGTCATCCATGAAGATAATTTCTTCATGTTTTTTGCCAATAGATTTCAGTTATAGTGGACACAATATAAACATGAAAAAATAACTAATTTTCAGTTGTGATAAAAAATATTTCAAAACTACATGATGCGTTTGGTGTGTGGGTTAGTTAAAAAAAAAATTTGATTGCTACCAATTAATTATCTCTCAAAATCTGTACAACAATATGTTACTTAAAGTTTTTCTTGAAGTTAACTAAAATTTCTATTGAATGCTCACCCTAATAAAGACTCCTAAATCAAAATTAAAAAGTTTTTTCAATAAGTTTAAAAGTGTCAATTGATCCACATTGTATTATAATATTTTTTTTATTGGATAAGATAGTGGTTTTTTAAATGTTAATAAAAATAATATTAATTTTGTGGTAAACTTTTTTTATTTAAAAAGTCTCTCTTTAGGAAAATATAAACACTCAGGGAAAATAAACAGTTTTAGGGTATTATGATTGAAGTTATATCTTTAATTAATATACAGCATGCATATACACTCTATTGTGTTGTTAGGATTTTGCTTCATGCTGGTTTGTCTTTTAAAATGGTAATGTTTATTAAATGGGTTAAGATGTTTATTTACTACTAATGAATGGCTGATTCTAGTGTTTACAGTTTTATGGGACACTAATTAAATTTGGAAACAAATTGCCGCAGTCGATAAACATTTGACCAGATTGATTTAGATCAGTTTTGCATGTCATTTTGTTGGATGTTTGCTGAATTCAATAATTGTTGTGGATATTTGAGTATATGTTTTGTAAATAAATACTGGTATAACCATTCACTTCTCATATTTTATTTTGTTTTCCTTTAAATAATGATTTAGATATCTAATGTTAAAAACTATTAATTGATGTTTAATGATCAATCTTCTTGTTTTTACTTTCAGATCCTTTTCAAGAATCCTTTAGACTTGGGCCTGAAACCCTTCCTTCATTTATGCAACAGCAACAACAACAGCTAGACGATAACCATGCTTTCTTTACTAAAAATATTTGTCAACACTGTGGAAAACTTTTTGCCTCTGGCTCAGCGCTGACTTTGCATTTGAGGAGTCACACCGGAGAAAGGCCGTTCATCTGTCAATTGTGTTTTAAAGCATTTACGCACAAAAGCAATTTAACTCGTCATAAGTACTCTGTGCATATCAACAAAGATATAAATTGATAATGTTTCAAATCATTTAATTTGATAAACAAATGTCATGATATAATGCCGTCAGCAGCCATTCATAAAAAGTGTTCAAGGAATTCTTAAAATACTACTCGGCTCATATCCCTTATTGACAGCAAGGACCAGTTGATCCGAGAACTCTTCAGTTTGTTTTAATTTGGATTTTTAAAGAGTAACATTGCCAAAAGACAAGTAAGGTCAAAATTGAAATATTTGTTTTGTTGCTGTCTCCCTACCTACTCGTCAATAAAGCTGACCACTCAAATAATATTTTGTAAAAAATGGTTTTGTTTCATCTAGGTAGCTTTTGTATATGGATAAGATTTAATGTATTTTTATTGTTTTATTTTTTAGTTCTACATAATTTTGGAAACTATGTTTGGGAGACAGCAAACGTTATTTTAATGCTGGTCTGATTGTACATGATTTTGAACCCCATGGATTCAATATGTGCCTAAGGAGAGATTCTAAAACAAGTGTTGTGACTTATATTGTGTTCATCTGTAAAAAGATGTTTGTGCAATTAACTTTTTAGGTTTAATGTTTTTAATTGCTATTGTTATATTAATTGAACTGCTTGACATTGTGATTTTTTTTTAATTGAATTATTTACTTAGATAAGAATGAACTTGTTATTGTAACTAGGTAATTGAAATTACTGTATATTCCCTTATTAACGCAACCACCTATTTTTCTGGAAAATTAAAAAATAAAACGTATATGCGAGTTGAGAGCGTATTCGCCCATCTTTCCCATATTGATTATTTGTTACACAGACAACAATTAGCGGAATGTTTATCACCTTTGAACTCTCTAACCTATTGTTTATATCTTGAGTCACTTAACCACTTTTGGTTGAATAAACAGTTCCCCATATTTGCCGTTTAAAACTAGTAAAAATGCCGTTTGTCGATTAAAACATTACAAAACGCCGGTAAATGCGGTTAGTCTGTGTACGCTGAAAGTTCATTGTTCTACATTGATAAGAACAAGCTTCCAAGTGATTTAAAGTGAAGAGCACACTGACCATAAATTCGGATATTCCAGTACGCAGACTAGTAATTTCATACAGATTTTCAGCTTTTTTTCATTTGTCGATTATTTCATCCACTCTCAAATAATTCTGAACCACTTTTTCGGGGATGTAAACCAGATTTAAGGTTTTTTCCAGGACTTTATTGGTTTTATTGTATTTTTAACTGTTGTTAAATTTGCTTTTTTTTTTTATCTTTTATAAACGCCCCCACCTTGTAAAATGTAACGCACCCCGGGGCGTTAATAAGGGAATATACGGTATATAATATTTGAGAAAATTTCATGGTGAATTAATATGGTATGAAAATAAATAAATAAATAATTGTAATTTATCTAATATGTGTTACGTTTTGAAGAAATCTTACCATCGAGAACTATACCAAAATGGCCTTGTTATCTTTTATTTCGATATAGATATACATTGATGCAGGTGAATTCATAATTTATTTTTGAACTACAAGATTGTTTTATTAGAATTCAAGGTTTTGAAATAAATTATTTATCTTCAGGTTCACATTACAGCCCATGTGTTACAATGCCACAGAGAAGACATCATGCAGCTCATAAACACAGCTGTGACAACCCACTCCAGTGTAGTGAATGTACAGGAGTTTGGGCATTCAAAAGTTTGGATTGTCCACACTGTGGCAAAGTATTCTTGAAGCAATCTGCTCTAGATTTACATGTGAGGAAGCACACGGGAGAGAAACCGTTCATCTGCCAATACTGCCAGAAGGGATTTGCTCATAAAAGCAATATGAAATCACACGTGTTCTCTGTTCATATTTATAATAAGTGAAAATGAATTTTATGTTCTGTAATACTGAATTATGTCGCGACAGTATGTAATGTATGCATTAAACTGTGCAAGCTACCTATGGGGTTAGGACATGGCATTGCTTCTCTTAGAACTGTTAGTGTACATAGGATATTTTTCATTTCTTATACAGTTCTTATAAGCTATGAAGGCATATTTAGGCATGTGGCTTGTTGAGACACTTCCATGAAGGCATTTATTTAGACATGTGACTTGTGAAAACTATGTGTTCTTTATACTTTTGCTCTCCTGGTCAAGGAAAATGTTATTTGTTAATTAAATGGCTTACAACTGAAGACTATTTGTCAGCAAAACTTTTAATAATCTTAAATATTATTACAGTGTATAAGAAAACACTTGGCAACCATTGTACAAAATTGATGGAATTGACCAATACATAATGATATTACAAAACTATCATTAACTTTAATTAGAAGTGGAATAGTTGTACTATTTTATATAGGAATAGAAAAAGTGGCATGCTAAATAAAGTAAAGCCTTCAAGTCACATCTATTTACTTGTGATTTTTTTTATAATTATGATTGAAACTGTGTTTAATGCATAAAAAAACAGCTAGTCATATTTTGATTTTATATCTAGTGTATAATTATTATATTGTGAATAAATGATATTGAGATGTTAAAACTATGTTTTAGTTTATCACATAGCTATTAGGATGTTAAGGCTTATCACCATGGGTTAAGTTACCTGGCTTGCATTGTATTGTATAGAGAATATATCCAGTGAATATTCAGATCAAGTTTTCGTTCTTTTACGTATACATTCTTCAGTCATACTCCCAACTGCAAATAATTTCTTTTTTTCTCAATTGAGTGGTAAATATTTCCAATTGAAAGTTCAAATATTGTACATATAGGGCCAACCTTTAAAAAAACTTTTTTTGCCGTGCTCCTTCATATTCACTCAAAATTGCAACTACCCACACTATTTTGTTGCCTTTCAAAGCGTTTATTTCTTTTTTTTCATGATTTCTGACCATTTTCTTTAAAATGACTGTAAAATCCCATTCTTGAAAAAAAAAAATCCTTCCCACATGAAAAATACGAGGTCAGAGCACAGCAAATAATCTTTTTTTTAAGGATGGCCTAGTAAAACTTGCTATGATTTCTTGTGAAATTAAAAAAGTTTTCACCTGAATTGAGTACGAAACTGCTTCTTCAATTAAATGGTCAGTTAAACTTGTGTACAAGTCTTTATAACGTTAATATAAAGTAGAACAAATAAATTGAACCCAAACATTTTCTCTTTTTTAGTAAAAAAACAGCGAATATGATTTTTTTCTTAATTTGTTTTAAAACTGTATGTTTGAGTTGTACGATAGAATTTGTTGAAACTCTGCAGTTCTGCAGGTATCATGGTTTCAGTTCCATTCTGCATATTCATTTTTTGATGTGATTTTTATCTGTAAAATTTTATTTCATTTTGTTTTTTACATGTAGAGTGAACCTGGAATCTTCTTTCCTGTTGGCGTTGAATAATCTATAATGTGTTGGTACACCGTTAAACCCCATTTATTCATTCATTGTTTTAAAACTATTACAATTTGGTGGTGGATGCATTTGGTTATAGGCGATTAAATTAATAACAAAAAATTTCAATTTGTGATGGAATACAATTTAATTGTTTTATCTTCAGATCAGTATCTTGGGTCTGCTGCCATGACAATGCCATTTAGTGGACACCAAAGAGACCAGCCACATAATTGTGATAGTCCTCTGCAGTGTAATATATGCCTGAGAACTGCTGTCAGCTACAAGCAACTGTTTTGTCCTCATTGCGGCAAGGTGTTTACATCAAAATCTGCTCTAGATTTGCATGTGAGGAAGCACACTGGAGAGAAACCTTTCATATGCCAATACTGCAAGAAAGGGTTTTCTCATAAGAGCAATATGAAATCTCATGTGTTTTCTGTTCATGTTTATAATAAGGATAATTAAGATATTTAAGATAACATACATTAAAATGTACATGAGTTGGACTTCCAGGAAGTGATTCCGCCTCCCTCATGTATAAGTAAGGCTTCCAGGAAGTTTTTCAACCTCCCCTGTGTATAAGTAAGGCTTCCAGGAAGTGATTCAACCTCCCCCTTGTATAAGAAGGGCTTCCAGGAAGTTATTGAACCTCCCCTGTGTATGAGTAGGACTGGAAGGAAATTGATACCTTTTATGTGTGTAACTAGAATTGACAAATAGCCATTAATAAGAGTTTATACTGATTAATCTATCTTTGATTAAGACTTTTGATGTTTTAAGTTGAAAATTGAGCTTCTACATTTCACTGTTATGTGTTTAATATTGTTGTTTTTAATTGTTTGTATATATTTTGTTCACATAACATCATTAATAATCGACTCTGCATTTTAATGGATCTATTTATCTAGCATTAACTTCAGGCAGTGAATCAAAACTTTATATTCAAAAACTCTTTATATATCCTTATATTTACTGTGGACACTAATACATGCCTATAATCATTTCACTTAAATTAATAATGAACATTATGTAAGTGTGTTTGCCTTTATTGCAGTTACTTAAATATATGTACAGTTGTAATTTGAGAACATTTATATTGCTTTGTTGTTTAATATAATAAAATAATTTTTAATTGATGTTTTATTGATTTGTCTGATCGATTTGATTCCATGCGATCCTGTTTTTGCCTTTATAACACCTTGGTTTAAACATATTTTATTTCTTCAAACATATTTATGAATTATTAATTTTAACAATGATTATTTTCAAGAAAAGGAAATGAATTAGACTGAAAAGAAAACACTTAATGGTGTTCACATTCAAGTTCTTTAAGATTGATTTCATAAAAATGATGTCTTTTTTAATGTTCATTTATCAAGTATAAAGCTATAATTTGAGTGGACAGATTGGACAAACAATAAGGAATACAGATGAATATTTAACACAGAATTCTCAGAAACTACAAATGGTATGAGTCTTTCCTGACAGTTACTTATAAATTTAGAAAATGTAGTGTTTGTTTTCTTTTCAAAATTAGTAGATTACATTTTTATAGAAAGCATATAAATGAAACAAAATGGGTACCAGCTTCCTTAATAATAATTTATTTCAGCTTTATTGCAATGAAAGCTCAAAGCTTCTGATTATAAATTGGTCTCCAGTCACCTTTATAGAACCAGTACCGAGTGTTGTTTTTAGAGAGAGAGATAGAAAGTGATCAGTTATAGTTGGGGATCGAACCCACAACCTCTGCCACTAGCAGCCAGCACTCTATCCACTACACTACTGCCCAGCTTATTGCCATTCAAGCTTGCCAAATAACTAGGAAACAAAATAAAAATAGGAAGAGGAATTTGTTTTTGGAATTTTAAAAATAGTTGAATGGTATCTCCTAAACTTCTGATTGTCTGTTTTCTTGTTATTTCAGGCAGCTTCAATTTGCCAGGTAGATTTAGATATGACTGCGCAATATGCAGTAAGAAACATGCATCGAAAACAGCTCTGGAAATACACATGAGAAAACACACTGGAGAGAAGCCTTTCAAATGTCCTCATTGTGAGAAGAGGTTTGCCAACAAGAGTAACCAGAAGGCCCATGTGTTTGCCATTCATCTATGCAAGGAGGGACTGAATTGACACATAAACCGTATAATTATGGTATGTGTGCTGTCATTCATATCCTATAGAAAATAATGTGAATATTTTTTATAATTGCCGTAAAGTACTAATTAGAGCTACCCCTCTAAAATACAAGCCCTTCCCTCATGGATTTGGAAATGAAATAAAAATTGAAACTGACATTTTTATAAGTGGATAATGTTGTTTGATGTGTTATGAAGACCCTCTCCTTTGAAAAAGTGTAAAGCAGCTGGGGTCATTCAATTTAAGAGGTTTATTGATATTCATGTTTTGCTGTTAAACCCTCCCCCCCCCCAAAAAAAAAAAACAACACCAAATAATTTGTTGGATAATTATGAAGTAGTATCATCTGTGTATTTAACAGTTAACACCAATGCATCTTTGCTGTTGACAATTATTCAAAACTAAAAAAATAACGATATAGAATTTTCAACTTGCTTAGTGGTTATATGAAATTGCTGACTTGTTAATTGGTGATTACATAGACTTGCTGATGTGCTTAATGGTGATGTGGAAATGATTTTGTAGATTACCATTCTTATACTATAGATACCCCTGATATTCGATTCTATGTCCTGGCGTTGATTTAATGTTGTGTCCATCACTTTGCAGTTTTTTGCATTGTTGGTGTAGTAATATTTACATGAATACAGTGAAAGTAAAGTAAGGTGTAAATTGCCAAACAGAATCCCACATAATGAACTCAGAATTTCATTCTGGTATCGGCAGTATGCTTGATATTCAATCTTTAGATGATATTACAAGGACTGGTCATCCCAGTGTCGGTAGATTATGATTGGATGGGGTATCATGTGTCGGTTGAATATATTTGGATGGGGTATCATGTGACGGTAGTATATACATGGGGTGGGTATGACATGTATCTGTGACATACTACTTCTGTGTGATAGCCATCTAATATTGCTGTAAATAATTGTGATGCAACTGATTGTTGAAAACAAAGCTAGAACAAATTCTTTCCATATCTTAAGTAGTTTCTTGCAGAAGAAAAAAACAATATTGTCATAATCTTGATCTACTTCTAGGTAAATCCACCAAGCTATACCAAAAATAAAACTTTGCTCTAAAAGCACATGGTTACTTTCTTGCGTAAGATTTGGGACTAAAAAAACGCCATTGGTACTAGGACTTTGGTAATGAATTATTACTGATAGTAACTGGTGTGAACCATTTTGATATTGAGAAACATTTCATTTGGCATTCAATGTCTATTTGAAACAGTCAGATTTTAAAGCAGTTGATTTTCTTTCTTAGACGTTACAGCTGTGATGAAGTACTACTTTTCATATTGACCTTATTCCATTTTAATATGAGTTAAAGAAGTGTTTTCAGCTTTGAATATTGACATAGTATTAAATTTTTCCTTCACCAAAAATAAAGAAGTGATAATAAAACCAAGCATGCTATTTTCTTTTCTTGGTTGGGATCTCAGATCCCAAGACATGTTTTTCTTGACTGGGACCTCAGATTCCAAGACATGCCTTTATAAGATCTACTTTATTCTTTTATAGTTTGTGAATATGCCTAAAGTGTAAACATAGCATTGACAGTTTTATTATCATCCACTTTAGAATTATTCAGTATGTTAGTATTTGTATAATATGTAAGGTGTATAAACGGTAAATTGTATTTTTTGTTTTTCTCATCACAGGTAGAAGAACTCAGCAAGCAAGGATTCCAAAAGCTGGACACCAACCCTACATGCAGCATCTGTCAGGAAACCAGTACCAATCTACCGGGAACTATTCACAAGATGGAAGTTCTGATTCGTTGTCGGTTATTGCCATGCCTAGATTTGTGTGTCAGGTGTGTGGAAAGATCCAGGTATCCAAAGGCAACTTGGAGATACACATGAGAACACATACTGGAGAGAAGCCCTATAGTTGTGATTATTGTGACAAGACATTTTCAAACAAGAGTAATAAATACAAACATATAAGAATGGTACACGATCCAAATTACAAAGCTAACTAAGAGCAAAGGTGGACATTTCGGTAAATATGCACTGAACATGTCTGAAAATGAAATTAGTGCAAATTTGATATAAATATTTTAGAATGTATGTATGAGAATTTCATTTTGTCTACTTGTAAATCATGCTTAAAATCGATTTTAATATTGTCTTTACATTCTCACTTGTCTAATTATGCATTTTCATGCCAAGCTTTTGGATCATGAATTTGATGTAAGAATCAACTATTTCTGCTAGCGTACATAAAAAATGCTGTCTGAAATAAGTGGAGTCCATCCTTCGGTTTAAATCAATAAATGCAGTTGATACTGGCATGTATTCATGAAAAAGCTTTATAAATAATGTCCGTTAAAGAATAAAGAGTGAAATTTTTATTTCCTGAAGTTTTTTTCCAGTTATTATGAACTTGAAACAGAAGAAATCTGCTCATATTTAGTTTTGTTACTTGAATGCATCATATTGCCTATATGTGATGAAATCTTCAAAGATCTTTTTATATTTTGGAAATGGAACCGAGTTGTTTTTCAAATCTGCACTTTCCCAATTTTATGTAGAATATGGATCAGTTGTTTTTGAAATTTGTTTTTGTATCAAATGAGTGATGGTAAGAACAGGAGCACTGTATCTCACGTACGTCATGAGATTTGACAAATTCAGTATCTGATATAATTCACTTAAACTATGAAGTGTTGTTTTCCCTCAATATTCTGGGTTCATTTTACATAATAATGTTGTTAGTTTTCTTTCAATTATTTTTTTTGTACATGAGGAGTAAGCCTGAAGTCTTCCCTCCTTTAGGCATCATAACCTTTACCTGTTAGTTCACCGTAAAACCCAAATCAGTTCATTACTTTGTTTTATGAAAACTCCTTGTAGTTTGTGCACTGATTATATGCTGTACAATATAGAAGTTTATTTGTCGTAGTTTTTGTAGTTGTTTTAATACCTAAAGGTTTTTATTTTATCTTGTATGTATGTTTTATGATGTATCTTTGCAATGAGTGTAAAATAAACATATTTGCATTTTATTTGACGAATATTTTGTTCTTTACTTATAACCACAATTGCTTAAGTGACAAATTCAAAGGTAGTGATTCCTTCATCCGAGACAGAGTTAAGGCTAGAGATAAATCTTATGTTTGTTTCTTGTTACACTCTCAAAAAATTAGTGAATAGAAGGTTGACATTTTTAAAGTATTTTTTTTTATTTGATAATTTTGATGTATTGAAAGCTTGGAGAGGTAGTTTAACCTAAAATGGAGATATTTTATTTTGGTTTAATGTAAACATTAGACTGACAACAGTATGTGAAAGTCTAATGTAAAGTTCACAAAAGAAGTGTTTGTCTCAGGTAATGGCTATTGAAACTTTCCTCTTTCTTTTTTTTAAATTGCCCAGTTTGATAAGGGTATATATGCAACAGCATCACCATCCTTAATAAAAATTTTGTTTGTGTGTCCATGCCCATACTTTCATATGGGTAGGTAGAATTTTTTTTCCTAGTTGTTTTAAGCAAAAATGAAAAGAAATCGTGATTATCTAAATATTTTTTATTGTTTTACTGTTACAGGAAGGCGTGTCGTCCAGCAGCAACTAGGAAAGTCTCAAATAGACGCTATTATACCTGACTTAGGGAACCAGCTAACACCTTGTCAAAGTGACTTGTCGGCAGTGTTGCATTCTGGGAACACTTACAGCAACCAGACCGACATCAGTAAATACTCCTGTGTGTTTTGTGGAAAGATTTCAACTTCAAGAGGAAAGTTGGAAATACATATGAGGATACACACAGGAGAGAAACCATATAAATGTGAATTCTGTGGACATGCATTTGCAAACAAAAGCAACAAGTACCAGCACATTAGAGCTGTACATGATCCGTTTTACCTACCATAGCTAGTGGCATGGTTGGTACTGGCAATTCTGTGTGTTTTTTGTCACGTGTAATTGATATACCATATTAGTTTATTTTGGCACTGGAATTGTTATTGTTTCGTTATAACAATTACAAACATAGACATATTGCAATCACTGGTAACACTCTTACAAAAAAAAAAAAATTCAGACCCAAATTGTTGGGGGTGTTCATAAATATGAGTGAATACGGGTAACTAGTGATAAATTTGAGTGTTACCATGGGTACAGAACATTCCATTGCCATTATCACACATGTCGGCCTCTTTCTAAATTTATAAAACCGTAGCTTTGTGCAAAACTGTGTGTAAGGAGAACTCATCGTCGGATACCCACTGGTGTCAATTCTGATACTCTCCATCTATCGACCGTGGGAAACTACGCTATTGCGGCGTTTTATTTGAACAGAACAGAACAATATACAGCTAACTTTAACAACGAATATTCAAAACAGGGTTTGCATGAACCTAGCATTGCGATTGGATATTGTTCCCTTCATGAAATCATGAAGCACCAATCATATGGTTGCATCGTGGCCTGGTAGTAACGACGCAAAGCTATTGTTATATCTCATGGGTGATAAATGGAGAGTATTGGAATGGATTACGCGTAGGTATCCGACGTTGAGGAGAACTGTTATTTATTGATCGAATAATAAGTGGTAAATGTGACAAATACAGTGCCTATCCACAATGACATATGTAACTTTATGACATAATCTGGTAAAAGTACAAAATCATTCTTTGAAATTGATTTTAAGTATTTAAATTACTTTTGTGGTTTGCTGATTATTTTCAATTAATATGCAATTTTGGACGAAATAAGTACATAAACAGTCTTTGGATTGACAGTGGTTTGGGAATTATTTTTAATAATTTTAAAATGCAATCTGGACAATAAAGTACAAAAACAGGATTTTAAGTTAGTTATGATTTTTTCACTAGTATTAATAAACATGAAAGAACTGAAGATAATAAAGAAATATAATAAAAAAACCTATGTCAAGATTGTTTACTTTCGAAAAAGCATACATGACTTTCTACTGATTCCAAACATAAAGTGTCTTGAAAAAGTTTGAAGACAAAATGTTGTAAAATATCAGAAAGTTATCGCGTGTTGTGGAGCATGTGGTCTAGTGGTAGAGTATCAGAGGCAAGATCAGGGGGATGTGAATTTGATCCTCCGACATGACCCTTTGTTGTGTTCTTAAGCAAAACATCCATTCGCATTAACCCAGTTCTGGTTCCACCCAGGAAAACCTAGACCATTATTTGTAAGTTGTAAGAAATTGTTTCACAATAGATGTTAGATAAATAAATCTAGAAAATTGCGTTAGATGACACAGTTGCTTTTTGAATATGGATGAGTGGGTAATTGCTGTGTTGAACGTAGAAAATACTTTTGAAAAAAGAAAACATGTTTAATTGTCTTTTTTGATTCTCGGTAGAATAGCAGGGCTGTCATTAGAAGACGGTGGCCAGGGTTTTCCCCCTGCTATTCTTTCTTGAACACCAGGCTAGTTTCAACTGAGTTTCATTTTTTTGCAGAGGATCCCCAGACCCTTCTTCTGTTTTTTCCTTTCACCCTCCTACTTCAAAACTTAATGAAAGCCTTGCCTTAGCACAGATATCATGACCTGCAATCAAATGATATTCTTACAATTCATATACAATGTTTTGTTGACCTGCTTAGAAAAAGGCCCAGTCAAGGATCCTTAAATTTGACCCAAACTATGTTATTGTTTCTTATTTCCAAAATGATCGTAAACTCTTCTACCTGGGAATGTAGATATAACTGTTAACTTATATATTTTAGGAATTGTTTTTTGTAGAGCTGAAAACAAGTTTTGTTAACAAACTTTAAATTTCTGTTTTGTGTTTCAGTCATGCACTCTTCTCCACCAGCGATGTCTTTTCACCCAGCTATGGAAGACCAAACACAATTCGCGCAGCACTTACGCAACCTTGACCTACCAGCTGCAGTGCTCAAGTCTATGTGCAAAATCTGTGGAAAGATTCTCGCTTCAAGAGGAGCACTCGAGATACACATGAGGATACACACAGGAGAGAAACCTTTTAGCTGTGACTTTTGTGGTAAACGATTTGCTCACAAGGGCAACATGGTGCAGCATGTGAACGCTTTGCACAGGAAATAGTTGCCTGTACAGTTCTCTGTAATAGAGAAAGAATTACATGTATGAAACAGGTTGTAGCTTATGTGTATGGAATATAAAACAACGGATATCGTTCATATACTGTTGTGTATGTAACTACTGGTAACTACCAAGATGCATAGGACTTGAAACAATGATAGACAGGAAGATGAGACAATATACCTTTGTATGTAATGCATTACTGGATACTGTATGTGGAATGTAAAATTATTATGGGCAGTTTAAAGTCAATATAATTTCAATCATTTATAATAATTGATGTCATTGTAAAGCAATTTGTTCTTTCGACTGATGAAGACCCAATTATCGGAAACAGAATATATTATTTGAATCTTTCATGGGTATATGGTCGAGATATAAATATTTCAACACAAAATTTCATTGTTCTTGTTGGAACTGAGGTTGTCATTGTTGTTGATGTCCATTTAAGTGTTAATGTTTGGGCTGTTATAAACAGAAAAACAAAATGTCACTAACTTAAAATTGCAGCTAGCTGAAGTATTTTTATTTTATTGACTTCAAAGCGCTGATTTTTTGAAAAAAAAAGAAAGATTTCTGTCATTTTTTGTTCAAAATGTCAATAAAAAATCAAAATCTACCTACCTGCCCACATTAGAAATACTGGAACGGAGCACAGCAAACGCACTGCTTGTATTATAGTGACTAAACTTTATAATCTTAGTATTATGTCAAACAAACAATTATTTGCTGGCCAAGTTTCCTTAGTTCAGGATCTCAAACCTTAGGTTACAGTTCCTTAGTTTAGCTTGGGTTTGATTTTGTTTTTTTAAATCTACATTATTTGTTTCCAAAATTTGTTTTAAGTAATAGTATTGATTCTGTCAACTGGTCGCATTCTGCAAACTGATCAATCACTGATCAATCACTGATCATGACCTACTTCAAAGAAATGCTCGCTTTGTTTTATACATCAGTTTACCTCCTCATGAGAGTAGCTTGGCGTCATGCATTCTACAAAAACGTATTTAACCATGTACTTTATCTTGAAATCATAAATTATCTTGCACCTGTAAAATGGTAAACAGTTTTTACATAGGATGCAGGAAAATTAGGGGGCAGGGATGATAATCTAGCAATAAATGTATTATGGCTTAAGTTTACAAAAACAATTAATTGATTTGTCTTGCTGTTTTTTTTCCTCATTAATAAAAAAATAGTATATTTCAGGCCAATACATTAATTTTTTTATTTCACTTGTCCAGTCAGACAAGTATTTATAAAATCTACTTGTCTTGACCAAAAACAACTTGTCCTTACTTTAATCTAGAATTCTGGTACTAGTCCTATGGATATCAATTTCAGAATAACTAATTGCATAAACTGTTTTATTAAAGTTCAAAATTAGGGATGCTGTTTTATTCCTGAATTTTCACTTGTCCAGTCAGGCAAGCAACTTTATATTTTACTTGTATTTACCCATGATTCAGTTGTCCTGGACAGTCGGGGGAGCGTTAATGTAAAACCTTGTATTTATGTATGAGAGATTTATCTTATTTTGTATTATAATCAATTTAGTTTTAATTTTGACCAAATGTTAATAACATGTACGTAAGTTATGATATTGATGAGTAAAATTTGTTCTGTATTTCATTGTTTTTCAATTTTGTAATAAAGCAATTTTATTTTACTTCAATTGTTTATTTAATGTTTAAAACCTTAAAATATATTGCTGTCTCACTTAGCAATGTGATAGGACTTCTTTGATAGAAGGGCAGATAAATACGTACAATACCATTAGCTACAATACGTTACAGTACAATATAATAAATGATGCAATTTGATACATTACAATATACAATCCAATATTAAATGATACCATTAGCTACAATATGACAGTTCAATACAATATAATACAATATGATACCATACATTTCGGTCTGACACAAAAAGATACATAATGATTTAAAACAATATGATACAATGCATTTCAATGAATATAAGTTGAGCCAAGAATTGTACACGTTTTGCCAACGTGTTGAATAGATTGAATTATAAAATTTGATGGGCTTGAATGTTTTTTATTGCATAACTCAAGAAAGTGGAACATTTACTATTTATTTAACATATTTCTATAAGGTAGAGAAAAAAGCGGGCATATTAGTTTTCCATCATTTGTCGTATGACACGTCTCGAAATAACATCATTTTACCAAGAAAAATCGACATCATTTATATGTTCGGGGAAGTCTGAATGTATTTCGGCATTTTATATGTGGGAGCTGATTTATACGAAAAACAGCGGAAGTGATATTACACTAGATTAATATCAAAAATATGTCTTTGGTTTGTTATATTACACTCCTGCATCCCGTAAATTATGTGATAAAGTAATGTTTTTTATGTAATAAGTTTATCCCGTTGAATTTGGATTAACAAACAAAACACAATTTGATATCAAAACATTGATTTAATCACACATAATTTGCTGTACAGTAAGTTTGTTGTTAAGAAAGTTAGTTGCCAGTGTCGTATTTTATTTAAGATAGCATTCGATATCTAAAAAGTGCAATATTACAATGTGACTTGTGTATACTTTCAGACGCTTTATCAGATGCCGGAATGCTACTACCTATGGACCTCAGCTTTGCCGCATCCACCCCGGGCTATCAACACCCCGCCTTCCAGGCCTACAGAAGTCCCAAGTCACAAATCTGTATATATTGTGACAAATCGTTCCAAAATTCCTGGGCGCTTAACCGACACCAGAGGATTGTTCATGAGGGAGACAAACCGTATATTTGTAAGATCTGCGCTAAACCATTCTCCACGAAAAGCAATCTGAAGAGTCACATGATTGTGCATATAAAAGACAATATAGTACAGATAACGAAAAAGGATTAACGTATGCTTCAAATGTTCATTGGGATATTTCATTTTGTTAATTGGATCATCAGATATTTAATTATGCTAACTGCAGCAAGTGAGATTTACAAACGACTTACTCCGCTCACTTGCCATGTTCCGTTGTTTGTCCAAGGAAATAAATACAGTGTTTACTAAGACATTGTCTGTTTGTCTAAGGAAAATGGTGAAGTGACAACCAATATTGATCTCTGATTGGATTATCAACTTGTTTGATTGACAGTCTGCATTGAGTCTATTTGACAAACAAAGTGTAGAAATTGACAAAAATATAAAAATTTCTAGTGATATTATGAACTCATTTTAGTATTTTTGGATCTCGAGGATTAACAGTAATTGTAGGTTTAATGGATACTTTATTCATGTCAGTTGGATAAACAAACATTTAATTTTGCTCTTTGCAACATTGTAATTTATGAAATAAAAGCAATGCGTAGAAATAGACAGGAACCTGGAATTTCCACTGGTGGTCAGTGGATACAAAATCTACTTAACGCTGTATATAAACTTATCAGTATTCGTTCATCTCAAGGAACACAAGGTTGCTGTCAGGTTATAACAATGTCAAATAAAACATTTTGACCTCATTTGATATAGATGATAGTTATGAAAGTGAACATGTAATAATTGAAAAGTGTTCGTTTGGTCAGGTGTGCGTGAATATCTGTTAACATGTGAATGTTGTTTGTCAATAAGTGAATACTGGTGATGAAGGATCAGATGGCAAAGATTTTGATGAATTAAACTAAAAAGATGTGTTAGAGATATGTCTGTGTGGAATGCAGGCAAAGGAATTCTGGGAGAAGTTTGGCTATTTGTAGCGAAGATTGTTAAAAACATTGGTCATCAGATGCAAGAATGATATGTAGCAAGACTTGATAAATATCGAACAACATGGTGTCATTGTTTCAGATTGGATACGATGTTGATTACATTACCGTTAATGTTCTTTTCACCGTGATAAGATATTGATTACATTACCGTAAACGCTGTATTCACAGTGATATGATATTTATTACATTACATTACCGTAAATGCTCTATTACTGCAGGGCAATATGATATTGTTTACTTTACCGTAAAAGTTCTATACTTGCACTGTGATATAATATTTATTTTACCGTAAACATTCAATTACTGCATCATCTTTTATTACGAATTATCCCAATATCACAAGTCTTGGTGGGAGTTTATTGGAAGTCGGTCATTTGTGAAGCGTTCACAATTTTTCTCATTGAATTCAACACGGTCTTCCCGTTCAAGCAGATATTGACAATCTGTCCGATAAAGAAAAACCATCACATTAGATATTTACAATCTGTCCCATAAGGAAATCCCATCATATGAATAAATTTAGGCTCAATATGTGTACAGAAAAAAACAGACTATGTTGTCTTTCTTTAAATTGAAAAATTAAAAGAAAATTATAGTTAAAGGTCAATCTATAGTTGATGGGCATGTGTAATAGTACAGGTGTCCCATAGAACTATTACGGTAATTAACTTCACAACTGCCATAGCTGAGGTCAACGTGTTTTATATTGCTGTTTACAATGTTTGTACATATATACATCGTTAATTGTCTAGTTTATTAAACGAGTTCATAAATTAAATTACTGTTTGTCTTTGTAATGTTAGAACTGTTTTAGTCTATAGAATGTTGGCTGCTCATGCCAGAGGGAGCTGGTTCAATTCCAGACTCTATTAAATTTGATGTCTATTAAAAAACAGAACAAAAAACACACTAACTGGTTTCTACCCAGGAAATCTGACTCCAGAGTTATTCACAGAAGTTCTGAGATTATAAATCATTAGTGTGAACCAACTTGTTTCCATACTTTGCAACAGTAACCATAAGACTAAAAAAGTGTCAAAATAATGGATGTAGCATTAAATGATATTTTTTATTACTTGAGGAAGATCTCAGAATTGGTCTTTGGGCTGAGTAGAATCATCGTCATTTTACAAGTAAACTTCATAGTCCATAATTAATTTATTGCTAGATTATCTTACCCACATGCCCCCTAATTTTCATGCTGCCCCGACCCATTTTATTTTCATTAAAAAAAAAAAAAAATAAAAAATAAATAAATAAAAAATAAAAATATCAAAAGATTTTAAAATAATAAATAAAATCCTCCTTTTTTTAAGAAAAATTTGGATGATAATCTAGCAATTTATAATGGCCTTATATGTTTTAAAACATACATAATTCACATTCATTGTGAAACAAGTCCTTAAAAATTGAAACAAATCTCACTCCAAGCATATGTGAACAAAGTGTTTTACACAAGGACACTATACCAAGCCCTGGTGAGGATTGAACACACGATCTGTGAACCCGAATCCAAATGTTTACAACTGGACCTCACTGTCTCATAATTATAAAGTCTTTAAATTAAGCATGGCTAGCTAGAGATAAAGGATAAGCACCTGAGATTTCTGATCATGAGATATTTGTATTGTCAGACAATATAGTTTTATAAGTTACCTTCCCGATACTATTTATGATATTAATTATATATTCAATGTATGGTAGATAAATTATAAATCTATATTGTCTGAAAATACACTGTCACATATTCATTGCCAATAAAATAATTTTTTTTTCAATTCTTGAAATCATGGGTATTGATAGTAACAATGAAATGCGCATGTCGTAAACGAGAATGGCTAACTACTTCCAACTGATGTTTTCCAGTTATATAGTTATAACCTTTCTATCATGTATATTAATGTAATATATTATATTCAGCATCACATTCATAAATCTTTGCATGCATAAAAATACCTACGCATGTGTTAATGTGAAGTAAAATACCATTCATTCTATCATCATTTTTATGACCATCTGTGTATTTATTTAAGGATGTGTTCAAATTTGCAGGAAACTTGTAAAGCCAAGAGGTTAGGTGTTATATCATATTGTTACATCTTGTTTGTTTATTTGAATGTGAAGTTGTAAAAATAAGTTACAATTATAAAATATTTTCTTGATTTAAAAAAGCAGTGGCCCAATTTGCGACCAATGGTAATGGCTATTTTGGGTGATGTTATGATTTAGTCGTAGGTTTAAGATAGGTTTGGATATTGGAGATAATCTTCTGGATTTATTAATCTATACATTCTCTTTCTTTTTTTCAGCACCACTGGATTATAATGAATTTGAAATGTCGACAAGTCAGTTTTTAGCTTTGAGAGGTCAAGACTTTACAACTCACGACAAACCGTATGTTTGTCCAGATTGCGGGAAAGAGTTCAAGACGAAAGCGCACATGACGCGTCACGTGGCCATTATCCATCGTGGAGAGAAACCATTTCAGTGCCGGATATGCAAAAAAATGTTCTCAACTAAAAGTAACTTGAAAAGTCATACGATTGTACATTACAAATCTGTGTTTGGATAAACTGGTCGGGAGTTTAGAAGAAACTGTGATGAGGAAATTTTATTCATTCGACTTCAATGCATGTGGGTCCTGTGTGGCTGAGTGGTCTAAGGCGCCGTCTCAAGATCACTTACCTTTCACTGCTAAGGTCGTAGGTTCGAGTCCCACTCGCTCCAAAAATGTTCTGTGAGAAAGTTTCCTGTTACTTGCTGAAGGACGGTGGTTCTACTCAGTCTGAGGTCTTCCTCCATCAGTAAAACTGGATATGCCAGATATAACCTGAAATGTGTTAAAAATGGCATTTAACCCCAATAAAAAAAATAATAAATGCATGTAATTTTTTAACCGTCTCGGATGGAAATACCATACACTAGTCGGCTAGAGGAATATGTTACATATAAGATTTTCACACAAGCAGTAGCTTGAGATCTGAGAATGAATTTTATTCTCACAAAAAAGTTACAAAAAAGAACAAAAACAAATTTTTGTGCAATATTAGTTTATTGTGCTTTGCTGAGTTTTATACACAATAGAGACCATGCAGTCGAATTGAAATTTAACCCTATCATTGGAATCACATTTTTACATAGAAAATTTCAACAGGTTTATTGCTGTGAATATAATATAGGCCCTGTAGTACCTGGTTTATGTTACTTTTCAGTTTGAAATATTTAAATAATTATTTCATGTTTGTTGGTTTTCTTGTATTAGTTTGTACATTTATAAATAAAGCTATCATTATGGTTTGTGTTAGTTGTATTTATTTATTTATCTTGTAAATATTGACTTTAGTGAGTGAATATTTAAGGTAGTACTGGTACTACACAGGAAATGGGCTTGACAAGTATTCATATCTTTGCAATCAAGCTAAAATAATTTAGTATGAACTCATAATTAATGTTTTTAATTCATAGAGTGATGAAATTGTACCGAATGATTTTTTTATGAAAATAAATGTATCAGTTGATTTATTGAATTTTTCTGTAAGAAAACATTAAATGGTTTCCAGGATAGCTATTATATACTCCAGAAGCCGTGTCACTAACAATTTTGCTGACTGAGTGACACACAGTGTAGACCCTGGTCAGACTACGAGTCATCATAGCTTATATTAAGGAGTTTAAAGCCAAAAAAATATCGGCCGGGGCAGGAAGATATTTTGGGAGTGGTGATTATGATAGCTGTTTTTTGTACCTGTCAGGTTTCAGAGTGCTAACATAACCCGTAAAGTGGCAGCTGAAGAGATATATACACAGATCCTCTGTATTCGCTACAATTTAGAGTATAATTTAGAGTGCATGAACTCACAAGCTCTTCCCTACAATAACTGGAATAACTGATTTCAGATAGTATACAGTCAAACCTGTGTAAGTTGTCTTCTCTTTTAAGCACGTGTCTAAAGCAGCAACATTCGCTATTTCCAATTTCTGTGCTTTCAAAACAAATTAACCTGTATTAAGCAACAGCCTGTCTTAAAAGGTCACTTTTGCTCTTTCCATTGACTGGCTGCTTAAGACAGGTTTGACTGTATAATTATTTGGTGTGGATTTGTTTCATTCAGAGCAAAACACAAAATAAAAACATGTTATCATGTGTTTAAATTATTTTTTGGTATATTGAATTTATATATTGTTTTTTACAGGATTGAAGAATTTTGTTTCGCCAGAATCACTTGCAAGGACAGAAACCCTGCCTTCTTACAACGCATCATTGTCTCACCAGGACAGCGATATGGCCACCCATGCCCAGATTGTGCTAAAGTTTTTGGGACTCGTTCAGAAGCAAATCGTCATCTGAGGATAGTTCACGCCGGAATTAAGCCGTATTGTTGCGAAATCTGTGAGAAGAGGTTTTCAACGAACAGTAATTTGAAATCGCATATGCTTACTCATTATAAAGATCAGTTGCAGTTATAAGTGTATGTGAGAGGTCTGACGCAGGCAACTGTAAAGATAGAAAAAAAGTGTGAAGTTTTAGATTAATTACAATACACATTGTGTTTCGTTATATTTGTTGACAATTAAAAAGACTTGCAGTCAATGGAAGCAGTTTTGGTAATGACAGTGTCACATTTTACATTTAAGTTATAACAGCAAGTCCGGATTGATATAGCAATCACAATACTAGTTTGGATGAAAAAGTTCATGTATTTTTGTACACTTTCCACTGTTTTGTTGGCATTGCTGATTTAATTGTACTAGTATTGACCATATTCTTAATAAAAACAAAAACTGTTGACATTTTTTTCCCAAATTGTAAATATGTTATTTTAGTTTGTAAAATATTTAATTGCAAAGAAAAAAAGATTTCTAATAATTTTTGGTAAATTTGGACAATATTTTTTTTTTTTGCCTTTTGATATAGAAATTTTCTTGGTTAGTGTTTTAAAACAATATTTGTCAACACACAAAGTTGTATAACAGCTCTGTTTTTTGATGAATTTTGTCAATTTTTTTTAAGTTGTGGAGTAAAAATACCAGTACTGATAAATTAAGTAATATCTGTAAATATTTAGCATGTCCCATGTAAATTTATTGTGTCCTATATATAGAATATTGGCATTTTTATCATCAACGAAGGGTCTTCTGTGGCTGAGTGGTCTAAGGCGTTGTCTCAAGACAGCTTGCCTCTTCAGGTCGTAGGTTAAAATCTCACTCGCTCCATAAACTTATGATGACAAAGTTTGCCAATTATTTACGGAAGGACAGTGTTTCTGCTCAGATTCATTCTGAGGTCTTCCTCCGTCAGTAAAACACGACATGCTTTACTGTTACATAACCTGAAATGTGTTGAAAAAACAAAAAAATTATTGCCAAGAAAAGAGGCACAGTAACCTTGCTGTGGCGTAGCGATATTGTTTTTAACATTGTCTTATTTAAACATTATTTTGCTAATGTACATCATTTCAATGCGTGTTTAACCATTTGCCCCATAGAAATGCATTTTCCCGCACCGATCACAGAAGGCCTTTGAAAACAGTGCAGGAAGAGTTCGGATTGTTCGTTACGAGCAATCTGAACACTTCCTGCACTGTTTTCCACTCTGTCAGTTAATATAAACATAATTCACCCATTGCTGATACATGGTGAAGTAATGATTTTAATTTTGAAGATTCCCAAGAAAATGCTTATGGAGCAAAGGGTTAAAGTACTAAAGTACATAACGGGGGGAAAAAACTAGAATTGATAAATCTATAAAAAAATTGTGTATTTAAGAAATATGTCTACTGTTATAGAAATATGCTTTTATTATCCAAATATTTAAATTTTACTAGCAGTGTTAAATTGGTCAGTCATAGAAAAAATGTGTTATGACAAGTTTCACTTTGTGTCAGGCTGGGCTGTATGAAGACTGCAGTGAATATTTCACTTTGTGTCAGGCTGGGCTGTATCAAGACTGCAGTGAATATTTTGTTGTATTGAATTAATAGTATTAAATATGTCAGTTATAGGTTCAAATTTTTTACCCTGTCTTGCATCGTTTTTCCTTTAACCCTATGAAACTTACTAGATGTTCTTAGGGTAGAGCACCTGACCTAGAATCAGATGTCGGCACTGTATCGGGTAATAATGTCGGCACTGTATTGGGTAATAATGTCGACAGTGTATCGGGTAATATTGTTGGCGCTGTATCAGGTAATATTGTCGGCACTGTATCGGGTAATATTCATGATTTCAGGGAGCATTTTAGTTAGATTTGTTAATTTGTTTTTACTTTACATACCTGTAGTCTTGAAATAAATATTAGTGTAAAAATGTACTTTTGAAATTAAAGTTGTATTTTTTTCAGTTGTTTGTTGTCTTCATCATTTAAAGGTAAAACTCCTATCATATGCGGCTCTTTACACGATATTTACTAGACACTTGGGTCCCGTTATAACGCGAATCTTAGGGTCCACAGATTTTTTTGTATGCATAATTATATAAAGTTATGTATTTTGAAATAAAACACTATTAGAAATAAAAAAAATTATGTCACAATGAGAATTGCCATGAAGCTTAACATAGAAAAAAAAGAAAATAACCAAATTTGGAGTCTTGTGTTTCATCAACCAATTCAATAACATTTGTAAAAATGTCTGTAAATCAACAAATGATGAAAGCCTGTCCTGATATTTGAGTTGCTGTGACTGTGATATTGTATTATGTTGTTGGCATGCTCTTTTAAGGAAATCTTTTATTACTCTGTAATATATATAATACAGTATGTAAATAAAACCACAATTCTGATACAATTTAATATTCTGTCATTTCAGTTGGTTTTCCTGACGGTTTAAGGCTGCCTATATATAGTAACAATGTGCTACCTAAGCACATGCCACGGGCAGCACTCACTGTTCCTCCTAGCGATTTCCTCACCACCCATTCTAGCTTGCTACCAAATCGTTCCAACGAGAGCTTGAGTGTGCATGATGATCCAAGCATTTCCGTAACTTCCCAGAGTTCCTTCTCGGCTCGTCACAGGTTCTCTGTTAGCTGATAATGTCTTATGAGTGAGATTCACGCAGGGAACCGTAGTGCCAACATTTGTCAGGTGTGCAGTAAACAGTTCTACACAAACTGGGAGCTGAGGCGACATTTTCGTGTACATACCGGGGAGAAGCCGTTTAAATGTAACGTCTGTGATTTCAGATGCTCTCATAAACATCATTTAAAAACTCACATGACGAGACACGTGTTGGAGTAGTATTAGTGTGTTGTAATGTATGGTTGTGAGTGGTTGTGTTTTTTTTTTTTAATTTGCCTTGATTCCACATTACTTGTTATTTATTAATGGTACTAACTGTTATCAGCATTAAGTTTGTTTTTGTGGAGAAAGTCTCTTACACTCCTGGGCTGCATTTCACAAAACAACTTACAATAAAATTCGCCGTATGTCAGTTTGACAAAATCATGTTGTTTGTTTAAATTTTGATCGACATTTAAATGATTACATTTCCAGAAAGTATATATTTTCTGCATGGTTTTAGCAATTTTGGATTAATTTCGATGAATATTAAAAATAATATGAATAAGTCAGTTTACTTTAAGACGATTTTTGTTGTAAGAGTTTTTGTGAAATGCACCCCAGAACATGAATTTAATAAGGTTACCCTCTTTCTGCAAGCAAGTTCAACCCATGACCTCGTGGTGAGAGGTCAGGGATCTGGAGACAACACCACCATGGTGGAATCATTCTCCAGTATTTGAAAATAAAAAAAGGAGATGAAAACAAATCTTAAACAATACTCAATGTTCTCGTAATTTACAAACATTAATTTGTTTCAAATGATGAAATTACTAAAGTTTTGAATTAATATTGATTTATTATGTAATAATTAGGCGATCTTTCATGGACTAGGTGTATACATTGTCTTGTATTACATAATATTATTAGTCCCCTATGGGTCTCATCAGAGGGGACTATAGGTTTGACATTCGTCTATCAGTCCGTCTGTCCAGAAATATTACTCAGAAAGTATCTAAGCTGGGTTTGTGAAACTTTGCATGTGGATAGAGGGCAATAAGGAAATAATGCAGATCATTTTACTTCGACAAAAATTATGGTTGTTATGGCAACAAAATTTGTGAAATTAAAGATACAACCTAAATCCTGTTGTAACTTATCATTATTACACTGGTGTCTTGCTACTGATATGCTGATAGAGTTTTAGAGATATCCAGAAGAAAAAAAACATTCAGTAGTTATTGAATGGTAATGAGAAATTTATCTCAGTTTTCTTTACATTCTTTGTTGCCAAACCCAGTAAGCTCAGTCAGTAGTGCATCTGACTATCTGTCCAGGGGTTCCACCAGGCCACAGTCTCTGTAATTATTGATACATGACATTACATCTCATTGTCATTTGTCTCACTGCTGTTTTATGTCAGAAAGCTATCAGTTACTTGTGGAGGTTGGTGTGCTTGGGTACTGGTTAAACTTCCAGGATCCTAGAAAAGAGTGGTTAGGATCAACTGATTGTCTGTAAGCTCTTGATGGCATATAAATGAAGCTAAACATTCAAACAATCTTCGTTAATCAAGGATAAAATGTTTAATGTTGTACAATAATATAATGTAATTATTTAGAACTGTTGATTTACTCCTTTTGAATAAAATTTGATTTTAAAACATTTTTTGATTATCTTTTTTTTTTTCACTCTACCCAGAACCTTCTGAAATGAGATTGCAATAGATTAATGGCGATTGTGTGTTGATTGAGCAAAATAGTTTCTACGATACATTATATCAACACAAATTACAATGCAAGCACTTAGCTTGGCCGTCAATTTGAAAGCTTTAATGTAGCTTTGGGGTAGAATATGACTTGTTTTATATTTATATTGTTATAATGAGCCCAATTCGGTTTTGAGTTGAGCATTGGACAAAATTTTATAACCTGTGCAGTTTTAATGAGACCCTTGAAAATGTCAAACAAAAAAAACATAGGATAGTCGGCACAAATGACCCAGCACAACACACAATATATGTCAGTACAGCAGCTTAAGGCAGTAATTACAATATTACAAAGGGCAGTAATCACATTGATACAAAGGGCAGTAATTACAATAGTACAAAGGGTAATAATGGTACAAAGGGCAGTAATCACAATAGTACAAAGGGCATAATAATAATTGTAAACAAGGGTAGTAATCACAACAGTACAAAGGGCAATAATCACATTGGTACAAAGGGCAGTAATCACATTGGTACAAAGAGCAATAATTACAATAGTACAAAAGACAGTTATCACATTGGTACAAAGGGTAGTAATCACAATGATAAAAAGAACAGTAATCTCAAAAATACAAAGGGCATTAATCACAATAGTATGAAGGGTAGTAATCACATTGGTACAAAGAGCAGTAATCACAATGGTACCAAGGGCATTAATCAAAGTAGTATAAAGGGCAGCAATCACATTGGTACAAAGGGCAGCTATCACAATAGTATGAAGGGCAGTTATCACATTGGTACAAAGGGCAGTAATAACAATAGTACATAGGACACAGTACACCACAAATATAAATAATGAGTAGGATTCTTCTCTCCTGAAGAACCTTTGGGTTCTGGATAAGAATAGAATTTCTGTCTGTGGAGACTCCTGAATAAGTATTACATTCATTTTATCCATTTTTGTCATGTTCATATTGTAGTTAAAGGCATCAAGGTTCATTCTGTGTATTCATTTGTTGATGTGATTTTTTTTTAAATCTTTATGTTAATTTCTTTTCGTACAATGAAGAGTTAACATGAAATCTTCCTTCCTGTTGGTGTTGAATAACATACAATGTGTTGATATGCCTTAAAACTACACTTATTCATTCAATCGTGAAGATGAAGTTTAAGGAAGGGTAATAACCTAAAGTCGGTGGCAGTTTGCATAACTACCAATTGGGGAGTATAATTATGTGAATGCTACATTAATTTTGATGATTAATTATTTGTTTGAAATGAAGTTATTTTGAATCACTGTTGGTTGGCATGGTTAGTGTACAACTAGTAAATAATTGATTAAAATGTAAAAGTAACTTTATTGTTTTAAAATTTCAGATTTCCTGAATGATGGCATTGCTGATTTTTCATCTGTCTATCAACCAGGGCACCATGTCCCAGACACTGACATACATCAGCAGTATATGTCGAATATTACCGAGCTTAAATTGTTGCCTCATATGTTGAAATATGACTGTAAATTATGTGGGAAGAAGTTCAGTCGCCCTTCAAAGCTACAGATGCACATGCACACACATACGGGAGAGAAGCCTTACACATGTGAAATATGTTGCACTTCGTTCGCTCACTCGAGCAATTTGACAAGACACAGGAAATTGCATTATGGGAAATTGGAGGAAAAACCTGCCAGTATTAATTACTTTAATTGAAGAAGATTGAACATTTTATAGACTTGCAAAAACTAGATTAGTTTGTGGTCAAATACTGTATAGTATTATAAATATATAGTTTAAGAACAATACTTAATCAATGGAAATAGTAGTGTTAACATTTAGTATAGAAGAACAAAATTAATTAAAAGGGTTTCGAAAAGTGTAAAGACAGAATATAGTAGCAAATAACTAAAATTTAATATCAATAAATTATTTACAAAATTTTGTATTGTTTGATGCCAGATTCAAATTCATTGTTTGAATAAAAGTCAATATATTTTATTGATTTCCTAGTTTTACCCATAAATTTTTTTGTCTTATACAAATAAAATACATTTTCAGAAATACTTTTTCACAAAACATATCTTTTTTCTGTAAAATAAGAGAAATAATCCGACATTTGTTGGTTTATGGACTTTCCCAAAAACTTATTTTGACATAAAATTAGAATTCAATTTTTATTAAAATTTAAACCCGATATAGTTTTCAGTAATTGAAATAAAATTTTACATCTTAATATCAGCAAGGACATCAGTAGAGAAGGATAGAAAACTTGGATAATCCATTGATAAAATAACTAACCAAAGACTAGATATTTGGCGAAATTACTATTCAAAATTCACAGGTAACAGTTTCTTGTAAAGGAAATGTAAGTTGCACGACTTATTTCCTTTATTGCTTTATGATGTTTTGATCATGGAGAATTCATTTCTTCTTTTTATGTTTTTTGACAACAGTTTGTGGTAAAATTTCAAATAATTTTGTTTTTTAGTGGCCTGTTTACAAATTTTGTAATTACTACAACCTCCGCTATTACATTAACACAAACTACTAGGAATGTCATTCTGTAAAATAATAAATTTTGAGTTGTATTCCTGAAATGAGAGGGAGTTAAAAACAAGGTCTCACTAAAGTTTTTGTGAAAACAGTCACCAACTTTTACAAAACATGTACGAGTTGCATTTCTTTCTCAATATAAGTCCTTGATATTGGCCTTTGAAAATTCATCGTTGATATTATAAAAACAATCTTCATTTCTGTGATTGTGTATCAATAAATGATTAGAAATTGACAACAGTTCTATTATATTTACATAAAAGTCCAGTCAATGTTTTTTCAAAATGGCATTGCAGGTGTAGAGTTCTACATTTTGCCAGAAACAACATAACAATTCTTTCGAAAGAGGGTAAATGTGGAAAAATATATTATGATGCCAGTAGTTAATGAGCTCATTGGTAAATCCATATATCATAATTAATTTGACCAGAAATTAAAGAAAGACGACATGATGGGCAGAACTATGAATGGGTGAGCCGTTACTCCGGCCCTTCAGGCCTTTGTTTTATTTTTTCATAAATATCAAACAAGCTTTCAAAGTATTTGATTATAGTAACCCAATTGAAGATGAGATATTTTTAAAATTATGGGAATATATATATAAAACTCCAGAATCTTCTATGTGATACAGGTACTTGGATTCAATCAAACAAACCTTTGTTCATTCTGTCTGCATGCAACTTGTGTTCAATTGAATCTGCAAATATTTATGTCATATTTTAAAAAAAAATTATTTGATGAAATTAGATACACCACATGTTCTTTCTTTTTACAGGTCATTTTTCACTGTCGCAACATTCCTACATGTCAAGCTCCGACTTCACGATCGCTCGCGGGCAACTAGGCAGTTACGGCATCTCATTAAAACATGGCTGCTCAACGTGCGGAAAGTACTTCGGGAGCAATTCAGCGCTCGTGATGCACGAGAACATACACAAGGGAATAAAACCAGTACACGTGCGCCATCTGCGGGAAGAGCTTTAATCATAAAAGTAACATGCTGAGACATATGAAGGCGTGTCACGGCATTTGAATGTTTGTGTAATTCATACAGAAGTCAGAATGATATTTACACTATGGCACAACATGTGATGATTAAATAAAGAAAACTGTACCTGTCCTAAGCATGGCAAGGGAAATAACAAGTGTCCACTTAAGACAGGTGCCTGCTTAGTCCCAAGTGGATTAATCTCTAAACACAAATCTAGGAATTATTTAAAGAATATTTGAACAGTTAGGCAAATGCTAAGTACAGGTGGATTTATTTCTAAACACAGATATAGGAAAATGCAAACTGTTGTAGTATGGCTGTTAAAGACAGATGGCTGCTTATTTCAGGTTAATTTGAACACAGTCGTGAACATGAAATGCATCAAATGCTGAATAATACAGTTGAACGTCAGTTTCTACACTTTATGTCGTGGGTATACCTGGCATTCAGTTTTATTGTTGGAGGGAGATCTCCTTATGAATAATTAAAATACCCAGAATGCACCTGTACTGTCGAACAAGCTGAAAGTGACCAGGTAATGACAATGGTACAACATAAACAAGCACTGGGTATGAATCCAAATAAAAAATGAAACAATGTGTTTAAATGAGGAGCCACACAACTCTAGTATAGTACCGAGTTATTATCACTGTCAGCCTTGAAAATTGTCTTAATTTAACATGTTACAACATGTAAAACTCAATTAAAACTGATATTGTAAGCTTAGTCTATTACTGGTGTTTTGATTTATTGATATACCATTGAATGATGTCCATGTATTGAATACTATTGTGCCCTAGTCATTCAAAGGATGATTAAGAGGACAATAAATGTTATCCCTGTTTGTCCGTCTGTTCATTCATGCCCCCAAGATGAAAAATTGGATCAATACTTTTTGAAATGGTCGTAATAATTAATATTTGGTATGTGGCTGTTTAATTATAAAATACTCATAAAGTTCAATATTTGTCAATGTAGGTCGGAATGTAACAGAGTTATGGCCCCTTTAAAAATTATTTATTTTATTATCAAAATTATGGTGTTCATAGATTCTATCATATTACAATTGTTTGTCTGCATGTTAAATATTTTGTTTGTCATTATTTATGGATTATTGTGCATGCAAAAACAAAAGTAAAAAAAGATAAAAATCCACATATTTTTGGAAATATTCCATATGCCATCATTCATGTTTTCATTTTATTTTGAAATATGAATTTGTAAAATTATTTAGTTTCTATTATTTTGACAATGACTCTTTTTAGGCAGTAAAAACTACCTTTGTATTTTACAGTTTATGGCTGATATGGACTACGATTTGCCAGAATTTGATGCGGCAGAATACACGAGGCAGGTGGGCCGGGCATTTCTGAGGGGCCGATTTCAATGCAAATTCTGTGAGAAAAAATTTCACGAGAATTGGTTGCTGAAGCGACACATGCGCATTCATACAGGGGAAAAGCCATTCAAGTGCGACGTTTGCGAAGCGAGATTTGCACGCAAGGATTATATGATGCGTCACATGGTCACACACTCAAAGACAAATTTGATGATTTAAAGTTCATTTTCCATCATGGCTGATTTTCATCAAGGTCAAGATTGCATGTGTTTTGTGATACCTGAAAATTGTGAACTCTAAAAATGATTTTGTCAACAGCAAAATAATTAACTCTGAATCAAACTCACAATCTGGAAGTAATTGAAAGCTGAGTCTACACACAGTTGAAACTGACATTGTATTCTGACATTTAAACAAAAACACTGATATGATATATTTGAGACCTATGTAAATATTCCTATTGTTCAATGACACTTTTAAGCATCTCATAAAAGTTTAAAGAGTGATGATTTAAAAATATAACTGATTTTGTTTAATATTCCCAGTATAACTCTTTACTTAATATAAACGCCTTTGGACACCTAATATATAGATGCTTTTTGACACCTCTAATATAGAAGGCTTTTGAATTATTTGCTGAATTATGTTTATAATTAACTGACAGAGTGGAAAACAGTGCAGGAAGTGTTCAGATTGCTTGTTACTAGCAGTTTGAACTCTTCCTGCAAAGTTTTCAAAGCCCTTCTGTAATTGGTATCTATGGAGTAAAGGGATAAACAGACATTTTTAAAGCTTTTACTGATAATCTTAAAAAAGCTGACTGAAAGTTCACTCTGATAGTTTGTTCTAAGATCTAAAAAAAGGATGATTGTAAACAATTATCTGACATTCTAAAATGGTTTACTCAAAATGTTTTTTATAGATAAAAGAACTTTGACAATATGTCTGTCAACAATACCGTATATCTCAAAACAATTGAAAATGGTTCTGTATATAAAATACATTCTTTACACATGGGTCTGACAAAGCTTTACTGTAAAATTGATTTTTAGTACTGGTTAACCTTCCAGGAATCCTACAAAAGAGTGGTTAGGTTAACTGATCGTCTGTTAGCCCTCAGTGGTATGAAAATGACACAACAAAACCATTAAAACAGTGCAATGAATATTTAAATAAAGAGCATGGTAACTGGTAAGACAATTATACAAAAGTAATTTAGGCCTCAGATTTTGAATAAATATGTCCCTGGTAGTATTTGGGTCAATTTATTTTGAGTAAATTTTTTTTTGAGACAATTTGCCATTTTCTTATTAATCCGAGTGGAATTCATGACAAATTAAATTTGATAGTATACTTTTGTTTTTACATGCCCTAGTGTTTGTTGGGGTCATTAAAGAGTCTTTTCGGTAGAGAGGGATTAGAATGGGAATCTAAACATATTGCACTATACTTACTGTTGTTTATTTGATTTCAAATTTTCTGTATAGTTATAGTTTAACACTCACTTCTACATGTAGGAGATTCAGTATCAAGTATAAATTGCACAGTTAATATTGAGAAAGGTTATTTTTTAAAAAATTTTTTTTTTTTCATAATGAACATCAATTTTTTAAAATAAAAAGTTGCTAAAAAAAACTCATGCTACATTGTTTTTTGTTCAGACCTTCATCATTATAAAAATGTTTGTATATTTGTATAGTGTGTGGTCCAGTGGTAAAGCATCATAACAGATCAGAGGAATGTGAGTTTGACCCCCCCCCCCCCCCCCCCACCCACCCCATTTGTCTATATGTGGTGTCCTTGAGCAAGACACCTTATCCTCAAATGATTGGTAGTGGCTCTATGAGAACTTTGAGCATGATTTGTCTTAAGTTGTAAGAACTTGTTTCACAATCGATGTAAAATAAATAAGATTCATTCTGAGGTATTTTTCCACCAATAAAATTTAACTATGCCACATATTTAACCTGAAATGTGTTGAAAATGGTATTAAACCCCATTAAAAAAAATTACATAATGACTATTACATATTCATTGTACATTAACAATATTAACTAATTGTGTCATAGAGCACAAGGTGTTGATTATTCCCCCTTTTCTGTTTACCACAGATAATGATACTTTGACCTTTCATGTTATCTGATAGAAAATTATGCAGTTTTCGAAAACAAAGAAACTGCATGTGACTCTAGTTGTGTCTCCTTATAGTACATGGTAATAATTTTTTTGTTGTTGAAAGAATTTATAATTCATATTTTATAATTATGATCAAATATTTCTAACATTGCTAAAAATAAATTATTTTACCCCCAGATACAAAGTATATTGGGGCTATATAGGAGTCCCGCTCATCCGTTGGTCAGTCCGTACATCTGTTTGTCTGTGGAGAATTTTTGTGAACGCTATTTCTCAGCAACCATTGGCCTGAATTCAATGAAACTTCACAAGGGTGACGGGTACCAAGCTTGTGCACATTGTCCGCATGTTATGTGAGAATAATTTTTCAGTGAGTTATTCATTACTTGTTTACATTTCCCTTTTTAAGTATATATTCATAGCCAAAAAGGTTTTCCAGTTATAACTGACTATTACATTTATATCTTTTTTTTTCAGTTTTTTATCCACACGGGGAATCGACAGAGTTCAAAGGTGATGCATTCTCACTGATGAACTCGTTTGGAGGGTTAAATACGGAGTACGGAAGACGAAACATCTTCAGTTGTGACTTTTGTGGAAAAGTTTGCAGAGATAATTTTAATTTACAACAGCACCGAAGAACACATACAGGAGAGAAACCATTCAGCTGTCACATTTGTGGGAAAAAATTTAAATCAAAGAGTAACGCTAAACAGCATACATTTATTCATGAGCGTGATATGTTGTAAAGTTGTTATCAACTGTGGTTATTTACTTCAAATCGGAGAACACAGGACTGCTATATGATATAACTAACATTTAAATAAAATTATTTGATAGGACATGGTCATATAATGGAAAACTAGCATGGGAATAAACTCATTTGATAGAAATGACTTTAATTTAACTGTTATTATTAACTTCAAATTAGAGAACACAGGACTGCTATATGATATAACTAACATTTAAATAAAACCATTTGATAGGACATGGTCATATAATGGAAAACTAGCATGGGAATAAACTCATTTGATAAAATGACTTTAATTTAAATTTAGCTTTGAATATATATACAAAGTACTATATAAAAATTCATTTGTTCAATAAAGAAAAATATATTATGAGGTTATTTTAAGTGTATTGATAAATTAACATTTTGTAAATTAATTTTTGAAAAATTAATTGTGCAAATGTGTTAAACATGGAAAAAGTACACAGCACTGTGATATTTGGCTTTGCCTGTTTGTTAATATGAAAGCATTAATAAATGTATTGAATTATTAAAACAAATTCTTGTATTTGAATAAAATACTAACACAGCTACAGTTTGATAATCTGTTAAATTTTATAAATGAATAATGTATGTTTACAATAAAGATTTTGCATAATTGATGTTGTTTTTATTTTACCAAGTTAGTTAAGAGTTTTGTGTAGCATTGGTTTTATTATTTTATGAGAAGGGATTCATTGCAGATGTTTTTTATTTTCTTGTAATGTAGTCCAAATTTGTTATAGTTCATCATTTTTAGCTCATTTTTGAAAGTAAATAATAAAAAAACAGCACTGACATTATTAATAACTTGATCAATCTCGAATTCTTTTTGGGAATACAAGTCTATTTTTAAACATTTGGGAGAAACCGCAAGTCACGTGATTGACATTAGCATATCTCTATTTTTAGAACGAGTATTGATAGTTCATTGGCATAAGGGACAGATCAAAAAAAGTTTCGTTCTTGTACACATTTTTAAAATGACAGAAAAAAAAGCGAAATCATACTCCTGAATCAAGTACTTATTATCTGAAGTCCTTGCTGAAATATACGACTCTTTCGATGTACATACTTCGTGACCTGGAATTTGATTTTACAAGATGGAGTAATCTTTTGGTCACATGACGACAGTTCACCGCGTCTGTATTCATGCGCTTTAACTCCTTTGTGCTGATTAATAGCACTGAATATAAACTTGGAATTTATACGCTACAGAATTGTTTATAGGTATGAATCGTCCCTGTCTATTATAATATCAATGTTTTCATTGAAATAGGGTAATCTACTGTTTATAGCGAGTTCAAACGCTTATCAGGTGGTGGAACTATTTGATTAGTTGTTGTTAGGTTTGCATTAACACAATACACGGTTGTAGATTTGCGGTACTGAAAAAAAAAATCATGTTAGCTCTGAGAGCGGTTGCTAAAGCACTGCTCCCAAAAATGAAGAGCTATTGTCATGACCCTGGCTTTGCCTTCATTGTAGTCGTTGTCTGGTTCAAGTTTTATGTTTAGCACAGCTTTTTCTCTAATTCTGAACTAACTGCTTTTGTTGTAATCACTAAGTAATAGTCCTAAACCTACTTTCTCAAGTAATATAGGCCTCTGGCCAAACATACAACTATAAAAATGTAAAACAGCGACACAAATAGAATAATACACATTAATACCTGTCAATATTACAGAATTTTCATGTTAAGTAAATTCATATTAATTACATGACAAAGTAATCTAAAATATTAACATTGATATTGAATAAATCCAGGTTTAAACATTTCTTTTTGTTCAATAGCTGTTAATTTATTTTGAGGATGTAGTGTTTTATTTCAAAATTTTGGGAAGATGACCAACACCTTTTGAACTGGGAAAAATGTGCACAGTTGCTTCTTTGGCTATTTGAATAAAGAATCAATGTCGTACGCAATTGAGAATAGGTAAACTTTAATTATTTTATCAAGGAATTTTGGCAAGTTTCAATTAACAATTATTGAAGCTTTCAATTTGGAATTTTTACGACTTAAAGAAAAAGGTACTATTTGCCATTGGGAATATGACCCAATAACAGCTATGAAAATGGCCTAGAAAAAACACTGGGATGTATTATTTAAAATACATGTAGTTAAATGTTTATATAAATCCAAGCTAAAAAACTACAATGATATACGATTGATGGCATATTTATGTACTAGATAAGTTAAACAATAAGAAAAAGCATGTTTAAAATCATTGAGTGTTGAAATTGTAAATTATAATGTCGGTTTACGCTGTATACTTCCAGGTTCACACGCCCGATCCAGTGTGATGAGAAATCAAATGAATGCCATGGAGGACCTTCTGACTCAACCAAATTTGTTCAACCCCGGAACATTGGAACCTCACTTCAGTCAATCTTCTGTCAATAGCCAGACTGGAGTTTGGTTGGACTCGACACCTGGGAGACGGGTCCGGAGTCGTAACTTCAGTTGCGAGTTCTGTCAGAAAGTGTTCACGGATAACAACAACTTGCAGCGCCATCGCCGCGGTGTTCACACTGGGGAGAGGCCGTTCAAATGTGATATGTGTGATCGCGCCTTCAGTTCGAAGAGCAATCTCACCTCTCACATGGTCATTCATGTGAGATTTAAAGAATAAACTATCGGAGAGTCAAGAGAAACATTAAGTCTTGTTTTGTACATTAGTACTATTGGAGAGTAAACAGCAATATTTAGGAAAGTCAAGAGAAATATTAAGTCTTGTATTGTGCACTTGTAGATTTGGAAAACATTAACTTTAGAGACAGGAGCCAAATTCTCACAATTTTGAAATTAAAACAAATATTTGTGGACACCATTATGAAGACATCATGTTGTGATATATAGAAAGTATACTTGTAAAAGTAGTTGACCAATGACTGACCAGTAATGTGGCTGAGAAAATGCTCTGGAAAACATTGTGGTACTTTTGAGTTTAAAGTTTGGAGTTGAAGTTTTGTACTAGAGTCATTGTATTGTATTTAAATAAAATATATTATATATATTGTTATCAGTGCATAATATTATGATTGACTTCAACTTGAAGAAATTGTTGACCACTGACCAGTAAGTCAAGATGGAATAAATGCTGTTATTATTACTTGTCAAGTACATATATTCCTTAAAGAGGATTATGAAGGCACCAAATGTATTTTATTTAAAATATCTTAAGTTGCATTAAAAACTAGAACCAGTCTAAGATTGAGACAGATTTCCACTCTTTGTATCACTTGTTTCGATAGTAACATCAGCTGAGCCTCTCATCCGATAATACAGTGTGAAACATTAGAGTTGGAGTATTCTTATCTCAACCTTAAGTTGGCCTATCTACATCTCAACCTTAAGTTGGAATATCTATATCTCAAGTGGGAGTTAGAATATTCTTATTCTTACATTGAGTTGAAGTAAATTTATCTGAACCATGAGTTGGAGTATCTATATCTCAACCTTGAGTTGGCATATCTATATCAACCTTGAGTTGGCATATCTATATCTCAACCTTGAGTTGGAGTATCTATATCTCAACCTTAAGTTGGAGTATCTGTACCTC
This sequence comes from Panopea generosa, assembly GCA_029582155.1. Classification (NCBI taxonomy): domain Eukaryota; kingdom Metazoa; phylum Mollusca; class Bivalvia; order Adapedonta; family Hiatellidae; genus Panopea; species Panopea generosa. Next base: position 46,726,689 of record CM055904.1, on the reverse strand, counting down.
AACCTTGAGTTGGAGTATCTATATCTCAACCTTAAGTTGCCATATCTATATCTCAACCTTAAGTTGGAGTATCTATATCTCAACCTTGAGTTGGAATATCTATATCTCAGTCTTCAGTTGGAATATTTATATCTCAACCTTGAGTTGGAATATCTATATCTCAACCTTGAGATTGAGAATCTTTATTTCAACCTTGAGTTGGAGTATTCTTTTCTCAACCTTTATTTGGAGTATTCTTATCTCAACTTTGAGTACCAATGAACAGGTCTGTGCTTTAGCAGTATCTCTGAATACTTAAAAGTTCCTCTAATGATCTTAAAACAGGTTGTCTTTATAAGTTAAATAAATATAACTGTTAATGTTAAACATGACATTAAACTTGTGGCCTGGTAAGCTCTGTCGGTAGCGCTTCTGTTATTAATCCAGTTTGAAATTGCATCTCATTATCATTCATTTCTCCTTGCTGATTCAAGTGGGAAAGTAACTTGTGTTGATGGGTGTGCTCGAGTGCTGGTTAACCTGTTCCAAGGTAAGAGTGGTTAGGTTAGCTGATTGTATGTTAATATTAGAACAAAGCAAACACACATTACCTTGTTATAAAAAGAGAAGATACAAAGTTGATCCGAAATTATCACAAATTTTGCTATGTTTAAACATTTTGCTTAACTAGGTTGTTACATTGTAAATAAAAAAAAAGATTTTTCCTTAATTTTGACTGTCATTCCAGACCCAAATATTACACCAAACTATGTTTATCTTGAACTATCATTAGTTCTGTTCTATATTTAGAGTTCTTATTTGTCCCTAATTATGCCTGCTTTTATTACACTAATAATGATAAAACTATTTGAGATTAAACTATAAAATTCAAATGTAAGCAGGGCAGTAATGCAATTGATAGTGTGTTAGCCATCAAAGCAAGAGGTCGTGGGCTTGATTCTAGGCTCGTACTGAAACAATGCTAAGTACTAGTTCTGCCAAGAAAAACGACTAGAGTGATTTCGTACCAGCAGAGAGCAAATCATGCATTTGACTTTCCAAAACAATAGTATTAAATATTAAAATAAACAATCCAACATGCAAATGTGGTCTTGTAAGAAGATTGTTACTCGATACAGGTTAATTTGTTCTGAAGACATAGAAATGGGAAATAGCAAATATGGCTGCTTAAGACAAGTGACCGCTTAATAGAGGTGCTTATTTATTATAAGTTAAAGTAGTACATGCTAGACTGTATTTGACAATTAAATAATCCAAGAATTTTATTTTTGTAGATTTGTTCCCTCCCCAGAAAGATTGGCCATATGGAATCGTTGGTAACCAGAGTTATTATTCAAATAATGCGAACAACTCTATAACGGATGCGACAGTGACAGCTCAGCCAGACTTTCCATTTGCTGCGCGAGCTGGAGAAATAGCCGAAGGGCGACGAGCACGGAGCAGAAACTTCAGCTGCGAGTTCTGCACAAAAGTTTTTACGGACAATTATAACCTGCAGATGCATCGACGAATACACACAGGAGAGAGGCCTTTTAAGTGTAACATTTGCGGCAAGGACTTTCGCTCTAAGAGCAACATGACCGCCCACAAGGTGGTGCATGTCCGCATATTGTGAAGCATTTTAGTCAGTCGTGTACATTTTAATTGTTTAATGGGTAATGGACTAAATGAAATCTTTACATCATTTACGTAATCTTAAGCTGGTGGAAAATGCATATATTTATGGATAAGGAATTGATGCCGTTTTGCAAAATAGATGTTGTTTGTGCTATTTATAACTATGTAAGCCAGGCCAGAAATCTCAGTCGGTTACATGTCTGACTATCAATTCAGGGGTCACGAGTTCGAATCCCTGGCCCAGCAACATTCTCCGTGATTATTGATATACGACATAGTCTCATTATCATTTGCCTCTCACCGCTGATTCAAGTGGGGAAGTTATCAGTTACTTGTGGAGATGGGGTGTGCTCAAGTATTGGTTAACCTTTTAAGATCCCAGGAAACAGTGAATAGGTTAACTAATCACCTGATAACCCTCAATGGCATAAAAATGGCACGAAATATTCAATCAATCAACTTTGTAAGAGAATGTCTAAATTTTGTGACTATTAAAGAGAACAAAATTTGTACACAAGTAAAATATTAAACATGTCAATGGAGGGGTGTTGATTTTGAATTCTACGGTTATTGATATACAATATAGTGTCTCATTGTCATTTGGTTTCAACCGCTGATTCAAGTGGAAAAGTTGTCAGATGCTTGCAGGGTACTCGAGTTCTGGTTAACCTCCTGGGGTCACAGAAAAGAGTTTTTGGGTTAACTGATTGTCTGTTTGCCCATGATGGCATAAATATGATGCTAAATATTCAAAAAAACAATATATAGATCAAGGGGATACAATAATGGATGTTTATCGGGCTTGTAGTCCAGTATATCGTTCAGATTAATGATTTATTCATAAATTGATGTTAAGCGACTGATTTAACATTTAAATAAACCTATTGTTGAAATAGATACAATTTTTTTTAAAATGATTTATGGACAGAAGCCAAGAAATTAACAAACATGTTGGACATATGCATTTATTTGCACATTTTTTTAGTGTAATAAAGAACTAATTTTGGTATAATAATGATATATTTTATTGAGAATATAAATATTAGTAAGTTACATTGTATACTTGGATAATGCATTAATTAATTAATTAATTAAATCTTTTAATTAGGATTTATTGCATTTTAACTTTTAAGTTACAAGTTACAAGAAAGATCAAGCATGATGCAGTCATGTATGTGACATCCTTGTTTAAGTGAATCGAATATTCAACATCAAAAATCCCTGTTAAGGTCCCTCCCATATGCCAACACCACTAATGTTGTTTGAAGCAATTTTTAAAAAAAAGCCCCGCCTGGTTCAGGTATTGTTTAATCCATTAAAATATTTTTGTGATTCCATTTAATTGGCATTGTGACACTATATACAAAATGAACAGCATATTTCTTTTGTTTTCCCATGTTAAGGGGAAAAAAAGGAAAGAAGTAAAAAAAGAAAAGTTTAATTGAATGGTCGTTAGTAAAGGCACCTTATTTGCATCCAGGCCTGTTTAATAGAAATTTAAGCATATACATTCAAACCTGTGTTAGTTGTCACCTTTATAAAGAAAACCCTTGCCTTAAATAGCCATATTTTCTATTTCCCATTTTAAGCTTGCCGAGACGAAGTCCAAGGAGAGTTATTGTCATGACCTCGGTGCCGGCGGCGGCGTCTCTAGACACCCAGGTTAAACTTTTGCATTTAAGTTAAACATATCTAAGCAACCACTAATTGGATGTGAATGAAACTTTGCATGTGTCTTCACCATCATCAATGGAACACACACAGACAAGAGCCATAACTCTGGATTGCATTTTGTCACAGTTATGGCCCTTTTTGGACTTACACACCCAGAGGCGAACTTTGTTGGTCTTCTGACAACTCTTGTTATAATTTTAGTTTAATAAATCTGTACTTAACAGCCACCAGACTTAAGGGGTCATTTTTGCTCATTCCCTCAAGTGACTGTTTAAGACAGGTTTTTCTATATAAAATTTAAAACTCGACAGCTAGGAAAGTTCTAGTTTCATTGTGAATATTGATTTGTTGTTGTACATAAAGAGAAGAGTGAGCCTGGAACACTATTTCTGATTTGTCATTTAAAATTGTAACCTTGTTGTGTTGGCTTGTCTTAAATGGAGCATATCAGGAAAAAATGCTATAATTTTTTTCCCCCAATAATTATTAAAATGTTTGAAAAGTATTTCATTATCATTAATAGATAAAATTTGAATGTTTTTTATGACAGATTAACCAAAAAGTGACAATTGATATTTAATTGGAGCGGTAAACTTGAAACCAAATCTCCACTCTTAAAATGAACAACACTTAAATACTGCTTGACGACTCTGGCATTGTCATTCTAACTCTTTCTAAGATGAAATAATTTTCAATACGTGTAAACCTGTATTTATGTAAAAGAATCAAATAGAAATAAAAATCAAATCACGTCATGCATTTGATACGTCACTAGATATGTTGCAATTTTATGAGGGAAATATATTTAAGTCTAACATAGACATCTAGACCAAGATAGGAAATCCCTTTTTACAAAATTTTTATTTTTATTTTTATTTTGACATATTTCAATAGACATTTGTTTGGCAATACAGGGTCAATGAGTATATATAGGCATGATATATTGGAAATAAGTTTTCAACAAATTTTAAAAATTTGGAAAATCCTAATATATTCCATTTAAAACATTATTTCTTTCATTTTGTTGAAAATTTTGCAGATATTGCTTTAAAATTATTGTATTTGGAATAAATTAAATTAAAAGTAATTCAGTTTCTTGCTACTTCTCTTTACCTTTTTGTAATAACACCTTTAGCTCATACGAAAGATGTGGTTAACAGAAAGGTAGAGAAAACAATGTTTTGACTTTGTTTTGGTATATACTGTTATCACACATGTAGGTGCTGCTATAAATAGAAATTTTCGGCCATAATCACAAGATTAACCTAATGCGATTATTGCTAATTTTCATAAAATTTAGAATTTAAGTTTCATTGCAGATATCAAAAGTTTAGAATGCATGTGGATTGCCATTCAAATTTCAACTTCAGAGTGGCTACCTAATGATCGTTTTTGTGATTTTTTTTAAAAAACACTCTTTAGGGCCATTATTTCGACAACTACTGGCTATTTTGTGAAACTAACATATCTTTTTCGTGCATGCTGTTATTTCTAGTTTATAACGATATATTAAATGCATAAATTTTTTTGTAACATTATTTTATAATACAACATGATATTTTCTATTGTAGAAAGGGGGATAACTCCGTTAATGATAATGAAGAATCCTATTTAAAATTATATTATCATTTTGTCCTACGAACATGATGGAAACCCCTCCCCCCCATCTGTTTTATAAAAGCTATTAATAATGTCTTAAGTAGTTCAGATAGTAAAACTTGGAGATACTTATTTTTATAGGCGTAACAATTGAGTTGATACTTGAACATTAGTTACACTGATTTCAGTAATGCCATGTGTTCCTTTAACATTCTGTAGTTTGCATGATGTTCCATAACAACAGCCCTATCATTGTAACGAATATGTTTAAAGTTTAACATTCTGTAGTTTGCATGATGTTCCATAAGAACAGTCCTATTATTGAATCGAATATGTTAAAGTTTAACGATCTAAAGACATCTAGAAGGAAAGACAACTTTTCAATATTAAAATTCAATATATTTGTTTTTTGATATTTTTACAGGCTCATATATCGATCAGTATGTTGGTGATGTCACATCTGGTGGATACGGAGCATCGGTCAATCCACATTTACTGAAGGGGATCAGCGATCTGTCGAGTACAAACTTCCATCAAGAACAGCTGAAAGGAAGGAAATCTGTCCGAAAGAGAAAATTTCTTTGCGATTTTTGCATGAAAGTGTTTCCAGACCGCTGGAACTTGGAACAGCACAGACGTCTCCATACCGGGGAAAAGCCGTTCAAGTGTGACGTGTGTGGTAAATGTTTTGCAACCAAAGGAAACATGAAAAGTCACATGTTCCTGCACTATAAAGGCAACGTGGATGAGACCGGCGGCGTATCAATGAATTTAAAAACAGTTTAGTGAAATTTCTTATGTAGGTCATATAACACAGGTTTGAATATAGTCTAATGTAAATTCTGGCACACGATCCAACATTAAGATCTTGTTAATTTTGGTGAATACTCTGTCAGGTTAGCAGTAAGTTCAGAAATTTTTAGATAGGATTTTTTTTTGAAATGATCATTGAAAACACAGAATTTGTTAGAAAGCTAGGATAATGATTAAAAACATGGATTTCTTGGAACATGATCAGTGAGAAATTTTTGTTAAGATCTTAATTTTATGCATAAATTGACTTGCTGGTATTTATGTGTTAATGTGCTATAAAACACCATTAATTAATTAATTAATTCTTGGGTCTAAAGCATTCTTCTGTAAATATCCTGATTCTTTGAGGAGATCAAATTATATTTTGTATAGCTCATGAATATTTAGTTAACTTGAAATTTAGTATAGCAAAATTTGAGGTTGGTGATTTGTATTCATTGATTTATTAATTAAGAATCATTTGCTATTTGGAATAAATGTAGGCTCGATTGATTACTGAGAACAATTTCGTTTTTATGTATTTATTTAACAATATAATATCAATTTCAAACTTCTATCAGTGTTTGCTTTTTTGTATTAAATGTAGAATGTATTATTTTTTCTGTAGAAAATAAAATTTATGATCAATGTAATTTTGTTTTATTGTTTGATTTTTTCATCTCCAAGTTTGATTCTATTGTAGTTTAACATGATGTTCCTTCCCATTGTCATTGTTGTGTGGATAACAGGATCATTTTGTTCAAATATTAATGAGATTTGGGCCATAATGAACTAGTTGCTAGATTATCATCCCTGTCTGCTCCAACCCTTTTTATTTTCAAAAAAAAAAAAAGTCTAAAAGATATTCTCACCCCCCTTCTCTTTTTAAAGAAAAAATTGGATGATAATCTAGCAATTAATTTATAATGGCCTTACTGGGATAAATATATTTTTTTCAACATATTAAATGTTATAAGTTTTATTAGTTGATTCTTCCGCTAGCAATTATCTATCTCACAAATGTATTTTGTATATTCTTTGGTAGGACTATGACCAGCAACCAACTACTTGCATGCCTTTGTATAATTACATATTCATTGATATATTGTCAGTTTTTAAGATACTTATAAAATGTTTTTATAGTTCTGTAAACATGAATTAAATGTTTGTATACCGCATGGTTAGTACTATTATGTTGGTGCCTGTAATTAAAGGGTATGATGTCAATTTTCTCATATTTACAGGTCCATTCAAAACAACGGTTGCGGCTCTTAGCTCCTATACTGAACATTTTGGTGGAACAAGATCAAAAGAAAGTAAGGGGAATAATTCAACAAAATGTGAATACTGCAACAAAATGTTTTCAACAGCTTGGAATCTTCAAGTACACTTGCGGACACATACAGGAGATAAGCCATTTCAATGTGAAGTTTGCAATAAAAAGTTCACGCAGAAACAGCACAAAAACTCGCACATGATGACTCATTTCAACTACATGTAAAGTTAGTTTTGATAGTTTGGAGGAGAAGTGTTTGTCCCAGTGAATGGTTGAATGGTGAAGATGGACGTGTGGTATAGTTCTTTCTGCTTCCAATGTACATGTTTTAATTCTATTTCTGTGTTGTAAGTTATGTGAATTTTTCTGATGGAGGAGAGAATGTTGACATGAATGAAACATTGGCTTTTGATCTTTTACCTTTGTAATGTATCAGTGGTGGATTAGGTAGGAGACACAGGGATTTGTACACCCACACATCCACACACACCCACTGTGGTTTTCGTATCCGTGAAAATGGTGAAAACAAATACTTGGACCAAATGGATCCCAAGTAACTCAAAATCCTAGATCTGCTAGTGTTTAAAGGTAAAAATATAAAAATGCAAACTCAAACTGCATATTTCTCCAACCATGTGTTTATTCATCACATTTTAATATGCTGTATTATGCAAAATAAACATTCAAAGTTTTTCTGTTTTGGTTGTGTCTTTGTATTATACCATACATTAAATAACAGAAATATAAGCAGTATATCTCCTCAAGGCCTGGTAATATTGTAGATTAGGGGATGGCTTCTGAGATCAGAGGTTGTGGGTTTTATAGCGAGACTCGGTACCCTCTTACTATACACTTGGTGCTGGTCTACCCAGGAAATAGACTAGATAGAAATTTGTAAAACTCCTGTTTGAAGTTGATTAAAAAGTCCAATAATTTGAGCTCCAATAATTATATTATTATACAGTAAATCAAATGGGCATTAATACAAGGCAAGATAATTGCTGAAAGGTCTGAAATTTAAAACATTGAAGTGCACAATGCAATCCCTATTATTTTAAAATGCAATCTGTAGTACAAGATATATAAGTAGTGTTATTTACATACAAAGAATAAAGAAGACACAACTGCATGATTAAATGTTTTTATTCTCTCAATTAGTAAAGGAACAAACACTAGATATACTACCTGTATGAACATATTGTCTTTATACCTACTGTGTTTAGAAAGAAAGTCTTAAGCAGCCAGTCAGGGGAGGAGCTTAAGTAGCCTTTTTAGAGAGGTTGTTGCTTGAAACAGGTGAATTGGCTCTGAAAGCATAGAAATTGGAAATATCAAATGTGGCTGCTTAAGACAAGTGGCTGCTTAATAGAGGTGACCACCTACTTAGGTTTGACTACATTAATGTCTAATAATAGCACTTTTTAGACTGAGCTGATAAATTTTTCCTGAAGTGTGTGGGAACATTTTCCCACGTTTCAGTTTGCATTTGTAGAAATAGTCCTTATGTTTGTGACATATATAGTTAGTTCTTATTTTTATATTTGTTGTTAATTTGCTTACTTTGATATTTATATATTTATTTCCATTGTAGTTACTCCAGAGACATCAGCGTTGATGGATGTTTACTTGCAAAGGGATCAGTTTCCAGGAATTCCAACAACTGGTGGGTTTCTAAGCAGTGCAAATAAAGGCCGTATTTATCCATGTTCAATGTGTAATAAGGAACTGACAAGCAGCTATAACCTCCGTGTACACATGAGAACACACACTGGAGAGAAACCCTTCATATGCCAATATTGTGACAAGAAGTTCACAACAAAGGGAAACTTAAGATCTCATGAAATTGTGCATCTTTCTTTAAAGTTAACATGAAAAGGGAGTGGATGAAGTTGTGTTAACAAGAACATTACAAAAAAGTTATTTGAACTTTTTATAGTTTGTTTGATTTGAATATGTGGTGATTGAGATTTTTATAAATGAATGACTGTGTAAACACTGTACCAGCAGCTGTACAGTTCATTTGTGATAATAGATATGTTGGACAGTTACAATGAATAAGTAGTAATGTAGAGTTCAAAACCAAAGTGTCAATGTAACTGCAGCTGTCCAATACATAGTGATGTAGATTTCAAAACCAAAGTGTAAATGTAACTGCAGCTGTCTGATACATTCGATGATGACACTATATTAGTGATTGATATGTAAATATAATTTTTTACATCCAAGAGTGACATAAGAATAACACTGATGACTTTTTGATGTAACATGTTGGTTCCTCCTTTCATTGTAGCTGGGCCCAGTTAGCTCAGTAGCACATGGTCACAGTGTCCATGATGTTTTATGTATGGCAACGCGTCTCATTGTCTTTCATATCTCACCATTGATCAAGTGGGAAAATTATGTTGAATGTGAAGATGGTTAATTGAGGACTGTTTAATCTTCTAGGATCCTAGGAAAGAATCATTAGGTTAACTGATCGTCTTTTAGCACTTGATGTGATACTTAACATTGAAACAAACATTTTCATTGTATTACATTAAGTAGTTTTATGTTCAGTGTACATTCCATGGTTTCATTATTTAGTTCTAATTGTAATGAGATATGTTTCTTCTGTATATGAGTACTACCATATACTCCCCAATAATACACCTGTCATAAATTAAGCCACAATACACATATTTATAGAATATCTCTAGAAGCTAGTCTTTAAGGCATAGTACCACCATGGAAAAAGGAAGTGCTTCTGTGGGATAGTCGCATAATGGCGGTTATAAATAATCTTGGTTTTTTCTTCTTTAAAAATGCATTTTCCTTATTTTAATGTTCATTATTTTTATTTGAATGTTATTATTGATGTATTTTGAACATTTTGACAGCATTGTCATGTTTGAATTGTAAATTTAGAAAAAAAAATTGATACTTTGAAATTGGGGTATGAATACAAGATTTCGGAAGTCTACTTTCACTTTATCAACAGTGAACACACTGAGCAGAAAAAAATCTTGAATATGAACATGACCCCTACTTTTCTCATCATATTTTGATAGTGCAGAGGTTGACAAACAGTAAAATGTAAGTTTGACTTCTTTCATTTTAGTCTCTCTATGAGTGACAAGCCTTCAAACTTTTATTATTTATTATAGAATAAAGAACAAAAGTCAATGGTGGGGTTGCACCTGTAATCACAATAAATATAAATAGATGTCAAATGTGGTTTAAACATTCTAATTTTGAATGAATACCTCATTAATGGCTATGCTTTATTTTTCGTTATACACACACTTTATCAAAAGTTTAAATTTGCAAAATCTGTAGCCCCCATGGGAGCGTTTATTTGAGGTATACAATAATAGTAATAATTGTCATTAAGTTCTTTTCTTTTTCAAAATCATATCTGTTCCTTAAAAACAACAGTCAAACCTGTGTAAGTGGTCACCTCTATTAAGCTGCCATTTATTTTCAGCAGCCACATTTCCTATTTCCAATTTCTATGCTTTCAGAGTATACTAACCTGTATCAAGCAACAACTTTTCTTAAAAAGTCACATTTGCTCCTTCCATTGACTGGTTTCTCAAGACGGGTTTAACTGTATATTTAAATTAGAAACAACATGAGTAGTATGTGACATTGTTGACTTAAAGATCTGATGTATATTTAAGTACATAAATCTGACACCATTAAAACAGCTTTCACAATTTTGATTTGTTTATTCTGTCATTGCTTTCCAATTTGTTAAAACAACACAACATATATTTTGGTTATTTACTTGCAATATATATTAACAATTTATTCATCTGACACTGGCTGAATCGTCTGTCATGTGTGTGTGTGGGGGGGGGGGGGGTGGGGGGGGGGTGTTAGTCTAATAGATAGATTGTTGACCGCTCAGACCGGAAGTTGCAGGTTCGATCCCCAGCTCGACCCGATGCCTCTCGTGAAACAACACTCAGTACTGGTTCTTCTAAGGAAAGGGACTCAAGAGCCATACATATAAGCCCTGAGCTTTCATCGCAGTCGGGCTTAAATAGATTAGTATAAACTAATCATCTCTCGTTTATGTATTAAAATATATTGCTGTTATTTACTCTTGTCACGTATTGAAAACTAGTGGTAAATTAATAGGAGTATGGGAACATTAATATTTATTGTTAGTATTAACAGCAAAGGGATCTGACCAAATGTTCGATTCTGTCGGGATTCAGTGTTTAAATACCTTGAATATTTTACTGCTTCTTTACCTTGAACAAAATATTAAATGTTTTTGAAAAATTTGGTATGCAATTTTAGAGAGAATAATATTTGACACATTGTTAAGTGATTTTTTAAAATGAAATCATCATTTTACATTGTAGCTGGCCGGACAAGTGAGCAAATTGGAGCCTTCAGAGTCCCTGAAGATGGACGAGGATTCCAGTTACCTCTCAGACGTGGTGCAGGATTTGTTCAAGGTGACACACGTGCACCTCGGGAAGAAGATGAAACATTGCAGCGGTTTCTTAAGTACAAGTGTACATACTGTCCAAAAGTTTTGACCAACACATGGAAACTTAACGAACACCTGCGGACCCACACTGGAGAGAGGCCTTTCACTTGTCATATTTGCAACAAAGCTTTCAAATCAAAGCGTGGTTTAATTGGTCATGTGTCGGGCCAGCATGTTTGAAAAAAGATGCCGTTTTATTTATAGTGCCCAGTGTTAATCAATTGTGTACAGTATTAACAGACACTTTTTAATCACTGAGATAAGTTTTCATTGGTTTTGGATAGGCACTGTAAAATAACATAAGAAATGAGCCTTTGATGAACAGTTCATTTAATGTGTAAATATTGTTCAATAAATTTAGATGAATTCTTAAGAAAATAATTGATGTATCACATAAAGTTATAATAATAACTTATTCAACTGAGATCCCTGTTCTCTCTCTTTATGTCTTACATACATTTCTATTATTATTTTTCTCCTGTATCAATACCCCCACCCACATGTTATGCCTCAATACTGGCTATGTGTGTAATGACATTTAGGCTATTATAATTAATTGCTAGATTATCATCATTGTTCTTAAAAAGGGGTGGGGTATGGGGTTGGAAGTATTTTTTTAATATATAAAAATAGAAATGGTCTGGGTGGCATGAAATTTAAAGGGCGGGAGGAGATGATAATCTAGAAAATAATTTATTATGGCCTTACACAGCACTCTTTATAAGAAGTTAAAATTTTGATTCTCAGAGTCAAATTAACAACCTCTTCAAAAGTGTATCACCCCAGGGGTATTATTTTGGAAGGTATGCAGTAATTTTGCATGTTACTATTCACTTTTGATCATAATGAACATCTCTCAGCTTTTTGCTTCAGTTGTGTACCATTCTGTTTTCTGGGTACTGTATTATATTCAAATCTGTTATGGTTTTTCCTCTGATTTTTTTTCGCATCACTTTCTCCATTGTAAACTGTATATGATTTGCATTTTTGTTTATGCATATTGAAATTTTTAAACACCTATGCCAATAATGCTATATAAATTGTGATTTTTTTTTTTTGTGAATAAAAAAAAAATAAAAAAAATATTTTCTGTGTTTTCATTAAAAAACCTTTGAATTAAATAAACATATGCATTAAACATCTTAAATTGAGCTTGCACTCAAACTGAAATTCATTTTCATTTAGCTAATCACTGATCTATATAAAAATTTGTGAATAGTTTGAATAACTAATGTTCATAATTATTTCTGAATAGTTTGAATATCTAATGTACGTAATAATTTCTGAATAGTTTGAATATTACAGATGAACATAATAAGTTCACAACAGTTTGAATATCTGGGATGTACATAATGATTTCTGAACAGTTTGAATATCTGGGATGTACATAATATTTTCTGAACAGTTTGAATATCTCGGATGTACATAATATTTTCTGAACAGTTTGGCAGTCACTGTCTTGTCTGCAGAACATTTTAATACAAATAGATTTTAATTTTACGATGAAGCAACTTTTATAATATTTCAACTAGAGCGCATACTCCAGTATCAGATGTTTTGTAAATATTGGGCCTGAAGCCGTGAATTATTCCTGGAAAACTCTATCAGTCATTATATAATAAACTCACTATCCATCTGCTTGAATTGTCATTTATTCAGTCATTTTCTCTTAAGTCAAAATGAACTTTTCTCCATACGCTAAATATTCAATCAATCAATCAATCTCCATACAAGTAGAAGTACAATAATTAAAACTTTACAGAAGGATGTATGTATATTAAAACATTTTGTTTGAGTTCACTTATTTTCAGTTTTACCAAAATCTCGACTAAAATGAGAAATTATTTGTGTCATCCCTGTAGGTAGTATATAACACTTTGCATTGTCCTGCACCAATCACAGAAGGCCATTGAAAACAGTGCAGGAAGAGTTCCCATTGAATACAGTGCAGGAAGAGTTCAGATTGCTCGTAACGAGCAATCTGAACACTTCCTGCACTGTTTTCCACTCTGTCAGTTAATATAAACTTAATTCACCCATTGCTGATACTTGGTGAATTAATGCTTTCAATTTGGAAGAGTCCAAGAAAATACTTATGGAGCAAAGGGATAAATAAGAAAGGTTGAGCTTTGAAATTGTGGTCTTGTTCAGGTTTCTCTATATTTTGTATCATATCAGGTGACATGACCATCGTAACACCATGTAAGTTATAAAGCTGTCCCCACTTTAAGAGTATTTCAATAACAAAATAGTATTGGCGATGTAATGCTCATGTTTAATGTTATATTTCCGATGCAAATATTTAATGCACATTCTTTCAACTGTTACAGATGCCAGTCAGTATGGGTTTGCACCACCGCAAATAATGATCAATCAACTGGAGAGGAATGAACCTCAACCACCATCAGACGGCACACAATCCACTTCAACATCTGATCCACTGTTGCAAAAGTTTCTTAAATACCAGTGTACTTACTGTCCAAAAGTTTTACCAAATGCGTCTAGATTAAATGAACATTTGCGGAAACATACTGGAGAGAAGCCATTTGCCTGTCAGATATGTGACAAAGCTTTTAAGTCAAACCGCAGTTTGAAGAACCATATGACTACCCACATGTATAATTAGGTTACGATGAAAACAACTACCAAATAAACATTTCCCTATTTAAATTGTTAACTCTTGGCCTATCACTCATGTAAAATCAATGTAGTGGAGCACGTGGTCCAGTGGTAAAGCATGGAACCCATGATCGAAGAGTGTTGTGGGCTTGAACGTCTGCTGCGCCTATGTGTAGTTTCCCCAGGCAGACTTCAAGCGTGATTTGTCTAAGTTTAAGTGTTTTATTAAAACTTGTTTCACAAAGTAAAATATAAAAGTTTCAACTAAAAACATTGTAGACCCAGACCAGACCAAGTATGTTTGACTGTCTTTTTGTAATTTCTTATTAGTGTAGATTCGTAGCATTTGCCAATTATTAAACATTATTTTACATTATTTTTATTGTTTTATGTTACTTTTTACCCATGAATAAACATCCTGGGGGCAATGCATTTTGTAAAAAGGGTAGGTGGGTGGGGGCAATCATTTAGGTCTGAGAAATTTAAACTTTGTGTGTGTAAAATACCATAAAAATGCAGCAGGTAATGAAACATAATATTCAACTTAAAGTTTCAACCAGACTTAAAATATTTGTGTATTTATTTTGATCAAATACCAATTTCCAGAGGATCAAGTTATTTTCTTTTCCATAAAAATGGGTAAGGGGCATTTATTCAAAGGTATACAGTATTTTAAGAAATATATGTTCTTTTCTTCTTTTATTAAGATAGATGTATAATAAGAGGTTTTAAATGATAATCAGAGGTTTTACTACTTTTATGAAATTCTCTCCCTTAGGCCATAATATGCCTGCTGCCTAATGATCATGCTGTCCCGACCCGTTTTTTTTTCAAAAATTAAAAATAAAAAATAAGATTCCCCCTCCTCACCTTTTGAAGAAAAATTTGAAAGATATTCTAGTAATTAATTTATAAAGGCCTAAGTTATTATTGTGACTGTCGGCGAGAGCGAGAGCGAGAGAGAGGGAGAGGGAGAGGGAGAGAGGGATGAAAGATTGCATGGCTTTGATAAATTGATTCATGAACATTCGTTCATACTGTAAACTCCCTATTAAACCTTCTTCCAAAATAAATGCACCTTCATGTTTGTTTTAACAAAATAAAAATTAAAACTTACATATATTGGACATTTTTAGTTAACAATACAATACTACTTGTATCCATGGATATAGTCTACATTATAGTTTCCAATGTTTGAAAAAGAACCAACAGAAATTATTGAGCAATCCTTTTTTTTCTGGGGATTGGTTTTTAATAAGGTGTTTATGGTATTTCTGATTTTTATTTAATAGTAGTTTTATGCTTGTATATTTACTTGTAAATCTTGATGTTTTTATTATGTTTAGAATTTTCATCTTAGTACATTTTTTTTACTTGAATGTCTTTGTATTTGTTTTGATGTAAATAAAGCAACTTGTAATATATATTTTGTTCTGATTTTATTAATTTGAATTCCCAGCATTGTAACAATAGTTTTGTTATTTTTAGAAGTAGCGTCATGTTGCCATTTGTACAACTTGGAGGTAACTCGAGTTCAGCTGTTCAATGAATAATTATGACTGCTATATTGACAATTATTTCTCTGTGCATTTCAGTGGATGAATCTTTTGATCCAGACACTCTGTCCATGATGCATTCAGTGCAAATGGCATCATACCAGCCTTCAGATGCCAATGTAGATCAAAGACGAAACAAACAAGCTTTCTACCAGCCCATTGGATCAGATGAAATAGATTATAGGTCAAATGTACACGGATTTAGTCACCAAATACCTGAGTCAGAATCATCATCCTACACATCAAATGAACTAGTAATTGCCCAAGACAAGCTGAGGATGTTTTCGAAGTTCAAATGTACCTTGTGTTCAAAAGTGACAACCGACTCTTGGAAATTTAAAGAACATATGCGAAGTCACACAGAGGAAAGACCGTTCAAGTGCTCACACTGTGAAAAAACTTATAAGGCACTGAGAAGTTTAAAAACACATGTGAAAATGAGACACAAATACTTTCAGTGATAATTTTTTTTAATTCAGTTTTGTCTTCAGATAGAAAATCAGATTTTTAAAAAAAATAGGATAAAAACTGTTATTCCTCAATATATCATGCCTATAATTCAGTGTAATACCATGCTTATAATATGCTTACTGATCTGTGTTGCCGTGTCTATTTAACCTTGCCAAAATACTAGGACTTTGTTGGAAAAAGGATTTCCTTATTTTGCCCACGTGCCTAGGTTAGACAAAAATAGACTTCAGCCTGATAATTGCAATATTTTGTGACACATCAACTGAGTGTTTGGATTTCAATGATAACTGTCATATTGGTAACATATTGTAGAGTTTGTTTCTTCTTAGAAAGAGTCTAAATGGTCGATTGAAGGTTGACAAGTATTCCTCAGTTTAGAATTCTCATTTAAGTACACATTTTTTTTACTCAAATGTCTTTGTATATGTTCTGATGTAAATAAAGTAACTTGTAAAATATATTTTGTTTTAATTTTAGTAATTTGAATTCCCAGCATTGTAACAATAGTTTTGTTATTTGTCGGAAATAGCACAGCTATGTTGCCGTTTTGTACAACTTGTACGTAACTCAAGTTCAGCTATTCAATGAATAATTATGACTGCTGTATTGACAATTCTTTCTCTACATTTCAGGGGATGAATCGTTTGATCCAGACACTCTGTCCATGATGCATTTATCACAAATGGCATCACATGATACCAATGTGGATCAAATGCGAAACAAACAAACTTTCTGCCAACATATTGGATCAGAAACCAATTATACATCAAAATTTATTGTAGAAGGATTTAGCACCCAAGTCCCTGAATCGTCAACCTTTTCATCAAATGAAGTCGTAATTACTAAAGATGATCTTAAGATGTTATCAAAGTTCAAATGTATCTTGTGTTCAAAACAGACAACCAGTTCTTGGAAATTTAAAGAACACATGCGAAGTCATACAGAGGAAAGATCATTCAAGTGCCCGCACTGTGAAAAAGCTTATAAAGCACTGAGAAATTTAAAACAACATGTGAAAACAAGGCATAAATTCTGTCAGTGATACAAGTTTTAATTCAGTTTTGTCTTCAGAGAGTAAATCGGAATTTTACCCCCCCCTCACCCTTAAAAAACAACAAATCGGCAATTTTATTTTAATATATCATAATATACTCACCAATCCTGCATTGTTTAAATTGTATATATATTACCAACATTCCTGTTGATATGCTGATAAAGTACTTTGTATACATGTTTGGTTTGTCATCCTTATACACTTTGTACTGACACAGTCCTTATACACTTTGTACTGTTTCTATCCTTATACACTTTGTACTGTCACAATACTTATTCACTTTGTACTGTTAATGTTCTTATACACTTTGTACTGTCGCAGTCCTTATACACTTTGTACTGTTTCTATCCTTATACACTTTGTACTGATGCAGTCCTTATACACTTTGTACTGTCGCAGTCCTTATACACTTTGTACTGTTTCTATCCTTATACACTTTGTACTGTTGCAGTCCTTATACACTTTGTACTGTTTCTATCCTTATACACTTTGTACTGATGCAGTCCTTATACACTTTGTACTGTTGCAGTCCTTATACACTTTGTACTGTTTCTATCCTTATACACTTTGTACTGTTTCTATCCTTGTACACTTTGTACTGACGCAATTCTTACACACTTTGTACTGTTGCAGTCCTTATACACTTTGTACTGTTTCTATCCTTGTACACTTTGTACTGTCGCAGTCCTTATACACTGTAAATGTGACCGTTAGATCTTACTGGTGTGTTTAAACTTTCTGTATTATTTATAGCTTCTATGATGTATTTGGTAAGTAATACCAATGTAAACATTATTTATTAACCAGTTTGTTTTTCTTATTCTTCAGGTATTCCAGTTCAAGGATTAATATATTGTGCAGAAACCAAGAAACGTTACAGAGGTGTTTGTCCAGTCCCATCCAGTCTGTCCTCATCAGCAGCCACATACAAGGCCTCCACTAGCATGCCCTCTATTGAACAGCTCTTTAAATATACATGTGATTATTGTATGAAAGTATTTCCAGACAATTGGAAACTAAACGAACACTTGAGAAAACACACAGGAGAGAAACCTTTTAAATGCGATATTTGTGGCAAATATTTCAAATCGAAGGGCAGTCTTAAGTTCCACCGACTGTGTCATTTTTAATATATTGTCTAATAAAACATGACAGGTATGGAACTTTATATAAGCATAATGTTTCCAAATGATTTTATACAATCTGCTATGGAGGGTTTTTCCAAAACTGAACTTTTCATGAAAATAAACAAAACAAAGTTAGTGCAAAACTAATCTATTTTAATAAAGACTAAGAAGATCGATAACTGAATTTTATGCTAATTAAGCTCTGTGTTACAGCAAAGCAACTAAGTGAAGTTTCTAAAACAACTTTAACTCATTTTTAGTCTAAAGCCAATGCCAAGTTTTAAATATTTTTTAATAGAACTTTGATGACTTTAGGTTCTGGTCTTTGAAAGTGTCGTTTCGGCAACAAGTTTAATAAAGGCCAAAAGATATGTTTTTTTTAACGGTAAGGGTTTGAAACATATGAGTTGAACATGTATGACACTTAATATCTGAATCTAATTGACAGATCTGTTGAGATGTATTTGCTTTATGGTAGTAATGTTCTTTGTCAGTTTTATTTTAATTGTATTGTGTGTATAATAATTGTCCATTAAAGCATCATTACAACATGTTTTGTCTTTTTGTTGATATTTCGCACCAAAAGCACATTTATCAGAAATAATGAAACTAAAGTCCATATTTTGACATTTAGTCGAAATGGAATTTGAAGAATTCAGTTCTAGAAACTTATAAATTGGAAGATTTAGCGGAAAAATATTTCCCCATACTATATGTCATTAACTCTTTGTTGTTCGCATTATTCCCCTTACACTTTTCATTTGATATTAAAGTTGTAAAGTAGTTGTACTGTATAGCCAACAGAGGCTTTCCAATTAGATACCTACTGTGAGAATTTTGGACATTGAATAGTCAAATTGGCAAACCAACACAATCATTTCCTTCATTCTTTATAAAATATTGCATGCACATAAAATCTGAGTCATATCGTAAAAAGACCAATGTTTGGTGCAACCATAAACTAGATATAAGTTCCCATATAAGTGCTTGGATTAATCAATTTATTGCAAAATTGTTACTTAAACAGATCAACTGGCATGACCATTGACAATGGTACAAATTATTGTGTGGGAGTTGTGTTCTTTCGTATAATTAAATTGAACAGTGATTGGATAAAATCAAATTCATCTAAGCGAACTTAACCAACATGACTTACATCTAGGCAAACTTAACCAACATGACTTATATCTTGGCAAACTTAACCAACATGACTTACAAATGACTCTATCCCTTTTCAAGGAAGCATAAAAAAGATCCGACTCCATTTACCTTTTTTATATTATTATATATAGTTATTAACCTATTATAATTATATATTAATCATGATTTTAAATTGTCAGAAATGTCTGATTAAGTGATTTCATTTATTATTCTCAACACTATCTGTTGAAGGACAGTTTCCCATGCTTCTAGCTCCTTTGTATATTTGAATTAAACTGGTTTTATGTATCTCATGTTGGACATATGTTAATTTTAATATATTGTTAATTCCTGTGCAAAACATGAAAATGTGTTATGTAGTATAGTTAGCATTAACATTTAATATTTTTATGATATTTGACATAAATATATAATTTAATGTTTATTCTTGTTATACAGACATACCAGAAACAGAGGAGCAGCAAGAGGTACAGTATGAAGCATACACGATTAAGAAGATTGGAAAATCGCCACTACACTTGGCAAGTGTCTCCCGGGTCCAGGTGGGACAGATGCCAATCAGCAAACGAGATTATCAGAAGATAGTCAAGTTCCAGTGTCAGTACTGCTTCAAACTGTTTCCTAGCAACTGGAAGTTGCAAGTACA
Source organism: Panopea generosa (assembly GCA_029582155.1). Lineage (NCBI taxonomy): Eukaryota > Metazoa > Mollusca > Bivalvia > Adapedonta > Hiatellidae > Panopea > Panopea generosa. Next base: position 46,706,614 of record CM055904.1, on the reverse strand, counting down.
CACACGAATGCATACAGGAGAAAAGCCATTTATGTGTGAAGTATGCGGGAAATCTTTCACAAGTAAAAACGGATTGAAAAGTCACTCTGCTCAACATAAAAGTGGAAAGCTATAGACAATGAACCTAGCAGAGTATGCAGCGACTGCTTGACTGCATTACATGTATCGTGGTTCCTTTGTTGCATGTTGTCCTTTTTTTTTTTTTGTCAAATAACAATTTCGTTTCAGGAGGTTGATAACTTTTATTTACCGTTTCGGTATTTTAATGAAATTATTTGTGTAGGTTGTATTTCTGAAAAGGAGACTTGGTATTGCTTTTAAGCCAAATTGGGTCATGGTCCATCACTCATTTCAAAAAAGGTGTTTTAAACTAAGGCTATAATAAATTAATTCCTAGATTTTTTTACCTGCCTGCCCACGTTTTTCTACGATAATGCAATCATAATTTACCGAAACTGCGCCACGTTTTAAACCTTTTAATATTTAAATGTTTTTTTTTCGTTTCTTGCCAAGTAAGGAACTTCAATAATAGAATTTCACCCCCACTCCTGTTTTGAAACATATTTTAATTAATTTCTTTTGGTGTGATAACTTCGAGTATTTCAATGTTTGTTCAATATTTCAAACATGAACTATATTTGTTTTAAGCTAAGCCTGAAATTAATATATCATTATGATGTAGTACTCTTACAATATACAAGCACATTTTAGATTCCTTGTTATTTTTGTAAAATAAAGTGTTGAAATAGTGAAAATGTTCTGTTAGGGTCACAAGACTGTTAAGCTAAGAAACTTGTGTATTATAATATGAAGTCTGCATTTTTGATTTTCTGATTAATTGTGCTGAAATGAAACACTGGCCAGAATATAACCAACCTTTTATGGTCATGCATATACAGACATGTGCGCACTACTATGCATTGTATATATTTGTTTAATATTGTATTGCGTATGGGCCGGTGGCAAATACAAATAAAATAAAGTTGAAGTTGGCATCACATTGTGAGCATATAGCCAGGCCTGGGTAGCTCAGTTGGTAGTGCATCCTGCTATCAATTTAGGGGTCACAAGTGCGAATCTCTGCTGGCCACCGTCTTGATGATGATTGATATACTGCATTGTATTCGTTGTCATTTGTCCCACTAATTTAAGTGGGAAATGGTTATGCTCCTGACATTTGAAGAATGGTGAAGGAGCACCAAGTGTTGTCGCCCCCAACTGCCCCCCCCCCCCCCCCAGGGTTTATTACGTTTAATAACTTCTGAATAGGTCTATGTATTTAATATTTCATTTGACTGTATAATTGTAAATGATACTTATAACTTTAATTCTTCTAATTAGAGCAATAAGGTACCAAGTGTTTATGAAATAAGAAGACACTTAGTTACCTTTTTGCACCAATGGGGTGAATTATATTTGATGTAACCCAACACTTTGTAATAAATAAATAACATTGTATATAATACTATATTGTTGATGCGCTTAGACACAGATAATTTGTAATAAAATAAACATTTTGTATACAGTCGAAACTCGTTATATCGATATTGGAGGGACTGCCAAAAATACTCGAGATATCCGAATATCAACATGGATTTTGTCTCAAAATCAATATTTATTTTCATCATGGGCTGTGTTCAGTGCGGTTAAGAATGTTTACTTTGTTTATAAATGCAAAGGGTAAGCTAACGAACCAAAAGTAAAAAAAAATCTGTCTTCTGGGCGTTGTCGCTTCAGTTTCTATTCAGTCACGTGATTAAACACGCGCAAACAGCTCGCAGAGGTGTTTCATCTGTTAGCAAACTTTTAAAGCAAACATGTTGTTCAGTTCACTTCTGTATTCAAACATTTGCAAACACATTTAACGTTTCAGCAAACCTAACGCATCCAATATAATTGTTGCACGTCAGTTGTACTTTGGCTTTCATATTACGGTCTGTGCAGTAGATTTACACCGTCATGATCAATGCTAATATCCGGGTCCTTTGTTGAATTTCTCGGCAGTGTGAGATATAAATTGAGGCTGATTGATTGAATCAAATGACATTTAAACCAAATTAACATGCAATCACCCTATTCGATGACAATATGTTTGCAACGATCTGTAAGTCATTAAAACTGACACCTTTGGCGTTGACCGGTGATTAGTGTTAGATCATAACCAAACTGTGAAAAATGGCACGCTGCGTTATAAAACACACAGTATTATGTCGACAATAAATATATCGAGACAAACAATCAATTAAAGGTGTTAAATGATCAATTAAGGGCTAAAACTGGGATTGTGATATCCGGAGTATCAACAGAGACAATATCCAGTTAAAAGGAGTTAATTTATTTTAACAAAGAAGGGGAAAAGTTCGGACTGGCAAAAAATATCGACATTACTGGAATATCGATTCAAGCGATGTCAAGATAGCGATTTTCGACTGTAGACTGTTCATGTGTACATGTACTACTGTATTGTTGATGCATTTCAGCACATATGACCTGTAATAAAATAAACATTGTATATACATGTGTACATATACTGCTTTATTGTAGAAGTGCTTTGACATGCACAAAAATTAAAATGATTCCTTAGGACATTATAATTTTTATATTATCATCCAAATTTTTCTTACAAACAGGGAAGGAGGGAGAATTTTATTTTTTATTTTTATTTTCAAAATTTTTGATATCGTGTATTTTTTTTTAATGAAAATTAAAAGGTTAGGGGCGGCATGAAAATTAGGGGGTGGGCAGGGATTATAATCTAGAATTAATTTATTATGGCCTTGGGTAATGGAAAATATCAAATTACATGAGAATAATTTTAAAATGTATTAATTTTGTATACATACTCATATGAAAAGTATTGCTAAACATATTTTACAAAGTGTATACTGTTAATACACTCCAACACAGATGTAATAAATAACCATTGCATATAATATTATGCACCACAGCAGTGATCTAGTGGTAGAGCATCCATCTTAGATACAGAAGGCTGTGGGTTTGATCCCCAGCCGGGTCAAATCAAAGATTTGAAAGGATGTTCCTAGAAGCTTCATCGCTTGGTGCTTAGCCGTTAGAGGGTAGTTCTAGGTCTGTCAGCCCATTGTCAGTATACTGTGACTGGGTTTGGTATCATACCATGTGGATGGCATGATACACCAGTGTGGCAGCGCTCAGAATACTGTCTCGTGTAGACACCTTTGCGATATGATTGAAAAATAGTTAAACATTAATATTATTCTGTTGATGTACTCCAAAACTGATGTCATAAATAACTAATGTACATGATGTTGATGTATAGAATTTATTTAGCTCAATAAAGCACTTTTACAGCAGATTTGTATTTGTTTTTGTATAAAAACAAAATGTAAGGCGAAGGCTTTTTATATTGCTGGTTTGAATAAAAAATTGAGTGATCATTTTATTATTTTTATGCTCCAGCAGTTCGTAGAATTGTGAATTGATATTACCATCTGTCTGTCATTACGTATGTGTGTGCCCTTCAAATGAATAACAGTTACTTCTGAAAGGGTCTTTTTATATATAATATAGTAAAGCAAATAATGTACATCATTCCCCAGCTGTGACCTATAACATTTGTTTACCTTTGATGAATTTTATATCACAACATTTTCCTGTGCCCATTATATAAGATATACTATATTTTAGTATAACCATTTATAACCTGTAATATATTGATAATATTTAATATATTTTGTGTGATTTTTTGTCATACAGGTGTACCAGTAGCTGACAAGCCACAAGATAGTCAGTATGATATTTTTGAACGTCAGTATTTTAAGAAATACCCTCTACATTCAGCAAGTGTTTCTCAAGTCCAGGTTGGTCAGATGCCCATAAGCAGCCGGGAGTATCAGAAAATCTTCAAATACCAGTGTCAGTACTGTTCCAAAGTGTGTCCAAGCAACTGGAAGCTGCAACATCACTTGCGAACACACACAGGAGAGAAACCTTTCAAATGTGAGACATGTGGGAAATGTTATAGTAGTAAAAAAGGAATGAAAACACATATGATTACACACATGAATATCAAATATTGAAAGCAGACGACTGCTGTGACATTTATTCCAGTTGTATGACTTTATTTGTGAACTGCGGTTAAAATACATAGATTTTATAGTAGTTGTGTTGTAAACTTATCTCGTAGGAAACGACAATTTAAGTGGTACGATTGAATTTGATGAAACTCTGCAGTTCTGCAAGTATCAAGGTTCTAGGTTCATTCTGCATATTTATTTGTTTTTTTGTTTTTTTATCTGTATGTCTATATGGTTTTTTTTGTACATGTAGAGTGAACCTTGAATCTTCCTTCCTATTGGCGTCGAATAACCTACAATGTGTTGGTATGCTGTAAAACCCTATTCATTTATCATTTATAAAATTTCCCTGACATTTATTCCAGTTGTACGACTCTATTTGTGAAACACACTGTAAATACAGTTTTAATTGTAGATGTGTCGTAACATTTTTTTTGATATTTATTTCAAATTATGTATGCCTATTTTTGAAATGTGCTGTAAATACAGTTTTAATTGTAAATTTGTCATAAAGTTTCCTTGACATTTATTTCTGTTGTATGATTCTATTTGTGAAATGCGCTGTAAATACAGTTTTAATTGTAAATATGGAATTGTAATTAAGATTTGTAAGAAAGTTGTAATAAATTGTTTCACCATCCAAGTATAATTTAAATTAGTTTAAACTAAAGTGAAATGTTCAAAGTACCCAAAATACATGTATGTTTACAAGTAAAAGTTATTTAGTATTTGTTAGATAATGTTGAAGGCAACATTCCTTGAAGACTTCAGGCTGTCATCAGTAATCAAACTACCGTGGTTTATGGATCAATTCAATATGAAAATAAAATATTGATTTGTTTTTGTAATTTTCTTTTATATTATATTCTTGTCTATATTTCATCTAAATAGATTTTCAAAATAATATTTAATATGGAATTGTTTCATGTTTCCACTTGGTACTCTGTATCAATCTATACCAGAGTTTCCATTATTACGCCCCATTCATTTCTGCCAATGTGTCCGAGGGTTTGCGTCATAATCCACATACCTACTATGTCGATACTAGTTTATTCAGCATTAGGCCATAATAAATTGATCACTAGATTATCATCCTATGCCACCCCCTAATTTTCATGCCGCTCCGACTATTTTATTTTTATATCAAAAACATAAAAAATTTAAAAAAATAAAAAAATAAAATCTCTCCTCTCTGTTCCCGCCTCCCTTTTTATAAAAAAAATTAGTATTATAATCTAGCGATTAATTAATTATGGCCTTGTAAGTTAAAACAATAATGTTATCTTAAACTCTTCATGCCATCTTTTTCTGACTCTCACCATTTCGCTGTGTGGCTGAACCGCTAACCTGTCTCTCCCGCACTCTACACTACTCAACTTCCATAATTATCGCCTTTCATATTTTAATCTACAATCAAATGAACAAATTTTCAGAAAATTTCATTTAGATTTAGATAAAAATAAGCGTTTAACAATTTTTGAAATACACCACCAATACTATCAGTATCTTGTATGTCTGCCATTTGCAGCAATTAAGGCGTTACATATTGACTTCATTGACCTTAAATTGATTGAGTATATCATACTCCAATGGGTTAAGGTCAATTAAGTTGAGATGTAGCTTTATTCTCAGTAACAGAATCTGCTTAAATAAAAGACAACTTTCACAACCACATAATAATATTATTTTGATGCATTTGTATCTGAACGTTAACCAGAATCGTGTTGCTGAAATTTAAATAAATCTAGGTGAACGATTATGAAAGTTGAGTAGTGTATAATTTGAAGATTTGATATTGGCAGAATCTGAGCCGTTGAACGCTGATATAGACTAGCTCAGTGACTGCTTTAAATAACTTGTTTATGACGGGTAGCTTAGTCGATTATTTATCTGACTATCAATCTCGGGGTCATGAATTAGAATCTCCACCTGGCCATTATCTCCCTGATGAACTATAAAGTACAAACTATATAGAATATGAACATGTGTATTGTAATGTGTAGGGTTTATATAAAATTTGTTTTTCCCTTTCAATTCGAAGAATGATGAAAGGGGCATTTACTGTTACTCTTGTGTATCCATGTGTCAATCTGTCCTATTGGCTTCCGGTGAATAATGGGTAGCCTTGTACATTATATGTCTAGATAAAACCCTATTTTTGACATTCTTTAAGTTTGATTAGATATAGATTTTGTGATTATTTTTATAGATAAATCAATTCTATAAATTAAGCATTGAACCTGTTTATAATTTTAAATTAAGTTTGAAATGGTTTAACATATCCTAAGTTTGAAATGGAAAAAACATTTTTAGTTTGAAATGGTTTAACATATCCTAAGTATGGAATGAAAAAAACATTTTTTAGTTTGAAATGGTTTAACATATCCAAAGTTTGAAATGAAAAAACATTTTTAAGTTTGAAAAAGTTAAACATATCTAAAGTTTGAATTGAAAAAACATTTTTAAGTTTGAAATGGTAACATCTTGGTATATTATGATTTTTCTGTTTTAAGCAATCGTTTAAATTGTCCAAAACATTATACATTTTGTACCATGTTAATTATATATGTATGTTGTATATTTGTCGTAATTACTGGGTAATATAAAACAAAAAATAAAATAATAAAATGTACAATGTTTATTGTAATGAATATTAAATAACATAAATAAAGTTCTGTCAATACTTAGTCTTGCTAATTGTTGTGTTTAATAAAAACTTGATAGGCTTGAAAAACAAATTTAGTCATTTATTAGTTAAAAAGCAAACATAATCATTTTATATGTTTCTTATCCTTTCTGTAGGTTCACAAAGTAATTAAAAAATATATTTCCTACTGACATTTTTACAAACAATTTTCTATTTCTTTATCAGGTTTCAATCAAGAGATTCTTCAACAGTATCAAGCATTCATCACACCTACGATGATGCAACATCATGGTGGCGGAGATGTTTTACCACCTCACGAGCATGCTGTACCATCACATAGATTTACCAACATCGGTGGTGAGATGTTCACCCAAACTTCTGCACCACAGAGACCAATACATGATGTGTTACTGCCAAGGTCCATGAAGTATCAGTGCAAATATTGTCTTAAAGCATTCCCGGACAATTGGAAACTTCAACAGCACTTGAGAAAACACACAGGAGAGAAGCCTTTTAAATGTCAGGAATGTGGCAAAGCCTTCTCAAGACTGCATTCTCTGAAATGTCATGTAACTTTACTGCACACTAAATAGATTTGATCAGTCAACCGAGGTCACCTTAAATCATTACTAAAATATCATCCCACACCTGCCTCAATATTTTTGTTTTCTCCATATCTTGTAAATGACTAGACATATTTTAATAATATGGTAAAAGCAGAATCAGAGGTCTGTAGCTCTAAGGTCAAAGTCACACTTGGAGGTTCATGGTCAGAAATATGTACACTATTTCGTCTTGTAAATCGCTGGACAGATTTTGAAAATGAAACTGCAACAAATGTTCAACATGATGAGAGGAAGGTCCATACTGACATTGTAGCATCTTCTTCCGTTTACCTTTTCATGTTTATAATTATTTTTTTTAAAGTTTGAAATGGTTTAACATATTCAACATTTCATACATTAAAACGATTTTTTTGTTGTTGAAATGGTCCAATCTTAAATATATTCAATGCTTCAGATAAGCACTATTTGGGGGAGGGGGAGATATTAAAGCATTGTTAATTGGTTTATTCGATTAGAATGTTCATCTTTACCCTTAACATTTTGAAAATGAGCATTGCATGCTAATTTAACGCCTAAGATACTCACTGGAGGAAAAGCATATCTGGAGCACCGATATTGTATGATGTTTCTCTATAAAATTGTCTCTGAAATTGTCTAAACAAGATACATTATGTATTGTGTTAACTTATATGGTCTTGTATATATATCCTGTATATTGGGTTAATTACTTGGTAATATTAAACAAAAATTAAAATTATTATATTGTTACTATATTTTAATGAACGTTGAATAATGTAAATAAAGTTTTATCAATACTTAATCGTGTTTTAGTGTTGTGTTTAATAAAAACTTGATAGGCTGAAAAATAAAAGAAGTTGTTTATTAGTCATAAGTTTTTATGCCCTTGACATTCGAAGGATGGTGAAGTGGCAGTAAGTGCTTAATCATTGATCGAGCGGAACAACGTATGGGGTGAGGGGGAACAGTTTGATACCCATTTCAGACTTCAGTCTGTGTATCTATTCTTTGGAAAAGAAATATATATATTGCTTTATAAAGGTTGGTTGCTTGTATATGAGGCAGATTATAATATGATTGCTTATACATGCTTAGTGCTTGTTTTGGTAATGTGCTCTTTGTGTTATTTTTTAGCACAGTTCACTCCCTTTATTGTAAAAGATGCTATGAATGCTTCCTTTTATATGACCATAATCTCTTAATTGTGGAGGTGATGTTTGTTTCCTCCTAGTCCATAACTTTTATGTAAATATACAAGCATTGCATTAGGCCATTATAAATTAATTGCTAGATTATCATCCAAATTTCTTGTAAAAAGGGGGAGAATTTTATTTATTTTTTTGTTTATATATATATTTGTTTGTTTTTTTATATAGAAAATAAAATTGTTTTAGTTTTATTTCTTTTTGTTGTTTTTTTCTAATGAACATAAAAAGGGTCAGTGCGGCATGACAATTAGGCGGCAGGCGGGGATGATAATCGAGCAGTTCATTTATTATGGCCTTAAGGTAACAGTTTGGTATGTAAAATTCATATATTGATACAATTATTATTTGAACATACTGTTAATCAGCTGGTTTGTTTTACTTTAAGGTACCAGTGATCAGAATTTGTTTGAGCAATACCAGACTTCGTTGCTGATGACAACCATTGCAAAGCACCAGGAATCTGAAGCTGTGTCGACCATATACGAGCCAACTGTGGGCGAGGGTATGAATGTTAATGTGGATAATATGTACTCGCTGCCGTCAATGAGTGGGGATGGAGGGATAGGTCAGAAAAAAGCATATAAGTATCAGTGCGAGTTTTGTATGAAAGTGTGTAAAGACAACTGGACACTTCAGCAACACTTGCGAATGCATACTGGAGAGAAACCCTTTAAATGCGATGATTGTGGAAAACAATTTTCTAGATTGTATGGACTGAAAGTACATACATTTGCAAAACATGGAAAATAAATAAATAAATTCAACACATGGCAATATTGATAAGTGAATAAGAAATAGAAAAACTTGACTATGGATATCCTCATTTACTAGTTTGGAAAAGGGAATAACTCTGGAAAATGCTTTAAAGATATTCTGTTGATACATTTGTAGTCATCGATAACAAAAAAGTTTAATATATATTTTAACTACCATCAGGTTTTATAAAAAATGATTGAAATAACTTTGCAATTTGTATTTTCTAAGGTGTTTTTTATTTCTAATTCATTTTCAAAGCTAGGTCAGAATTAAAATATCAGTGTTCTTGCACTCTCACTACATACCCATGAAAAACATTTTCTGCTCAAAAGCTTTAGAAACATTTCTTTCTATTTTATCAACGCAATTAGATGTATTTTTATATATGATTACATTGATATTATATAAACAACATTTTTCTACACTACCTGGCTGTACTATTGTAAATTTGGAACCTAGAGTTAGGAGAGAGAAGACAAACATTATTTCAATGTTGGCCTAGAATGACATCATTATTTTTATGAAAATAGTTAATAAATGGAAATAATAATACTTTAAAATTAAACTCATAAAAAATCTTCCATTGGTTTTACATTCACAGCAGTAAATATTGATTTGATGCTTGAACATAGAAACTTTCATCTTTTGTAAGTGTGGATAATTATTAAAAGAAATACAATATGCACACAGCAGTCGAGGAAAATGTTACTGAGACCAGATATCAAACTCAAAAAGAGTTGTGTCGTGTTTTGCTTATACACATATAAAAGAAATGTGCTTCATTTGTGTCCGCTATTACTGATGAAATTAAATGTTGTAATTTGATAAATATATTCCTAAAGTTCCTTAGTTTATACTAAGATACACTGGCTGCCAGATGTCACACCAGGATATATATTTTTATTTGTAATTAATTTTTATTTTATATCTTAAAGGGGCACTTGGCGATGTTGAAATCAGAATTCTCTTTTGGTCATGCATCAAATCAATTGATCTGGTGAATGTATAAACATATGAAAATATCGAAGTCAGTAATTATATTCCTATCTGAAAATTCATAGCTAAGGAATTAGAGACATTTTAATCTAACTCAAGGTTTTCACACATCAAACCAATTTTTACACTGATCAATGTAGAACTGTTCGAAGTGTCCCAATCTAAAAATGCATAGTAAAGTAATTAATCACATTTTAATCAGTGGAGACCAACAAGTTTTGAAAATACAAATACAATTTTTAAAAAATATAAATTCATTTTCCTTTGATTTTGTTATATCCTTTTGATAAAAACTGAGGAAAAATAATTTTAAGTAATATTTATCACCTTGAATACGTGAAATATGGTGCCTTTCACCCATTTATAAGAGTTACGCCCATTTGCCTTTCACCAATTTATAAGAGTAACTCCCATTTGCCTTTCACCTATTTATAAGAGTTACACCCATTTGCCTTTCACCCATTTATAAGAGTTGCGCCCATTTGCCTTTCACCCATTTATAAGAGTTGCGCCCATTTGCCTTTCACCCATTTATAAGAGTTATGCCCCTTTGCCCTTCACCCATTTATAAGAGCTATGCCCCTTTTCCAAAGTAAAAATGAAATTAAAGGTTTGCATGATTGTGTCCCTTTTAAAATGAATTTTTTATCTAAAACTATTTTATAGTTATTTTCAATGAGTTATATTTATATATACCTATGACTTGGATATAGGGATAGATGTATTATTTGCATAACACCATGACATTGTAAGCAATGACTTGATAATTTGTGTTAAATCATACGTAATATAATTGTTTGACAGAGTGTGTTTCCATGATGTTGTTTCCATTATTGTTTTCTTGTTAATATTTATGCTCTTCCATTAAATATATTGTATATAATCTTGTATATAATAGTATGTAACTGCTCACTGTGTAATCTGGTATGCTGTGTTTAAATTATGGTGCATGATGCCATGGCCTTACCGCTAGTTAGGGTGTTGTTGTGTACAGGACTGTTGTGAGTAGTCCCAGGTCCCCTATGCTGGTTCTACGCAGGAAGACATCGTTTAGATGTTAGTTGGATTTTCTACGAAATTGTTTCACAATCGCTGCAAAAATAGAAAAAATATTTTTTAACTGTTCTGATATTTGAAGACAAACATCCAAATAAAAGAGGGTCATAACTGAGCATTGGAGATATATTTTCATTGATACTGAATCTAAAGAAATACTTATTTTGAAAACATTCAGATCTCTTAACTCTATATGGATTTAAGTGATGTTACATTAATTATTTTTTATAACGAATGCAATGTTTTAATGTATGTGTGTGTATTATCGTCATTATTTTAGTATAGTTCTTTTCAATAAAATATTTAATTTCAAATTTGTTGCTTCTTTTTCTATCGTTCCTATGGATACTGTTTGGAAAATAACCGACAGGCATGTAACACAAGTGTCACATATAAGTGTAACATATACAATTTGTTACTATTATGAATTCTATTTACACATCCTTCATCTTAATAAATAATTATAGTTTAGAAATTAGATAATTACATTTAATTGATATGAGCATTGTAAATCTTCATTGTATTTTGATTTTTGTGCTATTATTATTAAATGGAAATTTAATGAATACACATTTTCCTGACCTTAACAATATCCTCTTTATATTTCAGATGTGGAAATGCAGATGAACATGTATCAACAAAGATGCACTGGTCGGCAAACCTCACACCAGGACAGGAGGTTCGTGTGCAACTTCTGCGGAAAGCGTTTCCCGAGCAACTTTAGTCTCCAATCACACTTGATGATACACACGGGAGAGAAGCCTTTCAAGTGTGATGTGTGTGGAAAAGGATTCAACAAGAAGTGGAACATGCAGACACACATGGTCACTCATATAAACATGTGATGTAACATACAATACACATCGACATATAAGTGTATCTGAACATTTTTCATATTAATATGTGGTGTAATAGACACTACACGCCAGCATATCAGTGTATCTGAACATTTCTCACATAAACATATGTTGTAACATACACTACACATCGACATACAAGTATATCTGAACATTTCTCACACCAACATATGTTGTAACATACACTACACATCAACATACAAGTGTATCTGAACATTTCTTACATAAACATATGTTGTAACATACACTACACATCAACATACAAGTGTATCTGAACATTTCTCATATTAACATGTGTTGTAACATACACTACACATCAACATACAAGTGTATCTGAACATTTCTCACACAAACATATGTTGTAACATACACTACACATCAACATACAAGTGCATCTGAACATTTCTCATATTAACATATGTTGTAACATAAACTACACATCGACATACAAGTGTATCTTAACATTTCTCATATTAACATGTGGTGTAACATGCATAACACATCGGCATGTTAGTGTATCTGAACATTTCTCACATTAACATGTGGTGTACCCCGCAACTGTTCAGAAGTTTTATTAATGGTGTGTTAATAGAAAATCTTTTGGAATATCAAATGTGTATACTGTTGAACAATGATTGTCTTCCATATGATGTTAATTGCAGTACACAGTAGCATGCAAATTTGTACCTTAAGATAAAAGTGTTTTTGTGTGTACTGCCGTAAGGTAGTTGGATAAATGTGCATAGTAAATTTAAAAAGCATATATAAATGAATCTTGTGTAAGTTATGTAATCAAGATTGGGTTGAGTCAGAGTTACCATATTATTTTATGCAGTGGCAGGTATTCAGATATCCGCAAGAAGTATTTGAGTAATATTTCATGGCTCAGAGTTATTCCCTCATGTTTTCTAAAAAAATAAAAAGGTATTGTTTAATAATCAAAATTGTAAAAGAAGCATTTCAAATTCAAAAAAACTATCTTTGAAAGCATAAAGCATAACTGTTTTTATGTCTGTTATTGTATTTGTATGTTTGGTATTGCACAAATGATTGTGTCGTGATGCTAGTGTTTAGTATCTTGAACTTTAATGGAATCTTCTGTAAGGTGACTTAAATGGATTAAGCTGTGGAACAGCTTAGCTTGAAGCTCTGTTAAACAATTATGTTCAAACTATATAATATATAAATTTTCCTCAGGCGTCTTGCCTCAGGATTCATAAACTTCAAACAAAAATAAAATGCCATCACCTTATTCTAACCCTAATATCAAGAAATCATCTATATACATGTGTACAGTATAATGTTTCAAACCCTGTAGTGTTGGGCTGACTGTTTTTCAACACTATTTTATGACCAGCTATTTAGACTATGCCCGAACAATGTATGTTTCAGAATTGTTTCAAGCTCAAACCAAAACTATACATCAAAAAAAAACATGCATATGTTTGAGACTTTCAAAGCTAAGTTTTTTTCGAAATTAAGTTAATTTTGTAAATGGCTAGTGGTAAATATAATTTTCGGATTTTAACAATAAAACATGAAACTTTTATATCTATGTGGAGATGAAGACAACAAAATTAATGTACTTGGATTTCAGTCAAATTTTAAGTTCTATTTATTCTTCTGGATCTGCAGCACAGACAGTATTCATGTTTAACTCTACAGCATGTAACTGATACAGTGTATTGTAACTGTACATAAATTATGTAAAGGAGTTCAGGCTTGTTGGCAGTGTAATTATATAAGATTCAATAATTGTGGTCTCCTTTGTAAAGGAATAAAAGGCCTTTGTTGGTCCCTTGTTGATCGAGTGGTTTGGGGCATCATCTCAAGTTCATTTAACTGTCACCGCTGAAGTTTATTCAGAGTCCAAGAAATCAAAATTGTAACTTTCTGTAAAACGCATTTTTTCCCCACCATGGTTAATGGATTGAAATGGAGCGAAAGACAAAAAAATAATATTAAAAAAAAAAGAAGCTTTTGACTAGGGAGGGGAGTTAAAATATCGACTCGGTCAGGTCACAGGAAACAAAACTATTTTTTTATTTAGCCTTATCAACTTTAAAATGTATATACTAGATATCTATGCATATTAATTTTGATTAAAGACTAGCTTCCATAGAATGAAGTCATTATATTTCTGTAAACATGGGTGGGGCTGTTTATTCAGACTTATACAGTTTAAGTAACATAAATGAAAATTTGTGAAAATTGCTGTGTGTCCCTGTAATGTTGGTCTAAGTAGTGCATGTTCCTGTATTTGTTTAAGCTATGATACCATTAAATGTATCCTTTAACTCTTTACTTCATATGCATTTTAACTGGACCCTTCCAAACTCAAAAGCCACACATAGTTAATTCCCATGAATATATACATTTTACCTATTCTGATAGAGCAGAAAACAGTGCAGAACCTGTTCTGATTGCTCATTGCGCTGTTTCAAAAACCTTCTATAGTAGAGGTGTTCAAAGGTGTCCATAATTATGAAGTAAAGGGTTAAAAAAATGAAAAAAAAATGTTTTAATTGTATATAAATTTGAAGCTTTAGAAAATGAAAGATTCATTATCTTGATTGATTTGTTGAGTTCTATATATATTTCCTGAAAAAGAGTTTCAGCGTTCATAAAGATACCAATTTGAAGAAATACAAATACAGTCAAACCTGTGTATGAGGCCACCTCTATTGAGCAGCCACTTGTCTTAAGCAGCCACATTTATCATTTCCCATCTCTATGTTTTCAGAGCAAATTGACCTGTATTAAGCAATCACCTGTCTTGAAAGACCACTTATGCTCTTTCCTTTCACTGCTTAAGACAGGTTTGACTGTATAGGACAATCTTGATAACTGACTACATTAATAATAACAGTGTTTTTTAGTGTCCTGCATACCATTGACAACACTAGGGATTGCTTTATTTGGGCATTGCTCGCTCAGTTGGTAACACGCCTGACATAATCCAGGGATCATAAGTTTGAACCCTCACCCAGCCATAGTTTCTGTGATCCTTGGTTATGGACTTTGTTTGACGGGCATGTGTCACCATGTCTGAATATGTCATGAAGAAGTCAATAACTTAAAGACACAAGCAGAGTCTGTACTGATTAACTGCCAAGTGGATCATGGAAACGAAGATGTGATGTGCTGAGATACTGAAATCTGTTTGAAAAAGGCATAAAGACTGGTACAAAACCAAACAAAACAAAAGGAACAACATTTATAGCATTTTTAAAACAATTTTATCTGGATAATCATGCAGCCAAAATAAGTCATCAAATTTCCAATGCATGAATGTAAAAAACACTGTTTGGTATCTAAAGTAGGACATGATGATGGAATCTACCCTATACTCACTTATTAACGTTCCCCCTCTAATAAACACCCCCAACAGATTTTTCTGGAAAATTAAAAAAAATAAAACGTACCTTTCTAAATGAAAATTCCTTTAATCCAGATACTTAAACAGCAGAAACTCACATAAAAATCGTATATTAGTAAAAACCAATTAAACACTATACATTTTAAGTTCTATACACTGTTGTTAATTTTCCTTTTTTATTTTCATCTTTAATAAACACCCCCACCTTGTAAAATGTAACGCCCCAGGGGGCATTAATAAGGGAATATACAGTTTTGTGAACATAGTTCTAAACCACACTGAAATCCAAATTACGCCCCGTCATTTTGAGACCTTGCTCAAATTTTTAGATTATGTTATAATGTATCCATAACATGTTTACATATGCAAAAATGCTGCACTATATTTTTCTGTATTTATGCAGGTTATGAGGGTTATTTTCAAGATCAGACCTACGTTATTACCAAGAGACCACCCAATCCACCTCCACTGCAGGACCACTTTATTCCAGCAACTATCAATCCACCTCCACTGCAGGACCACTTTATTCCAGCTACTATTGATCCGCCTTCACTACAAGACCATAATATTCCAGGGACCATGTCATCAATAATGAAACACCAATGTTCATATTGTGCAAAAGCCTTTCAGAATAACTGGAAGTTACAGCAGCATCTGCGAATACATACAGGAGAGAAACCCTATTCTTGCGAGATTTGTGGAAAGAGGTTCATACAGAAAGGCTCTTTGAAGCCTCACATGTTGACTCATATCAAACTCCCTACAACACACAAGTAGATTCACTACAACACTTTTCTTGGCTATTTTGAGGAGATGCAACTTTTAAAAAAACATTTGTTTGATTTTGTGACTAAATAATGTGACATTGAAAGCTGAAACATTCAGCTGCTAGTAATATTCTGTTTCATATAACTAAACAATAAAGTATATAGTGAGAACAGTACAGTACAAAAGTGATGCTGTTTGAGGTGACTTTCTGTAGTGTGTAAAGAATCAAGTATAAGGCCAAGTGTAGTGACTTTAATATTATTGTATTATAGTTGAATCTTGACAATTGCCACAAAAAATTTAGCTTGTTTACGTTAATTGTTTCTTTGCTAATGGCTTTAATGCGAGTTATTTGCTTGTATTTGATAATGTGATGGAGTGAATCTTTAAAAATTAGGCCATAGCGTGTCTGCGGACAACACTTAGTTGTATATTGTAGATTGACTGACATTGTTTTTAACTGTTTTACTAAGTTTCGTTTATAACTAAATTTTCTGTTTACATGCTCGATACTAAAAGTATTGCAGCGCTGGATTGAAAAGTTTCAGTAAATAAAATGCTTTAAAATGTTGTTTTAGATATTTATCTTGAATTATTTAAAGAATCGGGTTAAAATCAGAATAGTCCTTGTTGGTTCCGAAATGTTTATGAGAACGTAGTCTTGCTCATTTGGATGCTTGCTTTCCAAAAGACAAACATCTTGATGTATTCATTTTTGCTAAAGTTTATAATTAGTTGATTGAAGCAATCAAACAACCTCAGAGATTTCCTTAGTCTTTCAAATGACTATCATTTAGATGTTTATTTTTGCATTCAGTTTTATTATTAGATTTTTCTATTGGACAAATAACTTTGACAGGATAACTACCGTGACTTTCATCAGAACAGATATTTCATTTAATTTCCTTTAAACATAACCATTGCTGCGGTGTGTTTGTATCAGCCAAATTGATCTTACTTCAATATTCAAACATTTCATCTGTACAAAATGTCAGGATGTTGTCTTTGAAAAAAGCAAGGATCTCACATGATCAAGATTAAGGAAAAATCAGAATGAGGATTAATGTAGCCTTCATCATCGGATAGATAGAGGATATATGTTATTGTTTTTTGTCACATGGTGTGTGTGTTTTTTTATTTAATCGTGAGCTATATCTTACTGAGAAGTGAGATAAAATCTTTATTTTTAGTAACATTGAGTGAGTGAAAATGTCAAAAGTTGCCTTGAGATGCGATGATTCTCATTAGAGTGTTACAGCCCAAACTGCTATTTTTTATGCTTAATTTATTGTCTTGTCTAGATTGCAAAAAAAAACCCCACTGAGAATCTTAAATAGCCAAAACAGCACCGTATTTTTAAACATTTCTATCTTAAAAATGTTTTATAGTTTTATTATCCCTGTTTGTCTTTTTGTGCATCCGTATGTGCGTCTACCGACAAATTGGTTTCTGGTTAGTAACTTCCCGAAGTATTTAAGTGATATTTGGTGTGTAGCTGTGCAATGATCAGCTTAGTTAAAAATCATAGTTTATCAAAACTAGTCAAATCTAACAAGAGTTACAAGAGTTATGGTCCCCTTTAATTATTGTTTAAATATACTAAAACTAGTACAGCAGGGTTATCTGTGTCCTGTGGACGCATTTCTAGTTGAGATCAGAACTCTTCATTTCCTTACATAACTTTAGTATGACTTAAAGGCATTAAAAATCTCTGTATGGGCATAATAAATTAATTGGTAGATTATCATCCCCGCCGCCCCTTAATTCTCATGCCGTCCTGACCCCTATTTTACCGTTCTTTTTTTTATTTTTATAATATTCTAAATGCTTGAAAACAAGATTTGAAAATGGAAAAAAAACCCACTGAAAAACTGAATTTAATGTCTATAGCCCATAATAAATAAACTTTTCATCCTCTCTTGCAAAAGGAACTGTTGTTTGCCAAAAAAGTACCAAGAGGGTCTATCCAGGGATCCCGTGGTCGAATCCCCGCTCAACCAGTCTACGTAAGGGTTGATATAAGACATTGTGTCTCATTGTCATTCATCTCTTATTGCTGATGTAAGTGGGAAAAGTATCAGTTACTTGCAGAAATGGGGAGTGCTCGAGTACTGGTTAACCTTCCAGGATTCCAGGAAAGATTGGTTAGTTCATCTGAGCATCTGTTAGCACTTGATGGCACAAAAATGACACTAAATTTTAAAAAAAAAATCGAAAAAACATTATGCACCTGCAATGTGTTAAAAATTGGCATTCTTGTTTTAATCTACATGTAGTTACATTTACACAAAATTGATTTCGTAATTTGGTTTTAGCTCTTGATGTATTACATAACACAATTACAATGTCCTTGATTTGATGTTTACTTTGTTGATGTGAATTTATCTAGGTTTGTGTGTGTGTGTTTTATTAAGCTATAAAATACACACTATAACATCAAATGTTAGAAAAGTATAAGAAATTACATTTAATGTGACCATATAAAAAAAATTGTAATAATATAGAGTTATTTCATAGCCAATACCATTATAGGAAATTCTGGGAGTTGTATTATTCCAATTTTAGAGTTTTTTCCAGCAGTGTATTCAATTCAACTAGGCATGCGATATATTAATTTTATCTTTTTTTTCAGATTTGGACGATATCAACCTGGCGGAGGGATTTGCAAATTTTGATGCTGTGACCCGTCAAATGTTAATTGCGGCAAGACATCAACCAATGGGAGAAGCACAATCACATGCAAGTGGGTCGCCAAGCGATGTAGGATTTCGATGCAAATATTGCAATAAACATTTTACTCAGAGCTCGTCTAAATCACGTCATGAGAAATCTCATCTAGGCTTAAAGCCGTTTAAATGTGATTTTTGTGATTATTTCTGCTCCAGAAAAGACAATCTGAGAGTTCATATGGCGCAAAGGCATTATGGGAATATAGACATTTTGCCAAATCAATGAAACAAATGTCAGTATTGTGTTTACTTTCATAGAAAGACACGTTGACTGTCTAAAATCATTTTCTTTCTAAAGCATTCAGTTGACCACTTTGGTTCGGTTTTTGAGTTGGCGTATTTGTTGCATGTGGCTGACAGTTGAATCACTTGTTATAGTGTACTCATTGTAAATTAGTTTTTTTTATAATTATCAAAAAAAACATTTTAAAATAGAAATTGCCATTTAGGAAGTTGTCATAATGTAATTATGTTTATAAAATGTACATGTATGTAGGCGTTTAGTTCATTTACCCGTTCATTTGGTATAATTGAAATTTTTCTTGTTAATTTTCATTTAATCTAGTTTTTATTGTCTAGCGAGTATCCTTAATCATGTTACATATACTAGAAGACGAGAAGTCTTGATTTATGACATTGTATACCCACAAATATATGGCTGATGCATTTTGCAAAATGTGGGGATTGGAAATTGGAGTCTAAAAAATCAAAATTTAGTGTTTTTCGTTTTCTACAAGAATGGACGAGGCATTAAGTGTGTGTTTGGTGTTTGGGGGTGGGGGGAGTGGGAAGTATACGGTATTTCATAAAGGGGGTGGGGGAGTGGGAAGTATACGGTATTCCATAAAGGGGGGTTGGGGGAGTGGGGAGTATACAGTATTTCATAAAGGGGGATGGGGGAGTTGGAAGTATACGGTATTCCATAGAGGGGGGTGGGGGAGTTGGAAGTATACGGTATTCCATAAAAGGGGGTGGGGGGAGTGGGAAGTATATGGTATTCCATAAAGGGGGGTGGGGGGAGTGGAAAGTATACGGTATTCCATAAAGGGAGTGGGAAGTATATGGTATTCCATAAAGGGGGCTGGGGGGAGTGGGAAGTATACGGTATTCCATAAAATGGGGGGGGGGGGGGGGGGGGGAGTGGGAAGTAAACGGTATTCCATAAAGTTAAATATCTCTCAAGACCTACTAAGTGGTGATAATTCTAGAATTTAATGCAGTAAGGTATGAAAATAAAGCTATTGACTGATACCATACTGATACTGATAGTAGTAGTAGTAGTGGTAGTAGTAGTAGTAGTGGTAGTGGTAGTGGTAGTGGTAGTGGTAGTAGGTAGTAGTAGTAGTAGTAGTGGTAGTGGTAGTGGTAGTGGTAGTAGTAGTAGTAGTAGTGGTAGTAGTAGTAGTAGTGATAGTAGTAGTAGTAGTAGTAGTAGTAGTAGTAGTAGTAGTGGTAGTAGTATTTTTGTTGTATCACTGATGTTCAAACATGGTAAAATCAATATCATTCATGCATAAGTTACAATCACATGGAGTTATGAACTATGCCATGCACATCATAGCCAAGGATTACAGGAAACAAGGGAAAGGTATTTTCCATTATTCCCATTGGGTCATCCATAAAAGAAATATTTGTTTGCTGTGCTCTGACCCAGTATTTTTTTATGTGGGTAGGTAGGTAACTACCGTAATTTTTCTCTTGCAAAATTTTGATTTTGCAAAGTCATTTAAAAAAAAAAAAACGGAAAAAAATCATTTAGAAAAATTAAACGCTTTGGAAGTCAATTAAAAAAAGTTTGAGTGGCTGCAATTTTGAGTGAGTAGTTAGGAGCACGGCAAACAATATATTTTTTACGGATGGCCTTGTGGTAAAAAATGGCACTAGAAGTTAATATGTATGTAAAGGTATTCCATTATGGTAAGAGTTTAGAGTAGAGAAAATATTCTGTTTCAAACTATTTGGGAACAAAGCTGTGTTTAGTAACCTCAAAAAACAGTTATCCATCCAAGGGTGATAGTTGTGCAGGTAGTGTTATCCAGCCAGGGGTGATAGTGGTGCAGGTAGTGTTATCAAACCAAGGGTGATAGTTGTGCAGGTAGCATTATCCAGCCAAGGGTGGTAGCGGTGCAGGTAGTGTTATCCAGCCAAGGATGGTAGCAGTGCAGGTAACATTATCCAGACAAGGGTGATAGTTGTGCAGGTAGCATTATCCAGCAAAGGGTGGTAATGGTACAGGTAACATTATCCAAACAAGGGTGATAGTGGTGCAGGTAGTAGTATCAAGCCAATGGTGATAGTGGTGCAGGTAGCGTTATCCAGCAAAGGGTGATAGTTGTGCAGGTAGTATAGTAGTTGTGCAGGTAGTATTATCCAGCCAAGGGTGATAGTGGTGCAGGTAGTGTTATCCAGCCAAGGGTGATAGTGGTGCATGTAGCATTATCCAGCCAGGGGTGATAGTGGGGCAGGTAGCATTATCCAGCCAGGGGTGATAGTGGTGCAGGTAGCATTATCCAGCCAAGGGAGATAGTGTTGGAGGTAGCATTATCCAGTCAAGGGTGATAGTTGTGCAGGAAGCATTATCCAGCCAAGGGTGATAGTTGTGCAGGTAGTGTTATTCAGCCAAGGGTGATAGTTGTGCAGGTAGCGTTATCCAGCCAAGGGTGATAGTGGTGCAGGTAGCGTTATCCAACCAAGGGTGATAGTTGTGCAGGTAGCATTATCCAGCCATGGGTGGTAGTGGTGCAGGTAGCGTTATCCAGTCAAGGGTGGTAGTGGTGCAGGTAGCATTATCCAGCCAAGGGTGGTAGTGGTGCAGGTAGCATTATCCAGCCAAGGGTGATAGTTGTGCAGGTAGCATTTTCCAGCAAAGGCTGGTAGTGGTACAGGTAACATTATCCAGACAAGGGTGATAGTGGTGCAGGTAGTGTTATCCAGCCAATGGTGATAGTTGTGCAGGTATCATTATCCAGACAAGGATGATAGTGGTGCAGGTAGTGTTATCCAGCCAAGGGTGATAGTTGTGCAGGTAGCGTTATCCAGCAAAGGGTGGTAGAGGTACAGGTAACATTATCCAGACAAGGATGATAGTGGTGCAGGTAGTGTTATCCAGCCAATGGTGATAGTTGTGCAGGTATCATTATCCAGACAAGGATGATAGTGGTGCAGGTAGTGTTATCCAGCCAAGGGTGATAGTTGTGCAGGTAGCGTTATCCAGCAAAGTGTTGTAGTGGTACAGGTAACATTATCCAGACAAGGATGATAGTGGTGCAGGTACAGTTATCCAGCCAATGGTGATAGTTGTGCAGGTATCATTATCCAGACAAGGATGATAGTGGTGCAGGTAGTGTTATCCAGCCAAGGGTGATAGTTGTGCAGGTAGCGTTATCCAGCAAAGGGTGGTAGTGGTACAGGTAACATTATCCAGACAAGGATTATAGTGGTGCAATTAGTGTTATCCAGCCAATGGTGATAGTTGTGCAGGTAGCATTATCCAGCAAAGGGTGGTAGTGGTACAGGTAACATTATCCAGACAAGGATGATAGTGGTGCAGGTAGTGTTATCCAGCCAAGGGTGATAGTTGTGCAGGTAGTAGTATCCAGCCATTGGTGAAAGTGGTGCAGGTAGCATTATCCAGCCAAGGGTGATAGTGGTGCAGGTAGTATTATCCAGCCAGGGGTGATATAGGGGCAGGTAGCATTATCCAGCCAGGGGTGATAGTGGTGCAGGTAGTGTTATAGTTACTACAATTATAACAAGAATATTAGCATTCCAAACTTTTTAATGAGTTTTTACGCCAGTTTTATTGTTGGACCTCAGCATGAATGTGAGTAGAACTACAGTCTATCATTGAGCAAGGGCTTAAAACACAAAATGAATTCCTCGCCCCCAGTCACACCCCAACCTACCTCTCCCCCTATAGTAAGGTTTGTTCAAACGAGGCCAAATAGTCTTATATCTAGAAGGTCTGAATGTGAAATCCAAAGTTTTGTGGCGACCACTCTCAACATTTCTCTGAATAATTAATGAATTATCTTCTTATTTGAAAAAAACTTAAAATGAAAGCCAGTCATCATAAATTGTTGAAACTTGCACTTTTGCTTTTATGTGTGTAAGCGTGTAACAGATTTGTTTTAAGAAATAAACGCTTCCAGAAGTTTGATAGTGTAGAGCATAAACAGATTGGTGACATTTTTATATGTTTATTATGTTCTCATGTGTTGGTAAACTATATATTTTTCAAAAATGTTAAAATTACGTGTTGCCCCTGTCGGTTCTATATTGTACAAGCAAATAGATAATTAAGAGGCTGAGGTTCAGGTTTATTTTTACTGTTGATTATGTTGTGTGAGGTTAAATATTGTTTTTCAATTTTTTTTCTGTCATATCCCGGGGGTGTCTACTTGCCACATTCCATAGACACATGGTATGATACCCTACTCAGTCACATTATCTTGACACCAGGCTGACCAGACCCAAGAACTCTTCTTTAAATGCTGAGTGCTTAGTGAGGAAACTTCTAGTATCATTTTTACCAAGTCTTTGGTATGACCTGGTCAGAATTGAACCCACAGTTTTCAGCTTGCAAGGCGAACGCTTTATTATACTGTGGTCTAGTTTCCGATTATCAACTTTTGAAAGAATCATTTAATATTTTTCTGCTATTTCATTTAAATATAGTTGATATTTTGTGTGCAGCTCAGCTGTATACTTACAAAATATGTCAAGTTTGCCAATGTCAAAGGCATTTTTAGGAGCTATAGACTCTTTTCATTTTATATTTGGTGAGATGTACTAACACATAGGCTAGCAGGGGCATCCATGTCCTATACACACACATATTTATTTGTAATTGATTATGTGCACAATGTTAATAAATGTTGGATTATAAATGATATATTTTGTTTTCCTTTTGTTTCTTGTAGAATCTGCTTCAGATAGGCTGTCAAAGTTCAAGTAGTATACAACACAGTCATGTGATACTCCACTTTTTATTTGTTTGCTGTGTTAAACACGCAATTTCTAAATTACATTATATATTAGCTCATGTGGTTCTGGCTAAGAATAGAATCACTGTCATTCTCTGCAGAGGGGTAGGAATCCTCTGATTAGGTGTCGTGTTCATTTTATCATTTTTTGTCATGTTCACTATTGTGGTTAAATTACCAACCCCTGTGTGGTTCCAGGGAGCCATATGAGTGATGGCAAGAATAGGATCACTTTGACTCGTGCATGTCGTAGGAAGTGACAATTTGAGTTATATGATAGAATTTGTTGAAACTCTGCAGTTCGGCAGGTATCAAGGTTCTTGGTTCATTCTGCATATTCATTTGTTGATGTATTTTTTTAATCTGTATGTTAATTTGTTGTTTTTGTACATGTAGAGTGAACCTGGGATCTTCCTTCCTGTTGGCGTTGAATAACTTATAATGTGTTGATATGCCATAAAACCCTATTCATTCATTCATTACATTATATATTAGATTATTTCCTTTGATGGCTTGTTCAGTAAAATTATGAAAAATATTCTAAAAACAGCACAAAAATATTTGAAATTGAGCTTTGAAAAGTTTAATAAGTTGCAAGACATGTAATATTATTATATATTTTGGATCCTATTTGGATGTGATAGGAATACAACAACAGGAAAAACCATATAGCTTTAGCCTAACTTTAGAAAAATAGGAATATACACATAAAAGTATGAGGTTTGAGGCATCTATCCAACCACTCAATACAGCTATCCAATTTTGTTTTACCTCACTTTTAAAGGGTTTTACATTTGTATGTGCTTTCTACCCCTTTGTGTAAAAAGATGGCTATGCACTATAAAAGTCTGGCTAAAAGGTTGTTACAAAAACAACCACATAAACAAATCTGGTGTTGTTAAAGATGGCCTTATATTGAGTTTTTACATTTGTTATATGTGTAGAAATACATGTATTGAGTCAAACATTACAAATTAGAAAATAAAAACTGTCATAAAACATGATAAATATAACAACATAACTACATGGTTATACTTGTTTTTTATTTCCAGTGCCTTTACCTCACGGACTAGGTGAGATCGCCATACATGCCTGTCAACTCTGTAGCCAGAGGTTTGTCTTCAAGTCTGGTCTACGAGCACACATGAGAATACACACTGGGGAGAAGCCGTTTGTGTGTGAATTATGCGGGAAAAAGTCAGCGAGGAAAGAGAATATAAAAGCACACATGGCAGCTATACACAAGCTTTAGTTGTGAAGAATGAAATTGGAGGGGAAACATCAGCTAGAAAAGTGAATATAAGACGCACCTGACAGCAGTACACTTTAAAGATGTGAAGTTTAGAAAAAAACCACAAAAAACAAATACATGAAATGTTACTTTCTGTTGAAGAAGAAATAAGACAATTGTTTTGAATTGTGCTTCAACTGTGTATTAGAACATTTCTCTGACTTCTGTCAACATGAACATCATACAATTTGTCTAATCATTAGGGTTATTGTTAACTTGACTATTCTATGAATATTTGAGTTGTTTATTCTCCATGGTGTCGGCCTCAGCTGTTGTATGAGTCCAATCTGCTTAAATTTTGGTGCATATGGTTTAAGTGTGCATTGCTTTGTATATATACATGTATATTTTCATTCCCGCTGCAATCGGCCTAAATGAACTATATAGATTTATTGCATTTCATTTCCCAATGTAAAACAGTTGAATCCGGGCAGAGCTAAAAGGATCAATTTGCATGTCATTGGTTGCATGATTTTGTTTTGCTGGTGAGACGTCGCGTTGCCGTTATTTTCATGTGACATTTGCCACAAGCTGTCTTACAAATGTGTGCACTTATTCAGTATGTTGACAATGTCGCCATTACATTCATGACATTGGTTTTGCGGTTTAATGCATATAATTTGCTTTTTAAATATCAAAATTACAAAGTTCATGCTCCATTAACATTAAACTCAAAATTTGGCTTTTAATTTTTAAACATGGCGGGAACTTGGCACACATGTGCTGTCTGAGGCAGTATGTTATATATCTGGCTCCTGATTTCTAGGCGAAGGTCATAAAGTCATAATTTCCTTTATAGTCTGTGTTTAAGTGTTGGTTCAGGTTGGGATAATGTGTGCATGCTTACAGCTATGTGAATGTAACTTGGCACGACGGTCAAATGCTTAAACTTAGAGGCATTTTATACCATAAAAAGGCCATTACTGTATAAAAACAGAACCATTATATACAAAACTTAAAGGGTCCTTTGTGGCCGAGTTGTCTTGGGCACCATATCAAGATCATGCCTCTCACCGCTAAGGTCGTAGGTTAAAGTCCCACTCGCTTCAAAATCTTTATGTGAAAAAGTTTTCCATTTACTTGCAGAGGTCTTCCTTTACAAATGAAACTGGATAGGCCATATATAATCTGAAATGTGTTGGAAATGGCTTTTAACACCATTGAAGAAAAAACAATAACAACAATACTTTAAATGCACAAACCAAACACAATCTTATATGCGGACAATTATCAACATTGTGTAATACAATTCTGGTAACTAAAGTTAGAATTAACCTCTTATAACAGAACGATTAACATTGTAACAGTTTATTGGTTATTATTTTTATGCCCCTCCAAAAAGTTTTTGGGGTGGCATATTATAGTAATCGCAGCGTCCGTCCGTCTGTCTGTCCGTCCTTCCGTCCGGTATTTCGTTTCCGGCCTGTATCTTTGTCATGCATAGATGGATTTTGTCGATACTTGGTACAAATGATCAACATAACATGATGTCATGTCGCGAGTAAAACCCACACCCGTATCTCAAAGGTCAAAGTCACAATTTGAGTTTGTTAGAATATGCTTTGAGTCTCTGTGAGATTTCGTGTCCGGCCTGTAACTTTGTCATGCATAGATTGATTTTAATGATACTTGCTACAAATGATCAACTTTAAATGACGATGTGTCATGAGTAAGACCCACACCCGTAACTCAAAGGTCAAGGTCACTAATTGAGTTTGTTTGACAACACTTCGAGTTTGTGTGAGATTTCGTGTCCGGCCTGTAACTTTGTCATGCATAGATGGATTTTATAAATACTTGCTACAAATGATCAACATAACATGATGACATGACACGAGTAAGACCTACACCTGTACCTCAAAGGCCAAGGTCACAACTTGAGTTTGTTTAACAACACTTTGAGTCTGTGAGATTTTGTTCTGGCCTGTAACTTTGTCATGCATAGATGGATTTTAATGATACTTGCTAAAATTGATCAACATAACATGACGACGTGTCACGAGTAAGACCCACACCCGTACCTCGAAGGTTAAGGTCACAATTTGAGTTTGACAACAATTTTAGTCTGTGTGAGATTTCTTGTACGGCCTGTAACTTTGTCATGCATAGATGGATTTTTATAAATGCTTGTTATAAATGATCAACATAACATGACGTGTTGCACTTAATACCCAAACTCCCACTTGAAAGGTCAAGGTCACAATTTTTACATCAGATGTCAAGGTCAAGGTTAGAGAAAGGTCAAGGTCACGTTTTAATGTAAAAAAACCCCATGAAATTGCATGTCTAGTCTGAAACATCAGTCCATTACTCTTTATATTCATGTATACATCGCTACCTATTATAAGTTTATATGTTTAAGAATAAGATGGTATGTAAATGTCCCTACACACGTATATATAACTCAGCAAGGATGAATGTTATATAGATTTATATATTGGGAATGGGATGGGAGGTTGCATTTTGACAAAATATATAAGCATAAAATGTAAGTATCGCTGACAAATTGACTAATGATATACAACTCAATTATAGGTTGTTTTACCAATTATAGGTAAAGTTTGAGGTAGTTGCTTTCAAACATTGACAACAAATTCAGTAATGGGTATTTGCTGTTTTTACCTACAAACTCAAATTGCAGCTACCCAATCATTTTTATTGGGTTTGAAAGCATTATTTTCATGCATTCTAAATATGACCAAAAACAAGCATAGCTACCTTCGTACCAACTCACATATGAAATGTTGGGTCGGAGCACAGCAAACATATATTTTCTAATGATTTGCCTGAATATATGATTGTTTCGTTGAAAATGCTCAAATAATCAAAAAAGTCTTAACTGGATAACTCAGACACTTCAGTCTTCATGCAAGTATATTTTCTCTTGTTTCAAAGATTTCTTCATTCATTCCAGCAGTAGAACTCTTGACGACATCCATTTAGAATGATCACACGATTGTACCATCAACACGTGGTCATCAAATACTTTGACCTTGTCCGTAAGATATGCAAACTACATGTGCATGTTTATGACTAGAGTGGGGTTATGTTGTGACGTATCAAACATTAAAAAATAAATAGAATCTAACCATTTTATGTATATATTATAATAATGTATGAAGACAACTGCTTTTTATTAACTTGAGAACCGTTGTGAACATAAACATGTATCTTATTGATTTGAGGGAAAACACGCTAGAAATGTCTTAAAAAAATACAATAATTGGATAAAAAGCAATTCATTATCATTAATAATTCAAATCTGAATGATTTGTTATGGCAAATTCCCTTGAACTTGACAATATCGATGTTAAATTGGAATGGTAAACTTTAAATGAAATCTCCATTCTAAAGATATACAGCACTTAACTACTGTTTGATGTCATTTGGACTCTTTCTATTAGAAAACAGTTTTTACTACGTGTCAACCTGTATCAATGGCGGATCTACTCTTGAATCCCCCCCCCCCCCCGAAAAATGCTTCCTTCCGACTAAACTCCCTTCTTCTGAAAACGTGTTGGTCCGTTCAGAGTTTTTGTTGTGCCCCACCCTACTCCTCTTAATAGAAATCCTGGATCCCTCCCTGTGTATAACGGATCAATTTTTAATCAAAATGAAATCATGTGACTCATTTGATACATCACAGAATATGTTTCACTTTTAAGTGGGAAATCTATTTTATTCTAACCTAGGAGCTAAGCCCAAGTTAAGAAATCCCTTTTTAATATATTGTTTTGACAGGTTTAAAAAGATAGTATTTTGGCAATACGGGGTCAGTGAATATTATATAGGCATGTTATAAAATAAGTTAGTCAATTTTAAAAGTTTGAAAATCCAGAGAAAATTCCTTTAAATGCATATGTGAAAACTTCATCCAACCTTAGTAGTTTTCAACAGTCACCGTGGCATCCCCTAATTTAACAGTTCTCTCTACCGACTGAGCTTAATCATTTTACATTAATTTTATTCTCACTTTCTTACAAATATATAGTGAAATACTATGTTCGCCAGGATAAGTCCTCAATGGCATAAACATAATGCTAAATATTCAATGTTCGCCAGGCACATTTTACCTATTTTTAACTACATGTATATCAAAATGCAGTGACTATCTCATTTTGCATTCAAATTTTTGAATCGACTGTAGAGATTTGTTATTTTATTTATTAAACAAGTTCGCAAAAATATAAAACGCTAGGATGTGCTGAGCATCATGTCATTTTACCAAAGGGTAGCTTGAAATTTTTTGTACGAGGACTGAATTAAACAGAAAATATTCATTGTTCATATGAAGCTGTAGTGACATTACAACAGGTTAATATTAAAAGGAGATTATGGGTTTATAATACACTTGCACCTTGAATTACATATATATAATAAACAAGTTTATGTAATTATTTTCAAGTATTGATACTGTTTTGAAATGGAATAAAATACCATATACGTGAATATGTTTGAATAAATTTGAATTTCTTTTTCAATGAAAATAAAACCTTAAAAATTCATATGAAGGCTTTCAAAATAAGATAAAAAACTTATAATAAAATGGTTTATGTAATTATTTTCATATATTGCAATTGTGTTGATGTTTTGAAGGAAATAAAATATCATATACATGTACATAAATTTGAATTTCTTCTTTCAACCAAAAAGCTTAATAATTCATTATAACTCTTTTCATGTTGAGATAGAAACTTGTATTAATCTAATTCGTGCGTAAATTGACTGTTTCCAACTTACGAATATTGATCCTGTGGTAAACCCCATTTACAATACAAAGTTAAGAGCAGTCCAGAAAGTATGGCTACTTGCACTACATTATAACCCACTGTTTTTCAAAGAACTGATTTGAGTGTATATTTGTTACCATGGTTAGTATTTATGGGGGAAAAGTGGAATATGTGTAAGTTACTTTTATATCAAGATTAATTAAAACATGAAAGAAAACAGCAAATAGTTAATTGGATATGTTATTAGCAGAATTTAAAATATGCATGGTATCAGGATAAATAGTTTTGTATGTGTGTGTTATTACAAATTATGTCCAGTTAAAATGTATATGTATGTACAACTTTCAGATTTAAAACTTTTTGATGATTTCAGCCTTTGGAGTTACTAATGTCATTTGTACTAAAATATCAAAAATTAATGAATAGCCGATATTATTAGTTATAATAGAAATTAACAAGATGTTAAACAAATCAGTAACTATAAATGATTTTTTACTTTGCAGGTGCAGACGGAGTCTTTGAGTTAAATAAGCATCTACTGTTACAAATACCGGCTGTCACGCATGTCTGTGATTTCTGCGGGCGCTACTTTCAGTCACGGTCACACCTTGCACGACATGTGCGCATCCATACCGGAGAGAAACCCTTCCAGTGTCAGTTGTGTCCAAGAGCATTTGCCAACAAGCACCATCTGACTAATCATATCAAACGTGCTCACCTCTAGTTATAAGTTGGACGAGTATTGGATTAATTGAAATGTTTGAGGCAAGATACTAGTACATGAATTGTTGATAAATTACACATTGCTGATAGGTAAATATTGGTGAAAAGTACATATTGGTGATAAGTACATACTTCTTATAAAGTGAACATTGCTGATAAGTACATATTGCTGATAAGTACACATCACTGAAAAGTACACATTGATTATAAGTACATATTGATGATAAAGTACACATTGCTGATAAGTACATATTGCTGATAAGTACATATTAATGATAATAACATATTGTTGATAAGTACACATCACTGATAAGTACATATTGATGATAAAGTATACATTGCTGATAAGTACATATTGATGATAAGTACATATTGCTTATAAAATTAACATCATGGATAAGTACATATTGATATTAAGTACATATTGCTGATAAGTACTCATTACCGATAAGTACATATTGATGATAAAGTATACATTGTAAATAAGTACATATTGATGATAGGTACCTATTGCTTATAAAGTTAACATCACGGATAAGTAAATATTGATTTTAAGTACATATTGCTGATAAATACACATAACCGATAAGTATATATTGATGATAAAGTATATATTGCTGATAAGTACATATTGATGATAAGTACCTATTGCTTATAAAGTTAACATTGCAGATAAGTAAATATTGATATTAAGTACATATTGCTGATAAGTACACATTACTGATAAGTACATATTGATGATCAGTACATATTGCTGATAAGTACATATTGATGATAAATTATAAATTTGCTGATAAGTACACATTGATGATAAAAACATATTGATGACAAGTACATATTGATGATAAAGTACACATCACTGATAAGTACATATTGATGACAAGTACATATTGATGATAAAGTATACATTGCTGATAAGTAAATATTAGTGAAAAGAACATATTGGTGATGAGTACATACTTCTTATAAAGTTAACATTGCTGATAAGTACATATTTATTAATTATTAATGATGATAACATATTGCTGATAAGTACACATCACTGATAAGTACATATTGATGATAAAGTATACATTGCTGATAAGTACATATTTATGACAAGTACACATCACTGATAAGTACATATTGATGATAAAGTACACATTGCTGATAAGTACATATTGATGACAAGTATATATTGATGATGAAGTATACATCACTGATAAGTACACATTGATGATAAGTACATATTGATGACAAGTACATATTGATGATAAAGTATACATCACTGATAAGTACACATTGATGATTAGTATATATTGATGATAAGTACACATCACTGATAAGTACATATTGATGGTAAAGTACACATTACTGATAAGTACATATTGATGACAAGTACATATTGATGATAAAGTATACATCACTGATAAGTACACATTGATGATAAGTACACATTGATGACAAGTACATATTGATGATAAGGTACACATTGCTGATAAGTACACATTGATGATACGTTTATATTGATGATAAGTTCATATCACTGATAAGTACATATTGATGACAAGTACATATTGATAAGTATATATTGATGATAAGTAAATATTAGTGAAAAGTACATATTGGTGATGAGTACATACTTCTTATAAAGTTAACATTGCTGATAAGTACACATTGATGATACGTTTATATTGATGATAAGTTCATATCACTGATAAGTACATATTGATGATGAAGTACATATTGATAAGTATATATTGATGATAAGTAAATATTAGTGAAAAGTACATATTGGTGATGAGTACATACTTCTTATAAAGTTAACATTGCTGATAAGTACATATTGCTTATAAAGTTAACATTGCTGATAAGTACATATCAATTAATTCTTATTGATAAGAACATATTGCTGATAAGTACACATCACTGATAAATACATTTTGATGATAAAGTATACATTGCTGATAAGTATATATTAATGACAAGTACATATTGATGATAAAGTATACATCACTGATAAGTACACATTGATGATAAGTACATATTGATGACAAGTACATATTGATGATAAAGTACATATTGATGATAAAGTACATATTGATGATAAATAAACATTGATGATAAGTATATATTGATGATAAGTACACATCACTGATAAGTAAGTACATATTGATGATAAAGTATACATCACTGATAAGTACACATTGATGATAAGTACATATTGATGACAAGTACATATTGATGATAAAGTACACATTGATGATAAGTAAACATTGATGATAAGTATATATTGATGATAAGTACACATCACTGATAAGTACATATTGATGATTAAGTACACATTGCTGATAAGTATGATAAGTAAACACTGATGATAAGTATATATTGATGATAAGTACACATCACTGATAAGTACATATTGATGATTAAGTACACATTGCTGATAAGTACAAAGTGATGATAAGTATATATTGATGATAAGTACATATTGCTGATAAAGAAAGTTCATATTGGTGATTACGAGCATTGTTGCAAAACAATCGTATTTACTATTTGTGTATAGTATAATAGATCACACTCCCGAGGTATATAAAATATACATTACATTGATAAGGGTTTAAAAGAATAATGAAATTATACTTTTTTGTCAACATGATACAATTGTTTGAGGTAAAAAACACTTTTGTGGGTAGAAAGAATCCAAAGCTGGTGAAACAAATATTTTAAGTTGAGATATAAAATTTTTCTTAATTTTTATGTTAATCAAAAGTTGCGATAGGAATGTTTTGTGAAAATTATATGTCAAAATGGATATATGATATTACAATACCTCAGTATTTGTGTAAACCTTTGATTTTGTTTTGGTAAGGGGCATTACTCTTGTTAATGATTGAATCACATATTTTACATATTCATGGTGATATAATAGAAACAATCCAAGGAAATATCAACTTATGTTGAACTTGACATAGGCATTACAGTGGCAGTTCAATTTATGTATGTGTGTGCATGCATGTGTCCTGACAACTCCTTTGTCATGCACAGAGAGATTTTGAAATATTTAGGCACACGTATCATCTAGACGTTCAAGGTCAGAAATGGGTACATTTTTTCATGACTACTCCATCGTCTAAACCACCTGACATAACAAAAGTGACATGACACACATGTTCACCATTATCAGACTTATTGCATATAACCCCTGGTCTGTACCTAAGGTCAAGGTCACAAATATTAATAAAACTTCATATCCACTCTTTATTTTGTAAACAATTTGACTGAGTTTGAAATAACATTGAACACATGTTCACCCAATAACAGATGGCGTGTCTGTACACATGTTCACCCAATAACAGATGACTGTACACATGTTCACCCAATAACAGACGTGTCTGTACACACATTCACGCAATAACAGACGATGTGTCGTCGTATTGAGGATCCTCATCTCTAAGGGCACGGCCAATCTTAAAGGTTCAAAATCAGAAATGGGTACAAATATTTTGTCCACTCCATATCGTATAAACCACTTGACAGATTTTGAAATAACACATAAAAAATGTTCATCATAATGAGGCCAGTGTTCACGTGCAGGTCTGTACTGTTGGGCTCGACAAGTTGCTCTTGGACGTCGAGGTCTACTTTTATTTTGTATTAAGCACAATATCACTTGTTTTTAACTAGCACAATATCACTTGTTTTTAACTAGCACAATATCACTTGTTTTTAACTATCATCATTAATAAATCATTTCCAGTGGAGATATTGTGTTTATATGGTTATACGTTTTTAGTGTAATGCGTGAATTCAGAAATGAGATAAATAAGTTTTGGGGTACAAGAAATTCAAAATTGAGATAAAGCTGTTTATTTAAAATGAATTCAAAGTTGAAATAATTATGTTTTGGATAGAAGGAATCATACATTGAGATAAAACTAATTAGTTTGAATTCCTTCAAAGTTGAGATAAATATGTTTAGGGTAGAAGGAATTCAGAATTCAGATAAAACTGTTTAGTTAGAAGGAATTCAAAATTGAGATAAAACTGTTTAGTTATAGAAGAAATTCAAAGTTGGGATAGAAATAGTGATGGTAGAAGGAATACAGAATTAATAGCTGGATATATTTAAGTTAATAGATACGTTTAAAGTAGAGGTAATTTTAAGTTGAGATTAAGAATGTTTGTTCAGAAGTAATTAAAGGTTAAGAACTGCTCAATGTATAAACACTTTTAATGCAATCAGATATTTACTCATTTGTACTGTTACAATCGGCATACATCTATTGGAGTTGTGGCATTTAGAAGCATTTTGGTTTGAACTTTTTTGTACACCTGTTTACAGGGCATGCTTTATATGCATATAAGTTGTGGCATATCTGTATGACTGGACAGCAGTTTCTACTCATTAACTTCAGTTTCCTATAATATATTGTCATGCAAGTATGTGATTAGCCTCTTTAAATGTAGAGTGTGTTGGTAAAAAATAGAAAATTATTTACACTTTTTATTTTGTTTTAAATATTTCGATGAAACATTTGTGTATACATTCCTGATAAAACAATGAACGCTTTAGATTTCATTGGAGAAACATCGAGTTAAGGTCACTATTACAAAACATAGAAAAAAGGTTTCCACTATTATGTATTACGTTAAATTCTTATAAGATACTTGGATGGGACTTTATTGATAGCTCAGATGAAGAGAAAGTTCAGGATTGTCTTTTAAGTGTAAGGTATTTTAAGTTAAATGTAGTCATGATCATATGGTTTCCTTTGGTGAATTAAAGATTCCTTTCAGATACTTATTTGAGCTTGAAATGTGACTACTGCGTACTCTGGTTGCTTTTTTGTTGACCATTTATTGAATTGAAAAATATATCATTAATTTGATGAAATGAAACACTTTTCCATGAACACAATGCTTTACTTTTACTTTTGTCCGTTTGTGTTTGCTATTGCAGGAAGACAGGTTTTGTTGTACTTGCATATTTTGCAGTATAAATATTTCTGAATTGAAATATTTCTTAGTAATTGATCTGTTTTTTTATTTTTTGCAGTGGTCAACCCCATCCCCAAGTTAGCAGAAGTGGACACACGGTGTTGTAAAGTGTGCGGGAAAATTCTGTCAACTGTCTGGGCCTTAGAGCTTCACATGCGAACACACACAGGAGAAAAACCATACAAGTGCAGTATTTGTGGTCGAGGGTTCTCCCAGAAAGGGGCGATGAAATCACACATGATGGTTCACTATCGAGACCAGCTCAACTTGTAGAAATAAACTGAAATAAACACTTTATGACATAATTTGCGGTGCAGGAGTGTAATAAACCCGTGGCATATTTTAGATATTAACCTAGTAAATATCACTTCCGATTCATCACTTGGTGTTTTCCGTATAACTCGGCTCTGATACGTGAATTGCAGAGCCCCACATAATAGATGTTTTCCAACTCGTTTAATGAATTCAATGATAAATAAGCATCTTGTGAAAGATCTTCTATGACCTACACTATGTACTGATATGACAATATTCTAGTAAGAATTATAAATGTAGATAACTTGAAGTGAAGTACACCAGCATGATATAATTGATACAAATTACTTACTTCCACAAGCTGAGGCCGTGGGTTTGAGTCCAGCTTGGTATGAAAAATTTATTTAGGAAGTTTGCCACTTGAAGGACGGTTCAATCTGATGTCTTCCTTTGCATATAAAATATGCAGATATGCCATATGATGATCTTGAAAATGGCATTTAACCCCATTAAAACAACCCAAAGAACTGTCCTTGATCATTCAAGGATTTGATAGAAATGTTCAGATGTAGAAGAATGTGTGAATACATTATGACGAATACAGTGTCACAGTATGAAGAATGTTTGATTGCAGTACGAAGAATGTATGATGACATGAAGAATGTTTGAATCATTATGATGAATGTGTGAATACATTATGAAGAATGTGTACATTATGACGAATGGGTGAATACAGTATGAATAATGTGTGATGAAATTATGATGAATGTTTGAATACATTATGAAGAAAGTGTGAATACATTATGACGAATGGATGAATACATCGTAACAAACTTGTTAATACAGTATGATGAATGTGTAAATACTTTATGACAAAGCCTGTGTGGTTCCGACTAAGAATAGAATCACTGTCGATATCTGCAGAGGGGTAGGAATCCTCCGAATGGGGGTCATGTTCATTTTATCATTTTTTGTTTTGTTTAATGATCAACCCCTGTAAGGTTCCAGGGAGCCATGAGTGATGGTAAGAATGGGATCATTGTGGCTTATGCATGTCGTAAGAAGCGACAAATTGAGTAATACGATAGAATTTACTGAAACTCTGCAGGTACCAAGGTTCTAGGTTCATTCTGCATATTCATTTGTTGATGTATTTTTTTTATCTGTATGTTAATTTGTTGTTTTTGTACATGTAGAATGAACCTGGAATCTTCCTTCCTGTTGGCGTCAAATAACCTATAATGTGTTGGTCTGCAGTAAAACCCTATTCATTCATTACATTATGACGAATGTGTGAATACAGTATGAAGAATGTGTGATGACATGTAGAATGTATAAATACATTATGAAGATTTTGTTACAACATGAAGAATGTGTGAATACATGAGAATGTGATCTTATGACATTATAACCTATAGGCAATATATAAATAATACAATTCATATATTATGGTAGATATGAATTATTTGTTGTGTAAAGAGTAAATAAACATGTATTTAGTTTTTCGTGAAATAAATTTATTAATTAAATTCTATGTGTGAATTTTGATCTTGAACAGCTACTCAATAATGTCTGCAGCTAATATATAACTGTTCTTTTAAAACACTTTGGAAACATCACGAGACTAGCAGTATCAACCAAATTAAGTTTTTTTATTATATTTAGGCAGGCTTTTTATTCACAGGGGCACCCCAGCACTTGACTATCAGAAATGGTATCCTCCTTGCACTTGTATTCTTTAACAAATATTTGCAAAAGCTTACTTTCCTCTAAATCATCATTTTTCTTTGCATATATTTACTCATTTTAATGCTTACAATGAAACATACTAAATATATGACGACTTTAATTGATTAATTAATACAAGTTTTACTAGTGAAATATATATCAATGAGTGCCTTACACAGTGCTTAAGAAATGTGTTGAAGGTGTTTATGCGCTCACCCCAGCGCTTGCATTCCTTCCTGTGGAGAACAATGAGTAAATGTTGTTCTGACTTAAGTAATTTGTGATCATTTAATGTTTAATGAATTCTAGTTATGATTTAGAGAAATTGAAAGTTTTCAATTGAGGAAATTCTCTGCTTGAGATATTTAGTGAAATCAGGCCCCGCGTTTGATCATATCACCCTTAACTTATCGGTATTGCTGTTGCTACAAACATACCCTTGATAGTGTGCAGCAGTGCAGTGATCACAATTATGATTTAGATACTATGGTGTCGCATAGGGTCCATCGTGCCATAGTACAATCTAAACAATAAATAACGAAACTACAATGATGAAAAGCTGAAACAACAATAGTGGAAAATCGAAACTACGATGGTAAAAAGTCGAAACTGTGATGACGAAAAAAACAAAACAACGAAACAACAAAACTGATGGTAAAAAATGGACACTACGATGGTAATTTGGACTTTTCACCATCGTAGTTCTGAATTTTTAATCATTATATTGTTGTTTAGCTTTTCACAATCGTAGTAGCGACTTTTTACAGTTTTGGTAGATGACCATTGATGTGCCCTTGACCATTGATGTTGCTAAAGATATGTAAAAGTAACTGTAATTATAAATTCTGTCTGACCCTAAATTATAATGGAATAGCACAAATTTTTCTAACCTTCATGTAGGTTTGTAAATGGAATGTTTTATTACAATATTTCATTTTTAAGCTCCAAATAGTCGCTCACCAGTGTGCTATGTTTGTTTATCACATACTTTTCGGTGCAGGAGTGTAATAAACCCATGCCATATTTTTTATATTAACCTAGTGTAATAACACTTATGTATCGTTGCTCGGTGTTTTCTGTACAACTCGGCTCTCGTATGTAAATTGCCGAAATACTTTCCAACGTGTCCTAATATTAGACAAAGTTGATTAGTCATGGTTAAATTATGTTAATTTGAGACGATACGTCATGTGATATGGTCGAATTTCTCGTTCATTGTAGTGGTGATCTGTTAAATAAATGGTAAATGTAAAATTTCTTGAGGTATGTTACACTCGTGCTCATTTATTATTGAATTTATTAAACTTGTTGGAAAAAAAATAGTAATGGCAGAGCTCGTTTATTAAAGTCAGTAATAAATAAGCATTCATGTAAGATCCTCTTTGTAATACAATGATATGGATTAAATGTATATAATAGTGTGGACATTTTTATAATTATATGATACTTCTTTTACAGATCTGAATGACCTTGACGCCCATCTAAAGGCAGTTATTTCACAACAATGGTCAGAAATGGGACAACAACAATATTCATCTTCTAGCCAGAGCGGAAGTCAAACTAAGGATGGTACCTGTAGTTCTTCCTCTAATTCTCCCCTTTTTATGGATGTCATGGTTACTTCCGGTAGCGACAATGGTAGCAAAAGTGAAACGAGTAAACGATTTCCATGTTTGGTTTGCGATAAACAGTTTCCTTCGAGAGCGCATCTTGAAATGCATATGATGATACATACAGGAGAGAAGCCATATGAGTGCAAAATTTGCCACAAGAGGTTCAACAGAAAGGGCAACATGAAGTGTCACATGCTCTCAATGCATTACAGCTAATAGCCGATGTGAAATATTATTAAACTTGAAGATGATGTTATTTCATAAGCTTTTCTACTACCCGTTTATTTAGTGTTTATTTTGGCACAATGTAGAGTTTTTTTATCTATACTTTTGATGATTTTATTCTGAACAAACAATAGGATTACAAATGGCAACTTTAGTGGTCTTATTTAATGATGAAAAGAAATCGGTTTCAGTGAAATTTACTCATAAACACCAAACTTGGTATGCTTCCATACTTGTGACCATAATCTTAACGCCTCACTGCACAGTTAAACTCATACTCTTTTTAGTGAAGGAAACACAGTTATTGTACTGAAATTTTTTTATATAATTCGGTTCGAAATATTTTCAAATTGTTTCATAGGAAATGAATTTTTGCTGCAGGTGAGAAGAGCAAAAGTATGGACAGCATATACTGCAATTATACATCACTGTTGTAAAAATATATATGTTTGATTTTAACACATGGGTGTATTATAGATTATATGAGGACTAGGCAGGTCCGCCCACCATTTATTGAGCACATTATTAGAAAATTAGCAGATACATTCCTGCTATAGAATAGAAAACTTTTCTATTTGGAATTTATTTTTTACTGTGAAAATCCTATGTTATATATTTTATAAAATATTGAGCAAAATTCCACTGAGTTAAGAAACCTGAAGTATGACTCGATTTACTCGTATTTCTCCATATTGATAAATTGTACGCAATAATAAGACCGTCCTTAAAATGGCTTGCCGTGCTCCTATCTACCCACTCAAAATTGCAGCTGCCCAAACTTTTTTCTTTGCTTTTCAAAAGCTTTAATTTGTTTTCATGATATATGTCCATTTTTTTTACAAATGACTACCAGTATGCACTATCAAAATCTGGCCAATCAAAATTAGCTACCTACCTACCTACCACATGAAAAAGAGTGGGTCGAAGCACAGCAAAATAATGTTAAAGGGAGAAATGTCAAGGTTGAAATCAAGTTTGGAGTTGAAGGATCAAATCAATCTTCGATGGTATAAACATATAACTAAATAAAAATGAAAATAATATTCTGAAACTACATTTTTAAGAAATTAACTTTTTATATAATTTGTTCATTTTGAAATTTACATGTATTTTTCACTTTGTATAATATTGTATAATATTAGTGTTTGTTTCAACAATTGACTCTCTCAACATCAGATCTAATTCTATGCAGCCCTTCATTACACTAGAATGATATTATGACAGCATTTAAAAAAAAAACATGTTATAAATCTTTTCTCTCTTTATTCTTATTTCCTACTTTTATTATTGTCTCTTTTTATTTATCTTTTCATTTCTTTGATTGTTGGTTTATATACTATTAAATGTTATAATTGTCATTTGATTATCATGTGATTTGTTGATTGAAAGGGGACTAATGTTGCTATAACTACGTGGCCCAACCCGTTTTCTTATGTTTATTATGCAAACCAATATGTTAAAACCAATATTAGTGCCGTTTTCAAATCAATTTGTACATTACGTTTATAATTTGCTGTTCAATTCATTCATGTAACACATACTTTTCATTTCGAGTTCTTAATATTGCATACTTTTTGTCATCAATGGTTTCATTTGTCATATAGTTTTCACTCTATTTTCATATTTACACATGCTTTTCACTATATATTTTTAATTCAATTTGTTCATTTACACACATTTTAAACATTTCTAATCATTTTGATTATTAAATACAAAATGTATATTTATTGCTAGATTTTGAAGTTCTGATAAATAAAATAGCTTAAAATCAAATTCTGGTTATTTAATTCGTTATTTCTGTTAGTGCCAGTAAACAGTTCCATCGCCACATGTGACCACGAAGTAGTTCCTTACGTGTAATGTTTTGAAAGTTGTATGAACAAAACTTGCATATTCCAGTTATAGCTGGGAATGAATTAGTATGAAAGTGTAGGAGAAACAGTTGATAGATAAATCCTCAAATTGTTGATCTGAACAAAACATATTTTAGAAAAGAAAAGTTGAAAATGACGCCCTGACTGTTTGTTCTGACCAAAAACATATTGTAGGAAAGAATAGTTGATAGTGACATCCTATCTGTTTAACCTGACTAAAATATATTTAGGAAAGAATAGTTTAAAGTGACACCTTAACTGTTTGTTCTGACCAAAACATGTTTAGGAGAGAATATTTGAAAGTGATTTCCTAACTGTTTGATCTGACAAAGCCCGTGTGGTTCCGGCTAAGAATAGAATCACTGTCGATCTCTGCAGAGGAGTAGGAATCCTCCGAATGGGTGTCATGTTCATTTTACCATTTTTTGTCATGTTCACTATTATGGTTGAATTATCAACCCCTGTGTGTTTCCAGGGAGCCATGAGTGATGGCAGAATAGGATCACTGGCGTATGCATATCGTAAGAAGCGACAAATTGAGTAATACGATATAATTTGCTGAAACTCTGCAGTTCTGCAGGTATCAAGGTTCTAGGTTTATTCTGCATATTCATTTGTTGATTTATTTTTTTAATCTGTATGTTAATTCGTTGTTTTTGTACATGTAGAGTGAACCTGGAATCTTCCTTCCTGTTGGCGTCGAATATCCTATAATTTGTTAACACGCCGTAAAACTCTATTCATTCATTCATGCATTGATCTGACAAAACCATATTTTAAGAAAGAATATTTGAAAGTGACATCCTAACTGATTGACCTGACCAAAACATAATTTAAGAAAGGATAGTTGAAAGTGGCATCCTATCTGTTTAATCTGACCAAAACATATTTTAGGAAAGAAAAGTTGAAAGTGACTTCCTTTCTGTTTGATCTGACGAAACATATTTTGGGAAAGGGTAGTTGAAAGTGGCATCCTAACTGTTTGATCTGACCAAATCATATTGTAGGAAAGAATAGTTGAGAGTGACATCCTATCTGTTTGATCTGACAAAACATATTTTTGTAAAGAATAGTTGAAAGTATGAAAATGACACACTAACTGTTTAATCTGACCAAAACATGTTATAGGAAAGAACAGTTGCAAGTGAAACCCTAAATGTTTGATCTGACCAAAACATGTTATAGGAAAGAACAGTTGCAAATGACACCCTAACTGTTTGATCTGACCAGAACATGTTTTAGGAAAGAATAGTGGAAAGTGACACCCTAAATGTTTGATCTGACAAAAACATAATTTAGGAAAGAACAGTGGAAAGTGACACACTTACTGTTTGATCTGACCAAAACATAATTTAGGGAAGAGCAGTCGAACTCGAAATCCTAAACGTTTGGTCTGACCAAAACATGTTTTAGAAAAAAAAAACAGTGGAAAGTGACACCCTAACTGTTTGATCTGACCAAAACATTTTTTAGGAAAGAACAGTCGAATGTGACATCCTAACCGTTTGGTCTGACCAAAATATATTTTGGGAAAGAAAAATCGAAGTGACATCCTTACCGTTTGATCTGACCAAAACATATTTTAGGAAAGAATAGTCGAAAGTGACATCCTAACTGATCTGACCAAAACATATTTTAGAAAAGAATAGTTGAAAGTGACACACTAGCTGTTTGATCTGACCAAAACATATTTAAGGAAAGAATAGTTGAAAGTGACATCCTAACCGTTTGATCTTACCAAAACATATTTTAGGAAAGAATAGTTGAAAGTGACACACTAACTGTTTGATCTGACCAAAACATATTTTAGGAAAGAATTTTTGAGAGTGACATCCTAACTGTTTGATCTGACCAAAACATATTTTAGGAAAGAATAGTTAAAAGTGACATCCTAACTGTTTGATCTGACCAAAACATATTTTAGGAAAGAATAGTTGAAAGTGACACACTAACTGTTTGATCTGACCAAAACATATTTAAAGAAAGAATATTTGAAAGTGACACACTAACTGTTTGATCTGACCAAAACATATTTAACGAAAGAATATTTGAAAGTGACACACTAACTGTTTGATCTGACCAAAACATGTTTTAGGGAAAAATAGTTGAAAGTGACATCCTAACCGTTTGATCTGACCAAAACATACTATAGGAAAGAACAGTTGAAAGTGACACACTTACTGTTTGATCCGACCGAAACATATTATAGGCATGCACATTAAAATATCCAAAACCTAGTTATACATTGCACCATAGATTGTATTTACTAATGTAATATTTTGGGCATAATTTTTTATGTAAATGGGTAAATACTGTATTTGATAGCAGCAGGCCATGTGATACGTCATACCATCCATCACCCATTTATTTACCAGCAATCACTGATATGTTTTCATAACTCACTTCCCCTTGTCTTTCCTTTCAGAAAATATACATCTCTTGTTATTATTATAAAACAATAGTTTGCATTTATAAACATAATTGTATGTTATTTCAGGT
Organism: Panopea generosa; assembly: GCA_029582155.1. Lineage (NCBI taxonomy): Eukaryota > Metazoa > Mollusca > Bivalvia > Adapedonta > Hiatellidae > Panopea > Panopea generosa. Next base: position 46,662,676 of record CM055904.1, on the reverse strand, counting down.
TTATATCCAACTGTTAACATGTTTATATACAGTGTTAGTTTACAGTCCACTTGATATGTTTTGCCCATTAGTTGCATCTTCTTAAATAGAATGAGAACTATCAGCATTCCTTACTTATATTTATTAGACTTTTTTTGAAAAATTATTTTATTTTTATTTGCAGAGGAAGTCGAGTCCGGCTACCAAATCCCTCCAGTTAATAGTAACCAATGGTCAGATAATGGAAACCTATACAGTTCAGTTTTACTTCCGGGTGGGAGTTTAAACAAAGGTGGTGCTGTTCGTGCAACTACCATTGATCCCGGCGCTGCCGTTATAAACTCCGGTATTGGCTTTGATCAAATAAGGCGGTTTCCATGTCTGGTGTGTGACAAAAACTTCCCTTCGAGGGCCCATCTTGAAATGCACATGATGATACATACTGGAGAGAAACCATACGAATGTGAACTATGTCACAAGAGATTTAATAGGAAGGGGAACATGAAAAGTCACATGGCTGTGCATTTTAATCAGTGATATGTTGCCTTAATATGAACGCATGTGATTAAATTTCGTCTTAAGTAAAGTCCCATAATGTTGAACCTAAATGTAAGATTTATAGTTGTATATAGTATACAAATATGTTCATTTTGTATAAAAACGTTATATTTGCAACTGCATTTTATTCCTTGAAGATGATACTTTAAAGCTATTTTTCTTAAATAACGCGGTAAAGTGTCGTGTTTTTTTTAATTTTCCATTACAATTCAATGAATATCAAAAAGAACTATCAGCCCCCCCCCCCCCCCCCCCCCAGGAATTTTTGAAGGCATGTTGCTAAGCATGGGAGGGCTGGGTACGGTAAGGGTGTCCCCTCGTGTGTTCATTTATTTAAGTTTGACATTCATGAATTGTGCATTTTTAAGTATGTGTTTCTATTTAGAATACTGCTGCAATAAAATGAATACAAAGAAATTTTTAGTTTTTTTAATGGATAACTAGAAAGGAATTACATAGAGAAGTCAAGGCAACTGATTGAGATTATGCGAACGCTCGTGTAATGACACAAAATCTCGCAATATCTTGTTTTCAATTATCTAACTTCCATTCAAAATTTAAAAAAAATAAAAATTCTTGCATCGCAGAGAGATATTCTCATCAAAACAATACCATTCCCAGAAATTTGTGTTTAAAATTGCTGAAACACTTTTTATTACAAAATGTCTATATTGCAGCTTAAATAACGACAAGTTAATTATAATACATTTTCCTTCAAGCTTCGATATCTAGCCAAATACTTAAACCTTTGTGTGCTATTCCATCAACATTTAATCTGGAGATGCAAGTTTCCTATCCAATATAAGTTTCCTATCCTATTCTATACAAGTCCTTGATGACTAGTCATATTTGAAAGTTACAATTTATATGTTTTAATGTTTGATTCAATTTAGAAGCAAATTATATTGTCCATATAGTATTTGTGTATTTCCAAATGAATACTAATATTATAAAAATAAACACAAGTAGATTATTCTTAAAAATTATTTTTTCCCCATCCCCTAAATATCCTGCATAAACGGGACCACAGTAACCAAATTTTGACCGTCACCACATCCGGGTATTTCCAATGAACGAAAACGCTATAATCTATGTTAAAAATTTAAACCGTTTTAAGAAGAGATTTTATTTGTTGAAATAAGATGCTGAGAAAACGAGGATATCAAACTATCCACTAATGTGCATTTCAAATATATGTTTCTATCCTATATTAAAATATTATTGCCATAAAAATAAAGTAAATGAGTGTTTATAAATGGACAAATTGTCATATTTCAAAGTTAATACAATTGAAAAGTTTGCATTTTTAATCTTTGATTCTGTAATTTTCATTAGGTATCGGTGTATTTCCAAATAAATATAAATTTAATAAAAAGAAACATTAATAGTTAAGTCTTAAACATCCCTAATAATAAACGGGGCCGCTATAACCGATGCACCGAATTTTTAGGATTCAACTTCTGAAGGCGCCTACTTTTAGACCGGGTTTATCATCCGGTAGGCAACATCCGGGTGTTTTTTCGTATTTGTCTTCAATTTATGTACAAAATAAACCATTTTAAGTGGGGATTTTATTCTAGCTTTGTTGAATTAAGATGCTGAGAAAACCTTTTACGATTTCATTGTTTTGCTTACTTGCATAAAGCCCTTACTATACACTGCGATCTATTTCTAGTTGTCTTGATCTGAGAAATGGTCGTGACACACATTATTTAGTGTTTCGTTCCGATTGGTTGCATACATACTATACAGACTTCACGTGATTGGGAGGTTTACGAATCAATTGAAAGGTAATGCCGACACCTTGGTCAGTAGTCGATTTTAAATCTTGTGAAAAACAATCTCGGATCAAGAAATTTCACAAGACATTGCATTGTATATTGAGGCGGAGTAACCTTCAAATGACTCGTTCTGATTGGCTTACCTGTACACCCCTCCAGTTCACACTTGCGAGTGATTGACAAGTCTGTTAAATAGGTCAATTGGGCACGGGGTCACTTGTTTAATTACTGATGAACTTGTGTAATGGGATTATTGATACTAGCTAAAATTGAACTGTTTAAATAAATATTTGTGTTGTTAATGTATTAAAATTCAATTTACTTGCATGAAATCTACATTATTTTAGCAGCGGACGCAGTGGAGCGAATTCCTCTGAGCTCATAATCTCGCGCAAAATCTCGCTCTCGCGCGTGACGAGAGTTCGGAAACTCGATGTAAAGGTGTCAACCCACCATTGATTTTTATTCTTTATTCTATAGTAAATAATAAAAGTTTGAAGGCTTGTCATTCATAGAAAATCCCAAATGAAAGAAGTGAAACCTACATTCTACTGTTTGCCGACCTCTGCACTATCAAAATATGATGAGAAAAGTAGGGGTCATTTGCCATTTAAGAGATTTTTTTCTGCTCAGTGTGTACACTGGTGACAAAGTGAAAGTAGACTTCCGAAATCATGTATTCATACCCCAATTTCCAAGCATCAATTTTTCTTTCTAAATTCACAATTCAAACATGACAATGCTATCAAAATGTTCAAAATACATCAATAATGCCATTCAAATAAAAAAATGAGCATTAAAATAAGAAAAATGCATTTTTAAAGAAGAAGAAATGAGGATTATTTATAACCGCCATCATGCGACTACCCCACGGAAGCACTTCCTTTTTGCAATGGTGGTACTATGCCTAAAAATCAGATCATTTATTATGTAAAACTAAAATATAGTTAAAAAAATAACAATTGGTAACAGGACTCCTGGGAGCTAGATTCATACAAGCTAATTAGCTTTTTTCTAAATCCCAATTCTTAGAATTGTCTGTCATTTATGAATTGCAAATGTTATGTAATATACTATATACAGTTCTTGAATAAAATATTGTTTTAACCAATAGGACCCCTGCAATTAAAACTGGCAAAATATTTGCTCGCTACATAAACTTCATTACACACAAGTTTTAATGGTGGGTGTGACAACATTGATTATGATGACAACTTGAACATGAAGACACTATTAGACTAAAGTCATTCTTGAACATTTGATATAAAGTTAATAACTAGATCTAAATTTAAAACAACCCACTTCTGTTTGACATTCCGGTATGGAAGATTTCAACTGATTCTTGTAGCATCATTGGTGGTATTTCAATTTGTCGAGCCGGGCCCGATTAGCTCAGTCGGTTACACGTCTGATTATCAATCCAAGGTTCGTAGGTTAATCCCAGGAAACAGTGGTTAGGTTAACTGATCTTCTGTTAGCCCTCGATGGCATAAAAATGACGCTAAATATGCAATCAATCAATCAATCAATCAATCAATCAATCAATCAATCAATCAATCAATTTGTCTATCTGTAAATAAAACTGGATTTGAATAAAATACCGTCAATTACCAGATCACAGATAAAAGTAACATATGTTGCACGTGCATCCTGTGACTCAGTTAAGTGCCAATATCGTGTAAACAAGACCTGCATACAAGCAAAACAGTTGTTCTTAACACCGTGTCCAAATATCATCTCAATACCTTAAAACAGTTGCAGTTTATTCTACATGTAAACGTTACCGGACATGAAACTCGACTGTTTGAGATAATCTAGAATTTTGTAGGTCGCACTGATTTATATATCGGTGAAAAGGATTAATCTTATACCAAGATGGTCGATGGGAATTATTAAATCTGCACATGTTTCCAAAATCGAAAAGAAAATTCACTTAACCAGCTTTTGAAACAACGTCCCGGCACTGTATTTAGCAGGTGCACGTGACGTAGATTCTCCCCGTTTGTCCTGTTTAGTGAATTTGAAATATGTGTCTGTTATATACATGTACTGCTGTTAGTTGTGACTACTCTGGTGTAACGTCTTTGTATATATAGTTTGGTATGTTTAAAAACTTTTACGATTGTTGTATCGTGTGTTGTAATTGTAATGCAAAGGATTTAGTAAGAAAGATAACTCGTGTTGGCCATGTATCGTACGACAAGGAAGATAACTCGTACTATAGCACGAGTGATTAAACGTAACAATAAAAATGGCGATGTTTGTATTTATTTAAAACCACGTGAAACATTCATGCACTGTCAATGAGACACACGTAGTGCCTCTTCGTATAACGTTTTGTGATTAGTTTGTATTGGTAATAGTGCGTATTGCAAACGTTGACTTGGTACATTTTAATGGAATATTTATTCTCAGAGGATATCAACACATTGCTATGGTAAAAAAAAGTCACATGGATTGCTGTAATATATGAAAATAATAAATCCTAGTTGTATACTGTGTAAGTATTTACCTGTCACTTATTAATCTTCGTAAATATGATCGGGTGTTTAAACGCCTTCTCCGCACAGATATTCGTTTGATGCCGATTTACTAATATGATCGTTTCGATTTAACCTCAAAAGCAATTTCACTTTTTACGTTCGGACACCGAAAATTAATTTATAGATATACACTGAATATTCATTGGTGGCGGTTAAATACATACACATAATACGTTCTGTTTGAATATTAATGGTGCTGTTGTTGTATGGTGTTAAGCGTCGTTTTCAACAATTCTTTAGTCGTATCTATGAGGCGGTACTCTGTGCGCTGTCACGCTGGAGTATCACACCGCAGACACATGATATGATACCCCACACAGTCACGTTATACTAACACCGGGCCGACTACCATCTAAATGCTTAGCGCCAAGCGAGGAATCTTCTAGTACCATTTTTCAAGTATTTTGTATGACCCGGCCGGGGATCGAACTGACGGCATTCTGCGTGCGAGATTGACGCTAGACCACCAAACCACCGCTGTGGTTCTTGAATGTAATCAAATAATTGAAAAGGGAAATAACTCTAAATCAAGAGAGAATTCATTATTCTTTAATATAATGTACCCACAATTAAACAAACTACAACATTTACATTCCATCGCGTACCTCAAATATAATAAATTGAAAACAATTTGATTTTCTAAACGCTTTATTTTTTCATTTTATAACATGTACGACAAACTCAGCAGGCGAGGCACGACCTCGCAAATGTTGAAATGAGGAACACATGTTTAATGAATAGCGTAATTCGCCACGCGAATTATTACCCCCTACCCACCCACACCCGCAAATTAACACAAAACACACACACACACACACACACACACACACACACACAAACACATAAAAAACAGTGTATCACCTAACCTTCTTCGTTTAATGTATTTCATTACCTGTTTTTCATTGAATGTATTTCATTAAATGTATTCCATTGAATGTATTTCGTTAAATGTATATCTATTAAATTTATTTCATTGAATGTATTTCATTAAATGTTTTTCATTGAATGTATTTCGTTAAAACGCTGGCTTTGTATTAAATTTAGCGCTAGGGCAAATTATATTAATTCTTAGATTGTCATCCAATTGTGGTTCTAAATAAAGAGGCGGATGCAATTTTATTATTTTATTTTATTTATCAGATATTTAAACGGAATGGCGTCACTTTGGCCAATAACCGTTCCATATACACCCACACACACATAAACCACCGCGCCCCACCCCCACAAAACCCCCAACAACAACAAAACAAACAACAAACCTAAAACAAAACATTTTTTTAGTTGACAGTTATATATGTCATGTCAGGGCGGATCAAAACAGGGATGGGCAGCGTTGAAAAGCTAGGAACTAATTTAATGTGTTACCGAACACTGAAATGCGGGCTACACACGACACAAAACATCACGTGACTAAAAGATAATAAACCATACACTCCGACGCTTCATTAATTCTGTATGTTGCCTAGTGATAGGAACGCTACATTTGTATATTTACGCTCAGAATGACGTCATTGTAGGTCAACTTTGAAAAATAATTATGTTGAACACCAAAGTCCGTCCTTCAGTTCAAACTTTAGTGTCCGGTCTGTATTCTAAGTGTATGACAAAGTCTTCATATCGCATGGCAATTCTTAATTGACATGTTTGATAAGTTTTTCATAATCAAAAATTTTTTTTTAAAAATTTTGATTCAACGAAATTGCTGAATGGAGTGTTCACATCAATGTACAGTAAAACCTGTGTAAGCGGTCACCTCTATAAAACAGCCACCTGTCTTGAGCAAACATAGTTTCTATTTCACATTTCTGTTTTCAGAGTAAATTAAAGAATATTAAGCAACATCCTGTCTTAAATGGTCACATTTTCTCATTCTCTTGACTGACTGCTTAAGACAGGTTTGACTGTAATAGGATTGTCTAATTATGTTTAGTATATTGCTTTACACAGTAGAGTATGTCTAATTTCGTGTACAGTGCCTTTCTATACATAGTGTAGTAGTTAACCTATTAATACTAGTTTCCCATATACAACTAACAGTGACCCTTTTTTTACCAACTGATCTAACAAAAGTGTTATACTGTGTCATATTTACCTAACAATAGTACTTTGACCTAATAAAATGCTCTCTGCACTACACAATTTCTACAAAGATTGTTTTATTCCTTTTCAGATACGTTTCGTACTTCACTGCACATGTTTGACCACGGTGATTTTGCACAGACACCTGCTGTCTTACCACGAACAGCAGAAGTGACCAGTCCCCGGGTGGTGGTCGGCGGAAGTGGTTCTAAATCCAAACACGCATGCTGGTACTGTAATAAGATTTTCCCGTCGAACTGTCACCTTAATATACACGTGCGAATACATACTGGAGAAAAACCTTACACGTGTCAAGTATGCTCTAGAAATTTCAATCAAAAGGGTAGCTATGAGAGACATTATAAACTTGTACACATGAAGCAATGCATTTAAAACAAACTGGCGGTTATCCTTATTAATGTGAAAACAAAATTATTTCATATTTTCATCAGTTAGAGATATATTCTAAAATTAATTTGAATGAAAATTATTGAAATTGTTACGTGTTCCGTTAAACACAGATATAAATCTGACAGTACATAAGTGAAACTGTACAATATATTTGCGTGTGAGAATTGAACAGTACTACCTAACCTAGTATTCAGTGACCCATGAAAAGCGACAGAATGGCATTCATAACTTAATATGTCATCCTATTAAGTTAAAATGTTTTTTTATAAAAGAAAATTGAACTTACTTAAAAATTACGTTTATGATAAAATTTGATTTTCTTTTTATTCAAATTTTCTTATTAAAACCAAAGAACTCTTACTTGGAAGATTTTATATTATACACGTATATGCCTAATTCAGCAGATATTCATTTAAATGCCATGCCATCGGTGGGACAAACATCACTCTAACCAACCAAGGAGTGACGGTGTGTTGTTGAGAGAGAGTTCGATCCTTCCCCCCAGTTCTGACACACATGTACGCACGCACTCACGCACGCACACACATACACCATCCCACCACCGTCCGAACTATGTGTTACTGAGCAATGCCTTTAAAATATAACCCTAATTCTCCGTGACCGGATCGACTAAGGGCCGTCTCAGGAGTACTTACCTCTCACTTCTCAGATCGACTAAGGCGCCGTCTCAGGAGTACTTACCTCTTACTTCTCAGGTCGACTAAGGCGCCGTCTCAGGAGTACTTACATCTCACTTCTCAGATCGACTAAGGTGCCGTCTCAGGAGTACTGACCCCTCAATTCTCAGATCGACTAAGGCGCCGTCTCAGGAATACTTACCTCTCACTTCTCAGATTGACTAAGGGGCCGTCTCAGGAGTACTTACCTCTCACTTCTCGGGTCGACTAAGGCGCCGTCTCAGGAGTACTTACCTCTCACTTCTCAGGTCGACTAAGGTGCCGTCTCAGGAGTACTTACCTCTCACTTCTCAGGTCGACTAAGGTGCCGTCTCAGGTGTACTTACCTCTCACTTCTCGGGTCGACTAAGGTGCCGTCTCCGGAGTACTTACCTCTCACTTCTCAGATCGACTAAGGTGCCGTCTCAGGAGTACTTACCTCTCACTTCTCGGGTCGACTAAGGTGCCGTCTCCGGAGTACTTACCTCTCACTTCTCAGATCGACTAAGGTGCCGTCTCAGGAGTACTTACCTCTCACTTCTCGGGTCGACTAAGGTGCCGTCTCCGGAGTACTTACCTCTCACTTCTCAGATCGACTAAGGTGCCGTCTCAGGAGTACTTACCTCTCACTTCTCAGGTCGACTAAGGTGCCATCTCAGGAGTACTTACCTCTCACTTTTCAGGTCGACGTAGGCGCCGTCTCAGGAGTACTTACCTGTCACTTCTCAGATCGACGTAGGCCCCGTCTCAGGAGTACTGACTCCTCACTTCTCAGATCGACTAAGGTGCCGTCTCAGAAGTACTGACTTTCACTTCTCAGATCGACTACGGCGCCGTCTCAGGAGTACTTACTCTCACTTCTCAGATCGACTAAGGCGCCGTCTCAGGAGTACTGACCTCTCACTTCTCAGATCGACTAAGGCGCCGTCTCAGGATTACTTACCTCTCACTTCTCAGATCGACTAAGGCGCCGTCTCAGGAGTACTAACCTCTCACTTCTCAGATCGACTAAGGCGCCGTCTCGGGAATTCTTACCTCTCACTTCTCAGATCGACTAAGGCGCCGTCTCGGGAATTCTTACCTCTCACGTCTCATATCGACTAAGGCGCCGTCTCGGGAATTCTTACCTCTCACGTCTCAGATCGACTAAGGCGCCGTCTCGGGAGTACTTACCTCTCACTTTTCAGATCGACTAAGGCGCCGTCTCAGGAGTACTTACCTCTCATTTCTCAGATCGACTAAGGCGCCGTCTCAGGAGTACTTACCTCTCACTTCTCAGATCGACTAAGGCGCCGTCTCGGGAGTACTTACCTCTCACTTCTCAGATCGACTAAGGCGCCGTCTCAGGAGTACTTACCTCTCATTTCTCAGATCGACTAAGGCGCCGTCTCAGGAGTACTAACCTCTCACTTCTCAGATCGACTAAGGCGCCGTCTCAGGAGTACTAACCTCTCACTTCTCAGATCGACTAAGGCGCCGTCTCGGGAATTCTTACCTCTCACTTCTCAGATCGACTAAGGCGCCGTCTCGGGAATTCTTACCTCTCACGTCTCATATCGACTAAGGCGCCGTCTCGGGAATTCTTACTTCTCACGTCTCAGATCGACTAAGGCGCCGTCTCGGGAGTACTTACCTCTCACTTTTCAGATCGACTAAGGCGCCGTCTCAGGAGTACTTACCTCTCACTTCTCAGATCGACTAAGGCGCCGTCTCAGGAGTACTTACCTCTCATTTCTCAGATCGACTAAGGCGCCGTCTCGGGAGTACTTACCTCTCACTTCTCAGATCGACTAAGGCGCCGTCTCAGGAGTACTAACCTCTCACTTCTCAGATCGACTAAGGCGCCGTCTCGGGAATTCTTACCTCTCACTTCTCAGATCGACTAAGGCGCCGTCTCGGGAATTCTTACCTCTCACGTCTCATATCGACTAAGGCGCCGTCTCGGGAATTCTTACTTCTCACGTCTCAGATCGACTAAGGCGCCGTCTCGGGAGTACTTACCTCTCACTTTTCAGATCGACTAAGGCGCCGTCTCAGGAGTACTTACCTCTCACTTCTCAGATCGACTAAGGCGCCGTCTCAGGAGTACTTACCTCTCACTTCTCAGATCGACTAAGGCGCCGTCTCGGGAGTACTTACCTCTCACTTCTCAGATCGACTAAGGCGCCATCTCGGGAGTACTTACCTCTCACGTCTCAGATCGACTAAGGCGCCGTCTCGGGAGTACTTACCTCTATCTTCTCAGATCGACTAAGGCGCTGTCTCGGGAGTACTTACCTCTCACTTCTCAGGTCGACTAAGGCGCCGTCTCCGGAGTACTTACCTCTCACTTCTCAGGTGGTGTATTCGAGCCCAGCTTCAACCAAACGTTTATAATGATCAAATATCCCAGGGGCCTGCAGAAGGGCGCTGGTTTTACTTAAATTCATGTATAAGCGTGTAAGGTTTACCACCACATGTGACTTTTGTTCGATAAGTTTTATAAATTAAGGTCTAGATATTGAATCCCAAAACATAATTTCGACATAAAAAATGTTTAGTTGTTTTCCGTTACATAACTGTATCCGCTCAGAGAGCTGTACACTAATTGTTATGTTGATTGTTAAGGAGGGTACAGTGGTGTCACTTAAATTTTCTCAGTAATCCTCAACGGCACTTTGAAGAAATAGTAAAAATTGTTTTTTGTAAAATCGTTGATGTAGTTCTATATTTGTTATGCTTGTCTTTAGTCTAGTCGTCTACAGCGCTGTATGCCTCTACCATAGGCTGGTAATGGTGACGTGTTACCATTATCCGTCTGTCCGTTCGCAAAAGGCCAGCAGGGCTCATACCATGGTAAATTATCCGTCGTCGTCCGTCCGTCTGTTAACGTATTACTTGTAGACGCGATAGCACGATCATTTAACATTAAATATTAACCAAACTTCCACAGCAGTTATATAACCTCAATATCTCGGACGAGTTTGTAAACCTGCGTGATTCGACCACAAATGTCCTCGCCACTGGGCTTAAAAGCACATTTTAAGCGGAAATTTAAAAAAACATTTTCTCTGAAAGTTCAAGGCCTAGACATTAGATATTTTACATGTATATAGTTATATAGGGAAACTGTTGTAGACGCGATAGCACTTTTATTTTTCATTGAATCTTTACTAAACTTACACAGCAGTTATATAACCACAAGATCTCGGACAAGTTTTTGAACCAGCGTGATTTAACCACGAATGCCGCCGCCATGTGGCTTATAATCACATTTTATGCGAAACTTAAAAATAGTTCAGGACCTTGACCTTAAATATTTTACATGTATCATTGCATGGAGGTCCCCTAAAAGATTTGTTGCGGTTGGGTCCCTGAAATTAATTTTGGGGCCACCACAGGGTCACGGTTTTACATAGAAATATATAAGGAAAATATTGTAGATGCGATTGCACCCCCAATTTTCATTGAATCTTAACACATTTTCTCTGAAAGTTCAAGGCCTTGACCTTAGATATTTTACGTTAGCATTGCAATGTGGTCTCCTAAAATATTTGTTGAAGAGGACGTCTATTCATTTGTTGCAAGTAGAGCGATTCAGGTCCCTTTGTGTCTCTTGTTTTTTTAACAATAATATAGTTTTCTTTATTCGACTTTTAGGCGCCGTCTCAAGATCACTTACATCTCACCACTAAGATCGTAGGTTCGAGTCCCAGAACGGTATTGTGCCGATAGACTACACTTGATGGCTGTTTTGTTTAGTTCCGGTTTATAAACTTATAAATTAAAAAATAATAGTCACTATAACAATTTTATTTTTGAGCCACAAGTCTGCTTAACAGTGTAAAGGCGTGAACCAAAAACAACTTTGATAAATAGGAGGAGTTAGCTCCCCTTACAAAATATGACCCCGTGACATTTTATTTTGGCCTGTGACGAAATTACCGCTTCGCGTATTTGTCAAAAATTATATACAATTGATGTCTGCATCTTTAGTTATTTCGAACAAACAGACAAACAAATATTTATGTTAAGAGCATTACATCGGTCAGTCAGCGTTATCATACACACACACACGTCATGTTCTGAAATTTATTAAATAAAAGTGTTACCACAAAATACTACAAAGCTGGTTTTCTACATTAGCACTTAAAATTGTTATAAGTGGGTGTAAAATAAAACAGTTTAATCTAAAACTAATGTCACATCTCCATGACGGATAACTGATAACCATCTATCTGTCGCTTCCATCCGGTTGTTGATGTCAGTGATTATGATTACACTAGTTAGCACGTGGGGTCAAACGTTAACCTTGGAGAGGATGCACATGTAGTTCAATGTTGTTGTTGTATGGTGTTTAGCGTCGCTTTCAACAATTGTTCAGTCATATCGCGACGGTGTCTACTTGAGACTGTATTCTAAGCGCTGTCACACTGGAGTATCATACAGCAGACACATGGTTTGATACCCCACCCAGTCACATTATACTGACACCGGGCCGACTAGACCTTGAACTCTCCTCTAAATGCTGAGCGTCAAGCGAGGAAGCTTAAGTACTATTTTTAAAGTCTTTGGTATGACCCGGCCGGGGATCGAACCCACGACCTTCCGCATGCGAGGCGGACGCTCTACCACTAGACCACGCCGCGGTCTCACATGTAGTTCAAAACAGTTAACACGAGCGGTCATCATCTAGTGATACTGGCATCAAAAGATCCAAGGAGAGAAGCGGGTTAGTGGCTGCTTAATATCGGAATATGTAGGAAACATTTAGTTGAGCGAACATTTCTCCACAACCACGCTCACCTACATTTGTTGAAATTTATTACACTTCCAAATTTGAGAATCACAGGACTCTAAACTATTAAATATTGTAAGTCATGTATAAATATAACAGTTTAATATTTTATAATTATACTTTATGTTTAATAGTAATCATTAATAATTCTAATCTTCCTAAAGTTCTAACCTGTTGCTAAACTTCCAAAACTATCGGTACACTTCAACCGTGTCGCTATAAAAGCTAGCTTAACAGTGAGGCTCTTGTAAGTGTAACAATTGTTTAGTGTAACAAATCAGTTTTTGTTACATATAGGGTTGACATCGCAACCCTTAGTGTAACAAAAAAAAATGTTACACTAAGGGGCGATATGTGACACATTGTTGCAATATGTAACATAATTTAGGAAATCATCTCTATAATGTCCCTCCATTGCTACCCATGTCGTACCGTCCGTCTGTCCGTCCGTTATACCGATCCTCGGAATAAGATTTTCTTCACCAAATCACATCCACATAAAATATATTTTGTTACATAAACGGTTGCGGTTATCAATAACCTTTTAGTGTAACAAAAACACTTTGTCAGAGATGTTTGATGCTTTTCTAACCTCTGGTAAATAGTTTTTATTTAAATATTAAAGGAAAAAACAAAATATTTAAGGAGACCCATACTATTATATCATATTGCTGTTTATTTACGTTATTTTAACAAGAGTTGGAGATGTCTAGTTACCTTCCAACATTGTTACTTGTTTCAAACAATAAGTGCTTATATATTAGTTATGTTCCATAATAAGAAATGTCCAAGATAAAAACACAATAAATATTTTTTTTTCAACTGTGTTTTCAACGGTCCAAAAATATTACTAACCATTAACCTCAGTCACTTAACTACACACTCGTGTGTGTCGATGAACGAACATGGGTAGTACTGTATGCCCCCATTTCGTAGCAGGGATATATAAATAAATAGTTGAAAAAAGTTGTTACACTAAGTGAACCCGTTTGATTATCAAATGTCAATACATGAACGAAACATAAAGGGTCTCAATCGTAACCGTAATCCATTTTTTTTGCACTAAGGGTTGCTGTTTTTGTTACATTAAGGGTTGCCACAAACCTAGCTTAACAGCGAGAATGTTGTAAGGGACCTATGTACATTCACTACATCACTTTCATATTTGTTTTTGACGCATTGTCAATGCATAATGCTAATATTTTTTAGACTTTTATTTTTCGATAAAACTCCAATGAGCTGGACTATTTTTATACTTTTCTTTTATATATTTTCACGCGTTTACTATGCAATGAATATTTATTTTTTTAATGAATAAATATCACTTGTGAAACTGGTTAAACACATATTTTAAGGATTTATTCAATTTTACGGGTTTATGCATGTATAAAGAATGTCGAATCTTGAACAAATCGAATAAAGTCCCTATACCCTTTTTCAACCAATCAGCAAACTGGTCACAATGAAGATAGCTGCAACGGAAATGCCAATTGTGACAACAGCTATTGTAAAAACTTCACATGCAAGTAGTTTAGTTTAAACTTATTTATTTTATTTCGATTGCGAAACAAGTTCTTATAACTTATACAAATCAAACTCGAAGTCTTCCTGGGTAGAACCAGTACTAAGCATGGGCGAAAAAGTTGTCTTGCCCAAGGACACCACACATAGCCGTAGCGGAGGATCGAACCCACGATCCGCCTTACCCCTTGTAAATGAAAACAATTATGGACACTTTATGAAGTTTATGAATTGTATTCTTTATATGTAAGCGTAATTTAATTCATTGAGACATGTAGAAAGCACAAATTATAAATAGCAATGTGTGTAATCGTAGAACTATGGTGGCATAGTTCTGCCACCAGTTATCCACTTACCTAACGCGATAAGATCCTAGTTAACCACATATTTTTACGAAAAATATCTAGTTATCTAGTAAACTAACACGATTAGTTTCTATCTCAACTAGAATAAATGTATGTTAGTGCCACTTACTGCCACCACTTATATAGTTAACTATCGCGAAAAAAATCTAGTTATCAAGATAACTAACGCGATAAGTTTCCAGTTAAGATACATATCTTAACGCTAAAAGTTGCCTTTTTACTGCTTTGCAACTGCCACCACAATTCTACATAGCTAACTGAATAACTAGATAATGTACCAGTTATTAATTGCCATTAGTCGGTACCTGTTGTTTTTGGGATATAGTTTATATGAATGTTTATTGTTAAACATGTCAGTTGAAAGTTTGCTTTTGAAAAAAAATCTTCATTTAGTAATTTGTCATTTACCAAACTACCAGACACATGTCTTGTAAATGGCCAACACCAATTTAAAACTATCTGTCTGATACGGGTTTTTTTTATATAAAAAGTACTATAAGAAAGTCTGGTTGATAAATAACGACTAAACAATAAACTATATATTATTTAACAATAAATATTTTATAAACTGTGGTAGAAATGTGTTTATTGACAAGGATGTCCTCGCTGTGTATGTGCAAATAGACGTTATACTGATATTTTTAACTAAGTTTTTCAAATTCTGTTAAGGGGTAGTCTTGACAATAATTATATTCGCTCATTAATCGCATTTAAAGGGCAATAGCTCCGCTAAAAGCTGATGAACATAAACACTCCGACAACACGCGCAATTTGACTTCATACATATATTTCTTACCAAGTTTCATGAAAATCTGAAGAGTACCTAAGTTGGAGTAGTCCGGACAAGAAAAGCCTGACATACGAACTTGCGTTCTCACGAATATAACATTGTTAGGCGTTTCTTTTGTTTAAAAAAAGCTACATAATGTAAAAAAGAAAGAAACAGAAATAACAGAAAAAAAAAAGATTTATAGTTTTCAAAGATCCACAACAGGTCTAGACACTAACCTTTTAAATGGATAACCAGAATACTAACAAGGTCGTCCTGATTTCATCGAAAATAAAAGTATATCATTATTTAGAATTAATAACAATTTCTTAAATGGCACATAATTATTTATAATACATACCAAAAGAAATAGAAAAATCGGCACCGAAAACGTTCTGTATAAATCCAAAAATACTGTTACACCTGTAAGTGTACCTAACAATGAACTTATACGGAAAGCGTTTTATTAAAATTTTAAAATAATTATTATTTATGTAAAGTCATGTTTTAATGTACTTGTTTTATCAGCAGGTACATTTATACAAGTTAATCCGTTTAGCAAAATATATCTGCTTATCGTACCTGTGATGATCACTTTATTAACTTATCTGTTCTTGTTGGAAAGCCATCAGCTTTACAATTGATCCATGCGGCTATTATCCATTCAAAACTTCTTACTAGGGGAGTGTTGCTAAAATACACACCAAAAAGTATTGTTTTTAATTGGTTACTATAGGTCACATGTGCTAGTAATATGGTAAAGTTCATTAAACACGTTTTAGTTATGAACTATGAGTTTATGGGTTAGGTGTTAGTGGCAGCGTACCTTAGTTTCATTCCTTCGTTTTCGGATTTCAACATTCACAATGTTTTTCTTAAGTAATGCAGCGGTTTCGGACGATAGGCGCATAATGCAAACGTGCTTAATGCTTAATCAGGACTTTTAACTAACATTTTTATCATTTTAATTTTAAACACGAACAATAACAACTTCAGACAAATATGTTAAATAGCAGTGACTATGCAACTTTGTACTATATTACTATAGTGTATACCTGCGGACATGCGATGTACAAGTGTTTTTCTGTTACACTTATATGATTCTATAAAAGTGTATATACTGTTATTTACTAAACGGATGTTTATGTTGTATCATTACCTTTATTGAATATACAAATTGAAATACAATGGCTGAACTTTACACCAAGTGTTTATTTTCAATCACTACCACCTTCAACCGTTTATTTTCAGTCACTACCACTTTCAACCGTTACCGGTAGGACAAAACATTTCATAGATGATACAAAATCCACAAGAAATGAAGCAAAACAATAAAATGCTATATCCCAAAACAACAGATGCCGGCTAATGGAAATGTAAACCAAGCTAATTTTTCTAAAAACATTAGAAAATATGCTAAACACATAAATTATATGGTCTCAGCATTAAAATAAAAGTAAACATCCTTAGTTATATTTAAACTTCCCTCAACCATCTGCGCTGCTTTACAACCAATCGTAACCACTCGGCCCTTTCTGAGAAAAAGGGAATGCTTTGTGATTTATCGAGTAAAAACCGAAGTGTTCCGAATATTAAATAACTGGTTACACGAACATTTTTTAGTTATCCAGTTAGCTAAGTAGATATGTGTTGGCAGTTGAAGAGCGCTTAATAGGCAACTTTTCGCGTTCCAGATGGTTTGGTGTGTCAAATCCACTGAAACGTGTCAAAATCGATACTTAAAGTGGAATTGTAAACTTGAAACGAAATCCTCATTCTTAAAATAGACATCACTTAAGACCGTCACATCGTCATTCGGACTCTTTCTAAGGTGAAACAATTTTTACAACATTTAAACCTGAATAACGAATCACACTGAAATCAAAATGAAAATACGTGAATCATTTAATACATCACAAAATATGTTGCAATTTTAAACAGGAAATCTATGTAAGTCTAATTAAGGCGCGTGGCAAATAAGTCGAGTATATATAGGCATGATATATTAGGAAATAATGGTCATAGACAATTTTAAATTTTGGAAACTCCTGATATATATTCCCTTTACGTTTCACATAACAATTAACTTTGTACTGTTCTACAAAAATGCACCTCTGGAATACTGGATACATTACAAATGGTTCTAAAAGTGCCTTGTTCCCATAGATAGACCTCTGTTGGTCCAATTATTCAGGGGGAAAATATGTGGTTGACCAGGTTGCTTTTTCACAATTTCGATGGTTTGAAGGCACCCTTTCATTTTAGACAATTCTGACGTTTGTTGCATTGTATCACTACGCATCTTTCAACTATTATAGCTTTACTAAAGAGTACCCAATGTTATCCAAACTTGGCAGAAATCATGAAAAATTTTGTTCCAATGTTCTCGTGTGCACAAAGAAATATGATAATTTTATGTATTTCAACAAAAATAATGCCCAACTACTTTAAACAGCTCTAATTTCTTGGGCGTAAGCATCTTCTTACCGTCAAGTAAGGGAGGTAACTTTTAAGTTATATCTTTAAAGCAATAGGACACATCGTTGATCTGTTAGAGAAGACATAAAGTAACATTAAATATACGAAACAGATGCACACTTTCTAAAACCATAATCACATTGACACCTAAATCAGCACAATGGCATCGACTATTAGAATAGGTAATCTATTTGAATTGACGAAACGTTTAACTTTATAAACCTGATAAAAATAACAAATTTATATACAAAACATACAAGAAAAACAAACAGCCCCGACAAGTCGATATGAAATTGGCTTTGAATGAGAGAGTAAGCCATCGGATGGTGCGATGTTTCGTCAGTGGAACAACTGTCTGCGCATGTTCCGGAAGTAGATATTTGTCTTATCCGGTACTTGAGGTACTCACTATGTAAGTTGACTTGCAGGAGAACAATCTCTCGCGTACATATCGTCGGAACTGTGGATTGAAAATACAAAATATTATCGGATTTATCACACTATTTAGGAATGGTAGACGGAGAGCGAACTGAACGCCTGCACTTAGCTCAAACTCATTTGTTTTTGTCGTGAGGCGTATACCAATGTTGACAAAGAAATATGGCACGAAGCAAATCACGAAAGCTATTGACACAGCGAGCATCATGATGGTGACGTTGCGCTCGGTGTTGCTCTTCTTGGCAACTTTTGGGACCGCTGAAGATCGATTTGAACTACACAGAGAAATCGACGAAACATTTCTTTGCATGCTATCTGCCGATGACGTGCTTTTTCCGTCACTTACCGAAAATTTTATTTTAGGAGACGGCACTTCTAAAGTATTTCTTGATTGAGCATTTGCGGGTTGACTATGGCTTTGTGCAGGTGTGTCATCTCCGCTAAGGTTAGATTCACTTGTGCAATCCTTCCCAATATCTGTCTTTATATTTTCGGCACTTTTGTTGTTGTTGCCTTTTGTCATTTTGGTTTCGAATTTCTTTTTGTGTTTGTTTAAAGTTCTCCAAATATTGCCATACGTGAATAGAAAGGTAACGAAGACAGAAGCAATCATTAATGCGTCGACGCTGTATACTATTGCTATGGCGACTTGAAGGCTTGGATTATCAGAATTCGTACAATAGTTTCCTACGACAGTGCCTGTAGAAACCGTCAGGTTAAGTTTAACACTATCCATGATCACGAAATCTCGTACAGACGATCCTAACGCGACAGGGACCAACACCAAGACGGCAATCAATGCAGTTTTAGGTGTAAATTGTGTGCCCAAAGGTTTACACATCTTCATGTACCGGTCCACAGATATTATACCCAACACCAGAACTGAGGCAACAACAATCCAATGGTCGAAGAAGTACATAAACTTACAAAGGATGTAGTTAGTGAAATAGATATTGACGCACATGTCGGCGATAGTTGTCACAATTAACAAACACACAATAACATCAAGTATTGCCAACGCTATGATGAATGTAAACGTGGAAGACTTCTTTGCCTTGGTAGCGTAAAACATAATAGTGCAGCTGTTCCCTATTAAACCAACAAAAAGCATGATGCCAAAAAATACGATAACCGGCATGAACTCCATCAACACGTTGTAGTTGGCTTCTCTTAGCATCTCTCCACGTGTAGTGTTTGCTGCAGTTGTCATAGCTGCGTCAATGCTTATGTCAAACGACATGGCGAGTATAGTTTTATCTCTGTTGTTGGTTTTCTGTATATACCTGAATCAAATTTGCCGTAGTCTGTCTACTTCTGTAAAATAAAATAGAAGAAACATCAGATCGCAGTTACCAACACAAGGCGTGTGTACTATGTAACTTATCTGAGATCAGCTGCATACGGAAATTCTTGTGAATTAATACTATAAATTAACTGTAAAGTTTGTAAAGTATTTTTACCAATTTACTTGTGTATAGATTTATCGGGGAGTTATTATGTCAATGTTTTAAATCGTAAATAAAAATATTGTTTATTTACTTTTCTTAGATTTTTTATGTGTCATTGAGATTTTTCAGTGAGTTATTTTTAGGCCCGAATGATTTAAATCGTGAATTAACCCTTTACTTCATATAGACGCCTTTGGACACCTCTAATATAGACGCCTTTGGACACCCTTTGGACACCTTTAATATAAACGCCTTTGGACACCTAATATAGTAGGCTTTTGGATTATTGGGTGAATTATGTTTATATTAACTGACAGAGTGGAAAAAAGTGCAGGAAGTGTTCAAATTGGTCGTTACGAGCAATCTGAACTCTTCCTGCACTGTTTTCAAAGGCCTTCTGTGATTGGTGTGGGAAAACGCGTATCTATGGAGTAAAGGGTTAAACATAACAATAAATGTTGGTTTTAGTAAAGTATAATAACGTTTCATGGCGGCATGCTCACTTGTGGTTTCACACATAAATGACTACACTACACTACTTCAGTGTTCAATACATGAACTTATTACGATATTTCATGGAAACAAACCGTTATTCTCTATAATATATGTCGAAAAATTAAATGTTCAAACTGTCAATAAATTGATTGATTGATGGATTGATTGATTGATAAGCAACGCTTTTATGAAACCGATAGCCGGAAGACGATCGGCTTACCTAACCACTCTTTTCCGAGATCCTGGAAGGCGGACTAGTACTCGAGCACACCCATCTCTCTAAGTAACTGATGGCTTTCCTGCTTGAATCAGCGGCGGGAGACGAATGTCGTATGTCGATAATTCGGGAAACTGTGGTCAGGCGGGGATTCGAACTCACACTCCCTGGATTAATAGTCAGACGTGCTACAGACTGAGCTTACCGGGTCTGGTCAAATGAAATAAAACCATAGATAAATTAGTGTTTCGACCAAAATTATAATATAATAATAATAATGATAATAATAAAAATAATATTATTGTTATTATTATTATTATTATTATTATTATTATTATTATTATTATTATTATTAATTTAAACTTATATATTTTACTTCGATTGTGAAACAAGTTCTTACAATTTAGACAAATCAAGCTCGAAGTCTTCCTTAGTAGAACCAGTACAAAGCATATGCGGAAAAAGTGTCTTGGTCAAGGACACCACACATAGCCGTGGCTGAGGATCGAACCCACGTCCCTCCGATTATGGGTTCGTTGCTCTACCACTGGACAAGGCGCTCCACTAATTATTATTATTGTTAACCGATTTTTCATTTATTTATTATTATTACTATCATTAATTTAAATAGTATTGATAATATAAGTAGTAGTATTGATATCATTAATATAAAATGTTTAAAAACAACTTACCAAAGATGCGTGACGTTAGAAAGATATACATGCACCGACTTAAATCCACCATGAATATTTGGAGAAAATTTTTTCGTATTGAACCGATTTCGCGAAATGAAAAATAACTATCACTTCCTTTAGAACAGTTTCAAACCAGTAACATTTCCAAATGACGATTGTTTGCGTATAACAAGTATTTAGTATCAATTAAAACTTAAGGATACCCGGAAACAGTTACTTACGCATACAATCGGATATTATCGATTGTTATCGTGGGGAATATATATTTGAGATAAAATTCCGGTTCCCTTGTACCACCGTTGGCGATACAGCACGGGGAGAATATTTGGTAGATTTTGTACAATCCGATGTTGCTGCTGTTCCAACAATTATGTAAATATCGACTCGCTCGGCATTTGGGTCCGTCATACAGCGATTAGATAAAAGCAAGTCGATTGGTCAGTTGCTTCAGCAAACGGTTGAATGACGTCACCGTTTGGTAAATGTTAAAGTGCTATGAATTATGGGACAGGCATGGAATTCCCTGCATTGAAGTTTAACCTACCTGATTTGGAAAATATCAGGGGTTGAATTCACCAACCATTCAGACATGAACTCAAGATGAAATTTGAAATCACATTTAAAGACCGTTTTTGAGACCAAAATATGCAAGCATGTGGGGACACTTAATAAATAGTCTTAACAATTTATCACAATTATTCTATATGCCATGGTTAACTAGATATCTAACGTAGACATTTGAAAATTTCAAGCTTAAGTCTAAGAATATTTTCAACAATGTGTTGTGTGTACGATCCGTGGGATATACTAGTTCATAGCTGTAATGAAAATGGGGTTTTACGGCGTACCAACACTGACATTATAGGTTATTCGACGCCAACAGGAAGGCAGTTTCCAGGTTTACTCTACATGTACAAAAACAACAAATTGACATACAGATACAAAACAAATACACCAACAAAGGAATATGCAAAATGAACCTAGAACCTTCATACCTTCAGAACTGCAGAGTTTCAGCCATTCTATCGTATTACTCAAATTGTCGCTTCTTACGACATGTATGAGCCACAGTGGTCCTATTACTGCCATCACTCATATGGCTCCCTGAAACCACACAGGGGTTGATAATTTAACCACAATAGTGAACATGACAAAAAATGATAAAATGAGTTGACACCCATTCGGAGGATTCCTACCCCTCTGCAGAGATCGGCAGTGATTCTTTTCTTGGCAGGAAACACACGGGCTTCATAGGTGGAAAGATGTATTCGACCCAAGCTCATAAGTAAAGACAATCTAGCATTACTTACCACAGGCAATGACATGGAGTCCATCACCGAAGTGTTCTCGAAGTATGTATTTAACAAACTTTCCTAGAAAATAATTAGCTACATAACAAATTCTCTAAGCATTCTTTAAAATAGAAGTTATCGTTCGTAACTGAATCGGTTTAGAAATTCATTAACACATGTTCCTAAATTAGGAAGACGAGCCACGAGTATAGCATTGAAGTTTTCTCGAATAAGTTATTTAATCATTCTTTAAGATAGAATTTACCTTAGTTGTAAAATGTTCAGCAAAGTGTATTTGCCGCCGAACCGTTTCACTACAGTGATAAATAGATACCCGGATATCAGCTGATCGAATTTAAAGTGATGGACAATGATCAATTGGTGTCATATGGTATTATATTCTCAATATATATATATATATATATATATATATATATTAATTTTACTTTACCCGCCCATTTATATATATATATATATATATATATATATATAAATGGGCGGGTAAAGTAAAATTAATAAGTTTAAACTAATAATAATAATAATAATAGTAATAATAATAATAA
Source organism: Panopea generosa (assembly GCA_029582155.1). Classification (NCBI taxonomy): domain Eukaryota; kingdom Metazoa; phylum Mollusca; class Bivalvia; order Adapedonta; family Hiatellidae; genus Panopea; species Panopea generosa. Next base: position 46,639,590 of record CM055904.1, on the reverse strand, counting down.
TAATAACAATAATATTATTTATTATTATCATTATTATTATTATATTATGATTTTGGTCGAAACACTAATTTATCTATGGTTTTATTTTATTTGACCAGACCCAGTAAGCTCAGTCGGTAGCACCCTCCGATCATGGATTCGGTGCTCTACCACTGGACCACGCGCTCCACTTATATGTGGTAGGTGTCATTTATTCGAGGGTAAACAGTAAATATGAATTATCGTCATCATAATGAAGGGTTTTGTCACGAGATGTGACATTAATAACATGTATTATATCGAGAAATTACATTCAGCTGACTATTAAAGTTAAAGCACGGATATAAACGTGTAATAAAGCTGACAAAACTGTATTGATGACAGCTTTTTCGATAGGTGTAGTGTATATTTGTAACCCTATTAAGTAGGCGCATACAATGTCAACGGAAAATGGTCGGAAACTGTTTTCTGATTCTTGTTTGTTTGAATACCAAGCGTCAGTTTATGTCATTGATTGGGTAACAGACGATCAGTTAATCTAAACACTATTTCCTGGTGTCCTGGAAGGTAAGCCAGTACGCAAGCACACCCATTGTAATTGATAAATGTCACATTGAAATCAGCGGGGAGAGATGAATGACAACGAGACGCAATGTCGTAAATCAGTTACCACGGAGACAGTGGTTAGGTGCGAATTAGAACTCACGACCCCTGGATTGAAAGTCAGACGCGCTATTGATTGAGCTAACCGTGCCTGGTGGTAAGATACATACTGGAAATGCTAGACAGAATGATATATTCTGTTCATAGAGGTATGGTGCATAAGAGGTATTTCGTGAATTGGATATCTAAAGATCACTACTTGAGATCAAGCACAGCTCGGATCAGTGGATTGATACGAGTAAGTTAGTTAGTTACTGGCGGAACGGTTGTCTTACTTCGGTTACTAATGTTTGATCTGGTTCGTTAAACAGCCATCACCGTATGTCAATGTATCACACTGCCTGGTACAGTGGTACGATGTTACTATGCTTATATAGGTCATGAATAATATATAATGTTGATAAGAATTTATTTTCATTTAACGTTAAGGTCCGTACCTAAAAAAATGTCGCGCTCCTTCTTGTACCTATCAACTCAATTTGCAGTTACCCAATTTTATTTTTTATTGACCTGGTTAGCATTTTTTTTTATTTTCTATAACTTTTGTCTACGTATTGTTCAAAATGTTAATAAACAAAATTAAAATATTTCTACACATAAAATACTGGCTCACATCCACTATTATTTTAATGATAATCTTACAAAATATTTGCTTTGACATTACGTCGCCCTGCTTCACCTAGCACACTGTGTAAGTATTGACTACCCGGTTTAATCACGATTACTACCGTGCTAGGGGATGCTAAACCGCCGCATGGACTTTTTTATTTGTATGAATGGTCGCCAGAGAGTTGTTTATGTATTTGATTTAGCAGTCATATAACTGTAAATCATATGATATATGTATTAGACTGTGATATATCATATGTAATTGACAAGTACTGATGACACATAATTAATTTATCATTAATGTGTATGATGTGTATTTGATGGTATTAGATTTGGAAGTTTTGTTTTATCACATCACGACGGGGCCCCTTTTGAAACAGTTTTATAAGTGCTGCCACGTCGGTATCATAGTCAATGGCCTGAACAGCAGTTGACGGTATACATTAGCAATGACCTGAACAGCAATTGTGGTATACATAATTAATGACATAAACAACAATTGACTGTATACCTTATTAATGGCCTAAACAGCAATTGGCTGTTTACATTATCGATGACATAAACAGCAATTGACTGTATACATAATCAATGACATAAACAGCAATTGACTGTATACATAATCAATGACATAAACAGCCGTCCACTGTTTACATAGTCAGTGACATAAACAGCAATTGACTGAATATATAGTCAATGACCTGAACAGTAATTGGCTGTTTACATTATCGATGGCCTAAACAGCAATTGACTGTATACATAGTCAATGGCCTAAACAGCAATTGACTGTATACATAGTCAATGGCATAAACAGCAATTGACTGTATACATAGTCAATGGCATAAAAAGCAATTGACTGTATACGTAGTCAATGATATAAACAGCAATTGACTGTATACATAGTCAATGGCCTAAACAGCAATTGACTGTATACATAATCGATGACATAAACAGCAATTGACTGTATACATAGCCAATGGCATAAACAGCAATTGACTGTATACATAGTCAATGGCATAAACAGCAATTGACTGAATACATAGTCAATGGCATAAACAGCAATTGACTGCATACATAGTCAATGGCATTAAACAGCAATTGACTGTATACATAGTCAATGGCATAAAAGCAATTGACTGTTTACATAGTCATAGGCATAAACAGCAATTGACTGTTTACGTAGTCAATGGCATAAACAGCAATTGACTGTATACATAGTCAGTGGACTTAACGACAATTGACGGTATACACAGACAATGGACTATACAGCAAACGGCTGTATATATAGTCAAATGCCTAAACAATAATCCTAGTGTATACATAGTCACTCAGTATTATGTATAATGTATACATAATATATCTACGTGTGCACCACGTGCGTTACTTATTGAAAATTAATATACATACCCACACATATATATTCTTATTTGTTTATTAGTGTGTTTATCCTCAAATTAATTCTGTACTTTGTAAATATGTTGAGGGTCTCATGGAAGATTGAAATTATTAAAAGTTTTCTCGTTAATTTAAGTTGTATTATTATTATTATTATTACATTATAATTATTAAAATATGAAAACAAAGAAAAGAACTTTCCATTACATTATACATAGGCAATATCAAATACATTTTCAGTATACATATAAAACATACCGCGTGATCCTTTTGTTAAGAATATGAGAGAGATAATAAACACATGAATATTCAATTGAGCAGAAGAATTATGAGAGACTATTAAAAGATTCTAAAAAAACATCACATTTGCGTTGAATTCAATATTTACATCGTAAAAACCGTAATCACATTTTGTATATTATTCAGCAGTACGTTATATGTAAAGCATCGAATGATGCTTAATGGTTCAATAAAATGCACACACATTTACTATGTATTTCTATATACAATCTTAAAACATTTTTGGCACTAAGCTTCATGCAATTTTGATTGTTAGTGTTAAACACAATTGGTCATTTTCGCCGGACAAATTCAATGTCTTGGGGAACGGCAAATCAGCATCCGACTGTTAATGATTTCAGATCGAATAGAATCGCAGAGTGGAGACTGTATCTCATTTTCAACCTCAGTCCTTATGACATGGCTCCAAATGTCGATTTTGCAATATCAGTTCTTCAAATGTTTATTTTTTTGGCAATAGATTTTAATCTTAACAGAGATATTTGTCAAAATGAAGACCTCTGGCATTACATTCATGGGCCTAGCCTGATTAGCTCAGTCGGTTACGCGACTGACTATCAATCCAGGGGTCGTGAGTTCGAATCCCCCGCCTGGCAACAGTCTCCGTGATGATTGATATACGAACATTGTGTCTCATTATCATATCGTCTCTCACCATTGATTCAAGTGGGAAAGTTATCAGTTACTTGCGGAGATGGGGTGTACACGAGTACTGGTTAATCCAAGGAAACAGTGGTTAGGTTAACTGATCGTCTGTTAGCCCTCGATGGCATAAATATGACGCTAAATATTCAATCAATCAATCAATCAATCAATCAATCAATCAATCAATCAATCAATACATTCATGGACAGCCAAAACAAGCTATAAGTATGATAAAATCACAAACAATCTAAAATTTAAATTTCTCTCAAATTGATGAAGTCAACATATAAACTATAAATATATATAAACTATATGAATTGTATACTAAATTTCACTGTATATTAGATTTGTTTCATTAAGGGTACAATTGCACTCGAACACCTCGCCGATTAGCCTAATACCGAATGACGACGGAATTGGCCGAGTATGCACGATCGAGTAGAATTAGGTACCCTTGCTACACACTGTGAAAGGAAGCCAGATGATGTCGTCTGCAACACAACACTGCACTGATGGCATGCAAATGCTAAATTGTCAAATAAGTATGCTTACAGAAAAAAATATGTTTGAATAATGACTAAGAATGAGAAATGTGCAAAAAAAGGGAAATCAAGGACTTATTTAGAAAAGGAAAATAAACTGATTGAGATGTTATAAACGCTCGCGTATTCACGCAAACTCTCATCGAAATCTCGTTTTCAAATGTCTTAACTTCCATTCTTCTCAGAAATATTAATGAAAAATCGTTCGTTGCACAATGGAATTCTCTTCGAAACGAGACCATTTCCATCAAATTATATTTAAAACTGTTGAATTACTTGTGAGTACATTTTTTTCAAACTGCAACTTAAAAATCAATGAAAATATTTTAAATTCAAGACCATTTTGTGTTGTTTAAACAGTATAAAACATCTAAGGTTACATACACTTTACATTTTTTTGTATAAGAAATTAGTTATCTGTGAACTTTGAATGATTGATTTACCAAATTATTAATTCTTCCCATGCTTTTTTATAAACATTTAGTAGAGAGATCAAGTTTACTATTTTTCTATATAAGTCCTTGGTGAAATGTTATAGGTGTGGAAAATCTTGGCAGAGTATACATGCATGGCGTCGTCGCTGAGGTTTTATATACGGCTGTCGTGACAGTTTGTTTGTATTTTGTAGATAGTTGTGCAGTCTCTGTATATTATGATACGGTCACGGGTTGTTTGCTGTTTTCCACAGTTTTGTCGTTGACGTTGTATGTAGTGGCCGTCCACCAGAACAACTTCTTCTTGAAAAAACGTCTAAACTCAGGATTAAATACACAAAATATTATCGGGTTCACAATACTGTTCAGAAACGGTAGTCTAAGTCCGAACTGCACTCCTCCGCTTAACTCAAATTCATCAGTTTTCGTGGTTTGACGTATGCCTATATTGACGATAAAATACGGGACGAAGCAGACGATAAAGGCCACAGAGACCGCCAGCATCATGATAGTGACGTTTCGTTCTGAGCTGCTTATTTTGTTGGCACTCGGTGACTTTGATGCTCGCCTTTCAGACTTTTTATTGAACGATTTATCTTTTTTCGTTACTGACCATTTCTTAAATGATATTTTTTTTGTAACTTTTGTGTCGTCTGCGTTTGTACCCTGTCCGTTACACTCCTTTGAAACTGTGTCACCATCGGCAGTTATATCTTTGTCATCAATCGATTGTGTTAAAACACTTAGAGTTTTTTTATGTTGACGTAAAGTACGCCAGATATTCCCATATGTGTAAACGAACGTGACAAAAATGGCCGCTATCATGAGTGCGTCCAGACTATAAAACACTGCAATGTAAACCTGAAGATCCGCGTCGTCGGTATTCGTGCAGTGATGCCCAACCACCGCGCCCTTTGACGTCTCGAAATTCACAGTAACAATATCAAGTATCAAAAAGTCCCGCAATGACAGCATGCACGCGGTAAATATTAAAACCCACACCGCTATGAAGGCTTTCCTTTGAGTGAACTGTTTATCGAACGGCTTGCACATCTTCCGGTGCCGGTCTATTGATATTAACGCCAATATAAGAACCGACGACACCACTATCCAGTGGTCAGAGAAATACATGAACTTACACAATAAACGATTATTGAAATAGACGTTCACACACATATCGGCAATTGTAGTGAAAATTAGCACACACACGAATAGGTCAACCGATGCCAGTGATGTAATAAAGGTGAAGGTCGACGAAGATTTGGCCTTTTTGCTGTAATACATAATTGTTATGACGTTTCCGGTTAACCCGATAAAGTTCATGACGCCGTAGAAAACAATGACGGGCATTCAATTCCATCAGTGAGCTGTAGTGCGCAAGTCTGAGAAGTTCGTCAACGTCAGCGTCTGACGTTGGTGACGTCGTGTTGTTGGTCATCTTTGCAGACGATATATCTGAAAGTAAAAAGGAACATGGATAAATTTGGTTCAATACAAGTATGAAGCGTAAGGTTCATTGCTATCAAGGGCTAACAGACGATCAGATAACCTAGCCATTCTTTCCTGGGCTTCTAGAATGTTTACACGTATTAGGCCCGTAGGTACTCTGAGGCATCGGCATGCCTCTCTGTTTTTAGTGCTAGGTACGAAAAAACTTTGAGGCACTATTATTTAATGTTTTGTTGCATTTTAAAACTAAATAAATTATAATACAGTATTACTATAGTATTCCCTAGTACAACAGAACCACAAGAAACAAGTTGGCTGCTTTTAAAAAGCATCCAATGGTTAGGTCTTATAAACACTGTGGCAATTAAAGTGAATGAATGTGTAAGTTTGGTTCCTTAGTACGAGGGTACTAAATACACGGGTGATACCAAATCCCGACACAGGTTCCGGCTGATACAGCCAATTCCCGGCTGCAGGTGTGCCTGATAGTAACTTTGATGTTTAAATGTACTGATATCAATCATTATGTATTGTCATTTGCATATTTAAAAAGTAACTTACTTATATATTGTCTAACATACTTACTGCTATGTTCTATACAATCTACTAATGTGATAATATATTTTAAAATAATTCGTATCCATATTTTAAATTTATGTCTGGATATATTATTTTTTAAAAACAACAGTTAAAAATTACTGTTTTTCCAAAACTTGTGCATTCGGTGGTATATCTGATTCTGACGACGTGTTTAAAAACATGTCACACCGGTAAATTATCTTTATATTTCTGTTGTATCGAATAAAATAAACAACTGTAACTGTTTAATTTTTTTTATTATTAGTAGGAAAACGCAAGAAATGGCATCATCGCCCAAGTTTTTTTCTGGGCGAGCATGCCCCCAACATACCTTCCCAACCCCGTATAATAGGCCTCCCTGATTTTTTAAGGTCGAGCTATGGGCCTGACGTATTCGAGTACACCAATCTCTGTAAGTCACTGATAACGTCTTCTTTTTCATCATTTAAAACAAGAGTATAAGTACCGCAGGGTATTTAAATAAATAAATAAATAAAAATGCGCAAATTAACAGCAGCGCTTGAGCGAACTATAGATACCATCAACACGTATGTAAAACATGTAGGCCAAACCATTGAATAAATTACAACATTTGGAAAAATCCAACTGTACCACAGCGGCGTATCTCTGACAGTGCATCTAAGATAAAAATAATGATGCAAAGTTTATATTTTATTTCCTTTTATCGGTGCATTAATCAGATATACATTTCTAATTTCATCAGTTCTCGTAACCTCTAATAATAGATGTAAACAGATACCAATTTATATGGAACAGGTGTGGTGTTCTATGGAAGATCGAAAATAATATATACCAATCATGTTATATTGTTGCTCGTTGTATGGTGGTGAGCTACAGTCGCTTTCATCATTGTTTAAGTTAATTGCAACTGTGTCCACATGAGACAGATAAATGACTTCAGATACACAGTGTCGTGATTAGCATTTACATATGTCGTAGGTTCTAGTCCCGCTATGTGAGAAAGTTTGCCAGTTATTTGCGGACGGACTCCACGGTAGTTCTACTCGAATCTCCTCAATCAATAAAACTGGATATGTTGTATGGCGTTAAATGGAATTGAAATATGACAACATGTATGATATTGTTTTACATTCATTGACGAAAGGAATACATTTTGTAATGTCATCCTCTAATCTACAGTTGTTTTCTCCTAAGCTTTATTCTGATATGTTTCGAAATTCGTTTGCTTATTCAGACTCTTCTTTGTGGCACTCTGTTGCAAATTCTATTAATCAGGTTAAAGCTTTATATTTACAATGGAGTAAAAATTATTATCAATTCTAATAAATCGGGTAGTTCTCGTCAAAATTGACACACACCACACCACACCACACCACACCACACCACACCACACCACACCACACCACACCACACCACACCACACCACACCACACCACACCACACCACACCACACCACACCACACCACACCACACCACACCACACCACACCACACCACACCACACCACACCACACCACACCACACCACACCACACCACACTTATTTTGTTTATATGATAAATTAACGTTGTACTTTGTTAATATGATGGGGGCCTCATGTAAGATTGAATTTATTCAAATGAGTTCTCTCGTTAATAAAAGTATGTATGTATTATTATTATTATCCTGTGATAATTTGACAACCTCTTAAAACTGTCAAACTCTATCTTAATTACGGTACGCCTAATCAGCCCTACATTAAATCGTCTATTATCTGTCAAATATGGTGTGACTCGCATCATCAAGTTCGGATTACCCGCATACGTTGGTTAATTTGATTAACGCTACGTTGATATATCGAGAAAATATATTTTAATTGCATTAAAATATGTAACTTTTTATCCTTAAAAATATCGGACTTATAGGTAAAACAGTTTTGATATTAAGAAGTAACTGTTACTACGTTATTACTGAACTGTTAGTTACCACCAGCAGCAAGAGCACAATGGAAGTAAGAGCTGAGGTGATTCTATTGTTGTGATATATTTGGTATTGACATGAGGATATCCATGACATGATATAATGCTCATAAATGCATAGAGATGTCGTTATGAAAAAATATATTCAGAGTATTTGGAAAGAATGTATACCAGTAAATAATCATACAGAGAAGGAAGGGTAACTGATAGAGATTTTGTGAGCGCTCACGTATTCACGCAAAACCTCGCAAAATCTCGTTTTCAATTATTTAAACTTGCGTTCATCTCAGGAACACAAATCGCATTCTTACTTTGTGGAAGGAAATTACAGTATATGTTTGTACAAACTATAACCATTCCCAGTCATTTGGTTTAGAATTGTTGCAGTACTTCTGATTTCAAAGTGTGTATAGTGTATCTAATAATAACATCAAAGTAACAAGAAAAATAACTTTAAATTGAAATATTTTTAAATCAACATCATTTTGCATGTTCGAACCATTATAGGACATCTAAAGGTTACATGTAAAAGAAAGCAACTGCCTGCGAATTTTTAATGATTACTTTGCCAAATAATTAATTCTTCGCGTGCTATAATATCAACGTTTAGTCAAGGAACTTTTATAAGCGGTGCGGGAGTCTAAGGGATAAAGTGGCTCACGCCAGAGGTTGCGGGTTCGATCCCCAGTTCGACCCCGTCACTCGATGCTTTTCATAAAACAACACTCAGTACTGGTTCTACCCAGGAAGCGGACTCGAGAACGGTTCATATAAGCTCTGAGCTTTCATCGTAATCGCACTAAAATAAATTAGTATAAACTAAGGACTTGTTTAGACTCTATATAAATCCTTGATTTAGCCAACAGATGCACATTAACCCCCCCCCCCCCCCCCACCACACACACACACACACACACACACACACACACACACATTCTTCTTTATAAGTCCTTGATATCGGGTACAAATTACGACACACTTATGAACATGGTTATGTTTAAGTGCGTATTTTGTACGCACCACTAAGTTTTGAGATTGATGTGTAAATAACGCGATGTTATGAGGACCCAAAATAGAAACCGTTATGGACGGCTGGTCATCATCAAGTTAAGTAACATCGGTGTACTACATGCTTGTTTGATTCTTTGTATATTAAGCGTCGTTTAATTCCATCGAGGACTAACGTACGATCAGTTAAGCTTATCCACTCTTTTTCCGGATTCCTGGAAGGTTAACCTTACTCGAGCATACACATATCTGCAAGTAACTGATAACTTTCACACATGAATCAGCGGTGGGAGATGAATGACAATGAGACGCAATGCCAATATACCAATATATCAATCATCACAGAAACTTAGACCAGGCGGGGAGTCTTACTCACGACCACAGGATTGATCATGTAGCCAGGCGCACTGTCGGTCTGCTTACAAGTAGTTCGCGGTCAATGAAGGCAATATGTATGGTGTACGATCAGGGTCAAAAGCACTGGTACCGGTGCACAGCTATTATATCGGTGCACCGATATATTTGTTTTAACGGTGCACCGATAAAACATACCGGTGTACCTGTTAAAATATATCGACCCTACCGTAAAGTGGCGGTCCACCGTTATAATATATCGATGTACCGTTATACACCGGTGCACCGCTATATTTTATCGGTGCACCGCTATATTTGAACGATGCACCGCTATATTTTTATCGGTGCACCGCTATATTTTAACGGTGGACTGACGGTTAATTATCGGTGCACCGTTACTTATTTATCGGTCCACCGGTATGTAATAGCGGTGCACCGGTAAATAAAATATATCAGTCTACCGCTATCGTCACACCGCTTGCTAGGATCTTTGGCATCAGCCAATCAAAAGCCTCGTTCCAAAATCATTACAGAGATCGGAGGAGGCTAACAACAATCAATACACACGGTTGAAATTTAGGGTCACACTTAGCACTATTTTAATAACTTTTCGAAATAATGTCTGAATTTAACAATTATGGTACCAAAGTAACGCTGATATAATTGTTGACAAGCTTAAATAACAATTATTTAGAGAGTATACAGTTGTAAATCAGTTGGATACAATTCATTCATCAATCACTCTTTAAAACAACTCAATTGAATACTAAGTCGTTAAAGCACAAAACTGTGTATTATTTTTTTAAAACATGTATAACTGTACATGGGAAATATTTACCAGTTCTATTCATTCGTTTCAGTTAATAAGTAATACAACTTCCTTGAATTTGATACAAACATTTATACTAATATATATCCAACGCCTGTTTCTGACTTAATAAAAACACTATTTGTTCAATCAATTAGCTGTTCTCCATACTGTACACAACAATAGGACCTATATATGTAATCTTTAATTCAGTCTCATCAATGTACAATGTATATGTGATATATAATTCCTTAATAACACGTGTTAATTATGGTCATACAATTGAGGGGTTGTAACTTTATGACCCTCTTGTCGCAGTTGAGTAAATTTTATTTTGATAACAAGGTGAAATTAGTCGCATCTATTTCCTGTTAGAAGACAATGTCTGGTTTTAATTTAAAACTTGTTATGGTAAAGGACAATTGTTTGCTAATTGGTTATACGTATAGGACGATTACGGAGGGAAGGAAACGCATCATAATTATGTTGCTGGTATGAATCACGCAAGTTCTTTTGAATTCTAGCCTAGGCAGGCAAGGTGAAAAAACGGAACCTGGAAATCCGACCCCATTACAAAACGGCCATGGAGAATCCGGCACCAAGATTATCAGGCCTCTAAAGAATACAGGCCCCATCCGTTCCCACGTTTTTATTTTTTTATAGCAATATAAGGGTTATTTATCATAAACAATACATACATAATACGTATATGCTTACATTAGACTATTTATGAAATGCACATAAACTCGGTAAACTTGATAATTTGTGTCGCACATTGTACAAACAAATCTACAGTTTGTTTATACATCACACAATTATTGAAACTGTGGAAAGGTAACATTGGAAAGCAATTTGCTTTTGATTTTGTTAGATATTATAAATATGCACCAATTTCAACATACTATATATGATGGCAGGTCAATACTTTTTTAATTATGCATATGTAAATAAAGACAATTTGTATTAATCTACGTTGATTATGAATACAGTAATCTATTTGCCTTTGAGAAAAACACACATCATTTTTACCTAAACTACATTTTCAATATGAGATATTGCCTACGAAATTTAAATACGAAGTCTAGACTGCACATCTTTGAAATACTTGTATCAAATATAATCTATTCTGTTCATTGTGTCCATGATCATTTCATCTTATCAAATAGCTAGTTATTAACATAACGTTTTGAATAAGTTTTTCAATGTACAACACTTTTTCAAACGTATGATCATACACACCCTGAAAATATTTGCAAAATAAGGTTAAGTTGTGTCCCACAGCATTTTAAATCGTAAAAATTACATACCCAAATCACGCGATTGTCTGCTGAACATTGAACTGAATGTCTACTGAATAGAGAGCTATTATGATACTACACGATATGGAAAAATATAATTTTCTTAGTTCAAAAATTTGAATTAGAAGAAAATTATTTTCCCTTGTGTAACAGAGTCCGATAGAGGTATACCGCGCACATTTGGCGGTAATCGGTCATTCAGCGTTGAAAGTGCGACCAGTACAGGAGGATTTAAAAAGCATGAATATTGAAAATGTAGGCACCATAAGATGCTTATTTTTCATAAACAGAATTATGATATGATTATTAGTAAAATAATTTTAAAGGACGATATTGACATTGTAGGGATATTTGCATTATCATATTGAATGATAAATAATGTATGCACATGTATGATATCATTTGGTTGCATTCTCGAGTGTTAGTAACAATTAAACATATTTAATTGAAATTGTGTTGTTTTTATTCTGTTTATAGGAGACGACGGAAGTAGAAGGGAAATACCCGATACTACATAAATTGCTTAATGCAAGTTATAACGCGATATTTGAGAAGACAAATTTAACTTAACATTTTTTTCTATCATATTGACAGAAAGACGAAATTCAAACACGATTGACAAGTTTGTCTCAGATTACCACACGTACACTCGTATACAAAATAGAATGCACTTCAACCATTTAAAAAATATCTTTCAAAAATAAAAGCGCATTTAAAGGTTTGCATAAATACATGCCATTTTACAAACCGATCCTTCAAGATGACACACTCTTTAGATATCAACAGGATACAGTGGGGACATTATTAACAATTGAAATACAATTGTATTGAATAAACGCAAAATCCTTTACATCAGGAATATTTGGCCCCATTAAGTTTAACGTTGCTATTCACTAAAATTAATTGCTAACTACCGTGTTACATTTTCCTTAAGACATGCGATCTATTTTTTTCTCGTCTTCTTTCAAGAAATTGTAATAATAAAACCGATCTCATTATCAATTATAAATCTTACGTGTTTAATTCTCAAAAATAGCTACTTTTCAATAGCAGTTATTGATTATTATATATAAAGCCCTGTTATGAGAAATATTTCAATAAAAATCCCGCAGTAATTAATATGTACGTTTCAAATTATCTAATAACTTTCCAATATTTCATTAGAAATACCAAATAATAAACTGATATTATTTTCAAAATTAATGTGGGGCTGGATTTTTCATGCTAAATGGGGCCGGATATTCCAAGGACGTTTAATCCAGGGGCCGGATTAACATCGGGCCGGATATTCCATAACGCGCAAAACAAAATATCATCGCTGTCATGAGGACGGACCTGTCTCCTCCTGACACGCATCTCAAAATTATTATCTAGCAACCTGCCATCTCGCAACACGCAATCTCACAACTATTATCTCACTATTATAACGTATCTAAATTAACCAGACAATGTCTTCAGACAGGAAATAGGGTGCGAATGATTGCACCTTGTTATCAAAACTAAAATTACTCAACTGCGACAAGGGATCATAAAGGGGTCCGTCATAAAGTCACTAACCCCTTTAGTTTAAGACCTTAAGTAACACGTGTTACGTACGGTCTGGAAAACAGTAATCATAATAAAATTTAGTGAAATAATAATTTCCTAATAAGTTAGAGGTTGGTGTTAGAATCCGCAACTGGATAATCATATTTGTTAATACAATTGTTTATTTTCAAATAAAAGGAAGTTTAAAGGAAGTTTTATAGCGTACAAACTTGAAGGAATAAATAGAATTGGTAAATATAACACATGTACAGTATATATATTTTAAAAAGAATCCACAGTAGAGCATCGGACCAATGATCGGAGAGGGTCGTGGGGTCGATCCTCCGCCAGTGTAGGGTCCTTAATTAAGATTCCTTTTCTGCATATGCTAAGTAACTGGTTCTACCCATTGAATACTTTGAAGCGTGATTTGTCAAAATTGTAATAACTTGTTTCACAATCGAAGTAAAATAAATAAGTTTATACTAATTGATTTATGCCCTATGCGGCCAAATTTCATTCGGTAACTTGTCGCATCCAACTGGTTTACAACTGTATACTCTCTAATTATGTTTAGTTTTGCTTATTTAGAAATTTAATATGTTTATATGGTTTTGTAAGTTTGAACCACCGACCGACCAGTAAATATTTCATTTTTTTTTAATTTGAATAGTCTATCATTCTTTTTAAAAGACTGTCAATAACCAGTACACTGCCATTTTTTAAAACTATTCTAAACTCTTATAAGTTTCAATTCATAATTATTATTTATTCTGAGAAAAATATTTTATGATCGTTATTTAAATTTGACACTAATTATATCAGCTTAACGTTGGTACCATAATTATTGAATTCAGACATTGTTTGGAAAAGTTATTAAAGAAATGCTAAGTGTGACCCTAAATTTTAACCGTGTGCATTGATTGTTGTTCGCCTCCTCCGATCTCTGTAATGATTTTGGAACGAGGCTTTTGATTGGCTAATGCCAAATATCCTAGTACAGCGGTGTGACGATAGCGGTAGACTGATATATTTTATTTAACGGTGCACCGCTATGTAATACCGGTGGACCTTAAATAAGTAACGGTGCAACGGTAATAAATCTTCGGTCCACCGTTAAAATATAGCGGTGCATCAATAAAAATATAGCGGTGCATCGTTAAAATATAGCGGCGGACCGATAAAATATAGCGGTGGTGCACGAGTGGTTGCTTAATAGATGTGGACCGCCACTTTTAACGGTGCACCAATATATTTCAACGGTGCACCGGTTTATGTTATCGGTGCACCGGGACCGGCTGCTTTTGACCCTGATTGTACACCATAAATATGTGATGTGACTGAGTGACATCATCTCCAACCCCTGCCACCATCCACCGCATCAAGGTGTGTAAAATGTGTCCAGTAACGAAAAGTGGACCACATGTTTGATTAACCGCGATAATTTAAATATGAACAAATTACCACGTGTGTTTCCGCGTGAATAGTAGAGACTGTATTGTCCGTAAGGTTTTATCTGGCACTCGTTAATCTTCGTCAACATCCGGGCGTTCCGAGAGCGATACGATGCCGATTTAATAATGTGTTGGTACCTATATCACTATTTACGTTCGGACACCGAAAATTAATTTACAGATATACACGGAATATTCATGAGTGCTACGTGGAACCTTACGGAAAATATATAAACTTATTTTCTTTCCATTTATTGATTTCGCTAGCACATGATCATTGACTTGTTTAGAGGTACATGAGTGAATCAGACAGTATATTTTGATTATCTAATCATTTAACTGTGTCACCATGGTCAGCAGACAGTATACCCAACATTGTGTAATCTTGCAGCGAAAAACCTACGAATGTTAATCGATCTGTTCAAGGACGATAGGGTATAGGTTGATCGCTGCAAGATTACACAATATATTTCTATTTATATATGAGCGTAATAGTGCATCACACTAAAACAGCCGTCGTCTTGACAAAGAAAAAGTCTGCCCTCCGGCCTATATCACATAATTTCAGATAAATACAATTTGTAACAAGTCAGTGTCGGTATACGTCGTCACATTTAATAAACCTGGGGACTGGGAAGAAAGGATATTTAATGCAATTTTCGATACACAAATGTTTTACGACATTCAGTTTAGTTTGTGATGGGAGAATCAACGAAGATGCGCACCATACAATGAATACCCCGTCGACAAGTGTAAAAAACCGATTTGTCAAGTGACAGTGTGACTTGAATGTTATGTACAGCATAAATGTATATAGATACAAGCATACGTCAGCTTTTTATGACGTTTTGTATATATCGCATGCATAATAATAATTAAGGATGGCGTGGTCTAGTGGTAGTGCATCGGTCCCAGGATCGGAGGAACGTGGGTTTAATCCTCCGCCACGGCTATGTGTGGTGTCATTAAACAAGACACTGTATTTCGCATATGCTTAGTACTGGTTCTGCCAAGGAAGTACTTCGAGCGTGATGCGTCTATGTTGTAACAATCGACGTCAATTGTCTATGTTTAATCTTACTTAATTCAGTAATGACTGTTGATATGTCTCTGATATTATTAGTAACCATACATGGTATATGGAGTGCGTATTAAAACAAAGCATATATCAGGGTTAAACAGTCACTCGACCACTGAAATGTTGACGACACAGAGCATAATGCACGGGTACAGTGAACTACAGATGTTTGTTTACTCGATTATGGTGTAAATTTTCGTTCTTTATTTAAAAGAAAGTTTGAATGCTTGTCCTTCATAGAGAGACCAAATAATATGGTTACGAAATGACCAAACTTGTCCGGTTACGAAATGTCTCAGGATACGAAATGACCTCGAAATGGAAAGAGTAAATGTGTTGTTTGTTAACCTCTGCACTACCAAAATATGATGAGAAAAATAGAGGTTATGTTACATCCGAGAAATTTTATTTTTCTCTTCAGCGTGTACACTGTTGATAAATTGAAAGTGGATTTCCGAACTCATTTATAATTCATACCCCAATTTCCTAGTATCATCTTTTAGCCTGCGTGGTTCCGGCTAAGAATAGATTCACTGCCGATCTCTGCAGAGGGGTAGGAATCCTCTGAATGGGTGTCATGTTCATTTTATCATTTTTTGTCATATTCACTATTGGGGTTAAATTATCAACCCCTGTGTGGTTTCAGGCAGCCATATGAGTAATGGCAAGAATAGGACCACTGTGGCTCATGCATGTCGCAAGAAGCGACAATTTGAGTAATACGATAGAATTTGCCTGAAACTCTGCGGCTTCTGCATGTACCAAGGTTCTAGGTTCATTCTGCATATTCATTTGTTGGTGTATTTTTTTAAATATATATGTTAATTTGTTGTTTTTGTACATGTAGAGTGAACCTGGAATCTTCCTTCCTGTTGGCGTCGAATAACCTATAATGTGTTGGTACGCCGTAAAACCCCATCCATTCTAAATTCACAATTAAAACATGACAATGGTTTCAAAATGTTCAAAATACATGAATAATGCCATTCAAGTAAACAAATAAATATAGAATTAAGAAGAAACACAGATTATTTATAACCGCCATGATGCAGAAGCATTTACCTGTTTACTGTTTACAACAGTATTCCAGTGAGCGTGCAATTTCCAGCGTTTACGAGTACACTTTCTTGCGAAAACAACCATTTTTTTATTTTAAATTGTGACGGTTGAAAACAGTGAAAAGATTATTTATAACGTAAAACTATCTTTAAAGTGAAATTATAGGGATAAATGATTCATCAAGACATCTCTATAAGTGTTCAAAAAGGACCAAATACATAGTCAGTATATTTAGAGTTCAATTTAATTCAGAATTCCGGTAATCCCACAGTAGGATTCTGTCACTAGGATGATTTAATGTACATGTGTAAATACATGAATATTATTGTTGATTTGTATGTTACCTTTTAACTTAATAATTAAACAATAACAATAAAAGTGTACCAACCATGTCAATATGAAATGCACTCAGCGGAACACTTTAAAAATAACGTTTCGCACGCTTCAAAAAGTAACGTATCCCAACTTCTGATTTTATTTCCGTGTTAAAATACAATCCAAGCTCTTGTAACACGTGGAGATAATCAGATAATTCGAATACAGTAATGAGTGAAGTGTCTCACCTTCGCTTAAATAATGTCACTAACAAATGGTAAACAAATCGCAATAAACACAAGGATTTAAACGACTGCTTTGCTCGACTTCCAAGGTGACTGCTACAGATTAATTATGTGTGCACACTCATTTAGGGAAGTATATGTGTATATCAAGTCTGTGGAAGTTTAGAATAAATATGTTTGTTCATTTTTGTTTTTCACTCCATGGCCTGGATATGTTTATGTCTACAATTTTGATTAGAAGATTTTTACATTGACACTTTTTTATTTATTCAGGATGACATTTTCATACGTATAGCATTCGGACATGGTCAGTTATACTTTACTGTTTTGCTTATACATTAAGATTTGTGGTTTATGTTGACAGTTTTTATGTCCCCATTCATTCGTAGACTAGTGAAGGGGCATTACCTGTTACTCTGTCCGTCCGTCCGTCCGACCCCAACCCCCGCTCGTTCGTCCGCACGTCTGACCGTCATGAATGGTTGCCGATCAATATAAATTTAGACGGTCTATATTATATTATTATATATTATTGACATAAAGTCCTTAGGACTCTATTTGATTTGTGCGTGATTCGACATTCTTTACACATGCATAAAAACCAGAAAAAAATGAATTTAATCCTATAGAAGTGTGTTGAAGGTAAAAGTGCATATGTGAGAGATTGATGTGAGAAGTGTAACCCGTTCGGTATGGTAACTAGGACAGACGAGGTAATGATTTGTACTTTCAATTGCTCCACAGTGTACATAGTGGAGAATTTTCAATATTTTTTCGGAATAAGTGTTGTTTCAGCGTGCTGCAATTCGTACGAAGACAAGTATGCAAGACCTGACATTTTCTTGTTCCTGTGTAAAAGTGTTTTGATGTTTTAGTATGATTTTTTTATTTAGCTGGTGCTTAAAGGCATTAATAGAAACGGCTCGTCTTGTTTCACTTGGTAGATTGTTCCAACCACAGACAACAGATGGCATGAAGGAATTATAGTAGAGCGCTGTTCTCGAACTTGGAAATAGGTAGGTCATAACTATTTCTGAGATTATACGGGGAATTTTCACCTATTTAGGATGGTACTAGTGCTGATAAGTAAGGATTATTATAGAAAATAATTAATTTGTGTTTCGTCCTTCGAGTTTCTAGACTTTCCCACCCACCCTTCTGTGTTTAAGTTATAAATTGGTACACGTTTTGTTGTTCCAGTTGCATTGCGTGCTGTTTTGTGTTGAATTTTATCTAACTCGTGTTTTACATAATTATTGCAATCATCCCAGATTGTGTTACCATATTCTAACAGTGGTTGGATAAAAGATGTATATATAGTCTCCAGAGATCTTCTGTCTAGCTGATATTTCAATTTTCTCATGAGTTTAATTCTTGACCATGCCTTATCCTTAATGTATTCAATATGAGAGTAACAGATACAGTTGTTTGATAAAAGTATACATAAGTGTTTGTGTGATCGTATTTCTGATATTTGTTGGTAATGCATATATAGTGGTGGGTAGATTCGATATCAGAAACTGTCATTAATACAGCCTAAAAAAAGAAGAGGATATAAAATGGACCCCTGAGGCACTCCAGCCTTGATTAATGTCCAATCAGATTTGGCGCCTGGCAAAACAACACATTGTTGCCTATCTGTTAGGTAGTCATTTAGTAAATTTATAAACTGATTTGACATTCCTTTAGCCAAGTTATGAAAGTGATCGCAAATATCATAGATGCACTGTATTTTGTTTACATTTTCTGTGCATGTTTTACCTTTGATTAAGTGTCTATATGGGTGTACAATCGCAGAATGACATAATGAATTCCAGTGTTTATTAACGAGTGACGATAAAAGACACAATGGACATTGGTACAGTGACATTAACATTAATAGTTGCAACAACGCTGCAAACTTGGATATATTACTTTTATATTATTCAGTAGTTTAAAATTTAAAAGAAGCATGCTAACTTTTATCTGGGTAGTTTACGCTGGCATGGTTAATTATAACTTGTCCGTTCATTATACCTTGCCCGTTCATTATACCTTGCCTGTTCATTATACCTTGCCTGTTCATTTTACCTTGCCCATTATACCTTGCTTGTTCATTATAACCTTGCCCATGCCTGTTAATTATACATTGCCCGTTCGTTTTACCTTGCCCATTATACCTTGCCCGTTCATTATACCTTGCCCGTTCATTATACCTTGCCCGTCCATTATAAACTGCCACATGCCTGTCATTATACCTTGCCCGTTCATTTTACCTTGCCCATTATACCTTGCCCGTTCATTATACCTTGCCCGTTCATTATACTTTGCCCGTCCATTATACCTATCTCGTTCATTATACCTTGCTTTTTCATTATAACTTGCCCATGCCCGTTCATTATACATTGCCTGTCCATTATACCTTGCTCAATCATTATACCTTGCCCGTTCATTATACCTTTCTCGTTCATTATACATTGCCTGTTTATTATACCATGCTTGTTCATTCATATTACCTTGCTCGTTCATTTTATATTGCTCGTTCATTATATATTGCTCGTTCGTTATACCTTGCCCGTTCGTTTTAACTTGTTCGTTCATTATACCTTGCTCGTTTTTTTTATTCCTTGCCGTTCATTCTACCTTGCTCACTCATTAAACCTTGCTCGTTCATTTTACCTTGCTCGTTCATTATATATTGCTCGTTCATTATAACTTGTCCGTTCATTATACCTTGCTCGTTCATTATACCTTGCCCGTTCATTACATATTGCTCGTTCATTATACCTTGCCCCGTTCATTATACCTTACTTATTCATAATATCTTACCCATTTATTATACCTTGCACGTTCATTATACCTTGCTCGTTCATCATACCTTGCTCGTTTATTATACATTGCTCGTTCATTATACCTTGCTCGTTTATTATACATTGCTCGTTCATTATACCTTGCTCGTTTATTATACATTGCTCGTTCAATATACCTTGCTCGTTCATTATACCTTGCTCGTTCATTATACATTGCCGTTCGTTATACCTTGCTCGTTCAAACACCCGCTTTAAGGTGCACTTTATTTGGAGACATTTAATGTTAATTTTGATACGAACATTTGTAAATAGATAGATATTTCTTTATTTAAGTCTCATCATGGTTAATACACAGTATATACATTAAATTATATAAACATTATATTTAACAGTTAGCCATGCCATTCTATAAAGAATTATAAGAGACTATATTACATGTAAAACATATCAATACATATTTTAAACCAATTTGTCACAATTAATAATACTTGTTGTTTATATATTTACTGATAACCTTACAGACTAGCAAACATACTTGCAGAATAGCACATATAACACACCACGTTTTAACATATATATACACAGTAAAAAATGAGAGGCCGGTGCTAATCTTGACATTTGTAACATTTTACCAGGGACATATAAAATGAAGAAACTTGTATTACTTTTAAGTTTCCTGATGTCTTAATAACTTTTGACTTGTATTTTACGTATCATTAAACATCAGTGACTTACATCTCTAATTCACGTGTCATTACACACGTTGATGCTCGACAGCGCTTTCACACATTTGATTTAAACACCTGTAAATAGGTCATTTTTTGTTTATTATTAGTCTGTTACAAGTCACTATTTGTAACTCAGAGGCTGGGGTTTAATCATTAAAAAACACTTATCTGGAACAATCCTTTTTTAATAACGAACTTAAAATTTCAATTTAAATGCTGCTGGGTGAGCAACCGGCCGCATCAGACAAAATTCAAGTGCTTTTACCGGGATTCGAACCTACGACCTCCAGCTTCCGGGCGGAAGCCTTAACCACTAGGCCACGGAAGACGATATAATAAATAATAGGGAATTTGCCTGAAGCTTCTTTTGATTTAAGAAGATAAAACGCAGCGTCAGACAACGTTTGGTGTCTACGTTGATGGGTCGATGCGTAATTAACTATTTCAATTGCCGTTATATTCTCTATACATAGCTAATGGTTACCTGGGTTGCGTTTCACAAAATAACTTACGATAAAAATCGACGTAAGTCAATTCGACAATTTCTCCGTTGTGTGTTCAAATTTTGATCGACATTTAAAATGATTGCATTTTCAGAAAATATATAACTTTCGGCATGGTTTGAGCCAACTTGGATTCATTTGGATGAAAATCGAACATATTATGAATGATTGTTGGTTTACGTTTACGACGATTTTTATCGTAAGTTTTTTTTTGTGAAACGCTCCCTTGGGCTGCTTTCTTCAGTTCATTAACGCAAGTCAACTGAACGGCATGTTCGATATAAACACATCTGAGAGCTGATTGCTTGTGTTCAATCACGTGACTTTAAAATAAACGGAGGGACGGAGCAAATGAAGTCAAATTTCCGTGTTCTGTTCGTTCGGCTGAGCAAAGGCTGCGTTATAAACACAATTAACATGTTTAACTGAACTGAACGCATCCCTGTTATATTTTGCATTGATTACATATAAACTATTATATCTTGCATCTTGTATATATTTCTGAATGGTTCTGCCCATGATATGTAATATATATACATGCTGACTTGAATCATAACAATGGCGGATCCAGAGAAGGTGGGGTGTTGATGCAATTGGTAGAAGGTTGACCGCTCACGACAGAGGTCGCGAATTTGATATCGGACCCGACCCGATAACCGATTAAAAACTAAACTCAGTCACTGGTTGTACTCAGGAAACCGACTCCGTTCATATAAAACGCTGAGTTTTCTTCGCAATCGAGCTATGATAGAGTAATTTAACTAAATAATGTAACAATTTAAACTAGTGAAAAAAACAAGGATGATGACCTGCAAACTTCATCATTGATTAAATATTAAACGTCATTTTATGCCATCTAGGGCTAACTGACGATCATGGGCAGTTAACCTAACCACTGTTTTCTGGGATCCTGAAAGGTTAACCAGTTAACCAAGTAAATGATAACGTTCCTACTCGAATCAGTGGTGAGAGACGAATGAGATACAATATCGTATATCTAATCATCACGGATACTGTTGCCGGGCGGGGATTCGAACTCACGATACCTGGATTGATAGTCAGACGCGTTACCGACTGAGCTAGTTGGACCAGGCCTTTAACAATGTATATTAATGGTAATCGACTATTGCATTGTATGGATACAATGATAATGAGTACATTACATTTTAATTACACAAACGTACACAGGCACACTCGGTATCCCTAACACCAGGCTGGACCCTGTTAACTTATGGGTATTCATCGAAGAGTCGTGAATTCGAATCCCCACCGCCGGGCAACATTCTCTTTGACGATTGGTCCGTTATGATCTCCCACCTCTGAATATGTGGGGAAATAATCGACGACTTGCAGACATAAGGTGTCTAATACTAGTTAACCTGTAAGTGGATCCCAGGGACGTTACTTGGGTTTAATATCCGCCGTTACATGACTAATATACTGTCGTAAATACACCCCGAGGCCATCCTGAAAAAATGCCTGTTTGATGCGCTCCTACCCAGTATTTTTCACGAAGAAGAAGATTTTTTTATTGATTTAAACTTTTACAGTTTCTCATCATATAAAACATATATTCAATACATTTACGTGGCAAATCAATGCACAAACTTTAACAACTACAAATATTCAACATATACATAGCTCTCACTCACATTTTTTGAGTAAGAAGGTAATTTTATTATGTTCTATTTTAATTATAATAAAAAGTCAATATCAAAGGAGGATGAACGCTCATTGGTTGTTTAGTATGGAACGTCTTTTACATATACCTCTGAAAGGAATTTACTAAAATCTATGATTTTCTTATTGTTTGTTGATTGGAGAAGAGATAAAATTTAAACATGTTAGGTCTCTGTGTATAAAATCGTTTAATATATTTACTTCTTATTTCACTATATGTTTGACATATTAAACAAAATGATATTCGTCTTCAATGTCATTATTACAAAAAAGGCAAATACGTTCGTGCCGTTCTATTCCATCTCTACCATACCTTCCGGTTTGGATTCTTAAGTTATGTGCTGACAATCGCAACCTCATCATTAAACGCCTCATTGATTTAGTACGCATAACGTTTAAATAGTTTTCGTATTCCCAATTAACCTTTACTGATTTGTATAAAGTTAATACCCTATTTTGTTTCCATATCCGGGAGTTGGGATCATTCCATGCGTATAGAAAACCATTGGAACTTAATATAGATTTTACTTTAGACACCCATTTTATAACAATCTAACAATGCACTTTGATAAATCGTCTTTATTATAATATTAATAGTACATACTACCGTTAACCAATGATTAATTATTTTTACATATCTGTTGATGAATAAAGGATACCGCCCCAATTCCCCATAAATACCCTGTTTACTTGTTAATAGTTTTACCCCAAGCATTTGTTTGCAATATTTTAAATGAATCCTTTCAATTTCTTTAGATTTTGTAAATACCCATACCTCCGAACTGTAATTTAAAATTGATGTCACAAAAGCATCAAACAATTGCATACATGTTTTTGGATTTAGTTCATAGTTTCTCGTATTAATTGATAGTAGGTTCATTGCCTTGAGGGCTTTACAACATAATGAATGTTGGTTTAATAAAAATGACCTCGTATAGTTTAAAATTACCCCAAAGTAGTTAAAATCCTCAACTACCTCAATCGTCTTACCATTATGTTCACTAGTTTTGCTCCTTTTACGGAATACGTTCTATCGCTGAATGATTTATCTTCAAGATCGATCCGGTAAGTAAAGCAAAACGATGCTTAAAGGTAAATATTCTGTGTTAATAGCATAATTATTGTCTACCAACATCTGTGGCAACGGAAGTAGCATGTTCGGATATCCTCGGCTTTATTTTTTTAAAACTGACCACGCGCTGAAGCGCGCCAATCTGATCCGAGTCGCTGAGGCGCTTATGGAAAATTTTGGAATGTAAGCATCTCTATGACTTGGATCGGACGACGTTTAAAAGATACAGCGAATTTAAACCAATCACACACGGCACTGTATTTGCTCCGTACGAAAAGGACGTCATATCCGTTGCCACATATGTTGGTAGACAAAAATCCGCAGTTTTTAGGAACACAGTGCGCTATCGTCTTCAAACCGCCGATTTAAGCATAAACAAGGGAACGATCTTGAAGATAAATCATTCAGCGATAGAACGAGAGCGGGTTTGTTAAAATTGATGGCCTATTGACTTAGAAACTCTAATTTTGATCGGGGAAGGGATCCACGTTTGTTTCTTTCCTTGTCTCTATATATACGCTAGGGGACCTGCCCACCCCAATTAAACTTTATTTTCCACTCTCCAAGCTCCTGTGGGTAGAAGCACGGTTAACAAATGATTTTTTAAGAACGGCCCAATAGACATCATTATGTGGTATTAACAAAGCAACTACATGCACGCGCACACACGCAACTGCGCACTCAACAGTCATACTTTTACTTGCGAATAAAAAAACAACGTTTATGATATTAGGTGTACACGTGATAGAAAAATATCCGGAAGCATTTTAAACAGTTATTCTATCTCACTTACCTGTAACACTATTGTCCGAATAAGTGAAACTCGTGTCGTGCTGTGAGAATTGTAGCAATCCATTACTGAGCAACTGTGTTAACAAAAAAAATATGGGGATCAAAGTAGCGAGTAAATAGGGTTACTGGCAGCGTGCATATAGTTGATTGTTTATTTCAATCGATATAGTATTCTGTTTTATATTAAATGTTCTACTGATATCGTCGCGTACAAAAAAACATATTTAAATTGTAGGCAAGATAATTAGTGTTTATTTTATATTTTTGATTGCATGTCAGATATGTAGAACTTAATGTAAACGTGTATAACAGCATGGTATATATATTATAGGTTTCAGTCATTTTAACGTTTAAAATAAGAATCGATAACTTTAAATGAAAGTATCATACTCAACGTTATAAGACCTATTTGTGTTATCACGAGTTGTTTAACGAGCGACTGTAGGTTCAAACAACCGGAAGAAGTGGTATTGGCACAGTTCCCTTTCATATTTGCCGAGTTCAGTTCGTGGTACCCGAGTTTAATTCGAGGTCAGGTCTTTCTCAATTATCTCATCTTATCATGTTTGTAACTTGTATACAGCATAGTCTCTTGTGATTCTACAACAGAAATGGCACTGTATTTAGAGTTTACGTATCGTATTTTATGTGCTATTGTATATATTGTGTATTGTACAGTGATGAGATTCAAATAAAGAATTAAACATAGTAATGTGAATTACAATGTGGATATAAAATGAGTTACTTATTATTAATGTTAAAAAAACAACAACATTTTGCACACTTATTTCTTCAATAATAATATAGATGTAATGTTGTTGATAAATATTAACTGAACTACGTACATGCACAACGTACTATTATCAGTATTGTAGGAGGAACATTTTGACCTGACGGCTCTTTTGATGTTATCAATCTCACAAGCGCAATTGGACATCTAACTTAAGCGAGATGACCATACTCGATATGACTCAATTGGACGTTTATACTGATTGATCGGAGAATTAATTGTTTGGCGAAATTCTACTTCTGGTACACAATTAATATTATAGCGTGTGCCTCGCTTACGCAGATGGCTACAAGGTGCTGGTTGCCAGGTTTAATTTGTGTCGGTTGTCATGTTTATTATTTAATGTCTGATTAATACCTGATAAATACCAGTTTTTATGGTCATGACGTAACGATACGTTTGGGATTATTTTTGCTGTTGCCAACTACCAATGATTTGACCAGGTGTTGTGCATTCTGACCAGTTGTGCGAACGTAGGTAACCCAGAACTGAGTCGGGGTTTTCGTCGTCGTTGTTGTTGTTGTTGTTGTTGTTAATGGTGATGGTGGTGGTTAATAGTGTTATAATGTATAATCAGCGATGGAATGCACATTTTGTGATTGGAAGAACGGACGGTTAATCAGTCGATAAGGAAATTTACACATTTTTTAGCTCGTCTTTTTAAAGAAAAACGAAGAGCTATTCGTCGCACATCATTATTGCATTTCCTATAGGTTTCCATTGTAACATTTATGTCCAAATCAGAATGAAAAATCAAATTGTGCAGCATGTGTCTGGGCTCAAATTCTTCACTGGTTCAATATGTGCACTTATACCTCCTTCATATGTAGGCCCGGAGTACTCGAGGGAGATAATAGTAGTGTGCGTCCTATTGTCATGACCCTGGCGCCGCCGTCTTCGTTGTCGTCGTCCGCTGGTTAAACTTTTATGTTTAGCTCAGCTTTTTCTCATTCTTAACAAGTACATAAGTTATAGTGACTTAACTTCATAAACTGAGTAATACGATATAATTTGCTGAACTCTGCAGTTCTGCAGATATCAAGTTTCTAGGTTCATTCTGCATATTCATTTGTTGATGTTTTTTTTAATCTGAGTGTTAAATTTTTTTTGTACATGTAGAGTGAACCTGGAATCTTCCTTCCTGTTGGCGTCAAATAACCTATAATGTGTTGATACGCCGTAAAACCCTATTCATTCATTAATTCATATCATGTTATCATGTGACAATAATGTATACAGCTATGTTTAGCTCGGGGTTGACTATTTTTAATTATATTGATCCTACAAACTTCCTACCATCTGGTAATAAAAAGGTTTTAAAATACTGACATTGACGTACTAGATGGACTTTAAAAAGATGAGCGTCTGCACCGGTTTGTGGCGCTCTTGTTATTTGTTTCTTTAAGACACAGTCAGTCAGTGCATGTGAGGAAGTCAAGTGTGCAATAAGCAGTGCATAACTTAGAGTTCAAACATTTCACATATCTCTCAGTGTTATGTTGTGTGAAATAAACACAGACTCTGTAGTTTACCGATAGCAATACAGACACTTTAAATGTTTTGAGCAATATAATTTAAAATGTACCTACTTGTGCCATACATATATTCTATAGAAAGTACATGTTGTTTTCACTACCCTTGGTAACGGGGGACAGTTCGGATATCGACAATTGGCAGTTCCGTTAGAGTTATTCCCCTTTTGGCCCCCCAAAAAACACAACAACAACAACAACAAAAACAACAACAAATATTCCCATGGTAGTTAGTCGACCCCGGTTAGCTCAGTCGGTAACACGTTTTACATTCAATCCAGGGGTCATGAGTTCGATTTTCCGCTCGGCTACAGTCTCCTTGATGATTGATATACGACAGTACGTCATTCACCGCCGATTCAAGTGGAATACTTATCAGTTACTTCCGGATACGTTGTGCCCGAGTACTGGTTTACCTTCAATGGACCCAGGCAAGAGTGGTTAGGTTAACTGATCGTCTGTTAGCCATTGACGTCATAAAGAGATATCTTATTAATAATAGGTGTATAATATATTGCCGATTATGATAACACAAAAAAAGACACGGCACGATACAGCGCGATACGACACGACACGACACGACACGACACGACACGACCGTATGTATACGGTTATAATAACAATTGCTGTACAGCAGTATAGACGTCTTTATGTTGTCCACAGTTACTTACCGAAATCTACCATTGCCAAACATCGGACTGTTAGACATTCAATACCCCTCATTTTAACGTGCTACTGGGTGAGCAACCTGTGCACCAGTTATAACCCAAGTTCTTCAACCGGGTTTCGAACCATTGACCTCCCGCTTCAGGGGCGGACGCTTTATCTACTAAGCAAAAGAAGATGATGTATATTGTGAATATCAGAAGGGTCTCTAACGTCGAGAGGTGCGGGGTTCAAGTTTGGGTTGGAGGTCAATTTTATGTTTTTCCCACTATTTTTCTTGATATATGTAAATAAAACAAAAAAACTGGTAAAATCTCAGTAGAAAGATTGGACCCATTTTCACCCTCCTAAATCCGCCTTTAAGTATACCACATGTAAATATTAATAAAATAAAAGTCTAAAATTAGTTTTGTAGGTATTCAGCATGCATATACTTGT
Organism: Panopea generosa; assembly: GCA_029582155.1. Lineage (NCBI taxonomy): Eukaryota > Metazoa > Mollusca > Bivalvia > Adapedonta > Hiatellidae > Panopea > Panopea generosa. The sequence goes on along the minus strand of CM055904.1, from coordinate 46,610,924 downwards.
TTTTAGATTATGATTTGTTACGCATGTTACTGTAATATGTTGATATGGCTTTATTAACAGCTCATGGTTAGAAATCACGTGACCTTCATTGATGCACGCACTCCACACTTCAGTTACTCAGAAGTTTATATTCTTTGCGGTTAATGCAGCGCGCATTTCATGCAACTGTTATACAGAGTGCACGGAATGAGGAAGTTGATGTAAATTAGGATAATATTTCACGAATATTGTAAATTACAAATTTTCGGAGTTAGTCACAGATGCACAAACAAGGCAAAAATAAACTTGAATTTTACTCAGATCGGAGCTGGTTAAAATATTAAACCCATCAAAACAAATCACGTGATTCCCAACCATTCTTGTAGATGTATCGGTTAGAATATTATAATGTTGATTAAATGTCTACTCTCTTTCTCTACCTCTATTTCAGATTTGTGTGATTCCCAAGATCCACCGACATGTGACCAAAATGACGTCAGAGTGTTCGATGATCGAGCATATTACCGGACACAGCTTCGTCACCACGGAAACAAACAGCATATGTGTAACGTATGCAACAGGGATTTCGGCTCAACTGGCAATCTAACGGTACACTTGAGGAAGCATACCGGAGAGAAACCTTACGTGTGTCGTATATGTCAAAGAAGTTTCAGTCAGAGCAGCAATTACAAAAGACATCTGGTTAGTGTGCATATGAAAAAAGCATTATGAAGGGTCACGTGATAATTATCTAGTTAAATCAAACTTTTCATCTATTAACACTATAAATCTATATCTGCAAGTTAACTAAATTATAAAGAGGGCACGTGGTGACAATGTTCTAGTCAAAACAAACTTTTCATTAATGAACGTATGGACACTATAACTGTAAATCTTGAAGTATTTGTAAATTCGTATTTAAGAAATAATCAACATTTTTTTAAACTAGTGACATCAGGCTAGCTTGTGAAATATAAGAATAAATATTTAAAAAAAATATATGTATTATATATATTTATTTCTTGAAATTGTTTCAATTAGACCTTGAAATATTGATTGAAGTCAAGCACATTTAGCACGTTCTTGTCGCAAACAACCACTCATTTTGCAAACAATGATGCTTTCGAAGTATTTCCAGAGTCGTGCTGCTTTCCAAAGGAGAACTGAAATTAAGGTTCTGAATATATACTGGGGTATATTTGGATAATAATAAAAATGGCTTGATGTCAGTTTTTGTCTTGTATGCATTTAACAGTAGTTATAGTTTGAATGTCCCATAGATTTAATGGATACCATATTTTCTAGTTTCATAAACTTTTGTGTGATATTTTAAGAAATTTCATTGTTTCAATTTCTTTGATTTCGCAATCATTTGTAAAATTAAAAGAAATACTTTAAATAGTTATTTTTTTTCTTTAAAAATAATGAAATTTTATGGTAAAAATGACAGTTAGAATACACACGTGGTAACACAATTCTACCTACACGGAGTCAACACTTATGGAATACATGTATATGTCGATTCAAATAAAATAAACATAACTTGATATGTTTTATTAAAAATGTAACAGAAAGGCAAAAACTTTTAATACAAGAGCAACAGTGCAAAGGCCGAAGCAACAAACCGCGATGGCATCACACGAAGCATGCAGAATACATTACTAGTACTAGTAGTCTAGAATCAGTAGATATCAAGTTATATCCACAGTACATTTTGCTCTGTATATTAACTGTATATACAATGGCTGTTCATAAAACCTGGCAAAGTGCTCTTATTTTTTTTTTGTCAATTTCACAATTTGTTAATTCGATTATTTCATTTGATTTGTCATTGATCAGCGGATGAGCGGCAACGCACTCCAGTTCATTTTTTTGAACACCCCTCGTTTGTAGATGTATTCCTTCATGAATCAATGAAAGCTCCGGAGTCAGATGTATTCCTTCACGAATCTATGGAAGCTCCGGGGTCAGGTGTATTCCTTCACGAATCTATGGAAGCTCCGGGGTCAGTTCTAGTTCTTCCACAGCATAATATAGTTTTCACAAACCGTCTGTAATGTGGATTGAACACACAGTAAATTACTGGGTTTATAATGCTGTTAAATACAGGCGTGCGAAACAATAACTGAAACCACGGCTCCAACTCAAACTTCGCTGTTTGGAGACGCCATCTTGAGTATGACCGCTACGTAGTAGGGTGTAAAACAGACCACGAATCCCACGGACACAACAAACATCATCACACTGATCGACTTCTCCGCCGCGTACGTATTCAACGATGCTCTATTTGCTGTATTGTTTGTGCCAGACGAATCCGAGCTTGTTGAGAAATTACGAAGTTCTGTGCTTCCGGAGCGACCACCAAATATTGCCATACGTAAAGCCAAAAGTCACCAAAATAACCACAGTAACTAAACTATCTGCGACGTGGAAGATTACAACGACCATCTGCAATTCGGCGGCGTTTGTATTAGTGCAATAACTGGCCAATCACTGAATCGTTCATACGAACTGTTACATTTACCGCCACCGCGTCATACGTCCAGAAATCTCGGACAGAAGTAACCTAAAGTTATGCAGACGAGAATGCCTACACAAATTTTTGCTGATTTTATAGAAATCTGCTGGCAACTTAGTGGTTTGCAAAGTCGTCTATACCTATCGATAGCTATTAACCATAATATTCCAACAGACAACATAACGCCACAGTGAGCGAAGAAATAAATAAGCTTGCACCCGACTCCAGAAATATAATAAATATTCATCAGTTCAATCACATATGCAAATACCAGCACGGAAACCAGCAAATCTGTACCGGCCAACGCTGTTATAAATGTATTTGTTGGCGTGTTCTTGCATTTATATCCATAGAATATAACGGTTAAGATATTTGGAAATATTCCTAGAACAGCCAGTACGACAGTGTAAACAATGGCGGGCGCTATCTGGCCCAGCATATGTTCATGAGCCTCCGCCAGTAAGTCATCTTCGCTATACTTATATGTAGCATTAGGCATCACCGTCGGCGTCGTCGTGATTGTCGTCGCCGGCGTCGTCGTGATTGTCGTCGCCGGCGTCGTCGTCATTGCCGCCGTCTTAACTATTATTGTTGCAGCAGCCTATGATTTATTCCTGAAAGTAGAACAATAATTTTGTTGAATATAACAAACTTGGTTATATATCAGGATTTTTTAAAAATCTAAAATTAGCTAAAACATTTTTTGTCCAATATATCACGCCTATATATACTCACTAACCTCCTATTGCCAAATGTATATCTATTTAAACATGCCAAAATAATATATTGAAAAGGGATTTCCTACCTTGGGCTTCGCACCTAGTTTAGACTAAAATAGATTTCCTGCTTAAAATTGCAACATATTTTGTGACATATTACATGCATCACTTGATTTCAGTTTGATTTCAATTTGACACGCTATACAGATTTACACGTAGTAAAATGGTTTCATCTAATAGTCCTAATGACGATGTGAAGGTCGTCGAGCAATATTTAATTGTTCACTATGTTTAGAATGGGGATTTCGTTTCAAGTTTACCAATCCACTCTAAATATCAATTTTGTCACGCTTTGGTGGATTTGACATTCGGATTTTATTTATTCTTTTTTTTTTGTTGATATGAACTTTATTTTTATATTAAAATACAAACATAGAACATATTGTATACAAATGCTATAGCTTTTATTTTAGATAACAAAACATACATAATTTTGATTACGTTGATATATGTTTTTTTTCTAGCATAATTATACGTATTTTTATTTTCAGTTTTGAGTCACGGTTATTTTTTTATCAACAGTATATACATGCAGTGCTGCCATGATTCTTAACTTCCGTGATATATTATTATTGTAAAGCATGTGCGTGCATTGGTGCGTGCATGGATGCGTGATACATTTGTTTTTGTTTTTGAGCCATTTATTGTTAATACGTACATACAAACATAACATGACAACATAAAAGTTCGATTTGAATTAGCATATATTTTTCATTCAATAATCAATCATGCATTTTTCATTAATTAATTAAGTTCTATAATTCTTTGTTCATTCATTCATTCATTCATTCATTCATTCATTCATTCATTCATTCATTCATTCATTCATTCATTCATTCATTCATTCATCCATCCATCCATCCATTCATATATTCATTCATTCATTCATTCATTCATTCATTCATTCATTCATTGTTTCATTAATTCATTCATTTATTCATTCATTCATTCATTCATTTATTCATTCATTCATTCATTCATTCATTCATTCATTCATTCATTCATTGTTTCATTAATTCATTCATTTATTCATTCATTCATTCATTCATTTATTCATTTGTTCACATTCATTCACTCATATGTTTTGTCATTCATTTGTCAGCTCAGTCATTCTTTTGTCATTCTTTTATTCGTTCGTATATACGTTTAGTGAGTGAAATACACATTTGTTCATGCACTCATTCATTTATTAACTCTTCTTCTGCTTGGTATATGACATATATGTCTATGTATCGCCTTCCTCTCATCTGCATATCATCTTACTAATAAGAATATGTATAATTAGATGATGAGTGGCGGCTTAAGAAAATGAGAGGATGTACAGTGAAGCCAGTTTGTATACAACCGGTTACCCATTCATTGTCCTTGTCGAAACGAAAGCCAAGGAGGTTATATAGGTAATGTCTAGTACGAACATTAAAATACACTGAAAGGAAAGAAAGTATACATTTTGGTTTTTAAAATTATTTCATTATTGGCTAAGTTTATTCATGTGATGGAATGTGAACTGATTTTTTCTTATTGTTTTGCTTTGAAATGAATTAAATGTTTTTTGGTTTTTTCTATTCAACAATATGATGAAATATAAATATACAAAATTTATATGCAATACATTTATTGTTCCTTGACCTGTCGACGTTTATAGGTATGTAAACTTTCTTTTTACATTCACTGTACATTCACTTAATATTCAAGTAGAATAGTGTAGGTTGCATGAAAAAATCGTGGATGTATCCTAGCTTCATCTACATACATAACTACTTTATTATTGAGCACTTCTTACTCGATTTATGTCGGTAAAGAATACATTATCTTACAGGTGTAGTTATCGTCAGATTACGCATTTGTCGTCTGCAAGTCTGATTTATACTTAATCGCAGTTTTATTTTCTTGCCTGGGATTTAGCCTTTGTAGTTGGTCTTTTATTGAGCGAATAATAATTGACGAGAGTGTATCAGAGTTGAATGACTTTTTGTCAAATTTAAAGCTGTTACTATATTTCCATATATGCCACTTGGCTTCAAATATTACAGTATTTAAAATATTTCATTTCATAGGAGGCTTGAAAAAGCCAAGCGCCATTGAATCGTAATTCAAATTGCGCGGTTCGATGTCGAGTATATCTATTAGATCATTAATTATCGGATTTTATTTATAAATGATTATGAAACGTTCTTTATCCAATTTAAATCTAATTTTATTTTTTGCCCTCACAGACCTATTACGGGGTGATTAAATGGATCACTTTTCAGTGACTGAAATTAAAAAAAAAAAAAATCATGTTTTTTATTCATGTATTTATTGTGAATTGGGTTTTACACCATTTTCAACACAATTCATGTTATATATGACATATCCAGTTTTACTGGGGGACGGAGACCCCAGAATGAATCTGAGTAGGACCACCGTCCTTCTGCAAATAACTGACCAAACGGGACTAAAATCTAAGGTCTCAGCGGTGAGGGATAAGTGATATTGAGACGGTCCCTTCGGTAACTCGGCCGTGGAGGACTCCATTACGTGAAATAAAAAAGAATTCCCCTCGAGCAGGTGAACATCTGACCAAATTTTTTAGTAAGTCCTTAAAGTGAATAGGAAATATAGAATCTAGAGCGGACACGAAACCATAGCTAAATCAAGGCTGAAAATACCGGACTTCGATTTGTGATATTGACCTTGAACCAACATGGCTAGGACGTGAGTTCTACACGTTGTTTTCAGGAGAAGAACATCTAACCCAACTTTTATGAAAATCTTTAAGCTTCAGAGCGGACACAAAATCAAGGTTGAAACGTTTGACCTTGAGGAGGCACAAAATCATGACAAACAGACAGACAGACAGACAGGCAGATAATTATACAATGTTGCAATAAAACGACAAAACTAACAAACTCATTTTCACATATAGCCTAAGCATTCACGATCTTTATTGTGAATCCACCGTGGCAGAGCGGTCAAAGGCGCCCGTCTCAAGATCACTTCACCTCTCACCGCTAAGGTCGTTGGAAAAACTTAACGTGAGAAACTTTAACAGACGGTGGTTCTACTCAGTCTGAGATTTTCCTCCACCAATAAAACTGGGTATACCATATATAACCTTAAATATGTTGAAAATAGCGTTAAATCCCATTAAAAAATAAAATAAAACACCTGAGCGTGAAGACGCTGTGTTTATAACACATGAAAAAACACGGAAATACACATACATGTACGTTTAATGCATATATACCCGGAAGAGTGGAACATTACTTACATGTAGTGTTTACACGAATACATATCGATGACATAACTAACTGTCCATGATTAAGTATTAATACTGAACACATATAATCACCTCAGTCACATTTAAAACCGTCGGCACCGTCTGTAGCTAGACCATAATAAATTGGTGTATATATTTCACTAGTAATTGATCACCCTATGTGTATTAATTTTCATAATCATTTTTTCTATCAGCCAGAAGTTACTTCATCGTGACGTAATGCTCAGTGATGCAGGCGACTTGGCACAACCCGGTTGTTGCGAGAACCTATGAAGTTGTCAACTACGCCCGTGTCTATAAATAAAAATGCTATTCAACTTAGACTTGCAATCAGGATGTGCTGTACAATGAGCAACACGATTTTTATCATCGAGCCAAGCCGTAAATGTTAATGTTGGATTGTAATTAATGAACCATAATGTATGTTACCGTACGTCACTTCCGGCTAGTAGAAAACTGAAAACTTTAGTATTGTCTTTGATGGCACTGACCGACATCGTATTTTATCGGCAAAATAAAAAAAATATAAATTCCCCATTATACTTTCATGTCTATTAAACTCTTTTTCTTTTTAAATGTAAAAACATGGGATTCCTAAACTGACCAATCAGCGTGCCCGTATGTCATTGCTATGTATCCTAGGACCATTTCTACAGTCTAGTATTTTTATCAGGGGGTGGGGGGAGGGAAAGGAGAGAGTGAGAGGGAGTGTGTGTGTGTGGGGGGGGGGGGGGGGGGAAGGGGCACGGAGCTAAAATAAATAAATTAGTATCAATTAGTTGGTAATTAGTCGGATTTTGAAAGCTCGAACGTGGCGAACTTTAAATCTAATTGTTCATGAAACCAAAGGCCTAAATATTTATATGTACTAGTTAACTGCAATCTGATTTCACCACATGTACAGTTGAACTGTGATATTTCCTTTCATAAACGCCTAAAGTGGATCACTTTAGTTTTGTCCTTATTAATGGATAGTCTCCATTTTTTTACGCCAGCAGTCCACTACATTAAGCATCTGTTGTAGAGCTTCTTCTGACGGAGCAGTTAATGCGACGTCATCGGCGTACAAAAGTATTGACAGAGTGTGAACACCGAGTTCGATACCACAGTCTAAAGCATTGATTTCAAGGGCAAGGTCGTTGATATATAAAGCAGAAAGTGTCGGCGAGAGCCGCCAGCCTTGCTTTACTCCAAGTTCGACGTCTAGAAACGGAGTCACGTGATCGTTTTCCTTAATAGCACATTTGACATTTTTTTTGTAAATAGACTGTATAGCATTTAACATTTTACCGTTAATCCCAACAGTCAGTAGTTTGGACCATAAACACTCTCTTTGTACAGTAACAAACGCCCTTCTCGCGTCAACGAAACACACATAGGTAGATAATTTATTTAGTTTTCTTTTATTAATGACTGTGTATAACGTATACACAGGCAACATCGCTTACTGAAATCCATTTTGCTCGTCGGGAAATATGTTGTTCTCTTCACTGCACTTAAAAAGCCGTGCATTTAAAATATCGGCGTATATTTTGCTTGGAATTGAAATTAAGGTTATACCTCTATAGCTCAATGGATCGCGAGGTTTTGTTGAATCAGCCTTTAGTAATGGTTTGATTAAGACACAATTCCAGTCCTTAGGGACCGTGCCAGTGTTTAAACTGAAGTTTATAATTTTATGTAATAATTCAATGCAAACTGGGTTTCGTAATACTTCTGTCGGTATGTTATCAAAATCAGGAGATTTTCTTAATTTGGCCCCCAAAACACTTTTTTCTACTTCAACTTTTGTTATTTCCATGTTTAAAGCATACGAATCACATTCTACCCTGGGAATATCATTATTCTGTATTTTGACTCTAATTTGCTCCAGATGTTCATTATCATAATGTAACTTATCACAATCACGATACAGGTTTTCATAATCAGATTTCCAACGCAAAATATCGTCATCAATATTTTTGGACAAGTGACCATTTGTGTCTTGTACTATTATTGGGATGCTGATTCTCTCATTTTGCAGGCCTATTTTACCATTGTCTTTCCAGAAACAACGACTATCGTGACCACTATTCAAATTTTTGATTCTATCCTGCTCTTTTACCTGATAATTACGTTTCACTTTTCTATTTAGTTTATCGAACAAGTTCCTCTGATCAGCATACGCCCCATTAAGGGTGCGCTTTTCCCGTTGACTCCCTTTACACTAATTACTCCTTTTCACAGGTTAGACCCCAAGCACTCTGAAGTTCATCGCACCAATAAGGTTTATTATAATGATTTCGATTTTCGATTTTTTGCTTGATTCAATTGTTTTTTGGGTAAGGTAGCCTCCATAAGTGCGCATGCGTGAACGAACTCGGACATGTTTTTATCGTTGGAGAAAAAATATTATAAAAATATTAAAATACTGGAAATAACAAGTGTTTTTGGTGTAAAATGGACCAAATTATTTGAAAATATGTGTTGAAACACTATTCCAATGAGGAATAAACGGAAAAAATCCAAAGAATCTCCTCAAAATAGTCAGACTGTTCAAAAGAGGAAAACAACAATGGCTCAAAATGGCGCGAAATTGCCACAAACACCGCAGCCTACATCACAAACTATCGGACATGGAGCAAATGGACAATACCAGGCAAGTCAACCATATATGACAACACCAATGTATCCGTGCAATTCGCCATTTATGAGCATGAATTCTGGGTCACCCATATTACAATCAGCGCCGCAAAACAATGATATTTTATCGGCAATAATGCAAAGGCTCTGTTCAATGGACCAGAAATTGGCCCGATTAGATACAATTCAGTCGACCATGAGCAATATAACGGAGAGCATTAGCAAAATGGATCAACATGTAGAGAAATTAGAAAATAAAATCAACGATCTGGAACATAGTGCTTCATTCGACAACTCAATAGTGAGCGAAATTAATAAAAAAAAAAAAGAAATTGAAGCTATGGTAACAAAAATGCAATCTTTTGAAAGAGATCAAAAAGTCAAGGAAACTGAGTTAAAAACAGAAATCATGGACATGAAATGCAGGAGCATGAGGGATAATTTACTTTTTTTTAACTTGAAAGAAGAAAGGGAAGAAAACTGTGTCACCAAGGTGCTTGACTTTATAGAAAAGGAGGTTAAAATCAGTAATGCTGCTACAGAAATAAAATTACAGCGTGCTCACAGGATCGGAGCATTCAGTCAAGCTAAGACCCGTCCAATTGTAGCCAAATTCGCTTGGTCAGCAGATAAAGAAAACGTAAAAAGGTCGGCTAGAAACCTAAAGGGAACCACATATGGCATCAGCGAGCAGTACCCAAAAGAGATTATGGACGTTCGCCGGAAACTCACGCCGATCATGAAACAGGCCAGACAGGAAGGAAAAGACGCGTATATCAGGATCGACAAACTATATATAGACAAGCAGTTGTACAGGGGAGATAACTAGGATAAATGTGAGAGTGAACTAAAGTGTTTAGCGTGGAATATTGAAGGGTTGACTATTGATAAAAGATCAAGCAAGGATTTTGTAAATTTAATTAATGATTATGATGTTATATGTTTTAGCGAAACATGGACCAACAAAACTTCAGATATCGACTTCAAAGGGTATAGTAATCCTATTCATTCGTTTAGACGATTTCAGCACCGGAGGGCAAAACGCTCTAGTGGTGGTATCATTATTTATATAAAGGACTCGATGAGAAAAGGTATTAGCCTTATAAAGAATGATTATGATTGTTTAGTTTGGTTGCACTTTGATAGATTATTTTTTAATATTGATGAAGATATTTATTTGGCAGTAACATATATAGCGCCAGAAAATTCTCCTGCTCATAACATGTATGATATAGATATTTTTAGAACAATTGAACAAGATGAAAATTATTTCCAAGATAAGGGGAAAATATTTATTGTAGGAGATATGAATAGTAGAGTAGCTTTAAAAACCGACTACATAGATAATGACAGAGACATTGAGCAATTTGATTTTCTCGAGGTAGACAATCCAATACCTCGTGCGACCTCAGACTTGGTATCAAACCGTTACGGTGAATATTTAATTGATCTATGCAAATCAACGAATTTACGTATTGTTAATGGCAGGTTACATCGGGATAAAGGTTTAGGTAAAATTTCTTGCGTAACACATAATGGACAGAGCCTAGTTGACTACCTGTTAACGGCCCACAATAACTTTGACACACTTTCAGATTTTTGTGTTCACAATTTTAACGAATTCTCCAATCATGCCCCAATCACATAACGCCTCAATATGAGTCACGTGATACAAGAGAATACATTTATTACAAGTGGAAACCCGAATTTAAAAACGATTTTATTAATGGCATTTCTCAAGGTATAAATGATTTAGAACAATCGCTATTAGATGGAATAGATAAGAACTGTAGTACTGATGAACTAGTATCGAGTCTCACTGACTTCATGGACAAAAATGCAAATAAATATTTCAGGCATACTGTTAAACCTTCGGGTAATTATTTTTTGTCAAATCAAAACAAAAATAAGTGGTTTAATGATGAATGTAAAAGTCGTCAATCACTATACAAGGAATATATTTTATTGTATAATATAAATAAATCGGATGCGAACAGGCAATTGATGCTACAATCGAAAAAGAATTATAAATATTATTGCAGAAAATGTAAATATGCGTACAATCGGAACTTAGGATATAAGATGAACGAAATGAGACGTAAGCGGTCAAAAGAATTCTGGAACATGTTTAAAACACGTAAAAAACAGAGTATCAGTGATATACCATTGGGTAAATTCTATGACCACTTTAAAAACTTATCATCGGATGTCACTATAAATCCTGATAACGAATGCGATGATTTCTTAGATAACTTCGATGGCTTTATAAATTCAAGTACTTTTTCTGAATTAGACAACCCCATTAATCGTGAAGAAATAATTTCTGCGGCTAAGAGACTTGGCACGAATAAATCAAGCTCACTGGATAATATGCTCTATGAGTACTTTAAAGAGACAATCGACCTAACAGCGAAGTCGCTGGAGATTTTATTTAATTATATTTTAAATACAAATAACTTTCCAAAAAATTGGTCAAAAGGAATCATTATCCCATTGCATAAAAAAGGGAGCATGAGCGATCCGAATAATTATCGTGGGATCACTTTGATAAGCTGTTTAGCCAAACTGTTTACCGTTATAATCAATGAACGGCTTAAAAAATGGGCAACACAGAACGACATTTTAACAGATGTGCAGTTTGGATTTAAAGCAAATTATAGTACAATAGATGCAATTTTTATACTTAACTCTTTTATCGAAAAGAATATCAATTCAAAGAAAAAATTGTATTGTTGCTTCGTAGATTTTAAAAAAGCCTTTGACTCGGTGTACCGAAACGGGCTTTGGTTTAAATCAATCAAACTTGGTATAGATGGTAAATTGTTAAATCTACTCAGGTCTATGTATAATGACATCAAATTATGTGTTAAACACTTGAATAATTTGTCAGACTTTTTTGATTGCGAGGTAGGGCAATTGCAAGGGGAGATAACCTCGCCGATATTTTTCTCGTTATTTTTAAATGACATTGAACTGTCTCTTCAAGGTAACACCGATATAGGAATAACACTTGATCAGCTATCTATTTATCTTTTGATGTTTGCTGATGATGCAGTGTTATGTTCAGAAACAAAAAAGGGATTACAAGCGTCACTTAATAATCTAGAAATATATTGCCACAAATGGAATTTAACAGTTAATACAGAAAAAACTAAGATCGTTGTATTTCGAAAGGGCGGGATGTTAAGTAAAAATGATAAATGGACATATTCCGGGTCAGAAATTGAAATAGTCAATAGTTTCAATTATCTAGGTATAGTATTGTCAAGCGGAGGGTCATTTATTAAAAACGCGAGCACTCTATCTGGTAAAGCCTTGCGGGCAATGAGTACCTTGCTTAGCGTAACAAAAACATATGAAATACCTATCAATATAATGTTTAACCTATTTGACTCATACGTTCTATCTGTCTTGAATTATGGTTGCGAAATATGGGGTTTTGATAAATCAGAGCAGCTGGAAAGGGTGCATAGAAAATTCTGTAAATGGACACTAAATGTAAAAATGTCTACAAATAGTTTATCCTTATACTCAGAAACGGGTAGATTCCCACTGTATATTGAAAGGTATATACGAATAATAAAATACTGGCTCAATTTACATAAAGAAAAAAGCCGAAATTGTGTTTTAAACACAATTAAAAATGTACAGAGACAAGAAATTGAAACAAACCACAATGCAAAAAACTGGTCTTCGAAAGTGCGAAATTTATTGTGCCAAAGCGGCTTTGCAGAAATATGGATGTATCCGGAATCAGTTATTGTAAACTTGTTCATATCTTTGTTAAGGAATAGATTAAGAGATATTCATATAAATCATTGGCAAGAAACTATTTTAATCCACACTTCGTTGTCTTTGTACAGAAATATCAAACATACTTACCAAATATCAGACTACTTGATAAAACTGAACAACAAAAAACATAGACACATTATTGCCAAAATAAGATTGTCATCTCATTGTTTGTACATAGAAACCGGACGTCACAGGAACATAGTTAGAAATGAAAGGAAATGTGTGCTTTGTAACAAAAACGATATAGAAGATGAATATCACTTTATTTTAATCTGTCCTTATTATAATGATATGCGAAAGCAATATATTCCAAACTATTATATCAATAAACCTAGTATGTTCAAATTCATTAATCTTCTGCAGTCAAACAAAAAGTCTGTCTTAAACAAACTTGCATCATATTGTATCAACGCATTTAAAATGCGAGAACAGGTGCTTAATGCAAACACCTAATTAGCTAATATTTTTGATTATATTATAATAAGTCATATGTTAATAACAAGTCAACCAGCCATGTTATTCACTCTCACTATAATTACTATTACCACCATAATTATTATTATTACTACCATATTTTCTAAAATGTTTGTATTTAATATTGATTTGCATGTGCCTTATGTATTTGATTATGTATTTATATATGTTATTTATGGTGAAAAGCTTTTGTAATGCTTAAGCCAAAATAAAATAATGTTCTGTTCTGTTCTGTTCCATTTCATTGACAATTAAATTTACAAAAGAGTCGTATGATGAGTTTGCGTCATGTTCGTTATTTAATTGACGTTCAATTTTCAAAATTACATCATTAATCATTGGCAATTTGTCTGTATCGGAGAGGAATGCATCTGTAACTTAATGTATGCGCGTTGTAGTGCATTTGCAGGTATAGTGTCTGTTGACTTTAATTTTGATAAAGCCAAAGACCACTTAAGCATAGAGTGTTCGGGAACTTTAATATTTCCCAGCATCTGTAAGTCATTTATGACATCGGACATAAGATGAACATGGAAGTCAGTAATATAAATCAATTGTTCAAAGGGGGCACCAATACGTAGTCTACCACTGACTTTCCCCGATGAGACACGTATGTGAAATCATGTTGACCTATTCGTCCATTAACCATACATAATCCACAATCTACTGGGACATTGGTCATGAAGTCGCCGTTGACGTTAGAGGTTAAATCTAAGACGTCATCATCCACGGCCGCTATACATTCACTATCGTCGCCGACTCTTGGTTTGAGATCACCACAAACGTACAGATGACCTTCATTCTGATATGCATGTACTTGTTCTAACAGTTTACAATAGAAAAGTTCGGGGTCAATAGTTCGCGTCGAATCGCTAGGGGGTAAATAACAAACGTAAATCACCAATGTTTCCCGCGATGTAAATATACTGGCAAGCTTTATCCATAAAACATCTTCAATAGTGTCGTCCAAAACGGTGATCATGAACGTATTTAATAAGTCATTACGAATAAATATGACTACTCACCCCCCCCCCCCCCCCCCCCCCGAGCCTCGTTTTTGCATTTTTGTAGCATGAGAGAAAAACGTATATCCATCAATATAAATAATTTCTTTATTTGTTAAAAATGTTTCCACAACATAAAATATGTCACAATTCGACAACTCGACAGCTCTTTTCCTAACAATATTGTTATCAGTATCTTTGAGCGACCATCCCCGACATTCCTGCATCCTGTTTTGACGCACTGGGAACATTTCACCACCAGATACACGATCCTTTTTCTCTTTACCAATTTCCTTAACTACTATCGTTATTGCGGGTATCACGGGGATAGTCATTTTCTATGGACACATGTTTATATTTGTTGCTATTCTTGAGCTCTCTTTTAGATTTCATCAGTTTCTGTTTTTGCTGAAAAGATTCGACTGTAGCGATGATCGGTCCAGATTGTTTGCCTTTTGGTATTCTTTGTTCAACCTTAATTAATTTGCAACTGTCTCGTAATAAGCACATAACTTTGTCATGGGTGACCTGCTTTGTTTCATTGTTGTCGCAAGGGATACCTGTAATTGTAACACGTTTTTTTCTGTTCCTCAAACAATGCCTTTTCACTGTTGTTACCGTTAGATTTTATTGCGTCGGCCTAAGACTTTTCAAGGTTTAACATTGTGTCCTTTAATTATTGGATTTCTGGAAGTATTAATTGCGTAATTTGTCAATTTCCGTTTTTACTGTTGATAAATTAAGTTCTGCAAAACGAGTACAAATCTTACCCTACAAGTCCATCTCTAAAGAGTACATTCTCTTAGTTAATTTTTCATGATTGAATATCTTGTGAAATGTTCGAAAATAAAACTTTAATACCGGGTAGTACAAACATGGGGTCATTTTGAGTGTTTACGTCGACCGCGGGTGCCGCCATTTTACCATTGTCCTTAACCGCCATATTGACAGCCATTACACTATTCAAATCCGATCCAGATTTCATTTTTTTGCCACCTGATTTTGTCAAATCACAAACGTCTTCCTCTAATGTCCTTTTAATAAATGAATGACTCATGATTTAAATTTAATTTACACTTGAATTTGGAGCGTAAAAGTTTGTAAACATGTAGGAATAGTTTTAATTTGTATAAGGCCAGTAAACCTGTATCACTTGTTCCGAGGTCATCCGAATATATATATGCAAAGTTTAAAAGAATAAATTATAATTAATAAAAATGTCCCAATATTTGCTGAAAAATAAGTATTTAAAAGAAATGCATTTTACAGGACCGTATTGGATCTTCATTTGATGTGATATTTGATATATCATGTATGCACACTGTTGATATAGATGAGTTGTTTTCATAAATGGGTTTAGTATTTTTAAAATTGCCGTGTGTCTGTTAATTACTCCCTTCAGCGGCGATTGTGATATGTTAACAACGCTAGCAAGCGTTCATTTATAGTTCAAACATTTTTAAATCAAAGATAATCGAGGAATTAAAAAAAAAAAAGATTTTATAATGTTTTCTGACTGCATCCATTTAATCACTAAATGGTACATAAATCTCTCTCTCGCCAAGGATGGAAGACGATGTTTGAACTACGAGTTGGACAGTAAATCATTTTATGACCTTCTAACTTAATTATGTGGAACTAAAGGTCGTGAGTTCGATCCTTCCCTAAAGCTGTGTAGTGTTCTTGAGTAAGACACTGTTTCCGCATGTGCTTAGTACTGCTAACCAGGGAGACTTCGAGCGTGATTTGTTGGCGACCATTTTGGCGGCCATCTTAGATTTGTGATCAAACGCCCGAACAACCGTTAGTAAGAAATATATTTTCGGACTCAGCATACATTTTACCTCTAGAAACAAGCATTTTTAAATAAAAATAAGGCAAAAGCATTAACAAAATGAGTATATTTGCAGAAAAAGTGATTTTTTTCTCATATTTTGGTAGCTACTTTGTGCCTCATTTAAATTGTTTATACTTGAATCAACCATATATTTTATTATTTTTTACCCTTAAACATGTCATACAACTTACAACAACACAATAAATCTAAATTTTAACACTTTGCAGTGTTTTATATCAGATTATATATTACAACATGAATTTCAATATTTGGCGGCCATTTTGGCAGCCATCTTGAATTTGTGACCAAACGCCACAACAGCAGTTAGTAAGAAATGGATTTGCGAACTCGGGGTAAAATTTACCTTTAGAAACAAGTCTTAAACCATTTGGACATAAATGGTAAATAAACACCCCCTTATCTCTGGTACTATGAACTGAATCAGCTATTTTGAAACTACGTCATTCTATTTTTAGATGGAACCTTCCGTATTAGGGGTGTTTGTAGTATGATAGCATATTTATATGTTACATAAGCTATAAAATAAACAAGATATCAATAGTAAGTTTGATGTACTACTTTCTGTTATAATAACGTAGTGCTAACGGTTTGAACTGTCAATCCAAATGTTGCGAGTTCGAGCCTTGTTTATGTTGATTTTTTTTTCAATTCATTTTCCATAAAAGTATCCTAGTGTACTGTTTCATTTTTTTTGTAAGTGTTGGTATCAACCTCTTCTCTACATACAATTCCTGTATATAGGTCTCACTTAAGAATTAACCCCCTTACATGACGGTAGCAAGGTTTTTATGCCAAAGAAATTAGAGCTGTGTAAAGCGGTTTGGCATTTTTTTTGTTAAAATACATAAAACGTCATTTCTTTGTGCATATTGGAACATTGGAACATTTTCATTATTTCTGCCAAGTTTGGATGACATTGGGAACTGTTTGGTAAAACCATCGAAATTGTGAAAAAGCAAACTGGTCAACCTCAAGTTTTTCCCCGCATGATTTACCCAACAGAGGACTATCTATGGGAACAGTGCACATTTAGAACCATTGATAATGTATCCAGTGTTCAAGAAGTTCATGTCTCTATATGCAGAACAGTACAAAATTAATTGTTGTGTGAGACGTATAGCGTTTCACCACACCAAGTCAGAATCATCTTAAACAATTCTGTCTGATCGTGGCTTCCGAGGAGCCTTTTATGTCGGTGCTGACTTGCTGCTTCTGATAATAGCTGACGTAATATGTACGTGTGCATACAATTTTGAATAAAACGTTGTAAGTAAATTTTCTCCGCGAACGTTGATTTTAACAAAAAATCGTTGTATTTTATTAATTGTGCAGTTGTTTTAACGGACAATAGTATAACACAGTTAATATTAAATATCAAGGCACTCTGGTACTTTTATGGCAAATAAAAATGCAAATAACATTCAACATATATAGATACGGCTCGAACTCGCGACATTTGGGTTGTCAGTAAAACCGTTGCCACTACGCTATCGGAACAGGCAGTAGTACAACAATCTAGTTTATGTTATAGTTTATGTAACAGATAAATCTTCTATCATACTATAAACACCCCTTATATGGTAGGTTCCATCTAAACATAGAATGACGTAGTTCCAAAATAACTGATTCGGTTTATACTTGTTTCAGAATCGAAGTTAAGTAAATAAGTTGTTCTATTTGCTACAACAAGGTTAACATGATATTCTGTCAGGGTGTTATAATTAATATATTTTTGTTCCTAAGCGGAACTCTAAATATAAATCTTACGAGACATAGTTTTTCTTCGATAAGATATTGTTTTTATGCTTTCCGTCTGTTAAAATCTGTGATTTCATATTTGTTATAATATATTCTTTTTTTTAATGGTAAAGGTTAAAAATTTGAATTAATATAAATTAACATGCTTTCACGTCTAAAATATTAAAAACTATATAAGTTTTAAGGCAAAGCACATACATTATAATTAAATATAGAATAGGTTCAGTGTATAAGCTACCTCAACGTATTATTTTATTATCTCCCTTTATCTTACATTTGCGCTTTTAATTTACATAACTTAATAAATAACTATAATTCATAAGAAACTATTGTACATGCTAATGTTTTATACGAGTTTTAGGATCAGTTTTATTCTTATATGTGTGTTTTCTTCTAAAGTTTGCATCTAATTTAAAACATATTTTATTGTATACATTAATAGATAATTTACTAAATATTATTATTAAGAAAAGGGAGGTAATAACATATTTTTGATGCGTGTACCGATAACAAAGAATGTTGCGTATGTGGAGGACAAGCTTTGTCATGAAGTGTTTTGACCGACTTGTGCTCGAACCCACGACCTTGTACTGGAACCAACGACCCTGTGCTCGAACCCATGAACCTGTGTTCGAACCCACAATCCTGTGCTCGAACCAGGCCCACGACCATGTGCTCGAACCCACAATCCTGTGCTCGAACCCACGACCCTGTGCTCGAACCCACGACCTTGTGCTCGAACCCACGACCCTGGGCTCGAACCCTTGTGCTCGAACCCGCGACCTTGGGCTCGAACTTAGGACCCTGTGTTGGAACCCACGACTCCGAACCAACGACCCTGTGCTGGAACCCACGACCTTGTGATCGAACCCACGACCCTTTGCTCGAACCCATGACCCTGTGATCGAACCAACGACCCTTTGCTCGAACCCACGAACTTGTGGTCGAACCCACGGCCCTGTGCTGGGACCCACAAACTTGTGGTCGAACCAACGTCCCTTTACTCGAACCCGAGACCCTGTGCTGGAATCCACGACCTTGTGGTCGAACCCACGGTCCTGCGCTGGAACCCACGACCCTGTGCTCAAACCAACGACCCTGTGCTCGAACCCAGAACCTTGTGGTCGAACCCACGACAATGTGGTCGAACCCACGACCCTGTGCTCGAACCCACGACCCTGTGGTTGAACCCACGGCCCTTTGCTGGAACCCACGATCCTGTGCTCGAACCCACGACCCTGTGGTTGAACCCACGGCCCTGTGCTGGAACCCACGACCCTGTGGTTGAACCCACGGCCCTGTGCTGGAACCCACGACCCTGTGGTTGAACCCACGACCCTGTGCTGGAACCCACGGCTCTGTGCTGGAACCCACGACCTTGAGCTCGAACCTACGAATCTTTTTAATGAATTTTATATACTTTGTACAAACGTTTTTGTATCATTTAATCATTGTTTTATTTGTTTCACATGGTGAAACTTCACAATTTAGTTAACTAGTACTATGATACCAGTAGAGCGCAATAAAATGCGATGGCGCGTTGTCGTCAACTTTACAGCAGGCGTATAACGAATATATTATGTAATAATATAACTTTTCAAAGGCACTTTATATTTGCATATAAAACGTTTTACTTATTTTTTATATCTTTTTTGAATTATTTATCATATTTATAGGCATTATGGTTTCGAATTATCCATTTCATTTAGTAATGGTCACCATTATGTATATATAAATATTTTATATTTATTATTTCCCTTTATTGCATTTTATTTTAAATGTCACAGACACCATTTTTTCCTGTACCAAGGGAGAGAAATCTCACTAAACTTTTTTTTTTACTCTCTTTGATTGCTTCCCTTACATATCTTAACGCGCGTCTTTCTGCATATGAAAAAAAAAGTTTGACCACGACACACGGGAATGAAAAGAAACACCTAAGAAATCTCCATTATATTAAATGGGTTTTACGAAATTCTACATTCGTTGTTGGTTTTTACTAAACCCAGGATTTCATGTTAGGGGCGTACATAAGCTGTACGTGTGTGTGGACCGTCAAGTTTTAGGTTTTTAAAGAGGGCGGGTTGGGTGTATAAATGTAGGTCATATTAGTGTTTGGTCGTTCAAGGAGCAGAGGAAGGGCGTGTACCGATTCTAGCATCGAAAGTTAAATATACCTGTTGGTGCGACGACGATAATGATTATTATTATCATAATGCTGTTGTTGTTGGTGTTGCTGTTGCTGCTGCTGCTGCTGCTTTTGATGATGTTTAAGCTGCTGATGCTGATGATAATAATCAAACAGAAAATGAAAATATAAAAATAATTATAATAAAAATAATAATAATAATAATAATAATAATAATAATAATTATAAAATAACAAAAAAATAAAAAAATAATGATAATAATAATAATAATAATAATAATAATAATAATAATAATAATAATAATAATAATAATATTTATAATAGTAATATTAATAATAATAATAATAATAATAATAAAAATAATGATTATAATAATTTTAATAATAATAATAATAATAATAATAATTATAATAATGATAATTATAATAAGGATAATAATAATTATGATTGAAATAATTATGATAAAAAAAAAATAATAATAATAATAATAATAATAATAATAAATATAATAATAATAATAATAATAATAATAATAATAATAATAATAACAAAATATCATTCATTATTTTACTTATACATTGTATCGGGAGGTTAAAAAATGAGAGCGGGCGGGGATGAAAATCCAGGAACTTGTTAATTTGTTATTGCCTTAGAATAAAATGTTTACATCAGTTCTGTTCTATTGAAGAAATGAAATTATTTTTTATGTATCTAGTTGTTCGGATTTTCTAGAACCGTGAATCGAAAGCGCCCCTGCATAACCTGAGAGTCATAATGCCGACTCCATGTCACGCGCTTGACCATTGATCACCTTCGTTAGATTGGGGCCCGCTTAGCGCCGGTAGCTCATCTAACTATCAATCCAGGTCGCGAGTTCTAATCCCCATCCGGGCATAGTCCCCGTGATGATTGATATACGACATTGCATCGCATTATCATTCTTCTCTTATATAATTACTGATTCAAGTGGGAAAGTTGTCAGTTACTTATGAAGTTTGGAGTTAAATGATCGTCTGTTTGCCCTAGACTCGGACACAAAAAAAATAAAACGCTAAACATTCAATTAGTCAATAATTTTTGTTAGTAAATGCTCGCTTGGGACTTTGAAAAATACCCACATCTACATAATATTATAATACTGAATTTTAATGAATTTAGCATTCTTTTTACAATCATGATTATTTATTGTGTTTCACGTTGTGAAACTTCAAAATTTGTTTAACTAGTACTATGATACCAGTAGAGCGCAATAAAATGCGATGGCGCGTTGTCGTCAAATTTGAGGCTGGCGTATAAAGAATATATTATTTACAAATATAACTTTTTAAATAAATTTAATATTTGCATATAAAACCATTTATTATGTTTATATATATTTTTTTGAATTATCTATCATATTTATAGGCATTTTGTGGTATATATGGCTTAAAATTATTCATTTCATATAGTAACGGTCAACATCCTATATAAATATTTTATATTTATTACTTCCCTTTATTTACATTATATTTTTTTTAAATGTCAGTTCTTGTACCAAGGGAGAGAAATCTCGCTTGAACGTTTTTTTTACTCATTTTGATTGCTTCCCTTACACGACACGGAAATGAAAAGAAAACACTATTGTTAAATGGGTTTTACGAATTATGCATTTTGTTGTTGTTTTTTTACTAACCCATGGACTCAACAACCAGGATTTCATGGTAGGGGATGGGGCGTACATTAGCTGTACGTGTGTGTCAATGAAGTCAAGTTTTAGGTTTTTAGAGAGGGCATAATATAGGTGGGTTGGGTGTATAAATGTAGGTCATATTAGTGTTTGGTCGTTCAAGGAGCAGGGGAAGAGCGTTTACCGATTCTAGCACCGAATATTAAATATACCTGTTGGTGCGACGACGATAATGATTATTATTATCATAATGCTGTTGTTGTTGATGTTGCTGCCACTTCTGCTGCTGATGATGATTATGGTGATGCTGCTGATGATAATAATAATATAGAAAATAATGATAATGAAAGTATAATGATAATAATAATAATAATAATAATAATAATAATAATAATAATAATAATAATAAAATTAATAATATTGATAATAGAAATAATAATAATAATACGATAATTATAATAATAACAATAATAGGTGGTAGAAGAAGAAGAAGAAGAATAAGAAGAAGAAGAAGAAGAAGAAGAAGAAATGGAACACAACAGCAAAATCATAGCAGTACATGTATACGATTTTGTAAAATACTCATCCATTTTAAGTACAAGTCTGTGAATTATTAACAAACATTTCAATATAGCGTTTATTACTAACAAGCGATCTTTCAAAACGAGTTTCCGAGGATGAATTTCGGTCCAAGTAGAGGTCTATAAGTTAGGCGTTCAATCCATCGCAAATGGTTGAATGGCATTTTTATGTGTAAAGAGAATACACGCATAAACAATATATTTTAAGTTATTTATAAATTGAATTACGAAAACCTATCATCAGCCTTTAAACAATCATCATACAGACGTAGTCTGGTCCGGAAAAATAATAATACAGACGAATGTCTGGTCCCGGAAAAATCATTATACAGACGAATGTCTGGTCCCGGAAAAATCATTATACAGACGAATGTCTGGTCCGGAAAAATCATTATACAGACGAATGTCTGATCCGGTGTCTGGTCCGGAAAAATCATTATACAGACGAATGTCTGGTCCGTAATAATCATTATACAGACGAATGTCTGGTCCGTAAAAATCATTATACAGACGAATGTCTGATTCGGAAAAATCATTATACAGAATAATGTCTGGTCCGTAAAAATAATAATACAGATGCATGTCTGGTCCGTAAAAAATCATTATACAGACGAATGTCTGGTCCGGAAAAAATCATTATACAGACGAATGTCTGGTCCGGAAAAATCATTATACAGACGAATGTCTGGTCCGTAATAATCATTATACAGACGAATGTCTGGTCCGTAATAATCATTATACAGACGAATGTCTGATTCGGAAAAATCATTATACAGAATAATGTCTGGTCCGTAAAAATAATAATACAGATGCATGTCTGGTCCGTAAAAAATCATTATACAGACGAATGTCTGGTCCGGAAAAAATCATTATACAGACGAATGTCTGGTCCGGAAAAATCATTATACAGACGAATATCTGGTCCGTAAAAATCATTATACAGACGAATATCTGGTCCGGAAAAATCATTATACAGACGAATGTCTGGTCTTGGTTCCAAAAACTGTACATAGTATCCTTTGTGGTATTTAATTTAAATGTATATATGCCTTCATTTCAGTCTATGTCTTTTGGATGCTAGCCTAAGGTAAGATTCGGTTAAAAAGTACAACATTGCAAGAACTTTTACAACGTATAGATCACATGTCATTATTGATAAAAAGTCATTTTTAAAAAAAGATAATTTTTTTTTGCAATGAATTGTCTCTTAATGTGCCATTGTTATATTTTAAAAGTATAATATAGCCCGCTCTAAATAGATTCAATTCAATTCAATAATTTTTTTATTCAGCATAAACATACAATATGTTTAGCGCCATTTCACCATTTTGGCGGTTTATACAATACAAACATATATATATATATATATATATATATATATATATACGTATGGGTATTTACAACACAAGTAGAAAAATGAGAGACAAATGAAAATAAAGTATTATACTTTGTAGGAATTATGAGTGTGTAATTATGTATGTGTAATTATGAATATTGTATAATACAGAACAGCATCATTTACTTACTTACTTACTTATTTACAGATTAACCTAGTACTTAATTGTTTAATAAGTACTGCCTGTTCACAATGTGACAATAGTTAACATCAGATTATAAACTGTTTATACTGTAGGGACCACTGACAACTACAGAACAATTAAGAGAACGAATAACTTTATACTGAAACACGAAACACTTAATATCAAGGACAATACATGTAAAACATATTGAGGACAGTCAAGACCCCATGGCTATACAACTAGACAATACAGGTTATTTCATCGTATTACTAATAAATGAACTATAATACACATTAGGAACATTATCTGTTAAATACAATTACCACCTGGGTTGGTATTCACCAACCATTCTCAAGAATATTCTTAGACTTGAACTCAAGAATGAATTTTGAAAATCACATTTAGAGAACATTCTTTGAGGCCATGCAATCTGAAATTAAATATTTTAACAATGCACAAAGTAACTCAAAATCACTAAATGATTTAGATGGCCGGAGTTCTTGATAAAAGTATAAAACAAAGAAGTGATTTGTTCGCCCTTTGCAATGCTCGATGTTAGTTTTCTATCAGTGTGGTCTGTATTCTGTAATGATACAGCTGCATGTCAATTTAATTTAATACATGCACCCGTTCAGAAGTTTTTAATCGGAAACCAATTAGACGGACAGACGCACACACATTTCATACAGACGAACGGAAGGACAAAAAAGGTGTAACAATTTATACCCCCATCACATCATTTTATAGTCATACACACTGTAAAACTGTAAATTGTTTGAACATTTAGCACGATTTTCATACCAGTGAGGGCTAATTCACAATCAGGTTAACCTAATCACTCTTCCCTGGTTTCCTGGACGGTTAACCAGCATTCGAGCACACCCATCTCTCCCAGTAACAAAGAGTCGCAATTTCGTATATCACTCACGACGGAGACTATGGCCGGGCAGCGATTCGAACTTCACGACCCCTATCTACTTAGCTAACTGGAACCGGCCATAGTGTAGAAATTGAGTGGGCTCTTTTCTTTACGAAATTTAATTTGTGCTTCCTTACAGCACTGTATGCATGTGACACATGAGATCCTACGCCAGTGCCACATTGTTAATCTCAGTTAGTGTGATTCCTTAATATTGGAACATACACTTATACCACTTTTTTTCTCTTGATTATGGACTGAGATGATTCCCCATAAAAGAATTGATGAAGCACAGTGATGCAATTTCAACTAGTGACACAAAAGTCTAACATTGATGGAATAAAATGCACAGACAGTGAAGACCAGCTGTTAGATAGCTACACCAGTGCGACAGATTATGAACCAGTAGGGGATGGTATCCAGCTGCTGTGGTAACACCTCAACTCAAGACTGATATATGATACTATCCTATGTTAACTTGTTAAAGTCATGCTGGTTGTTTCTGATTGATATGTATACTATAATCTGTCAAGCATTTACAACCACCATAGGATGGTGACAAAAACAACAAACAACAAACAACTTCTGTAACCAATGACCATAATTATCGCATATGGTAGTTAAATTTTAACACTATCAAAATTACTTTTTCTCAGCCTCTGAAAAGTAATGCATTCATGGTCTCGTGATCAATAAAAAGGAAATGGTAAAAAATCCAAGTTATCTTGAATGATATTAGTGGCTGTTCTGGGATTATTTTATGTTATAATGCTTTTAAGTAAGGATGTCAACGAATATTCGGATATTCGAATATTCGGTTATACGTCCGAATATTCGAATGTCATATTGATATTCGAATATTCGCAACAAAAAAAATATTAAAAAAATATAGTAAATTCAAACTGTTTTCTTTATTTATTTTCAATTTCAATATTTTTGCCACAAATGGTTTTGAAAGGTGTTATATCAACCAGGTTAAGACACGGTAATTATCGATTTCCTCCTAAGACGAGTGTCAATTGGACGTTGTCAAGGTGATAAGGAGTCCTGGTCGGTAATCCTTTAATTGTTTGCCTTAGGCAATTTTAATCATCGATCTGCCTTTACGGTCTGTTGTAAATCACCCTGTTTTGAAAAGGTGAGAGCAAGTTTGTTTATTTACCAATCTTATACCTAATTGAAGAGCACACTTCTTTGATTTGAAGGCCGTTTATGTACTTGTGAATAATAAATGCGTCAAGTAGTAGACGAATTTACTTATATATATATATATGTATGTATATATATTACTTTTTTTTATGTTTGTTTTTCAATTTCATTTATAAATAGTTAATTAGTTATAAACTATACAAACATACGAATATTTAACTTAGTAAAGCTAATATAACATAGCATTTGTTAATTTATTATTATTAACTATGCATCATTGAGTTCCACGTCATGTTGAATCTTGACGACAATGATATTCCAATTGTTTGCTTTTTAGTATTTATACATCAGCACCGTTTCCGCTGAACGAGAAAGTAACAAATATGGCGAGTAAAAACGTTCGGGATAGAAAGTTGATTATTATTTATTTTTTAGATCTTGACCGAATATATTCGAATATTCGTTCGAAAGAATGACCGAATATTCGAATATCAATATTGCCATTCGTTGCCATCCTTACTTTTAAGTTATTTGTTGCAACTGTATAAGAATATTTAAGGCTTAGTGAAAAACAGTAGTGTACTACTGGACAACCTCAGCATATATTTTGCGGTTATGTCCACCAAAGTTTAACACAGAGATGTACAGAATCATTAACAGTTTTTTAAGTAGCAAATTGATCATTTTGGTGACGAACATTTAACATACATGAAGAGTTTGATGAACTTCTAAAATAGAACCAAGAACACACTGTGTAGTGTGCGGCCCTTGTATCAGCTGATCTAGCAATGCAAATATATAAACAGACAGTATCGTGTTTTTAAGGGTATAGTTTTTTCTCGATCCAAGCATGCTTTTACAAAATAACTTCCCTGACAAACAGTCAACGCATATGGATTTAACTTCACAAAGTTTTATAAACTTGGCACACTTCTCTCAAAATACTGAATGTTGAATATATGTTTCTTTTTTTTTGTTACTTACGTCCGCCATATTGAATTGATCCATTGCTGTCAGCCATTTTCATCATGGGCCTGACCTCATTTTTTTATTGTTAGGACAGGGGACAAGACTATCGATAAACATTATTATTCTCTTAAACGTTAAGGACTTGGGTTTGAACCGGGAAGTACATATGATATCAGTGTTGACACAAGTATAGGATGCCTGCAATAATTCACAAGATAGAACAGCTACTCTATGTAGACAACAGCCGAATTGCTACAACGACTGACTAAGTCAGTGTATGATGCACATGGTGGTGTGTGCGTGCGTGCGTGCGTACGTACGTTTAAGTGTGTGCGTGCAGGCGTGCAAAAGCATCTGTGCGGCCGTGTAGGTTGGTAACAAGCGTGACACATCTGAATAGACAATCGTGAATGTATTCATTTATTCATTTAATAGCATATTAATATACACATTCTGTATGTATATAGGTGTACCAAAGTATATTCTGGAAAATAAAGAAAATTGTCATTCACAATACAAAAATGACATGTTTGTTTAAACAAAGTAACTGGTGCAGCGATTATACTCCGATTTATTTTTAATAGAAACATCAATGGAAGCTTACTGGTTCATAGTTGTTGTGATTTCTTGCTGCAGATGAATAGAGCAAAAGTTGGCATAGCCTATGCTGCAATAAGACATCACTGGTATTAAAAATGTGACTTTTATAGGATTTCAATATAAGCATGTATTTATGAGCATTTTAAGACTCAGGGTGTCACTGTACCCTCTTTTAAAAACACCAACGTGGACAACCTACCAGTTATTGTGCATTTTAATGTGTGTATACATTCCTGCTATGAAAAAAAATACTTTAAAAAAAATTCTATGTGGAATTTTTTTTTTACCAGTGAAATCCTAGACCTTATTATATATAGAACAAAGAACAAAATTCAACTGTGTAGTAAGATCTTAAAGATATCCTGATACATACATGCACTCTCAAAATGAAACGATGAAATATTACTATGGTCTAGACTGGTGGAGAGAACATATCTAAGATACTTAACTGTTTTTGTTTGTTTTTTTAAATGTCTACCAGAATCAATAAAATAACTTATTCCCCCAAACGTATTAAGATTCCATGTTTATACGCTTGTACAAACTCGTCCAAGTATGACATACTGAATATGAGTGAGAATGGGTGAAAGAATAATTCAAAATGTTTAGATATATGCTAACATTGTACAGTGTGCGATGGGGTGACAACGACCTGTAACACACTTATTGACGGGAAAATAAAAGCATAACATTATAAGCATTGCTGTTCTGTTCATATTCCTTCATATTGGAATCACATATGGGGCATAGTACTACCAATGGAGACAGGAAATGCTTCCGCGGTGTAGTCGCATAATGGCGGTTATAAATAATCATTGATTCTTCTTCTTTAAAATGCATTTTCCTTATTTTAGTGTCATTTTGTTATTTGAATGGAATTATGATTACCAGATTTCGGAGTTTACTTTCACTTTGTCAACAGTGTACATACTAAACAGAACAAATATCTTATATGACACATGGCCCTACTTTTCACATCATGTTTTGGTAATGCAGAGGATGACCAACAATAAAATGTTAGATTTAATTTTTTTAATTTGGGACTCTCTTATGAATTACAAGGCATGCAAAACATTTCTATATTTACTATACAGTAAAGAACAAAAATCAATGATAGGCTTACACCACGAAGTAAGTGTTGTTGTTGCTGCAGCTATTATGAAAACGAAACAAAAGTAGTACAAAACGAATTAAAACCCTGATAACGCCATTAATTATATAAATCGAATATACGGGTAATCACATGCAAATAAACCAACAATGAACATTTCTTAAAAATGTGTTTATTACAACTTCTTTTATACTAGTAAGTTCGACACTAGATCAAAGGGAGAGTCGCTCTTCGTGATCCAAATATAGTTTTGTACATTTAGTATAAAGGCCACCTTAGACAACGGTACAAACACATGTCACAAGATGAACACTCGACTAGAAGACAACACAACATGTATTGCATTTATATTAAAAATATTGCAACTGACATTTTGTTGGCAAATGAAACCGACGACGAGGAAGGGAGATAATTTGACAACATTTGCGAAGGGAGATAATTTATTAAAAAATGTAGTTCCGGCAAGAAATGGTTATTTCATTGTATAAAACAGCTGGATTATGAGTTTTTATTATACTGCTATAATCCATTTATCTTTAAACGAACCCTATGGCAACTACTCTCTAGATTTTATATTATTAACATGTTGCGGTGCATCCTGGGCCGTGTTTATGACGGTTAATCATGAGTATATTTTATTTGAGTTATGGACATTACATGAAATGCAACAAATTGAAAATGTCCTTATTCAGTACAGGTATAAATGTCTCTCAAACACCATTCGTTAATTCACACGAGTGAAATACAAACTCGGACCAGAAGGACATCCAGATGCGTTTGTTGCCCTTTAATGTTCGACACAAACACGTAATTTGAGTCCGTAACCAATGACAACAGAACTGACTTGTCGCTCTCCGTCATGTGATCTCCTAAGCCAATTACAAAAACGTACACATGTTCATTAGCCAAAGAGGCGGGCTCTTGTTTCAGTGCATTGCTGATTTCAAATTTTCCGTTTGATAATATTATTACAATTTTCCGCAGTTTGTCTTCCGACAAAACGCTGCTATTTGTAAACATGTGTTTTCGTACATGTTTCAACGACTCATGAAGCCTGTTGCTGTATTGACAACTGCTTGATCTTCTGTCACATGTTTGTGATGGGAGAACCAGCGTCAGTAGAAACGGTAACCACGTTGCTCTTCCAATGTCGCCATCTAGTTTACGTAACTCTGTCACACTGTCGCCGTAAGTTGCCAGACCAATTCTTATGCTGTTGTTTTGTTTGGTGTCAATGGGTTTGTCAACTATGTAGGTAAAACGTCTAAACCAACATCAAAATCTGTTCCAGTGATGTTTGCACCGACGTCCAGAAGGAATACTGCTTCTGAGGACGACGTGTTTAGGCATTCTGGCAGATAAGAATAAAATATTAAATATTCTAGAATAAGTTACAAATAAGGTAAATATATATATAAAATGTTCCCATTGTTTTAGTGGCTGTATCTGTTAAATGCACTGCCCCTGTTGGTTATATAGCACAAAAGATACAGCTACCAGAACAGCAGGAACAGAGTTAATATAATGAATAATTACAATAAGCACAATGCAAACATAGATAAGAACAACATGGGCCACCGTATTAAAACGGTAAGTAGCCGAAAACGTCAGAGAGGAGCCTAAACCTTGTTAACGGGTGTACATATCATAGCTCTTCCGCCCTCATCATATTATAAGGACCAGGAACCAGGGGTTCAAAATGGTAAAAGTTCCATAGAAAATTGACAGTGGTCGTTCAAGTTGGTATGAGTGTGAAAATGCACTTTACATGTACTATTACAATGTGAGGAGAATATATTTTCCCAGAGAGTGGTGAAAAAATTTGTGGACTGGTAGCTATAACACACAGATGGGACTTTTTCTTAGACGGTAAGAATTTTGCATAGTTTAGCTGATTTGAACCCTGTATGTGAAATGGGGACATCTAATTTCTTAGACGGTAAGAATTTTGCATAATATGACTGATTTGACTCCTGTATGTGAAAAAGGGACATCTATTTTCGGTGTAAGAAAAATTGTGAAATTGGAAGCAGTTAATGCCCATGTCTTTAACTTTTTTTTGTGTTCTGCTTGAATTGAATATGATTCCTGGAAATTCTCACGGAGTTCAGAGTTCAACTGTAAGTGTGACAGTCTATAGTGCTAATATTACGGTCTATGTAAAATTAATGGTGGGCCAGCTTCATAAGACAGGAAAGTATCTCCGTCAGACATTTTAAATACAAGTCAAAGTCTAAGACAATTAGTCGAGTACTCTCTGGAGCATTTGCCACATTAGACATTCGATTAAGTAATTATCGTAGATTTTAATCTTACCGTCACAAGTGAAGTGCACCAGCTGTTTGACGACCGAATACAGGGCGTTAAAGTTGTGTACAGAGAAAACGTACTCTCGAGAATATGTATCCCCCGGGGACGCAATGTCAAGTAATTCTTGGTGTGAAACTTCTGTGCCGATGCCTATAAGAAAGAAAAGTTGATGTAAATTGCTTCAAAAAACACTTTACCGTATTCAATAAACGGTAGCTCGTTTTAATATCTCATTATTCTAATTACACTTCCTTATCGCATTTGTCTTTAACTTTAATATAATAGAAATGTATCAAGCATGTTACACCAGTACCATTATTCATACAACATTCTTTATGATTAATAGCATGTTACACCAGTACCATTCTTCATACAACATTCTTTATGATTAATAGCATGTTACACCAGTACCGTTCTCCACACAACATTCTTTATGATTAAAAGCATGTAACACCAGTACCGTTCTCCATACAACATTCTTTATGATTAATAGCATGTTACACCAGTACCATTCTCCATACAACATTCTTTATGATTAATAGCATGTAACACCAATACCATTCTCCATACAACATTCTTTATGATTAATAGCATATAACACTAGTTCCATTCTCCATACAACATTCTTTATGATTAATAGCATGTTACACCAGCACCATTCTCCATACAACATTCTTTATGATTAATAGCATGTTACACCAGCACCATTCTTCATAAAACATTCTTTATGATTAATAGCATGTTACACCAGCATCATTCTTCATAAAACATGCTTTATTATTAATAGCATGTTACACCAGCACCATTCTTCAAAAAACATTCTTTATGATTAATAGCATGTTACACCAGTACCTTTCTTCAAAAAATCATTCTTTATTATTAATAGCATGTTACACCAGTACCATTCTTCATAAAAACATTCTTTATGATTAATAGCATGTTACACCAGTACCATTCTTCATAAAAACATTCTTTATGATTAATAGCATGTTACACAAGTACCATTCTTCATAAAACATTTTTTATTATTAATAACATGTTATACCAGTACCCTTCTTCATAAAACATTCTTTATGATTAAAAGCATGTTACACCAGTACCATTCTTCATAAAACATTCTTTATTATTAATAGCAAGTTACACCAGTACCATTCTTCATAAAACATTCTTTATGGTTAATAGCAGGTTACACCAGTACCATTCTTCATAAAACATTCTTTATGATTAATAGCATGTTACACCAGTATCATTCTTCATTAAACATTCTTTATTATTAGTAGCATGTTATACCAGTACCATTCTTCATAAAACATTCTTTAATATTAATAGCATGTAACACCAGTACCATTCTTCATAGATTATTCTTTATGATTAATAGCATGTTACACCAGTACCATTCTTCATCAGATATTCTTTATGATTAATAGCATGTACACCAGAACCATTCTTCATCAAACATGCTTTATGATTAATAGCATGTTACACTAGTACCATTCTTCATAAAACATGCTTTATGATTAATAGCATGTTATAACAGTACCATTCTTCATAAAAACATTCTTTATGATTAATAGCATGTTACACCAGTACCTTTCTTCATTAAACATTCTTTATGATTAATAGCATGTTACATCAGTACCTTTCTTCATAAAACATTCTTAATGAATAATAGCATGTTACACCAGTACCTTTCTTCATAAAACATTATTAATGAATAATAGAATGTTACATCAGTAACTTTCTTCATGAAACATTCTAAATGAATAATAGCATGTGACACCAGTACCTTTCTTCATCAAACATTCTTTATTATTAATAGCATGTTACACAAGAATCATTCTTCATAAAACATTCTTAATGATTAATAGCATGTTACAACAGTACCTTTCTTCATAAAACATTCTTTACGATTAATAGCATGTTACACCAGTACCATTCTTCAAAAAACATTCTTTATGATTAATAGCATGTTACACCAGTACCTTTCTTCATAAAACATTATTAATGATTAATAGCATGTTACACCAGTACCTTTCTTCATCAATCATTCTTTATGATTAATAGCATCTTACACCTGTACCATTCTTCAAAAAACATTCTCTATGATTAATAGCATGTTACATCAGTACCATTCTTCACAGAATAGTCTTTATGATTAATAGCATGTTACACCAGTACCATTCTTCATAGAAACATTCTTTATGATTAATAGCATGATACACCAGTACCATTCTTCAAAAAACATTCTTTATGATTAATAGCATGTTACACCAGTATCATTTTTCATTAAACATTCTTTATGATTAATAGCATGTTACACCAATACCTTTCTTCATAAAACATTCTTTATGAATAATAGCATGTTACACCACTACGATTCTTCATAAAACATTCTTTATGATTAATAACATGTTACACCAGTACCCTTCTTCATAAAACATTCTTTATGAATAATAGCATGTTACACCAGTACCATTCTTCATAAAACATTATTTACGATTAATAGCATGTTACACCAGTACCATTCTTCATAAAACATTTTTTACGATTAATAGCATGTAACACCAGTACCATTCTTCATAAAACATTCTTTACGATTAATAGCATGTAACACCAGTACCTTTCTTCATAAAAACATTCTTTATGATTAACAGCATGTTACACGAGTACCATTCTTCATAAAAACATTCTTTATGATTAACAGCATGTTACACCAGTAACATTCTTCATTAAAACATTCTTTATGATTAATAGGATGTTACATCAGTACCATTCTTCACAGAATATTCTTTATGATTAATAGCATGTTACACGAGTACCATTCTTCATAGAAACATTCTTTATGATTAATAGCATGTTACACCAGTACCATTCTTCTTAAAACATTCTTTATGATTAATAGCATGTTACACCAGTACCTTTCTTCATAAAACATTTTTTATGAATAATAGCATGTTACACCAGTACCATTCTTCATAAAACATTCTTTATGAATAATAGCATGTTACACCAGTACCATTCTCCATAGAACATTCTCTACGATTAATATCATGTTACATCAGTACCATTCTTTATGCTTAATAGCATGTTACACCAGTACCTTTTTTCATAAAAAAACATTCTTTATGATTAATAGGATGTTACATCAGTACCATTCTTCACAGAATATTCTTTATGATTAATAGCATGTTACACAAGTACCATTCTTCATAGAAACATTCTTTATGATTAATAGCATGTTACACCAGTACCATTCTTCTTAAAACATTCTTTATGATTAATTAGCATGTTACACCAGTACCTTTCTTCATAAAGCATTCTTTATGAATAATAGCATGTTACACCAGTACCATTCTCCATAGAACATTCTCTACGATTAATAGCATGTTACACCAGTACCATTCTTTATGCTTAATAGCATGTTACACCAGTACCTTTTTTCATAAAAAAACATTCTTTATGATTAATAGCATGTTACACCAGTACCATTCTTCATAAAAACATTCTTTATGATTAATAGCATATTAAACCAGTACCATTCTTCATAAAAACATTCTTTATGATTAATATGTATTTCTAATAGAATGCGCCTGCGCATGAACACTTGTCCCTCACCGTTGTGGGTTCGGCACCAGTGTTGAAAGTTAACCAGTGAGAAAGTTAACCAGAGAAACATTGCAGAACACTTAGTATCATTATTCAAATGTAAAACTGGTTATCATATATACATTTCTAATAATTATTGATAACATTAAACCGCATTAAAATAGATAGAACTTATTTGTTAAGTTCATGACCGACCTATTGCAATAACTTTTGTAACTTTCGCTTTTAGAGTCACGTTGTCCCCGTTGTCTTTCAGAAAGAATTCAACTTTTGCATCCGGAAGAGTAAGTAACAACTGCTACTTGGAAATCTCTTTCGCCGATGATAATATAATCGACAAAATGAATGATGAAGTCGAGCTGCCTGGTGAAGTCTGCATGACTCTGGCTGATTGATGAATCTAACACAAACACTAAGTCCGCAACAGTCGGTTGACATATACCTGGGGAAATAACGACACCGGTCTGATTCACATTGGTCACCACGATAATGATACATATAAGATAAAACGTGTCACTTAACAAAATTATACAATATTACACATATATGCTTACTAACATACGACTATAGACAGATATATATTATTTTAAAATAAATACAAGTTTGACATTTCAGTCTTGTTTCACCTGAAGGCATGTACTTGTAGAGCAATTGATTTGTTCATGACATGTACCGTACTGGCATGGGGTACTTACACTCTCGTTTACGCCTGAAAACAAAAATAAAGCATCGTAAAAACAATAAAGACGGAAAACTTAAAAAATAAATCAAGTAAAGCAATATGTATTAATCAAGTGATAATATAAACAAAGTCACTATTATGAAAATATTGCTTTTCTTGCAGTTACCTCAATATTTGAACATGATAAACTCGAAATACAGGGAAACTTGAAATTTCAAGATCGAGTTAGCACTACATTTCTGAATGCATTGATAAAAGATTTGTAAAATTGGCGCCCAAATGGGAGACTGTGACTCATATGTATTCAGAGAAACATTACCATGATGTCTGATCTCTACGGGAAGTTGAGGACGATTTACAAATTTGTTGAAGAATATTTCATGGTGTAACCCGTAATATATGGCAGCAATCAGACAAGTACAACCCGTGTCGGTAGGGTCCAGGGGTTTGAGGCCCGCACTGAAAGTATATTTGTCTCGTCCTGTTACTCACTCACCTTCATTGCATATTTCCCCAGTGTAACCTCCATGGCATTTACACGTGGAACCATTTGTTAGGTCCAA
Source organism: Panopea generosa (assembly GCA_029582155.1). Taxonomy (NCBI): domain Eukaryota; kingdom Metazoa; phylum Mollusca; class Bivalvia; order Adapedonta; family Hiatellidae; genus Panopea; species Panopea generosa. The sequence continues at coordinate 46,575,050 of CM055904.1, read as the reverse complement.
ACAATCACCATGGTAACAAAGTCCAAGGTTGCACTCATTTATATCTGGAAATATCGCAAAACTAAAGTATTGGCAAGAAATATTGTATATAGTGAATAGTTTTGGCCTCAATAAATGGTCTTTAAGTATGTTTTTCAAAATTCATTTTTGAGTTAAAGTTTAAGAATTTTGTTAAGAATGGTTTGTGAATACCAGCTCAGGTCTAGGATTTATAGCTATACAGGCATGTTATGTGTCAGACAGTGCAATTATCAAGTTTATACTTTGTTTGCAATATAAATTTCATGGGGGAATTGTATTTCTTGCTAGCATTTTCTAAACAAATAAGTTTTGTAATAAATATATATAAGAAATGCGTTGTGTTTTAGCTTAGATTCCCAACATATACACGGAAGTCGAATATAATTACACTTTTCATTATTGAATTTTACGAAAACTTAATGTCAGTCTTAACGAATAAGAATGTCAACAACTCTGTGAGGTGTGTTACTGTTTGTTATCTGTTTAAATGTCAATATGTACGCGTTCTATATCGTCTAGGTTGTCATATCCCCATACTTCGCAAAATAATTTAGAATGGTAAAAAATGGTAAGACAGTTTTAGCCGAAGATCTATGAGCAGGTTTAAACTGTATACTCGTCTATGCAGTAAAAATATTACCCTTTCTGTGCTACAAGAGGTTTCCTATTATGTTTTACTACCAATTGCGCGGATATATACAAACATACGGATCCGTCTCAGTAGCGCGGATGAATACATACATACGGATCCGTCTCAACAGCGCGGATGAATACATACATTCGGATCCGTCTCAACAGTGCAGATAAATACATACATACGGATCCGTCTCAACAGCGCAGATGAATACATACATACGGATCTGTCTCAGTAGCGCGGATGAATACATACATACGGATCCGTCTCAATAGCGCGGATGAATACATACATACGAATCCGTCTCAGTAGCGCGGATGAATACATACATACAGATCCGTCTCAACAGCGCGGATGAATACATACATACGGATCCGTTTCAACAGCGCAGATGAATACATACATACGGATCTGTCTCAACAGCGCAGATGAATACAAACATACGGATTCCTCTCAGTAGCGCGGATGAATACATACATACGGATCCGTCTCAGTAGCGCGGATGAATACAAACATACGGATTCCTCTCAGTAGCGCGGATGAATACATACATACGGATCCCTCTCAGTAGCGCGGATGAATACATACATACGAATCCGTATCAGAAGCGCGGATGAATACAAACATACGGATCCGTCTCAGTAGCGCGGATGAATACAAACATACGGATTCCTCTCAGTAGCGCGGATGAATACATACATACGGATCCGTCTCAGTAGCACGGATGAATACATACATACGGACTCCTCTCGGTAGCGCGGATGAATGTTGTGTTCAACCCTGATGTGACAGGATATCGGACACCCTAGGTTCAACCTTATATATACGAGATATTTTCAAAAAGTAGTAGGACGCATTTAATGACAATAGAAGATGTGTCGATATATCCATTGATACCATTGGTTTGCATGTAACGCTCTCAATACAAAAATTACAATGTCGTTCTATTACTTTTGGGACATACTTCGTATCGTATATACTGTAAAACACTTTAACTTCCAATGGACTTAATTTACTCGGATTTGTCATTTTCGCGAAATATTGATTTCGCAACTTTGAAACTCGGGAATAATAGCGAAAATAATGTTCCTGCTAATAAAAAGTGTTTTACAGTTTTTAATTCACTCGAATAAGTTACGGCGGTACTTACGTTATATTTTGTATTCTTTGTTTTATACTTGTCTTGTTATGGTGCGTATTCAGCTGGTATATAGACGAGAGTAGGGACCCAAATACAACTTGTCCGATCTGCGTCTTTGTTTGACCGATAGCAAACACGTCAACAATGTCAGAGACGAAGCTTAGTGTTTTTCGAAATCCGTAATATCCTACACTGCCCGACACATCTAACAGGAAAACTATGTCTGCGGCTTTTGTAGGTGAACATTCTGCAATAAATTATTATTATTATTATTATATCACATTTATATAACGCTCTTTCCATGCGTATGGCACGTTCAAAAGTGCTTTACAGCTTACATTCAACAAATACAGAAACAACAAACATAAGACTAAACTAAACAAATTAAAATAAAATGGCTATAATAATAACTTATTCACCTAAGTACCCGAGTACTACGTTTATTTCTACTTTACTACTACTACTACTACTACTACTACTACTACTACTACTACTACTACTTCTACACAATTATGATGAGAAAACTAGAGGCCATGTTGCATAGTAAAGATTTTCTTTCTGTTCAATGTGTACACTGTTGACAAAGTGAAAGCAGACGTCATAAATCATGCTACCCAAATTTCTAAGCATTATTAACTAAATTCGCAATTCAAACATGAAAATGCTTTCAGAATGTTTCAAATACATATAACTCTATATATTGGTAATTATCATTAATAAATATTAAAAATAGCGTATTCTTTACCTTCTGCTGATGATACAGATGAAAGAAACAATAACAATCCAGAAAACAAACAACCAGCTCTGATTAGAAGTGAACCCATATTTATCCGCTCTAACACCGTTTAAAATAAAGTTTAGATATCAGAGTTAGACAACGTAAATGAGTTATGTAACATTATAAATTTCAATCGGGGAATTTTCCAAAGTGTAGGAAGCAAATGTGTTTATAGACACAATGAACGCCGATTGCGAAATGTTGAGATAAAAATAAATAATAAATTATATTTGTAACGCTACTCGTTCATTCAAAATATAACACTAATTTATTTTTTAAGATGACATTTCATACAATTAGATATAACCAAAAAGATTTTGATAAAGATATCCCATGTAGACAATGTGTATACATTATGGTTGTACACTGGAACAAAACATGGGAATTACCTCGGGATAATTAACAAATGGCGTGTTAAATATATATATATATATAGGTGTATTTTTTTCTTTGTAAGTTTGAAAATATGTTTACTTGCTTATACTGCTCATTATTTGTTATTTAAGAGAGAGTTGAAATTTGAAAAGTGGTTTTGCAGGTGAAATTCTACCACAGGCAATGTTTACTAATTACTATTATTATTGTTGTTGTTATTGTTATTATTATTACTGTTATTGGTAGAGCATCGAATCTAGTCACATGATCAGAGAGTCGTGGGTTCGATCCTTTCCCACGGCTGTGTGTTGTATCCTTCAGCATGACATTTATCCGCATATGCTTGGTACTGGTTTTACCCAAGAAGACTTGGAACGTGATTTGTATAAGTTTGTATAATAAAATCGAAGTAAAGTTAATAAGTTTTAACTTTAGTTTTAGTTTAAGAAGCCACCTTTCTTTCTTATGTCACACAGTGTTACTTATTCATTGTTTATAGTTTAAGCATTTTATGGTTCAAGGGAGACAACACTGTCTTTACCTATAATTATATCATCAAATTTATACATGAATGTCATACAGGTACATCCTAACTGTAAAGTGTTGGGAAACAATCAATTACTTGTATAGTACAGAATAGTAAACCATACTGGTTTATTGTACATGTTGTTTTGTTTTGTATATAATTATGTGAACTGAGTTAGTTTGGGAATGACTGATTGGCAAGTGAGCGATGTGAATTAGGCCACACCCAGCGCTGCATGCATACGCTTATCCCCAAACTAACAATCTACAGCATTCATTCTCAAGACATCGACAAGGCACTTGAATCAATCCAAAAAGTACATGTATATTTATATATACTCCAGGCAATCATAATTAAACTGTAAAGTTTTATATATTTGATCGGAATATCCTGGTAAGAATTGTGATATTGTTTTCATTTACATGTATTTTAAAAAACCGCGTTAATAGTGAAATACTGCAATTTGTATTGTGAAGTATCGTGTAATGGTCTTTTTGTTTTACTGTGTATCTGAATGTTATGTTGTGTATTACAGGCTCTTTGACCCTGAGTATCCTGTTATAAATCTGCAAAATATAAATAGAACAATGGAATTGGTATTTCATACTTTCCAACCCCGGCTACACTTATTTTCTTGCATGGATAAATATTTGCTACATAATCCTACCAGTTTGACACTGTGATCCTGTGTAGCTTCGTTGGAACATTCATCTATAGACACTGAACTGTCCAATCGGCTACGGAGAAATTTGTTGGTCTTAAACTTGTATATATGGTGTAGATAAGAAGTTTGACATTATGATCCTGTGTAGCCTCGATGGAAGGTTCATCTATAGACACTGAACTGACCAGTCGGCTACGGAGAAGTCTCTTGGTCTTAAACTGGTATATATATATATATATGAAGTATGATAGCTAAATGTACATACTGCCTGTAACCATAAATATCCAAAACACAAAATACACGGAGAATAGCGTACATCTGCATATTAAGCAATGGATAATCGCAACATTTTAAGTTCCTTTCGGAGCAAGGAGATTTAACGAAGATCCAGTTTTAAGTTCAAGAAACGTCTTGATAAAACAAAATTAGAATTGTTTTAACAGGTATGTCATCTTGTTTTGCATAACATATTGCCAAAAAAGTGTGTTTTCCTTATATAAATAATTTCGTTTCATAGCCTATGTACATGTAATGTATGACAAAGGAAGGTAATGATTTCTATTTTTTGATTTCCTGTTTTTGTTCAATTACTTAACAAGAATAGGTTTTAAGAAAAAAGCATCATGATAGTATTGTAGTAAATATTTAACATAAAATAAGTGAACAAAATATCCACGAGTCCCATGATACGATACTTGCAAAGTAGATATGTACCTGTACATAAGGCCAGAATATTGTGGTACACGGAGAATGGCGTACAGCTGTATATCGAGTAATGGATTATCGCAACACATTAACTTCCTTGCAACGCAGAAGTCTTAAAGAAGATCCCATTTTAAGTTAAAGATGCTTACGAAACATCATTTTTTCAAATAAATGGTTGAAAGACCATAAAATACCTGTATAGGAGATATATATCCAAAGTAACGATATGTACATGTGCGCTGCTGTCATTTAACCATTCATAGGGAACACTTACCCTTATACATGTCTAAAATCATATTTATAATTCAAATAAACTTATTTTTGTTTGATTCAAACTACTGCATAATACTCTGACATCTGCCATCTGTTCTATTTCCGATTTATTGTAATATTTGAATTGAATCTTACTTTAAAATTAAAGTGCATGCTCGCTATTTGTTCTATGCGACCAGGTGGTCCAACCCTATTACCTGCGTTTTAGCGAGATTAACACCATTTGTAACACGTAACATTTCAAAAATGACATATTCAGTTCTATTCGTGGAGAAAGAGGTAGGTTTAGATCTGAGTCGAACCACCGACCTTCCGCAAGCAACTGGCAAATGTTCTGTCTTAACGTTCATGTTTGGATAGAACTATTCTCGAACAGAACAACTAATCTATGAGAGGTGAAAGGTCATCCGGCGACAGCACCTTAGACTACTCATCTGTGGCGGACCCTACTTCTTATTTAAAAGCAATATGATATTTTGAAATACAACACAGCCAAGAAAAATCCGTCATTCAGTCACACAAATTGCCATCACACACCAAATATTTATCAAATTTACTTATTTCGCACACTAACATTGAACTATTAGAATACTTATCATGTATTCCATTCTTTATTTTCGTGTTTACAATTATCAATGCCTGAACAAACAGTTGTTCTGTGTGTTCTTGTTCCTTCGTATTTGCATAATTTGTGTATCATATAAAATAAGTAAATGTTGTTGTTGTTGCCATTATGAAAACAAAACGTGTAAAAAATATAGTATAGTTTTGTACAATACAGAGGCCATCATAGACAACGGTACAAAAACATGTCTCATGATAAACACGCGAGCGGAAGACAACACAACTTTTCATGCACTGGTATAAACAAGCTAATAAGTTTTTCTAGGCATATCAATTACATATTGTGGTGCATACTGGACCATGTATATGATGATTCATCACAGTTTTTATATACTGAATATGTATAAGATTTATTGTATTTGATTCTAGACAGTATCAATGAATGATATGGAACCATGTGAAAATATCTTTTTTTATATACAGATCTAAAAGTCTATCAAACTTCATTTGTTAATTTGCACGAGTTAAATACAAACTCGGCTAGAAGTGCATCCAAATTCGTAAGTGGCCCCTTAAGATTCGACAGAAACACGTTATTTGGGTCCGTAACTAATGACAACAGAACTGACATTTCGATATCTTGCATAGCATCACCTAAACCAATTACAAAAACGAACACATGTTCATTAGCCAAAGAGACGAGTTCATTTTCCAGTGCATTGCTGATTTCAAATTTTCCGTTGGATAATATAATTACAATTTTTCGCAGTTTGACTTCCGACAGAACGCCGCTATTTGTAAACATATGCTTTCGTGCATGTTTCAACGACTCGTGAAGTATGTTGCTGCCTTGACAACTGTTCGATCTTCTGTCACATGTTTGCGATTGGAGAACCAGCGTCTGTAGAAACGGTAACCACGCTTCTCTCCCAACGTTGCCATTTAGTTTACGTAACTCGGATACACTGTCGCCGTACGTTGCCAGACCAATACTTATGCTGTTGTTTTGTCTGATGTCCATGAGTTTGTCAACTATGTAGGTAATAGCGTCTATACCAACATCAAAATCTGTTCCAGTGATGTTTACACCGACGTCCAGAAGGAACACTACTTCTGAGGATGACGTGTTCAGACACTCTGTCAAATAAGAATAACATATGAAATATTTTAGAATAAGTTAAAAAGAGTACAAAGAAGGATAGAGTATTTAAAATGTTCCTGCTGTTTTTGTGATTGTATCTTTCGAATGCAATGTTCTGTTGGTTATATATTTCAAAAGATACAGTCACTAAAACAGTAGGACCAGCATTACTGTAAGGAAGAGTTACAATAAGCACAATGCACACATAGATAAGTACAACAACGACGACCGTATACGAACGATCAAAAGCAGAATACGTCAGCGGGAAGCTTAAACTTGGTTTACGTGTGTACCCAATCTCGCTCATCCATCCTTGTCATAAGTCAGGAAAGTATAAACGAAGGTTTCTTCGTCAGACACTTTAGTAACAAGTGTAAAGCAATTAATCAAGTACTCTCTGGAGCGTTCGCCACATCATATATACAGTGAAGTAATTATCGTAGATTTTAATCTTACCATCACATGTGAAGTGCACCAGCTGTTTGACGACCGAATACAGGGCGTTAAAGTTGTGTACAGAGAAAACGTACTCTGGAGAATATGCATCCCCCGGGGACGCAATGTCAAGTAATTCTTGGTGTGAAACTTCTGTGCCGATGCCTATAAGAAAGAAAAGTTGATGTAAATTGCTTCAAAAAACACTATACCGTATTCAATAAACGGTAGCTCGTTTTAATATATCATTATTCTAATTACACTTTCTTATTCCATTTGTCTTTCACATTAATAAAACAGAAATGTATCAGTTATGTTACACTAGTACCTTTCTTCAAAATCATTCAATGTGATTAATAAGTGTTTCGGAGTAGATAAGATACTCGTCGGTTACTCGTCTGACTATTATTCAATGGGTCGTTAGTCCGAATCCCGATCCGACAACATTATCCGTGATGATTGATATTCGCATTGTGACCCAATATTTTCGTCTCTCACCGCTTATTCAAGTGAGAAAGTTATAATTTACTTGCGGAGATGGGGTGTGCTCGAGTACTGGTTATCCTTTCAGAATCCAAGAAAACACTGGTTATGTTAGCTGATCGTCTGTTAGTCCTCGATGACATAAAATGACGTTAAATATTCAATGTATCAATCGCAGCAGAATGATGTAATGCGCCTTACCAAGACGACTGTTTAAGTGGGAAAGTTATCCAGTTACTTGCAGAAGAAAGTAGCTCGACTGAGCCTCAGTGTATATGTATTTTTTGTAAAACTGGTTGTCATATAGTCATAGTACCACCATTGCAAAAGGAAGCAAACGCACAATGGCGGTTATAAATAATCATTTTTTCTTTTTCATTAAAAATGCATGTTCCATATGTTAATGCTCATTTTTTTTATATTAATGACAGTATTGATGTATTTTAAACATTTGTAAATCATTGTCATGTTTGAATTGTGAATTTAGAAAAATAATAATGCTTAGAAATTGGGGTATGACTACAATTTTACGGAAGAATGTTTTCACTTTGTCAGCATTGTACACACTGAGCACAAATATCTCTTATATGAAACATGACACCTACTTTTCTCATAATATTTTCGTAAGCAGTGGTTGACAAATAGTAGAATGTAAGTTTCACTTGTTTCATTTTGGTCTCTTTTTGAGTGAAAAGCCTTTAAAATGAAGAACAAAATCAATGGTGAGCTTACACCTCTGTACACTTGTAATGGTAGTTAACAACGTTAAAACCTATTAAAATAGATAATACTTATATACCGACCTATTGCAATAACTTTCGTAACTTTTGTTTTTAATACAGCAGCTGCATGTTTTGTAGCAATTCTGTTTGTGGACATTCCGTCGGTCAAGACAAACACGAATCTCTTTGCTGTTTTGCCATTTGATCTTGCACTTCCATCTTTGTTGAAAACATCTTCACTAGCTTTGAGACCTTTGTCTGTAAACGTTGCTCCGGGACGAAATTGAACGTTTCCTATAGCAGATTTTAGAGTCACGTTGTCCCCGTTGTCATTCAGATAGAATTCAACTTTTGCATCGAAAGAGTAAGTAACAACTGCAACTTGGAAATCTCTTTCGCTGATGATAATATGATCAACAAAATGAATGATGAAGTCGAGCTGCCTGGTGAAGTCTTCATGACTCTGGCTGATGGATGAATCTAGCACAAACACTAAATCTGCAACAGTCGGTTGACATATACCTGGAAAATAAAGACACCAGTCTAACTGACATTGGTCACGAATAAAATACATGTAAAAGAAAGTGTATCCTTTTTTTAAGTTTTATATACATTGAACGATCCTACGTGTGTCAATAGTTACCCTCTGGGAAATGCTCTAGGTAAAAAAATGAGCATCGCCGCAGTACAACGGTGGCAAAATATCACTGTTCAAGGGTAAGCAAGAGAAGATGTTTGATACATGCAATAGCCGCGCGAACAATAAATACTAATACAATTAGAAGGAGAGGTTATCAAAGATTAATTAAACCTGGTACGTGTGAACTATGTCCAAGGAGACATGTCGATATAAGGTCGTATTCATATTGGAATGTACCGTGGGCGGTAAAGGGCACCTAGTATTTACGGATATTAGTTCAAGCTGAAGATATACTTTACTGATCAGGACGAGCTGTGGAAGATTTTGTGGATAGATAAATTGACAAATTTGTCTTTTTCTGTTACACATAATATAAGGTTAAACAATGTATACAAAAATATGAAATGCATACCTGTATCGCATGTATCACCATAGTAACGATGTGCACATATGCACGAGAAAGCGTTAACCCTGTCCTGGCACGTGCCACCATTTAGACATGGGGAACTCTGACATTCGTCTATGTCTGAAATCATATCAATAATTCATATTTACTCATCTTTGCCTCATCAAATTTCTGTGTAATATTTTTACATATATTACAAAAGTTCTTTTTCTGATTTATCAGCAAATAAAAAAAAAGCAAAATGCGGCTGTTCAAAAAGAGTCTATCATACATTCAAACACAAATTACCTCAAGTTAAGTTGACAACCGACTTTCGTTTCATGTAGTACAATGTATTTAGTTTGTTCTGTACACTCATGTGTAAGAGGCGATTTTATGATAGAACGTTAGTTATTGTCTTCCTTTCTTTGTTTAATAGTCGCATTTATGATTGTACTATTTTTATTTTATTTATCCAATATGTTTTATTTGATAGTGTATGCTATTGTTTTCAGGATTGAAATCTTATTTTAAATTAAAGTGAATGATAGTCATATATTATTAGAACTCTTGGCCCAATCTCTTTATTTGTCAAAATGTTTGATGGGATTTAACGCCATTTTCAAAACAAGACAGGTTGTATATTGCATATCCAGTTTGATCAGTCACATACTGTTTTTTATTGGACAGAACTGTGCTTGAACACACGACCTCAAATGGTCATTACACGACATCCCCATACGCCTCTTGACCACAGGTAATCCTACGTCTTACTTAAACGCAATACAATATTTTGAAACCAACAGTCAAAAGCAAATCTAACATTCAGTCACACAAATAGACCTTACACAATAAGGCTGCATTCAGCAACGTAACCAGCAAACACATTTAATGTCTGTTCCCTAAAAGTATCGCGTACAAAGCATATCAAACTTACTTGTTTCACAATAACTCCCAGGTGCGCAATGGTTCCCAGCATATCAAACTTACCTGTTTCACAATAACTCCCTGGTGCGCAGTGGTTCCCAGTATATCAAACTTACCTGTTTCACAATAACTCCCAGGTACGCACTGGTTCCCAGCATATCATACTTACCTGTTTCACAATAACTCCCACAATAACTCCCAGATGCGCACTGGTTCCCAGTATATCATACTTACCTGTTTCACAATAACTCCCAGTGTAGCCTGATTCGCAAACACAAGACACGTCGTTAATTTTATCAGTACAGTTTCCAACACCATTACAAGGGCGAGGTCTCGTTTCACATTCATCTATATCTGAAATATTATCACGTGGTACAGGTAATCAAGGAATTATATGGAGAAGGAAATGCAACTGATTGAGATTTTGTGAACGCTCGCGTATTCACGCAAACTCTCGCAATATCTCGTTTTCAATTATTTTAACTTCAATTATGCCCAGAACATAAATCAAAATTCTATCATTGAAGAATGAAATTCTCATCAAAACAATACTGTTCCCAGCAATTTGTGTTTAAAATTGTTGAAGTATTTGAGATTACAAAATGTGTATACTGCAGCTAAGGTAACGACAAATTACGATAAATTTTCCTTCAAACTTCAATATCTTTAATTAAGGAGCATTTTACGTGATCGAAACATGTTTAAATATCTAAGATAACATGATACAGATAATCAACACGTTTTATCGGTATGATTATGGAGGACCAGTGCGCCATGCATTTTGTTCATTGCTTTTTGCTATTTGAATTGTGCTTGTCGCAAGCTATCGACAGTCCATGTTATAGCAATTGGTCTATTTTTAAATAACTTTCCTTTTGTTTACTCAAAACAATATGAACATGCGGTTTATAAATAAGACAACTTTTGTTTCTATTTTCTAAGTAGATATTGGTAACGCATGTTTAAGTTTTATATACACTATTGCAATTTGAGAATAAATCAATAGTCTGTGTTAATGTGTTAACCTAACGCGTCGTCATAGTCCACTACCCGCCTAAAAATATGAGATTAGCATAGGTTTAGTGTAATCATTTTCAAAATTGATAGATGTAAGAGATTTTTTCGAATATCTTCTGTTTAACTGCCGGTCAGTCAAAAATTCAAAATCTGCCATATGAGTATATGGGTTTAACATTTTCAATAAAGAAATCAATGTGGAAATGCAAAATTCTGATTGTGTCAAGCAATTATGAAATAGTTTATTCAATTATAGATCTGAAGTACTATCTTGTCATAGTATACTAAAATCAGATTTGGTTCAGTAAAGAAAATTTAACTTCAATTAGGCCGGGGCATCGAAATGGGTAAAATTTTAGATTTTTAAAAAAACTTTTTCCGAACAAAACGGTCTGTTAAATTAGTTCTTATTCATTGATTATGATTTATAGGAGTCAAAGAAGGGGAGTTTAACATAGAAATTGATAGGAAAATAAAAATTCTCATTTTGTCAAGCATTTATCAAAAATATTCAATTATATAGTCATAGAAAGTTAGATTTGGTTTTGTAAAAGAGGATTTTATTCCAAAAAGGGGACAAATGAGGCCTCAAAAGGGTAATTATTCAGAATTTTCAAAAAGTCTTCTTCTTAACAATCAGACGTAGCATCCCTCAAATTTGTAAATATCAAAAGGCAGGTATTTATATAGGCCAAAAAACGGGGTGTGAAAATTTACATAGAAGCTCTCGGCATAAATGGAAACTTCTGCTTTTTGCAATCATTTAGAAAATAGTTTATGCAACTTAAGCTCAATTTGAGCTAACCGGGTCTGGCTTATCAAGCTTTATGAAATATAGAAATGAGCCTAGATTTCCCCCCTAGGGCACGTTTCATAACAATGACGAATGAGCACGCTGATTGGTCAAATGCTTCAACGGAAGTTACCATTCGGCAAAGCGGCGCATAAGAATGATATGAATGGTGGGGAATCCCGTGCTCTAACATTATGGTATAACAGTTCTGAATCCGGAGATGGCATGGATAAGCTATCAAAGTTGTTTAATAGGGATACAATTTAGATCTGTGCTAATGCGCATGCTCAAAGTAGATTACTGTACATTTTGAAACACATAGTTCCAGTTATTATAACGTAACATTGTAATATCTTCAATGTACATAAAACTACAAATATATTTGTATATGATTGTTTGCGTGCGTGTTTGAGCGTGCGGTCTTGTTTGGACGTGAAGTCGTGTGTGTATGAAGGGGGGGGGGGGGGGGTGGGATGGTGGGGGGGGGGGGGGGGGGCAAAAACGTTTGTTTCATTATCTTACCAATTTGACATTGTAGTCCTGTGTAACCTGGTTGGCATACACATATATATCCATTTGGTCTATCATGACAGTCGCCGTGCTTACATGGGCTACTAACACATTCTTTAATATCTGAGAACAAAAATAGAACATGGTTAAATCGAGCGAAAGGAGAAACTTTAAATATACTTAAAAAAATGTTTCAAAAATAAAGATATCCTGAAAATATTTATATCATGAAAATATGTGAATGAACACAGATTGCACATGCACGAGATTAAGCTAACTTTTAACTGCTAATCAATAAATCGAGGACTTTACATGGGTGCTTATCTATTATTGATTTTATTAAACGAGTTTAACAAATATATTATGCGAGGCTCTGTCGAACATTATATCATTTTTTTTCCAACGAGTTTGATAAATTCCATTATAAATGAACACGAATGTAAGATTCGTTTTATCACATAACTCGGAAAAGTTTACATTTACCATTTATTTTATTTAACAGATTTTCTCCATAAAGACCGAGAAAAACATATTTGTTTCCGTGAGTCATCCTATGGCGTAACGCCTCATAATACTGACATTTAATCATGAACAATTGACGTCATTTATATATACCGACAAGTCCGAAAGTACTTCGGCAATTTACGTACAGGAACCGAGCTATACGGAAAACACCGACCGTCGAATCGGAGGTATAAAAAAGATGTCATTGGTTTATTACACTCCTGCGCCATAAATTATGTTATAAATGAAGAACAAATACAAAGTCGGTAATTGTATTAGCTGTAGTCTATGGACTTACTGCTCTACTCAGATTTTGTTGGGAAGAAGGTGGACGACTAAGACCATTTCTAGTCTCTTGTTATCCGTTGCATACAGATTTAGGTTATTGTAAACTCACCTTCGTTACATAGATCCCCTGTGTAACCGTTATGACATGAACACGTGAAACCATTTTTTTGATCGGTACAATCACCATGTTTACAAGGCGAAAGGTTGCACTCATCTATAGCTGAAAATAGTGTAAAACCAATGTAAAGTCAATCTATATAGTGTGCAGAGATTTATTTTAGTTTCAGTAATATATCACTATTACTCCATCGAATAAACACTGAAGTGACATTACGAAGAGACATATTCAAACAATAACAAGTGTTTTAAAGATCATTAGTATTATTGTCTGAAACTTCATCATTAAGAAACTAGTAATATATTTTTTTGAAAATCTAGTGGTGTTACACTAATGCTACTAGTGGTGTCATGTTACGCTGATGCCATAAATTATTGTTACTGTTGAAGTCAAGCTTGCATTATTAGTAGTGTCACACCTGTAGCATTAATTGTTGTAAAGCTAGTATAATTAGTGGGGTCACTAGTGGTGTCATCATAGTGTCATTAGTGGTGTTTTGCCAGTGTCACGATAGTGCCATTAGTGGTGTAACGATCGTGTCACTTATTGGTGTGACACCAGTGTCATGATAGTGTCATTAGTGGTGTTTCGCCAGTGTCACTATTAGGTGTCAGACCTGAGTCATGATAGTGCCATTAGTGTTGTAACGATAATGTCACTAATTGTAGTCACGTCAGTGCCACCAATGGTTTCACACTAATGTCATAAATGGTGTCGCAGTAGTATCATTAGCAGTGCCAAGCGAGTTAGCATTAGTGATATCATGAAAGTGTCATTAGCGGTGTAAAGCTTGTACCATTAGTGGTACCATTGGTGTTAGCTAGTGACATCAGTAGTGTAATGTCAGTGACATGCTAGTTATTTTATTAGTGGTGTTGGGCTAGTGGTATTAGTAGCATCACACTAGTGTCAATAGTGCTATCACACTACTGTCATTAGTAGTGTGAAACTGATGTAATAAGAAGTCTCACACTAGTGTCATTATTAGTATCACACCAGTGTCATGATAGTGGTGTTTCGCCAATGTCGCTAAAAGGTGTCACACCTGAGTCATGATAGTGTCATCAGTGTTGTAACGATAGTGTCACTAATTGTAGTCACGCAAATGTCATTAATGGTGTCACACTAGTGCCTTTATTAGTATCACATTAGTAGTTTAACACTAGTATCATTATTAGTATCCAACTAGTGTCATTCGTGGTGTCACACTACTGTCATTAGTATTGTGGAACTAGTGTCATTAGTAGTCTAACATAATTATGTCATAAATGGTGCCATGCTAATGCCAGTAGTTTTGTCATGATTGTGTTGTAAATAGTGTCATTCTAATGTCACTATTGCCATTAGTGGTGTCCCACTAGTGTCAAAAGTAGCATCACACTAGTGTCATAAGTGGTGTCACACTAGTGTTATAAAATGCCACACTAGTGTCATAAGTGGTGTCACACTTGTGTCATTAGTAGTATTACACTAGTGTCATTAGTGGTGTCAGACTAGCGTCATTAGTTGTGTCAAACTAGTGTCATAAATGGTGTCATGCTAATGTCAATAGCGTTGTCATGATTGTGCCATAAATGGTGTCATGCTAATGACACTTTTGTTGCCATGATTATGTCATAAATGGTGTCATGCTAATGTCACTAGTATTGTCATGATTGTGTCGTTAATGGTGTAAGGCTAATGTCACTAGTGTCGTCATTGATGGTATCATGCTAATGTCACTAGTGTCGTCATGATTGTGTCATAGATGGTGCCGTGCCAATGCCACTAGTGTCGTCATGATTGTGTCATCAATGGTGTCATGCCAATGCTTCTAGTGCCGTCATGATTGTGTCATAAATGGTGTCATGCCAATGCCTCTAGTGTTGTCATAATTGTGTCATTAATGGTGTCATGCGAATGCCACTATTGTTGTCGTGATTGTGTCATTATTGGGGTCATGCTAATGCCACTTGTGTTGTCGTGATTGTGTTATTATTGGTGCCATGCTAATGCCACTTGTGTTGTAATTATTGTGTCATAAATTGTGTCATGCTAATACCACTAGTGTTGTCATGATTGTGTCATAAATTGTGTAATGCTAATGTCACTAGTGTCGTCATGATCGTGTCATAAATGGTGTCATGATAATGTCACTAGTGTTGTCATGATTGTCTCCAATAATGGTGTCATGCTTATGTCATTTGTGTTCCATGATTGTCTCATAAATGCTGTCATGCCAATGCCACTAATGTTGCCATGATTATGCCATTAATGGCGGCAAGCCAATGCCACTGGTATTGTCATGTTTGTTTCATCAATTGTGTTATGCTAATGTCACTAGTGTCGTCATGATTGTGTCATAGATGGTCTCATAAACGATGTCATGTTAATATCAATTGTGTTGCCATGATTGTGTCATAAATGCTATCATGCCAATGCTACTAGTAATGCCTTGATATCGTCATTAATTGTATCATGCCAATGCCACAAGTGTTGTCATGATTGTGTCAATAATGCTGCCATGTCAATGCCACTAGTGTTTTCATAATTGTGTCATAAATGGTGCCATGCCAATGTCACTATCGTTGTCATAATTATGTCATAAATGGTGTCATGCTAATGTCACTAGTGTTGTCATGATTGTATCATAAATGGTGTCATCCTAATGTCACTAGTGTTGTCATGATTGTGTCATAAATGGTATCATGCTAATGTCACTAGTGTTGTCATGATTGTGTCATTAATGGTATCATGCTAATGCAACTAGTGTTGTCATGATTGTGTCAATGATGGTATCATGCTAATGTCACTAATGTTGTCATAATTGTGTCATAAATGATGTCATGCTAATGTCACTAATTTTGTCAAGATTGTGTCATAAATGATGACGTACTAATGTCACTATTGTTGTCATGATTGTGTCATAAATGTTGTCATGTCAATGTCAATATTGTTGTCATAATTATGTCATAAATAGTTTCATGCTAATATAACTAGTGTTGTCATAAGTGTGTCATTAATGGTGTCATGCTAACGTCACTAGTGTTGTCATGATTGTTTCGTAAATGATGTCATACTAATGTCACTATTGTTGTCATGATTGTGTCATAAATGGTGTCATGCTAATGTCACTAGTGTTATCATGATTGTGTCATAAATGGTGTCAAAGGATTCAAGCAGGTTATGTACACTTTGTCACAATTTTAAACGTTGACAACGTAAAACAAATATAACCTTATTAATGTAATGTAATATACGTTACCTCCACAAGCTGCCTGGGACAGTGGTCCATTTAAATCGAAAATTTTGCTATAATTATCCACTGAATAAGCAAAATTATCCGTTGCCATATTTTTAACTTCATCTGTATTGGCATGTCCTACTCCGACAGCGATAATTGTCACCCCAGCGTCACGTAGTTTGCAGGCTTCAGTTTTGGTCTCCTGTGGACTGTCACTACGACCTAACAACATAAATACTAGTTGTACGACAGATACATTACAGTCTATTAACGGATCCAGTTGGATGGGAAAGGGTGTACTCGGAACAAGGTGACAAGGTCTTAAAAGAACTGGTTCACGCCTCAATACATAATAAATATTGCGCATATTCATATTTTCACAAACCTTTCCAACATATTCCGTTGAGAACTTCCAGTTAGTAAAATCTGCTTCCGCGGTTGCACGTCTCGGGAGACGCAAAAATAAAAAAAATGTCAAAAGGCTCCTTAGAGACGTGCAATATGTCCTACTAGCACATTATTTGACTTTTAAAGCACAATTATATCTCATGGAAATGCCCACAGAATACAGGAAATGATTCCAAATCAAATGTTTTCGGGGTGGGGATGGGGGGGGGGGGGGGGTTGAAGGGCGTTAGGATTAAAGGGTGGAGTGGGGGGTGGGGGGTTTGTGTTACTGTCAGACCCTGATATTCTAACACATCATTTTTTCTCATTATGGAATCAACACTTGGAAGATGTTGTATTTAGAAGTGTTTTTTATGATTAAACATGTGAACATTAAACACAAAAGCTGTTTCATAACCAAGAAACAAGAATAATTGACCTGACACGAGACTGAATATCACTTCGCCAATTGGTCACGTGGCATTGTCTGTTCAAGTAAATACAATGTAGTGTTTAAATCGTTTGTTTGTCTAAGGAAAATGGCGGCGTAGAAACTGACTGGATTATCGACTTGTTTGATTGCAAGCCCGCGTTAGGTCAACTGATATAATGTATTGTCCGTAATGTTTTACCTGGCACTCATTAATCTTCGCTAATATATTTGCTCGTTTATTCGTGAGTGCGATACGATGCCAATATAATAATGTTTCGTATCGGCTTATCAATGTAGTATTTCTATTTATGTTCGGAAACCGAAATTTATTTTACGTATATACACGGAATATTCATGAGTGCCAGGTAAACACACAATAATTTATATGACAATCTCACCGGCAAATACGTTATCTGTAGTCTACCTGTTGATTTTTTTAAGCATTATTTACTACCCCCTTTTCGTACAATATGATCTTATCACCTTAAAAATATGCGTATATAGTAGTTTCCTTTTGAAACTGTCAAGTATTTTAAAAAAACACCTTTCATTGACTAAAAACGGTGTACGTATTTTTTTGTTTTCAATATATTTTGATGCGTATTCACGCATTTAAGCACATTATCTAGAGCAGTATATATCTTAAATACGTACCATCGGTTATAACTATGGCAATTTTCTGGGAGGAAATCCTCATCCCGTTGGACTCCTGGAACATCGTTGTTCTGACGTATTTTAGAGCGGTGTCCGTACTTGTCCATCCGTTTGGATATCTGGAATAATGACATTAACACACTGTGACCCATTCGAAACAGGAAATAAGCTAGCGGTAATAAATAGCCCGTTTGTGTATATCTGAATGGCACTGTTTATCGCTTTTGAATTATATCTGATAAAAGAATCTCCAGGAAGATTAGAACCGAACCAAAACTAGAAAGAACTAGACTCGATCGTATGGAGTTCGATCGTATCGAGTATGTTGTATCGGTATCGAGTCTATTGTATCGGTATCGAGTCTGTTGTATCGAATCTGTTGTATCGAGTCTGTTGTATCGAGTCTGTTGTATCGGTATCGAGTCTGTTGTATCGAGTATGTTGTATCGAGTATGTTGTATCGAGACTGTTGTATCGAGTATGTTGTATCGAGTCTGTTGTATCGGTATCGAGTCTGTTGTATCGGTATCGAGTCTGTTGTATCGGTATCGAGTATGTTGTATCGAGTCTGTTGTATCGGTATCGAGTATGTTGTATCGGTATCGAGTCTGTTGTATCGAGTCTGTTGTATCGAGTCTGTTGTATCGAGTATGTTGTATCGAGTCTGTTGTATCGATTCTATTGTATCGGTATCGAGTCTGTTGTATCAAGTCTGTTGTATCGAGTCTGTTCATGAGGACTCACACCACTAGTATCCCCCTTGAATACAGATGAAGGCTGACGTAGAATTTAATTCTTTTTCTCCTGTTTTTCAGGGCTTTATATTGCAGTAATTTATCATTTTCTACCATGTGTTAGAATTAATGGTTCGAACCTCATCGTGGGCGAATAATTTATTCACTGGAATAAGTTACGGCGGTACTTACGTTGTATTTTGTATTCTTTGTTTTATACTTGTCTTGTTATGGTGCGTATTCAGCTGATATATAGATGAGAGATCGGTCCCAAATACAACTTGTCCAATCTGCGTCGTCGTTGGACCGATAGCAAACACGTCAACGATGTTAGAGACGAAGCTAAGTGTATCCTGGAATCCCTCAGATCCTACACTGCCCGACCCATCCAACAGAAATACTATGTCTGCGACCTTAGCGGGTGAACAATCTGTTATAGATATAATTTAAATAATAAATTCATATAAATACACATGCCTTAGTGTTACACATTACAAATACAAAATCATACATTAAACAATAATTATAATGATGATGGTGATACGGATGATGAAATGATGATGATGACGATGATGATGATGATGAAGATGATGATGATGATTATGGTGATGATTAAGATGATGATAATGATGATTGTGATGATGATGATGGTGGTGGTAGTGGTGGTGGTGGTGATGATGGCGGTGGTGATGATGATGATAATAATAATGATGATGATGATGATGGTGGTGGTAGTGGTAGTGGTGGTGGTGGTGCTGATGATGGTGGTGGTAATGATGATGATGATGGTGGTTGTAGTGGTGATGATGGTGTTGATGATGATGATGATGGTGGTGGTGGTGATGATGATGATGATGATGATGATGATGATGATGATGATGATGATTATGATGGTGATGATAGTGATGACGATTTACATTTATAACAACTATGATAATAAACGTGTCTAGGACTCACACCACTAAAGTAAAGATTTTCTTTCTGTTCAATGTGTACACTGTTGACAATGTGAAAGCAGACGTCATAAACCATGCTACCCAAAATTCTTAACATTAATTTTGACTAAATTCGCCATTCAAACATGAAAATGATTTCAAAATGTTTCAAATACATATAACTCTATATATTGGTCATTATCATAAATAAATATTGAAAATTACGTATTCTTTACCTTCTGCTGATGATACAGATGAAAGAAACACTAACAATCCAGCGAAGAAGCAACCAGCTCTGATTAGAAGTGAACCCATATTTATCCGCTCGAACACCGTTTAAAATAAAGTTTAATTATCAGAGTTAGACAACGTAAATTAGTTATATACCATAATAAATCACAGTCGGGGAATTTTCCATAGTGCAGTATAACAGAATGCGAATCAATTTATAGACACAATGAACGCCGATTGCGAAATGTTAAGATAAAAATCAATAATGGTTTACATTTATAACGCTACTCGTCCATTCAAAATATAACACTAATTTATTTTTAAGGTGTGTATACATTATGGTTGTTCATTGGAACAAAACGCGGGGATTCCCTCGGGATCATTAACAAATGACCTGTTATATATATATATATATATATATATATGGGTGTATGTTTTTCTTTGTAAGTTTGAAAATATGTGTACATGCTTATACTGATCATTATTTGTGATATTAAGAGAGAGTTGAAATTTGAAAAGTGGTTTTGCAGGTGAAATTCTACAACAGGCAATGTTTACAAATTACTATTATTATTGTTGTTGTTATTGTTATTATTATTATTGTTGATGTTATTGTTATTATTGGTAGAGCATCGTATTCGGTATCAGATGGTCGTGGGTTCGATCCTCTCCCACGGCTGTGTGTTGTATCCTTCATCATGACATTTTTCCGCATATGCTTGGTACTGGTTCTACCCATGAAGACTTGGAACGTGATTTGTATAAGTTGTAATAACTTGTTTCAAAATCGAAGTCAAATTAATAAGTTTAAACTTTAGTTTTAGTTTAAGAAGCCACCTTTCTTTCTAATGTCACCCAGTGTTACTTATTCATTTTTCATAGTTCAAGCATTTTATGGTTCAAGGAAGACAACACTGTCATAACCTATAATTATATCATCAAATCTATACATGAAAGCCATACAGGTACATCCTAACTGTAATGTATTGGAAAACAATTAATTACTTGTATAGTACAGAATAGTAAACCCCAACTGGTTTATTGTACATGTTGTTTTGTTTTGTATATACGTAAACTGAATTAGCTTTGGGATGCCAGATTGGCAAGTGAGCGATGTGGGTTAGGCCACACCCAGCGCTGCATGCATACCCTTATCCCCAAACTAACAATCTACAGCATTCTTTCTCAAGACATCGACAAAGACACTTGAATCCATCCAAATAGTACATGTATATTTATATATACTCCAGGCAATCATAATAAAACTGTAAAGTTTTATATATTTGATCGGAACATCCTTGTAAGATCTGTGATATTGTTTTCATTTATTTTAAAAAGCCGCGTTAATAGTGAAATTCTGTAATTTGTATTGTGAAGTATCGTGTAATGGTCTTTTTGTTTTACTGTGTATCTGAATGTTATGTTATGTATTACAGGCTCTTTGACCCTGAGTAGCATGTAATAAATCTGCAAAATATAAATAGAACAATGGAATTGTTATTTCATACTTTCCAACCCCGGCTACACTTATTTTCTTGATTGGATAAATATTTGCTACATAATCCTACCAGTTTGACATTGTGATCCTGTGTAGCCTCGTTGGAAGGTTAATCTACAGACACTGAATTGTCGAATCGGCTACGGAGAAGTATCTTGGTCTTAAACTGGTATATATATATATATATATATATATTTGAAGTATGATAGCTTAATGTACATACTGCCAGTAACCATAAATAACCAAAACCCAAAAAACACGGAGAATGGCGTACATCTGCATATTAAGCAATGGATAATCGCAACATTAAAGTTCCTTTCGAAGCAAGGAGACTAAACGAAGGTCACGTTTTAAGTTCAATACACGTCTTGATAAAACAAAATTAGAACTGTTTGAACAGATATGGCATCTTGTTTTGCATATCATATTGCCTAAATAGTGTGTTTTCCTTATATTAATAATTTCGTTCCATAGCCCATGTACATGTAATGTATGACAGAGGAAGATAATGGTTTCTATTTGTTGTTTTCCTGTTTTTGTTCAATAACTATACAAGTATAAGTTTTAAGAAAAAATCATCATGACAGTATTGTAGTAAATATCTAACTTAAAATAAGTTAACTCAATATCCACGAGTCCATTGATACTATCATTGCAAAGTAGATATGTACCTGTACATAAGGCCAGAATATTATGGTACACGGAGAATGGCGTACAGTTGTATATTAAGTAATGGATTATCGCAACACTTTAACTTCCTTGAAACGCAGAAGTATTAAAGAAGATCCCTTTTTAAGTTAAAGATGCTAACGAAACATCCTTTTTCAAATAAATGTTTGAAAGACCATAAAATACCTGTATCGGATATATATATATCCAAAGTAACGATGTGTGCATGTGCACTGCTGTCATTCAACCATTCATGGGGAACTCTTACACTTATAAATGTCTAAAATCATATTTATAATTTAAATAGATTTATTTTTGTATGATTTAAACTACTGCATAATACTCTGACATCTGCCATCTGTCCTATTTCCGATTTATTGTAATATTTGAATTAAATCTTACTTTAAAATTAAAGTACATGGTCGCTATTTGTTCTGTGAGACCAGGTGGTCCAATCCTATTGCCTGATTTTAGCGAGCCTAACACCATTTGCCACACGTAACATTTCATATATGGCATATTCAGTTCTATTCGTAGAGGAAGAGGTACGTTTAGATCTGAGTCGAACCATCGGTCTTCCGCAAGCAACTGGCAAACGTTCTGACTTAACGTTCATGTTTGGATAGTACTGTGCTTGAACAGAACAACTCATCTATGAGAGGTGAAAGGTCATCAGGCGACAGCACCTTAGACCACTCATCTGTGGCATACCCTACTTCTTATTTAACAGCAATATGATATTTTGAAAACAACAGAGTCAAGAAAAGTCCGTCATACAGTCACAAAAGTTGCCATCACACACCAAATATACTTATTTCGCACACTAACATTGAACTATTAGAATACTTATCATGTATTTTCGTGTTTACAGTTATCAATACCTGATCATACAGTTGTTCGGTGTGTTCTTGTTCCTTCGTATTTTCATCATTTATGTATCATATTAGATAAGTAAATGTTGTTGTTGTTGCCATTATGAAACCAAACGTGTAAAAAATATAGTATATTTTTGTACAATACAGAGGCCATCATAGACAACGATACAAAAACATGTCTCATGATAAATACTCGACCAGAAGACAACACAACTTTTCATGCACTGGTATTAACATATTTAAAATAAATCCCAAGCTAATAAGTTTTTCTAGGCATATCAATTACATATTGTGGTGCATACTGGACCATGTATATGATGATTCATCACAGTTTTTATATACTGAGTATGTATGAGTTTATTGTATTTGAGTCTAGACAGTATCAATGAATGATATGGAACCATGTGAAATTATCTTTTTTATATACAGATCTAAAAATCTATCAAACGTCATTTGTTAATTCGCACGAGTTAAATACAAACTCTGCTAGAAGTGCATCCAAATTCGTTAGTGGCCCCTTAAGATTCGACAGAAACACGTAATGTGGGTCCGTAACTAATGACAACAGAACTGACATGTCGGTATCTTCCATAGCATCTTCTAAACCAATTACAAAAACGTACACATGTTCATTAGACAAAGAGACGAGTTCATTTTCAAGTGCACTGCTGATTTCAAACTTTCCGTTAGATAATATAATTACAAATTTTCGCAGTTTGACTTCCGGCAGAACGCCGCTATTTGTAAACATGTGCTTTCGTGCATGTTTCAACGACTCGTGAAGTATTTTGCTGCTTTGACAACTGCTCGATCTTCTGTCACATGTTTGTGATGGGAGAACCAGCGTCTGTAGGAACGGTAACCACGCTTCTCTTCCGACGTCGCTATCTAGTTCACGTAACTCGGTTCCATTGTCGCCGTACGTTACCAGACTAATATTTATGCTGTTGTTTTGTCTGATGTCCATGAGTTTGTCAACTATGTAGGTAATAGCGTCTATACCAACATCAAAATCTGTTCCAGTGATGTTTACACCGACGTCCAGAAGAAACACTACTTCTGAGGATGACGTGTTCAGACATTCTGTCAAGTAAGAATAACATATAAAATATTTTAGAATAAGTTAAAAAGAGTTCAAATAAGGATAGAGTTTTTAAAATGTTCCTGCTGTTTTTGTGATTGTATCTTTCAAATGCAATGCCCCTGTTGGTTATATATTTCAAAAGATACAGTCACTAAAACAGTAGGAAAGCGTTAATGTAAGGAAGAGTTACAATAAGCACAATGCACACATAGATAAGAACGGCGACCGTATACGAACGATCAAAAGCAGAATACGTCAGCGGGAAGCTTAAACTTGGTTTACGTGTGTACCCAATCTCTCTCATCCATACATGTCATTAATCAGGAAAGTATAAACGAATGTTTCTTCGTCAGACACTTTAGTAACAATTCAAAGTGTAAAGCAATTAATCAAGTACTCTCTGGAGCGTTTGCCACATCATATATACAGTGAAGTAATTATTGTAGATTTTAATCTTACCGTCACAAGTGAAGTGCACCAACTGTTTGACGACCGAATACATGGCGTTAAAGTTGTGTACAGAGAAAACGTACTCTGGAGAATATGCATCCCCCGGGGACGCAATGTCAAGTAATTCTTGGTGTGAAACTTCTGTGCCGATGCCTATAAGAAAGAAAAGTTGATGTAAATTGCTTCAAAAAACACTTTACCGTATTCAATAAACGGTAGCTCGTTTTACTATATCATTATTCTAATTACACTTTCTTATTCCATTTGTCTTTAACTTTAATAAAACAGAAATGTATCAGTTATGTTACACTAGTACCATTCTTCAAAATCATTCAATGTGATTAATAAGTGTTTCGGAGTAGAATAATCGGGCCAGATTTGCTCAGTCGGTTACTCGTCTGACTATTATTCAAGGGGTCGTTAGTCCGAATCCCGATCCGACAACATTATCCGTGATGATTGATATTCGCATTGTGACAAAATGTTTTCGTCTCTCACCGCTTATTCAAGTGAAAAAGTTATAATTTACTTGCGGTGATGGGGTGTGCTCGAGTACTGGTTATCCTTTCAGGATCCAAGAAAACAGTGGTTATGTTAGCTGATCGTCTGTTAGTCCTCGATGACATAAAATGACGTTAAGTATTCAATATATCAATCGCAACAGAATGATGTAATGCGCCTGTCCAAGACGACTGTTTAAGTGGGAAAGTTACCCAGTTACTTGCACAAGAAAGTAGCTCGACTGAGCCTCAGTGTATATGTATTTTTTGTAAAACTGGTTGTCATATAGTCATAGTACCACCATTGCAAAAGGAAGCAGACGCACAATGGCGGTTATAAATAATAATTGTTTCTTTTTCATTAAAAATGCATGTTCCATATGTTAATGCTCATTTTTTATTTAAATGGCATTATTGATGTATTTTAAACATTTGTAAATCATTGTCATGTTTGAATTGTGAATTTAGAAAAATAATAATGCTTAGAAATTGGGGTATGACTACAATTTTACGGAAGAATGTTTTCAACATTGTACACACTGAGCACAAATATCTCTTATATGACACATGACACCTACTTTTCTCATAATATTTTCGTAAGCAGTGGTTGACAAATAGTAGAATGTAAGTTTCACTTGTTTCATTTTGGTCTCTTTTTGAGTGAAAAGCCTTTAAAATGAAGAACAAAATCAATGGTGAGCTTACACCTCTGTACACTTGTAATGGTAGTTAACAACGTTAAAACCTATTAAAATAGATAATACTTATATACCGACCTATTGCAATAACTTTCGTAACTTTTGTTTTTAATACAGCAGCTGCATGTTTTGTAGCAATTCTGTTTGTGGACATTCCGTCGGTCAAGACAAACACGAATCTCTTTGCTGTTTTGCCATTTGATCTTACACTTCCAGCTTTGTTGAAAACATCTTCAACAGCTTTGAGACCTTTGTCTGTAAACGTTGCTCCGTGACGAAATTGAACGTTTCCTATAGCAGATTTTAGAGTCACGTTGTCCCCGTTGTCATTCAGATAGAATTCAACTTTTGCATCGAAAGAGTAAGTAACAACTGCAACTTGGAAATCTCTTTCGCTGATGATAATATGATCAACAAAATGAATGATGAAGTCGAGCTGCCTGGTGAAGTCTTCATGATTCTGGCTGATGGATGAATCTAGCAAAAACACTAAATCCGCAACAGTCGGTTGACATATACCTGGAAAATAAAGACACCAGTCTAACTGACATTGGTCACGAATAAAATACATGTAAAAGAAAGTGTATCCTTTTTTTAGGTAAAAAATGAGCATCGCCGCAGTACAACGGTGGCAAAATATCACTGTTCAAGGGTAAGCAAGAGAAGATGTTTGATACATGCAATAACCGCGCGAACAATATATAATAATACAATTAGTAGGAGAGGTTATCAAAGATTAATTAAACCTGGTACGTGTGAACTATGTCCAAGGAGACATGTCGATATAAGGTCGTATTCATATTGGAATATACCGTGGGCGGTAAAGGGCACCTAGTATTTACGGATATTAGTTTAAGCTGAAGATATACTTTACTGATCAGGACGAGCTGTGGAAGATTTTGTGGATAGATAAATTGACAAATATGTCTTTTTCTGTTACACATAATATAAGGTTATACAATGTATACAAAAATATGAAATGCATACCTGTATCGCATGTATCACCATAGTAACGATGTGCACATATGCACGAGAAAGCGTTAACCCTGTCCTGGCACGTGCCACCATTTAGGCATGGGGAACTCTGACATTCGTCTATGTCTGAAATCATATCAATAATTCATATTTACTCATCTTTGCCTCGTCAAATCTCTGTGTAATATTTTTACATATATTACAAAAGTTCTTTTTCTGATTTATCAGCAAATAAAAAAAAGCAAAATGCGGCTGTTCAAAAGGAGTCTATCATACGTTCAAACACAATTTACGTCAAGTTAAGTTGACAACTGACTTTCGTTTCATGTAGTACAATGTATTTAGTTTGTTCTG
Organism: Panopea generosa; assembly: GCA_029582155.1. NCBI lineage: Eukaryota > Metazoa > Mollusca > Bivalvia > Adapedonta > Hiatellidae > Panopea > Panopea generosa. Next base: position 46,547,706 of record CM055904.1, on the reverse strand, counting down.
TACACTCTTAAGAGGCGATTATATGATAGAACGTTACTTATCGTCTTCCTTTCTTTGTTTAATAGTCGCATATATGATTGTACTATTTTTATTTTATTTATCCAATATGTTTTATTTGATAGTGTATGCTATTGTTTTCAGGATTGAAATCTTATTTTAAATTAAAGTGAATGATAGTCATATGTTATTAGAACTCTTGGCCCAATCTCTTTATTTGTCAAAACATTTGATGGGATTTAACGCCATTTTCAAAACATGACAGGTTGTATATTGCATATCCAGTTTGATCAGTCACATACTGTTTTTGATTGGACAGAACTGTGCTTGAACACACGACCTCAAATGGTCATTACACGACATTCCCATACGCCTCTTGACCACAGGTAATCCTACGTCTTACTTAAACGCAATACAATATTTTGAAACCAACAGTCAAAAGCAAATCTGACATTCAGTCACACAAATTGACCTTACACAATAAGGCTGCATTCAGCAACGTTAACAGCAAACACGTTTAATGTCTGGTTCCCTAAAAGTATCGCGTACCCAGCATATCAAACTTACCTGTTTCACAATAACTCCCAGGTGCGCAGTGGTTCCCAGCATATCAAACTTACCTGTTTCACAATAACTCCCAGGTGCGCACTGGTTCCCACCATATCATACTTACCTGTTTCACAATAACTCCCAGATGCACACAGGTTCCCAGTATATCATACTTACCTGTTTCACAATAACTCCCAGTATAGCCTGATTCGCAAACACAAGACACGTCGTTAATTTTGTCAGTACAGTTTCCAACACCATTACAAGGGCGAGGTATCGTTTCACATTCATCTATATATGAAACATTATCACGTGGTACAGGTAATCAAGGAATTATATGGAGAAGGAAATGCAACTGGTTGAGATTTTGTGAACGCTCGCGTATTCACGCAAAATCTCGCAATATCTCGTTTTCAATTATTTTAACTTCAATTCAGCCCAGAACATAAATCAAAATTCTTACATTGAAGAATGAAATTCTCATCAAAACAATACTGTTACCAGCAATTTGTGTTTAAAATTGTTGAAGTATTTGAGATTACAAAATGTGTATACTGCAGCTAAAATAACGACAAATTACGATAAATTTTCCTTCAAACTTCAATATCTTTAATTAAAGAGCATTTTACGTGATCGAAACATGTTTAAATATCTAAGATAACATGATGCAGATAATCAACACGTTTTATCGGTGTGATTATGGAGGACCAGTGCGCCATGCATTTTGTTCATTGCTTTTTGCTATTTGAATTTTGCTTGTCGCAAGCTATCGACAGTCCATGTTATAGCAATCGGTCTATTTTTAGATAACTTTCCTTTTGTTTACTCAAAACAATATGAACATGCGCTCTATAAATAAGACAATTTTTGTTTCTATTTTCTAAGTAGATATTGGTAACGCATGTTTAAGTTTTATATATACTATTGTAATTTGAGAATAAATCAATAGTCTGTGTTAATGTGTTAACCTAACGTGTCGTCATAGTCCACTACCCGTCTACAAATATGAGATTAGCATAGGTTTTGTGTAATCATTTTCAAAATTGATAGATGTAAGAGTTTTTTTTCGAATATCTTCTGTTTAATTGCCGGTCAGTCAAAAATTCAAAATCTGCCATATGAGTATATGGGTTTAACATTTTCAATAAAGAAATCAATGTGGAAATGCAAATTCTCATTGTGTCAAGCAATTATGAAATAGTGTTATTCAATTATAGATCTGAAGTACTATCTTGTCATAGTATACTATAATCAGATTTGGTTCAGTAAAGAAAATTTAACTTCAATAAGGCCGGGGCATCGAAATGGGTAAAATTTTAGATTTTTAAAAAATCTTTTTCCGAACAAAACGGTCTGTTAAATTAAGTCTTATTCTTTAATTTTGATTTATAGGAGTCAAATAAGGGGAGTTTAACATAGAAATTGATAGGAAAATAAAAATTTTCATTTTGTCAAGCATTTATCAAAAAATTTCAATTATAAAGTCATAGAAAGTTAGATTTGGTTTTGTAAAAGAGGATTTTATTCCAAAAAGGGGACAAATGAGGCCTCAAAAGGGTAAATATTCAGAATTTTTAAAAAATCTTCTTCTCAACAATCAGACGTAGCATCCCTCAAATTTTTAAAAATCAAAAGGCAGGTATTTATATGGGCCAAAACACAGGGCGTGGAAATTTACATAGAAGCTGTATGCAGAAATGGAAACTTAGGCTTTTTGCAATCATTTAGAAAATAGTTTATGCAACTTAAGCTCAATTTGAGCTAACCGGGTCTGGCTTATCAAGCTTAATGAAATATAGAAATGAGCCTAGATTTTCCCGCTTGGGCACGTTTCATACCAATGACGAATGGGCACGCTGATTGGTCAGATGCTTCAACGGAAGTTACCATTAGGCAAAGCGGCGCATAAGAATGATATGAATGGTGGGGAATCCCGTGCTCTTACATGATGGTATAACAGTTCTGAATCCGGAGACCCGTGCTCTTGCATTATGGTATAACAGTTCTGAATCCGGAGACCCGTGCTCTTACATTATGGTATAACAGTTCTGAATCCGGAGAACCGTGCTCTTACGTTATGGTATAACAGTTCTGAATCCGGAGAATCGTGCTCTTACATTATGATATAACAGTTCTGATTCCGGAGACCCGTACTCTTACATTATGGTATAACAGTTCTGAATCCGGAGAATCGTGCTCTTACATTATGGTATAACAGTTCTGAATCCGGAGAATCGTGCTCTTACATTATGGTATAACAGTTCTGATTCCGGAGAACCGTACTCTTACATTATGGTATAACAGTTCTGAATCCGGAGACCCGTGCTCTTACATTATGGTATAACAGTTCTGAATCCTGAGACCCGTGCTCTTACATTATGGTATAACAGTTCTGAATCCGGAGAATCGTGCTCTTACATTATGGTATAACAGTTCTGATTCCGGAGACCCGTACTCTTACATTATGGTATAACAGTTCTGAATCTGGAGAACCGTGCTCTTACATTATGGTATAACAGTTCTGAATCCGGAGACCCGTACTCTTACATTATGGTATAACAGTTCTGAATACGGAGAATCGTGCTCTTACATTATGGTATAACAGTTCTGAATCCGGAGAACCGTGTTCTTACATTATGGTATAACAGTTCTGAATCCGGAGACCCGTGCTCTTACATGGTGGTATAACAGTTCTGAATCCGGAGTCCCGTGCTCTTACATTATGGTATAACAGTTCTGAATCCGGAGAATCGTGCTCTTACATTATGGTATAACAGTTCTGATTCCGGAGACCCGTACTCTTACATTATGGTATAACAGTTCTGAATCCGGAGAACCGTGCTCTTACATTATGGTATAACAGTTCTGAATCCGGAGACCCGTACTCTTACATTATGGTATAACAGTTCTGAATCCGGAGAACCGTGCTCTTACATTATGGTATAACAGTTCTGAATCCGGAGACCCGTACTCTTACATTATGGTATAACAGTTCTGAATCCGGAGAACCGTGCTCTTACATTATGGTATAACAGTTCTGATTCCGGAAATGGCATGGATAAGCTATCAAAGTTGTTTAATAGGGATACAATTAAGATCTGTGCTAATGCGCATGCTCAAAGTATATTACTGTACATCTTGAGTCACCATAGTTCCAGTTATTATAACGTAACATTGTAATATCTTCAATGTACATGAAACTACAAATATATTTGTATATGATTGTTTACGTGCGTGTTTGCGCGTGCGGTCTTGTGTTGACGTGAATTCGTTTGTGTGTATGAATGGCGGGGGTGGGGGGGGGACAAAAACGTTAGCTTCATTATCTTACCAATTTGACATTGTAGTCCTGTGTAACCTGGTTGGCAGGAACATATATATCCATTTGGTATGTCATAACAGTCGCCGTGCTTACATGGACTACTAACACATTCGTTAATATCTGAGAACAAAAATAGAACATAGTAAAATCGAGCGAAAGGTGAAAATTTAAATATATTAAAAAAATGTTTCAAGAATAAATATATCCTGAAAATATTTATATCATGAAAATATGAGAATGAACACAGATTGTACATGCACGAGATTAAGCTAACTTTTAACTGCTAATCAATAAATCGAGGACTTTACATGGGTGCTTATCTATTATTGAGTTTATTATTGATTGTGTCATTAATGGTATCATGCTAATGCAACTAGTGTTGTCATGATTGTGTGAATGATGGTGTCATGCTAATGTCACTAATGTTGTCATAATTGTGTCATAAATGGTGTCATGCTAATGTCACTAATTTTGTCAAGATCGTGTCATAAATGATGACGTACTAATGTCACTATTGTTGTCATGATTGTGTCATTAATGGTGTCATGTCAATGTCAATATTGTTGTCATAATTATGTCATAAATAGTTTCATGCTAATATCACTAGTGTTGTCATAATTATGTCATAAATGTTGTCATGCAAACGTCACTAGTGTTGTCATGATTGTTTCGTAAATGATGTCATACTAATGTCACTATTGTTGTCATGATTGTGTCATAAATAGTGCCATGCTAATGTCACTAGTGTTATCATGATTGTGTCATAAATGGTGTCAAAGGATTCAAGCAGGTTATGTACACACTTTGTCACAACTTAAAACGTTGACAACGTAAAGCAAATATAACCTTATAAATGTAATGTAATATACGTTACCTCCACAAGCTGCCTGGGACAGTGGTCCATCTAAATCGAAAATTTTGCTATAATTATCCGCTGAATAAGTAAAATTATCCGTTGCCATATTTTTAACTTCATCTGTATTGGCATGTCCTACTCCGACAGCGATAATTGTCACCCCAGCGTCACGTAGTTTGCAGGCTTCAGTTTTGGTCTCCTGTGGACGGTTACTACAACCTAACAACATAAATACTAGTTGTACAACTGATACTTTACATACTAGTTTTACAGTCTATTAACGGATCCAGTTGGATAGGAAGGGGCGTACTCGGAACAAGATTACAAGGTCTTAAAAGAACTGGTTCACGCCTCAATACAAAATAAATATTGCGCATATTCATACTTTTCACATGCATTATAAATTTGCCAAATATCGACGTCTCCACTCCTTTTTTAAATTTTACACAAAGCTACCTACATACATAATGCAAAAACACTGGGTCTGGAAAAAAGCAAACAAATAGTTTTTAATAGCAAAAAAAGGTACGGAAGTCAAGAACTTTTTTGTATGCTATACTTCGCGGCACCACCGTAAAGGTCACTTAATATGAGCCAGTAAATAGGTCGACACGATCACTCACTGTGTGTATCATTGAAATCGCTTGAACTCTAATTGAATTTCACTTGGCATGAAGGTGTTAAACGGGCATTTAACATAAGCTTCTTTTAAACAAAAGCGAATGGCCAAGCACGAATACTATATACAAACGTGCAACGTAGTTGTAAGCTTATTGAAAACATAATTTTAATGATGGATCGAACTTGTCTTTGAAACGACATGTATATGTTGTTTATTTTTGTACTGTCGTGTTTGTTGTTATGCGAGTTATCAATCTGACCATTATTGGGACTTCTGTACAATACAGTGTTGGGTCTGTTTATTTGGGGGGTCTGCAAGACACTTTGTCCGCATAAGCTTAGTTCTGGATCTACACAAGAATTCTTTGAGCATGATCTGTTGTAATCAATTGATTCTCAATCAAGGTAAAGTAAATAAGTCTATATTTACCGTATTAAGGCGACTTCTGTCAGTAAATGAGACTAAAATATCGTCAATTTACATGTACATGTATTCATTTTTCATAAAAATAACAACATAAAGAGAAAAAGAAAATAAAAATCGTGTAAACAACTATCTTTGGGAACTTATGGTAGGTATATATGGTTTTAATGTAAATTGTGCATTTTATAGTGGCCCTCTACGTTTTACCGAAGAGGGTTGTGAAGTCTGAATTCATTCCAAAGTTTACAACAACCTCGTCGATATAATGTACCAGTTTTAAATCCTTTTTATTCTCAAAAAGTCGTCCTTGCTATTGCAAATAACTTGTTTAATCAAACAATAATTCAATAATCTGCCGAAAAAATGACTACGGTATCGAACTTGATTACTTTACAACACGACTCGACCAGAATAATAAATAATAACATTGTGTATCCGAATCCGACCCTCTTTAAAAAATCGGTATGGTAGGTAAGCATTTTTTTCAAAATCCCAACAACGGTCAATCGACTTGCCCAACATAGAGCAACTGTTGGCTAAAATGTATATCATCAGCATGGTTTGGGCAGTAGTGCAATTCAGTGTAATATATCACTTATTAAATTATTCGAAGAGTAATATATATCCATATATCAGAGACCCATATACAGAGATTTTTTTGTCTAAATTTCGGATTGCACATTTGGCGCTCGATTCCCCACTGACACTAACAAAATATGCTTGTCATTTTGGTATCGAAAGGAAGGACTTTGGTGGGTAAACTTTTCTTTTGTTTTTAAATTAAAAAAGGAGCATTTCAAGATATGCTTACAGTAATTTGTGTGTGACCATTTTTTCATTTTCAGTCCATTTTTAAAGTAGGAAATAGCAAAAAAAATAAAATAATAAATTTAAATATCTATATATTGTTTTTGCTATCTATCGAAAACATACTTCTTCATAGTTCTGCAAAAGAATCTCTGATGTGTTGTTGAAATGTTTTTGTTAAAACAACTACACAATACCGATTTTGTTAAAATAAAAAAAAATCGTAAAAATTGTCTATGACAATTAGATATCATAGAAATGCCCACAGAATACAGAAAATGATTCCTAATCAAATGTTTTCGGGAAGATGGGATGGGGGGGGGGGGGGGGGTTGAAGGGCGGTGTGTATGTGGGTGATGTGGGGGTGGGTTGGGTGTGTGTGTGTGTGTGTGTGTGTGTGTGGGTGGGGGGGGGGGGGTTACTGTCAGACCCTGATATACTTACACATCTTTTTAGGGTCAGCTACGTCTTCTTCTTTCTCATTATAGAATCAACACTTGGAAGATGTTGTATTTAGAAGTTGTGTTTTTTTATGATTAAACATGTGAACATTAAACACAAAAGCTGTTTCATAACTAAGAAACAAGAATAATTGACCTGACACGAGACTGAATATCACTTCGCCAATAGGCCACGTGGCATTGTCCGTCCAAGTAAATACAGTGTAGTGTTTACATCGTTTGTTTGTCTAAGGAAAATGGCAGTGTAAAAACCAGTATCGATCGCTGACTGGATAATCGACTTGTTTGATTGCCAGCCCGCGTCAGGTTAATTGATATAATGTCCGCAATGTTTTACCTGGCACTCATTAATCTTCGCTAATATATTTGCGCGTTTATTCGTGAGTGCGATACGATGCAGATGTAATAATGTTTCGTATCGGCTTATCAATGTAGTATTACTATTTATGTTCGGAAACCGAAAATTATTTTACGGCTATACACGGAATATTCATGAGTACCAGGTAAACACAGAATAATTTATATGACAATCTCACCGGTAAATACCGTTAGCCGTGGTCTACCTGTTGATTTTTTAAGCATTATTTACTTCCCCCTTTTCGTACAATATGATCATATCACCTTAAAAATATGCGTATATAGTAGTTTCCTTTTGAAACTGTCAAGTATTTTAAAAAACACCTTTCAGTGACTAAAAACGGTGTACGTATTTTTTTGTTTTCAATATATTTTGATGCGTATTCACGCATTTAAGTACATTATCTAGAGCAGTATATATCTTGAATACGTACCATCGGTTATAACTATGGCAATTTTCTGGGAGGAAATCCTCATCCCGTTGGACTCCTGGAACATTGTTGTTCTGGCGTATTTTAGAGCGGTGTCCGTACTTGTTCCACTGCTTGGATACCTGGAATAATGACATTAACACACTGTGACCCATTCGAAACAGGAAATAGGCTAGCGGTAATAAATAGCCCGTTTGTGTATATCTGAATGGCACTGTGTATCGCTTTTGAATTATATCTGATCAAAGGATCTCCAGGAAGATTAGAACGGAATCAAAACTAGAAAGAACTAGACTCGATCGTATCGAATTCGATCGTATCGAGTATGTTGTATCGGTATCGAGTCTATTGTATCGGTATCAAGTCTGTTGTATCGAATCTGTTGTATCGAGTATGTTGTATCGAGTCTGTTGTATCGGTATCGAGTCTGTTGTATCGAGTATGTTGTATCGAGTATGTTGTATCGAGTCTGTTGTATCGAGTATGTTGTATCGAGTCTGTTGTATCGGTATCGAGTCTGTTGTATCGGTATCGAGTCTGTTGTATCGGTATCGAGTATGTTGTATCGAGTCTGTTGTATCGGTATCGAGTATGTTGTATCGGTATCGAGTCTGTTGTATCGAGTTCGATTGTATAGAGTATGTTGTATCGAGTCTGTTGTATCGAGTCTATTGTATCGGTATCGAGTCTGTTGTATCGAGTCTGTTGTATCGAGTCTGTTCATGAGGACTCACACCACTAGTATCCCCCTTGAATACAGATGAAGGCTGACGTAGAATTTAATTCTTTTTCTCCTGTTTTTCAGGGCTTTATATTGCAGTAATTTATCATTTTCTACCATGCGTTAAATGGTCTGTATTTTTGAAATAACCACTGAAAATTTGATACTGATTTCTAGGTAATTCTGTGTCATTTTAGAATTAATGGTTCGAACCTCATCGTGGGCGAATAATTTTATTCACTGGAATAAGTTACGGCGGTACTTACGTTGTATTTTGTATTCTTTGTTTTATACTTGTCTTGTTATGGTGCGTATTCAGCTGATATATAGATGAGAGGTTGGTCCCAAATACAACTTGTCCAATCTGCGTCGTCGTTGGACCGATAGCAAACACGTCAACGATGTTAGAGACGAAGCTAAGTGTATCTTGGAATCCCTCAGATTCTACACTGCGCGACCCATCCAACAGAAATACTATGTCTGCGACCTTAGCGGGTGAACAATCTGTTATAGATATAATTTAAATAATAAATTCATATACAGTCAAAACTCGTTATTTCGAATTCCGTGGGACCTTGAAAATAATTCGAAATATCCGAAGTTCGATTTATCAGGAGTCTATGTTTGTTCAACTTTTTACCGTTACCCCACCCACTTCATAAATCGTTGAAAATATACATGTTATACCTATAAATACCTCTATTTGTTTTTGTTTGTTTTTTAACTATAACACGTTGTGGTTATATTTACACATGCTATAAACTTTGTTTATATTGATGTATACTGTGGATTTATCTTAAATCGTGGTAAATTCTAGCGTTTACATGCGTTACTTCCTTCTACGCAAACGTATGTTGTGTGTTGTTATCAGTGTGTAAGCTAAATGCCTATTTGCACAGTGCGTGAACATTTTATATTTTTGAGTGTGATATAATAGATAACAAAATATACTTTTAATTTTTATACTTTTTAATTACATGAATATCAAATAAATAGAATATGCAACTTAAATATAAACACAGGTTATATACAAGCAATGGTTACAACAATTTTACAAATAAGAACTAAGACGAAAATAGCACATGTCAAAAACTTCTTCTAACACTTCGGCGTTGTTTGTATAATTAGCGTGTGTATCGCTCGTGTTTATATCATAACAATTTGATGACACAATTAACTTACCTGCCAGTACCGACACATGAAGCGATAAATTACAGCAATTATCACCTTCGACGGTTTGCCTTTCATCTTCACGCGGTGATAAAAAATCGAAATAACGAGTGAGAAATCAATAGATTTTAGGATGAAGGGATCCAAAAACAGATTCGAAATAGTGAATAATTCGAAATACTGGAATTTGATATATCAGGAGTTAATTAATATAGAAATTGAAGGGGAAAAAACGGGACCGAACTTCAAATTTGAGATTACCGGAAATTCGAAATATCAGAGTTCGAGTTGGTGAGTATCAACTGTAAATACACATGCCTTAGTGTTACACATTACAAATACAAAATCATACATTAAACAATAAGTATAATGATGACGGTGATGCGGATGATGAAATGATGATGATGACGATGATGATGATGATGATGAAGATGATGATGATGATTATGGTGATGATTAAGATGATGATAATGATGAAGATGGTGATGATATGATGATGATGATGATTGTGATGATGATGGTGGTGGTGGTAGTGGTGGTGGTGGTGATGATGGCGGTGGTGATGATGATGATGATGATGATGATGATGATAATAATGATGATGATGATGATGGTGGTGGTAGTGGTAGTGGTGGTGGTGGTGGTGATGATGGTGGTGGTAATGATGATGATGATGGTGGTTGTAGTGGTGATGATGGTGATGATGATGATGATGGTGGTGGTGGTGGTGGTGGTGGTGGTGATGATGATGATGATGATGATGATGATGATGATGATGATGATGATAATGATGATGATTATGATGGTGATGATAGTGATGACGATTTTCATTTACATTTAACAACTATGATAATAAACGTGTCTAGGACTCACACCACTAAAGTAAAGATTTTCTTTCTGTTCAATGTGTACACTGTTGACAATGTAAAAGCAGACGTCATAAACCATGCTACCCAAAATTCTTAACATTAATTTTGACTAAATTCGCCATTCAAACATGAAAATGATTTCAAAATGTTTCAAATACATATGACTCTATATACTGGTCATTATCATAAATAAATATTGAAAATTACGTATTCTTTACCTTCTGCTGATGATACAGATGAAAGAAACAATAACAATCCAGCGAAGAAGCAACCAGCTCTGATTAGAAGTGAACCCATATTTATCCGCTCGAACACCGTTTAAAATAAAGTTTAATTATCAGAGTTAGACAACGTAAATTAGTTATGTACCATAATAAATCACAGTCGGGGAATGTTCCATAGTGCAGTATAACAGAATGCGAATCTATTTATAGACACAATGAACGCAGATTGCGAAATGTTAAGATAAAAATCAATAATAGTTTACATTTCTAACGCTACTCGTCCATTCAAAATATAACACTAATTTATTTTTAAGGTGTGTATACATTATGGTTGTTCATTGGACCAAAATGCGGGAATTCCCTCGGGATCATTAACAAATGACCTGTTATATATATATATATATATATATGGGTGTATGTTTTACTTTGTAAGTTTGAAAATATGTGTACTTGCTTATACTGATCATTATTTGTGATATTAAGAGAGAGTTGAAATTTGAAAAGTGGTTTTGCAGGTGAAATTCTACAACAGGCAATGTTTACAAATTACTATTATTATTGTTGTTGTTATTGTTATTATTATTATTGTTGATGTTATTGTTATTATTGGTAGAGCATCGTATTCGGTATCAGATGGTCATGGGTTCGATCCTCTCCCACGGCTGTGTGTTGTATCCTTCAACATGACATTTTCCGCATATGCTTGGTACTGGTTCTACCCAAGAAGACTTGGAACGTGATTTGTATAAGTTGTAATAACTTGTTTCAAAATCGAAGTCAAATTAATAAGTTGAAACTTTAGTTTTAGTTTAAGAAGCCACCTTTCTTTCTAATGTCACCCAGTGTTACTTATTCATTTTTTATAGTTCAAGCATTTTATGGTTCAAGGAAGACAACACTGTCATAACCTATAATTATATCATCAAATCTATACATGAAAGCCATACAGGTACATCCTAACTGTAAAGTATTGGAAAACAATTAATTACTTGTATAGTACAGAATAGTCAACCCCAACTGGTTTATTGTACATGTTGTTTTGTTTTGTATATATGTAAACTGAATTAGCTTTGGGATGCCAGATTGGCAAGTGAGCGATGTGAGTTAGGCCACAAACTGTAAAGTTTTATATATTTGATCGGAATATCCTTGTAAGATCTGTGATATTGTTTTCATTTATTTTAAAAAGCCGCGTTAATAGTGAAATTCTGTAATTTGTATTGTGAAGTATCGTGTAATGGTCTTTTTGTTTTACTGTGTATCTGAATGTTATGTTATGTATTACAAGCTCTTTGACCCTGAGTAGCATGTAATAAATCTGCAAAATATAAATAGAACAATGGAATTGTTATTTCATACTTTCCAACCCCGGCTACACTTATTTTCTTGATTGGATAAATATTTGCTACATAATCCTACCAGTTTGACATTGTGATCCTGTGTAGCCTCGTTGGAAGGTTCATCTATAGACACTGAATTGTCCAATCGGCTACGGAGAAGTATCTTGGTCTTAAACTGGTATATATATATATATATTTGAAGTATGATAGCTTAATGTACATACTGCCAGTAACCATAAATAACCAAAACCCAAAAAACACGGAGAATGGCGTACATCTGCATATTAAGCAATGGATAATCGCAACATTAAAGTTCCTTTCGAAGCAAGGAGACTAAACGAAGGTCCCGTTTTAAGTTCAAGAAACGTCTTGATAAAACAAAATTAGAATTGTTTGAACAGATATGGCATCTTGTTTTGCATATCATATTGCCAAAATAGTGTGTTTTCCTTATATAAATAATTTCGTTCCATAGCCCATGTACATGTAATGTATGACAGAGGAAGATAATGATTTCTATTTGTTGTTTTCCTGTTTTTGTTCAATAACTATACAAGTATAAGTTTTAAGAAAAAATCATCATGACAGTATTGTAGTAAATATCTAACTTAAAATAAGTGAACTCAATACCCACGAGTCCAATGATATGATCATTGCAAAGTAGATATGTACCTGTACATAAGGCCAGAATATTATGGTACACGGAGAATGGCGTACAGTTGTATATTAAGTAATGGATTATCGCAACACTTTAACTTCCTTGAAACGCAGAAGTATTAAAGAAGATCCCTTTTTAAGTTAAAGATGCTAACGAAACATCCTTTTTCAAATAAATGTTTGAAAGACCATAACATACCTGTATAGGATATATATATATATCCAAAGTAACGATGTGTACATGTGCACTGCTGTCATTCAACCATTCATAGGGAACTCTTACACTTATAAATGTCTAAAATCATATTTATAATTTAAATAGATTTATTTTTGTATGATTTAAACTACTGCATAATACTCTGACATCTGCCATCTGTCCTATTTCCGATTTATTGTAATATTTGAATTACTCTTACTTTAAAATTAAAGTACATGGTCGCTATTTGTTCTGTGAGACCAGGTGGTCCAATCCTATTGCCTGATTTTAGCGAGCCTAACATCATTTGCCACACGTAACATTTCATATATGGCATATTCAGTTCTATTCGTAGAGGAAGAGGTACGTTTAGATCTGAGTCGAACCATCGGTCTTCCGCAAGCAACTGGCAAACGTTCTGACTTAACGTTCATGTTTGGATAGTACTGTGCTTGAACAGAACAACTCATCTATGAGAGGTGAAAGGTCATCAGGCGACAGCACCTTAGACCACTCATCTGTGGCGTACCCTACTTCTTATTTAACAGCAATATGATATTTTGAAAACAACAGAGTCAAGAAAAGTCCGTCATACAGTCACACAATTTGCCATCACACACCAAATATACTTATTTCGCACACTAACATTGAACTATTAGAATACTTATCATGTATTTTCGTGTTTACAATTATCAATACCTGATCATACAGTTGTTCGGTGTGTTCTTGTTCCTTCGTATTTTCATCATTTATGTATCATATTAGATAAGTAAATGTTGTTGTTGTTGCCATTATGAAAACAAAACGTGTAAAAAATATAGTATAGTTTTGTACAATACAGAGGCCATCATAGACAACGGTACAAAAACATGTCTCATGATAAACACTCGACCGGAAGACAACACAACTTTTCATGCACTGGTATAAACATATTTAAAATAAATTCCCAGCTAATAAGTTTTTCTAGGCATATCAATTACATATTGTGGTGCATACTGGACCATGTATATGATGATTCATCACAGTTTTTATATACTGAGTATGTATGAGTTTATTGTATTTGAGTCTAGACAGTATCAATGAATGATATGGAACCATGTGAAATTATCTTTTTTATATACAGATCTAAAAGTCTATCAAACTTCATTTGTTAATTCGCACGAGTTAAATACAAACTCGGCTAGAAGTGCATCCAAATTCGTAAGGGGCCCCTTAAGATTCGACAGAAACACGTAATGTGGGTCCGTAACTAATGACAACAGAACTGACATGTCGGTATCTTGCATAGCATCTCCTAAACCAATTACAAAAACGTACACATGTTCATTAGCCAAAGAGACGAGTTCATTTTCCAGTGCACTGCTGATTTCAAATTTTCCGTTAGATAATATAATTACAATTTTTCGCCGTTTGACTTCCGACAGAACGCCGCTATTTGTAAACATATGCTTTCGTGCATGTTTCAATGACTCGTGAAGTATGTTGCTGCCTTGACAACTGTTCGATCTTCTGTCACATGTTTGTGATTGGAGAACCAGCGTCTGTAGAAACGGTAACCACGCTTCTCTCCCAACGTTGCCATTTAGTTTACGTAACTCAGTTACACTGTCGCCGTACGTTGCCAGACCTATACTTATGCTGTTGTTTTGTCTGATGTCCATGAGTTTGTCAACTATGTAGGTAATAGCGTCTATACCAACATCAAAATCTGTTCCAGTGATGTTTACACCGACGTCCAGAAGGAACACTACTTCTGAGGATGACGTGTTCAGACACTCTGTCAAATAAGAATAACATATGAAATATTTTAGAATAAGTTATAAAGAGTACAAAGAAGGATAGAATATTTAAAATGTTCCTGCTGTTTTTGTGATTGTATCTTTCGAATGCAATGTTCTGTTGGTTATATATTTCAAAAGATACAGTCACTAAAACAGTAGGAACAGCGTTAATGTAAGGAAGAGTTACAATAAGCACAATGCACACATAGATAAGTACAACAACGGCGACCGTATACGAATGATCAAAAGCAGAATACGTCAGCGGAAAGCTTAAACTTGGTTTACGTGTGTACCAAATCTCGCTCATCCATCCATGTCATAAGACAGGAAAGTATAAACGAAGGTTTCTTCGTCAGACACTTTAGTAACAATTCAAAGTGTAAAGCAATTAATCAAGTACTCTCTGGAACGTTTGCCACATCATATATGCTTTGATGTAATTATTGTAGATTTTAATCTTACCATCACATGTGAAGTGCACCAGCTGTTTGACGACCGAATACAGGGCGTTAAAGTTGTGTACAGAGAAAACGTACTCTGGAGAATATGCATCCCCCGGGGACGCAATGTCAAGTAATTCTTGGTGTGAAACTTCTGTGCCGATGCCTATAAGAAAGAAAAGTTGATGTAAATTGCTTCAAAAAACACTATACCGTATTCAATAAACGGTAGCTCGTTTTAATATATCATTATTCTAATTACACTTTCTTATTCCATTTGTCTTTAACTTTAATAAAACAGAAATGTATCAGTTATGTTACACTAGTACCATTCTTCAAAATCATTCAATGTGATTAATAAGTGTTTCGGAGTAGAATAATCGGGCCAGATTTGCTCAGTCGGTTTTTCGTCTGACTATTATTCAAGGGGTCGTTAGTCCGAATCCCGATCTGACAACATTATCCGTGATGATTGATATTCGCATTGTGACCCAATGTTTTCGTCTCTCACCGCTTATTCAGGTGAGAAAGTTATAATTTACTTGCGGAGATGGGGTGTGCTCGAGTACTGGTTATCTTTTCAGGATCCAAGAAAACAGTGGTTATGTTAGCTGATCGTCTGTTAGTCCTCGATGACATAAAATGACGTTAAGTATTCAATATATCAATCGCAGCAGAATGATGTAATGCGCCTGTCCAAGACGACTGTTTAAGTGGGAAAGTTACCCAGTTACTTGCACAAGAAAGTAGCTCGACTGAGCCTCAGTGTATATGTTTTTTTTGTAAAACTGGTTGTCATATAGTCATAGTACCACCATTGCAAAAGGAAGCAGACGCACAATGGCGGTTATAAATAATAATTGTTTCTTTTTCATTAAAAATGCATGTTCCATATGTTAATGCTCATTTTTTATTTGAATGGCATTATTGATGTATTTTAAACATTTGTAAATCATTGTCATGTTTGAACTGTGAATTTAGAAAAATAATAATGCTTAGAAATTGGGGTATGACTACAATTTTACGGAAGAATGTTTTCACTTTGTCAACATTGTACACACTGAGCACAAATATCTCTTATATGACACATGACACCTACTTTTCTCATAATATTTTCGTAAGCAGTGGTTGACAAATAGTAGAATGTAAGTTTCACTTGTTTCATTTTGGTCTCTTTTTGAGTGAAAAGCCTTTAAAATGAAGAATAAAATCAATGGTGAGCTTACACCTCTGTACACTTGTAATGGTAGTTAACAATGTTAAAACCTATTAAAATAGATAATACTTATATACCGACCTATTGCAATAACTTTCGTAACTTTTGTTTTTAATACAGCAGCTGCATGTTTTGTAGCAATTCTGTTTGTGGACATTCCGTCGGTCAAGACAAACACGAATCTCTTTGCTGTTTTGCCATTTGATATTGCACTTCCAGCTTTGCTGAAAACATCTTCAACAGCTTTGAGACCTTTGTCTGTAAACGTTGCTCCGGGACGAAATTGAACGTTTCCTATAGCAGATTTTAGAGTCACGTTGTCCCCGTTGTCATTCAGATAGAATTCAACTTTTGCATCGGAAGAGTAAGTAACAACTGCAACTTGGAAATCTCTTTCGCTGATGATAATATGATCAACAAAATGAATGATGAAGTCGAGCTGCCTGGTGAAGTCTTCATGACTCTGGCTGATGGATGAATCTAGCACGAACACTAAATCCGCAACAGTCGGTTGACATATACCTGGAAAATAAAGACACCAGTCTAACTGACATTGGTCACGAATAAAATACATGTAAAAGAAAGTGTATCCTTTTTTTAAGTTTTATATACATTGAACGATCCTACGTGTGTCAATAGTTGCCCTCTTGGAAATACTCTAGGTAAAAAATGAGCATAGCCGCAGTACAACGGTGGCAAAATACCACAGTTCAAGGGTAAGCAAGAGAAGATGTTTGATACATGCAATAACCGCGCGAATAATATATAATAATACAATTATTAGGAGAGGTTATCAAAGATTAATTAAACCTGGTACGTGTGAACTATGTCCAAGGAGACATGTCGATATAAGGTCGTATTCATATTGGAATGTACCGTGGGCGGTAAAGGGCACCTAGTATTTACGGATATTAGTTTAAGCTGAAGATATACTTTACTGATCAGGACGAGCTGTGGAAGATTTTGTGGATAGATAAATTGACAAATATGTCTTTTTCTGTTACACATAATATAAGGTTAAACAATGTATACAAAAAAATGAAATGCATACCTGTATCGCATGTATCACCATAGTAACGATGTGCACATATGCACGAGAAAGCGTTAACCCTGTCCTGGCACGTGCCATCATTTAGACATGGGGAACTCTGACATTCGTCTATGTCTGAAATCATATCAATAATTCATATTTACTCATCTTTGCCTCATCAAATTTCTGTGTAATATTTTTACATATATTACAAAAGTTCTTTTTCTGATTTATCAGCAAATAAAAAAAAAGCAAAATGCGGATGTTCAAAAGGAGTCTATCATACATTCAAACACAAATTACCTCACGTTAAGTTGACAACCGACTTTCGTTTCATGTAGTACAATGTATTTAGTTTGTTCTGTACACTCTTGTGTAAGAGGCGATTTTATGATAGAACGTTAGTTATTGTCTTCCTTTCTTTGTTTAATAGTCGCATTTATGATTGTACTATTTTTATTTTATTTATCCAATATGTTTTATTTGATAGTGTATGCTATTGTTTTCAGGAATGAAATCTTATTTTAGATTAAAGTGAATGATAGTCATATGTTATTAGAACTCTTGGCCCAATCTCTTTATTTGTCAAAATGTTTGATGTGTTTTTACGCCATTTTCAAAACAAGACAGGTTGTATATTGCATATCCAGTTTGATCAGTCACATACTGTTTTTTATTTGAACAGAACTGTGCTTGAACACACGACCTCAAATGGTCATTACACGACATCCCCATACGCCTCTTGACCACAGGTAATCCTACGTCTTACTTAAACGCAATACAATATTTTGAAACCAACAGTCAAAAGCAAATCTGGCATTCAGTCACACAAATAGACCTTACACAATAAGGCTGCATTCAGCAACGTTAACAGCAAACACGTTTAATGTCTGGTTCCATAAAATTAAAATCGCGTACCCAGCATATCAAACGTACCTGTTTCACAATAACTCCCAGGTGCGCACTGGTTCCCAGCATATCAAATTTACCTGTTTCACAAAAACTCCCAGGTGCGCAGTGGTTCCCAGCATATCAAACTTACCTGTTTCACAATAACTCCCAGGTGCGCACTGGTTCCCACCATATCATACTTACCTGTTTCACAATAACTCCCAGAGGCGCACTGGTTCCCAGTATATCATACTTACCTGTTTCACAATAACTCCCAGTGTAGCCTGATTCGCAAACACAAGACACGTCGTAAATTTTGTCGGTACAGTTTCCAACACCATTACAAGGGCTAGGTCTCGTTTCACATTCATCTATATCTGAAACATTATCACGTGGTACAGGTAATCAAAGAATTATATGGAGAAGGAAATGCAGCTGATTGAGATTTTGTGAACGCTCGCGTATTCACGCAAAATCTCGCAATATCTCGTTTTCAATTATTTAAACTTCAATTCAGCCGAGAACATAAATCAAAATTCTTACATTGAAGAATGAAATTCTCAACAAAACAATACTGTTACTAGCAATTTGTGTTTAAAATTGTTGAAGTATTTGAGATTACAAAATGTGTATACTGCAGCTAAAATAACGACAAATTACGATAAATTTTCCTTCAAACTTCAATATCTTTAATTAAAGAGCATTTTACGTGATCGAAACATGTTTAAATATCAAAGATAACTTGATACAGATAATCAACACGTTTTATCGGTATGATTATGGAGGACCAGTGCGCCATGCATTTTGTTCATTGCTTTTTGCTATTTGAATTTTGCTTGTCGCAAGCTATCGACAGTCCATATTATAGCAATCGGTCTATTTTTAGAAAACTTTCCTTTTGTTTACTCAAAACAATATGAACATGCGCTCTATAAATAAGACAATTTTTGTTTCTATTTTCTAAGTAGATATTGGTAACGCATGTTTAAGTTTTATATACACTATAATTGTAATTTGAGAATAAATCAATAGTCTGTGTTAATGTGTTAACCTAACGTGTCGCCATAGTCCACTACCCGCCTAAAAATATGAGATTAGCATAGGTTTAGTGTAATCATTTTCAAAATTGATAGATGTAAGAGATTTTTTCGAATATCTTTTGTTTAATTGCCGGTCAGTCAAAAATTTAAAATCTGCCATATGAGTATATGGGTTTAACATTTTCAATAAAGAAATCAATGTGGAAATGCAAAATTCTCATTGTGTCAAGCAATTATGAAATAGTGTTATTCAATTATAGATCTGAAGTACTATCTTGTCATAGTATACTATAATCAGATTTGGTTCAGTAAAGAAAATTTAACTTCAATAAGGCCGGGGCATCGAAATGGGTAAAATTTTAGATTTTTAAAAAATCTTTTTCCGAACAAAACGGTCTGTTAAATTAAGTCTTATTCTTTAATTTTGATTTATAGGAGTCAAAGAAGGGGAGTTTAACATAGAAATTGATAGGAAAATAAAAATTCTCATTTTGTCAAGCATTTATCAAAAAATTTCAATTATAAAGTCATAGAAAGTTAGATTTGGTTTTGTAAAAGAGGATTTTATTCCAAAAAGGGGACAAATGAGGCCTCAAAAGGGTAA
Source organism: Panopea generosa (assembly GCA_029582155.1). NCBI lineage: Eukaryota > Metazoa > Mollusca > Bivalvia > Adapedonta > Hiatellidae > Panopea > Panopea generosa. Next base: position 46,527,702 of record CM055904.1, on the reverse strand, counting down.
ATATTCAGAATTTTTAAAAAATCTTCTTCTCAACAATCAGACGTAGCATCCCTCAAATTTTTAAAAATCAAAAGGCAGGTATTTATATGGGCCAAAACACGGGGCGTGGAAATTTACATAGAAGCTCTATGCAGAAATGGAAACTTCTGCTTTTTGCAATCATTTAAAAATAGTTTATGCAACTTGAGGTCAATTTGAGCTAACCGGGTCTGGCTTATCAAGCTTCATGGAATATAGAAATGAGCCTAGATTTTCCCGCTAGGGCACGTTTCATAACAATGACGAATGAGCACGCTGATTGGTCAGATGCTTCAACGGAAGTTACCATTAGGTAAAGCGGCGCATAAGAATGATATGAATGGTGGGGAATTCCGTGCTCTTACATGATGGTATAACAGTTCTGAATCCGGAGACCCGTGCTCTTACATTATGGTATAACAGTTCTGAATCCGGAGACCCGTGCTCTTACATTATGGTATAACAGTTCTGAATCCGGAGAATTGTGCTTTTAAATGATGGTATAACAGTTCTGAATCCGGAAACGGCATGGATAAGCTAACACAGTTGTTTAATAGGGATACAATTTAGATCTGTGCTAATGCGCCGCATGCTCAAAGTATATTACTGTACATCTTGAAACACATAGTTCCAGTTATTATAACGTAACATTGTAATATCTTCAATGTACATAAAACTACAAATATATTTGTATATGATTGTTTGCGTGCGTGTTTGAGCGTGTGATCTTGTGTGGACGTGAAGTCGTTTGTGTGTATGAAAAGGGGGGGGGGGGGGGCAAAAACGTTCGCTTCATTATCTTACCAATTTGACATTGTAGTCCTGTGTAACCTGGTTGGCATGCACATATATATCCATTTGGTCTGTCATAACAGTCGCCGAGCTTACATGGGCTACTTACACATTCGTTAATATCTGAGAACAAAAATAGAACATAGTAAAATCGAGCGAAAGGAGAAACTTTAAATATATTAAAAACAATGTTTCAAGAATAAAGATATCCTGAAAATATTTATATCATGAAAATATGTGAATGAACACAGATTGTATAACTGCTAATCAATAAATCGAGGATTTTACATGGGTGCTTATCTATTATTGAGTTTATTAAACGAGTTTTACAAATATATTATGCAAGGCTCTGTCAAGCATTATATCATTTTTTTCCCAAAGAGTTTGATAAATTCCATTATAAATGAACACGAATGTAAGATTTGTGTTATCACATTACTCGGAAAAGTCTACATTTACCATTTATTTTATTTAACAGGTTTTCTCCATAAAGAACGAGAAAAACAGGTGCGCACTGGTTCCAAGTATATCAAACTTTCCTGTTTCACAATAACTCCCAGGTGCGCACTGGTTCCCAGCATATCATACTTACCTGTTTCACAATAACTCCCAGGTGAGCACTGGTTCCCAGTATATCATACTTACCTGTTTCATAATAACTCCCAGGTGCGCACTGGTTCCAAGCATATCAAACTTACCTGTTTCACAATAACTCCCCGATGCGTACTGGTTCCCAGTATATCATACCTACCTGTTTCACAATAATTCCCACTGTAGCCTGATTCGCAAACACAAGACACGTCGTTAATTTTATCAGTACAGTTTCCAACGCCATTACAAGGGCGAGGTCTCGTTTCACATTCATCTATATCTGAAACATTATCACGTGGTACAGGCAATCAAGGAATTATATGGAGAAGGAAATGCAACTGATTGAGATTTTGTGAACGCTCGCGTATTCACGCAAAATCTCGCAATATCTCGTTTTCAATTATTTTAACTTCAATTCAGCCGAGAACATAAATCAAAATTCTTACATTGAAGAATGAAATTCTCATCAAAACAATACTGTTATCAGCAATTTCTGTTTAAAATTGTTGAAGTATTTTAGATTACAAAATGTGTATACTGCAGCTAAAATAACGACAAATTACGATAAATTTTCCTTCAAACTTCAATATTTTTAATTAAGGAGCATTTTACGTGATCGAAACATGTTTAAATATCTAAGATAACATGATACAGATAATCAACACGTTTTATCGGTATGATTATGGAGGACCAGTGCGCCATGCATTTTGTTCATTGCTTTTTGCTATTTGAATTTTGCTTGTCGCAAGCTATCGACAGTCCATGTTATAGCAATCGGTCTATTTTTAAACAACTTTCCTTTTGTTTACTCAAAACAATATGAACATGCGCTCTATAAATAAGACAATTTTTGTTTCTATTTTCTAAGTAGATACTGGTAACGCATGTTTAAGTTTTATATACACTATTGTAATTTGAGAGTAAATCAACAGTCTGTGTTGATGTGTTAACCTAACGTGTCGTCATAGTCCACTACCCGCCTAAAAGTATGAGATGAACATAGGTGTTGTGTAATCATTTTCAAAATTGATAGATGTAAGAGTTTTTTTTCGAATATCTTCTGTTTAATTGCCGGTCAGTCAAAAATTTAAAATCTGCCATATGAGTATATGGGTTTAACATTTTCAATAAAGAAATCAATGTGGAAATGCAAAATTCTCATTGTGTCAAGCAATTATGAAATAGTGTTATTCAATTATAGATCTGAAGTACTATCTTGTCATAGTATACTATAATCAGATTTGGTTCAGTAAAGAAAATTTAACTTCAATAAGGCCGGGGGGCATCGAAATGGGTAAAATTTTAGATTTTTAAAAAATCTTTTTCCGAACAAAAACGGTCTGTTAAATTAGTTCTTATTCATTGATTATGATTTATAGGACTTAAAGAAGGGGAGTTTAACATAGAAATTGATAGGAAAATAAAAATTCTCATTTTGTCAAGCATTTATCAAAAATTTTCAATTATATAGTCATAGAAAGTTAGATTTGGTTTTGTAAAAGAGGATTTTATTCCAAAAAGGGGACAAATGAGGCCTCAAAAGGGTAAATATTCAGAATTTTCAAAAAAATCTTCTTCTCAACAATCAGACGTAGCATCCCTCAAATTTGTAAATATCAAAAGGCAGGTATTTATATGGGCCAAAAAACGGGGTGTGAAAATTTACATAGAAGCTCTATGCAGAAATGGAAACTTAGGCTTTTTGCAATCATTTAGAAAATAGTTTATGCAACTTAAGCTCAATTTGAGCTAACCGGGTCTGGCTTATCAAGCTTCATGAAATATAGAAATGAGCCTAGATTTTCCCGCTTGGACACGTTTCATACCAATGACGAATGAGCACGCTGATTGGTCAGATGCTTCAACGGAAGTTACCATTAGGTAAAGCGGCGCATAAGAATGATATGAATGGTGGGGAATCCCGTGCTTTTACATGATGGTAAAACAGTTCTGAATCCGGAGAACCGTGCTCTTACATTATGGTATAACAGTTCTGAATCCGGAGACCCGTACTCTTACATTATGGTATAACAGTTCTGAATCCGGAGAACCGTGCTCTTACATGATGGTATAACAGTTCTGAATCCGGAGACCCGTACTCTTACATTATGGTATAACAGTTCTGAATCCGGAGACCCGTACTCTTACATTATGGTATAACAGTTCTGAATCCGGAGACCCGTACTCTTACATTATGGTATAACAGTTCTGAATCCGGAGACCCGTACTCTTACATTATGGTATAACAGTTCTGAATCCGGAGACCCGTACTCTTACATTATGGTATAACAGTTCTGAATCCGGAGACCCGTACTCTTACATGATGGTATAACAGTTCTGAATCCGGAGAATCGTGCTCTTACATTATGGTATAACAGTTCTGAATCCGGAGAACCGTTCTTTTACATGATGGTATAACAGTTCTGAATCCGGAAACGGCATGGATAAGCGAACAAAGTTGTTTAATAGGGATACAATTTAGATCTGTGCTAAAACGCATGCTCAAAGTATATTACTGTACATCTTGAAACACATAGTTCCAGTTATTATAACGTAACATTGTAATATCTTCAATGTACATAAAACTACAAATATATTTGTATATGATTGTTTGCGTGCGTGTTTGAGCGTGTGATCTTGTGTGGACGTGAAGTCGTGTGTGTATGAAGGGGGGCGGGGGGGGGGGGGGGGGCAAAAACGTTTGTTTCATTATCTTACCAATTTGACATTGTAGTCCTGTGTAACCTGGTTGGCATGCACATATATATCCATTTAGTCTATCATGACAGTCGCCGAGCTTACATGGGCTACTAACACATTCGTTAATATCTGAGAACAAAAATAGAACATAGTAAAATCGAGCGAAAGGAGAAACTTTAAATATATTAAAAACAATGTTTCAAGAATAAAGATATCTTGAAAATATTTATATCATGAAAATATGTGAATGAACACAGATTGCACATGCACGAGATTAAGCTAACTTTTAACTGCTAATCAATAAATCGAGGACTTTACATGGGTGCTTATCTATTATTGAGTTTATTAAACGAGTTTAAAAGTTGCATTCATCTATAGCTGAAAATAGTGTAAAACCAATGTAAAGTCAATCTATATAGTGTACAGAGATTTATTTTAGTTTCAGTAATATATCACTATTACTCCATCGAATAAACACTGAAGTGACATTACGAAGAGACATATTCAAACAATAACAAGTGTTTTAAAGATCATTAGTATTATTGTCTGAAACTTCATCATTAAGAAACTAGTAATATATTTTTTTGAAAATCTAGTGGTGTTACACTAATGCTAATAATGGTGTCATATTACGCTGATGCCATAAATTATTGTTATTGTTGAAGTCAAGCTTGCGTTATTAGTAGTGTCACACGTGTAGCATTAAATGTTGTAAAGCTAGTATAATTAGTGGGGTCACTAGCGATGTCATCATAGTGTCATTAGTGGTGTTTCGCCAGTGTCACGATAGTGCCATTAGTGGTGTAACGATCGTGTCACTTATTGGTGTCACACCAGTGTCATGATAGTGTCATAAGTGGTGTTTCGCCAGTGTCACTTATAGGTGTCAGACCTGAGTCATGCTAGTGCCATTAGTGTTGTAACGATAATGTGACTAATTGTAGTCACGTCAGTGCCACCAATGGTTTCACGCTAATGTCATAAATGGTGTCGCAGTAGTGTTATTAGCAGTGCCAAGCTAGTTAGCATTAGTGATACCATGAAAGTGTCATTAGCGGTGTAAAGCTTGTACCATTAATAGTACCATTGGTGTTAGCTAGTGACATCAGTAGTGTAATGTCAGTGACGTGCTAGTTATTTTATTAGTGGTGTTGGGCTAGTGGTATTAGTAGCATCACACTAGTGTCAATAGTGCTATCACACTACTGTCATTAGTAGTGTGAAACTGATGTCATAAGAAGTCTCACACTAGTGTCATTATTAGTATCATACCAGTGTCATGATAGTGGTGTTTCGCCAGTGTCGCTAAAAGGTGTCACACCTGAGTCATGATAGTGTCATCAGTGTTGTAACGATAGTGTCACTAATTGTAGTCACGCAAGTGCTACCAATGGTTTCACGCTAATGTCATTAATGGTGTCACACTAGTGTCTTTATTAGTATCACATTAGTAATTTAACACTAGTGTCATTATTAGTATCCCACTAGTGTCATTCGTGGTGTCACACTACTGTCATTAGTATTGTGGAACTAGTGTCATTAGTAGTCTAACACAATTGTGTCATAAATGGAGCCATGCTAATGCCACTAGTTTTGTCATGATTGTGTTGTAAATGGTGTCATGCTAATGTCGCTATTGCCATTAGTGGTGTCCCACTAGTGTCAAAAGTAGCATCATACTAGTGTCATAAGTGGTGTCACACTAGTGTCATAAAATGTCACTCTGGTGTCATAAGTGGTGTCACACTTGTGCCATTAGTAGTATTACACTAGTGTCATTAGTGGTGTCAGACTAGCGTCATTAATGGTGTCATGCTAATGTCAATAGTGTTGTCATGATTGTGCCATAAATGGTGTCATGCTAATGACACTTGTATTGCCATGATTGTGTCATTAATGCTAATGTCACTAGTGTCGTCATGATCGTGTCATAAATGGTGTCATGATAATGTCACTAGTGTTGTCATGATTGTCGCCAATAATGGTGTCATGCTAATGTCATTTGTGTTCCATGATTGTCTCATAAATGCTGTCATGCCAATGCCACTAGTGTTGCCATGATTATGCCATTAATGGTGTCAAGCCAATGCCACTGGTATTGTCATGATTGTTTCATAAATTGTGTTATGCTAATGTCACTAGTGTCGTCATGATTATGTCATAGATGGTGTCATGATGTCACTTAAGTTGTCATGATGGTGTCATAAACGATGTCATGTCAATGTCAATTGTGTTGTCATGATTGTGTCATAAATGCTGTCATGCCAATGCTACTAGTAATGCCTTGATTTCGTCATTAATTGTATCATGCCAATGCCACTAGTGTTGTCATGATTGTGTCAATAATGCTGTCATGTCAATGCCACTAGTGTTTTCATAATTGTGTCATAAATGGTGTCATGCTAATGTCACTATCGTTGTCATAATTGTGTCATAAATGGTGTCATGCTAATATGACTAGTGTTGTCATGATTGTATCAAAAACGGTGCCATCCTAATGTCATTAGTGTTGTCATGATTGTGTCATAAATGGTATCATGCTAATGTCACTAGTGTTGTCATGATTGTGTCATTAATGTTATCATGCTAATGCAACTAGTGTTGTCATGATTGTGTCAATGATGGTATCATGCTAATGTCACTAATGTTGTCATAATTGTGTCATAAATGATGACGTACTAATGTCACTATTGTTGTCATGATTGTGTCATAAATGGTGTCATGTCAATGTCAATATTGTTGTCATAATTATGTCATAAATAGTTTCATGCTAATATAACTAGTGTTGTCATAAGTGTGTCATTAATGGTGTCATGCTAACGTCACTAGTGTTGTCATGATTGTTTCGTAAATGATGTCATACTAATGTCACTATTGTTGTCATGATTGTATCATAAATGGTGTCATGCTAATGTCACTAGTGTTATCATGATTGTGTCATAAACAGTGTTAAAGGATTCAAGCAGGTTATGTACACACTTTGTCACAATTTAAAACGTTGACAACGTAAAACAAATATAACCTTATTAATGTAATGTAATATACGTTACCTCCACAAGCTGCCTGGGACAGTGGTCCATTTAAATCGAAAATTTTGCTATAATTATCCGCTGAATAAGCAAAATTATCCGTTGCCATATTTTTAACTTCATCTGTATTGGCATGTCCTACTCCGACAGCGATAATTGTCACCCCAGCGTCACGTAGTTTGCAGGCTTCAGTTTTGGTCTCCTGTGGACTGTCACTACGACCTAACAACATAAATACTAGTTGTACAACTGATACTTTACAGTCTATTAACGGATCCAGTTGGATGGGAAGGGGTGTACTCGGAACAAAGTGACAAGGTCTTAAAAGAACTGGTTCACGCCTCAATACAAAATAAATATTGCGCATATTCATATTTTTTCACAAACCTTTCCAACATATTCCGTTGAGAACTTCCAGTTAGTAAAATCTGCTTCCGCGGTTGCACGTCTCGGGAGACGCAAAAATAAAAAAAATGTCAAAAGGCTCCTTAGAGACGTGCAATATGTCCTACTAGCACATTATTTGACTTTTAAAGCACAATTATATCTCATGAAAATGCCCACAGAATACAGGAAATGATTCCAAATCAAATGTTTTCGGGGTGGGGATGGTGGTGGTGGGGGGAGGGGGGGATGGGGGTGGGTGAAGGTTGAAGGGCGGTGGGATGAAAGGGCGGTGTGGGGGGTGGGGGTTTGTGTTACTGTCAAACCCTGATATTCTAACACATCATTTTAGGGTCAGTTACGTCTTCTTCTTTCTCATTATGGAATCAACACTTGGAAGATGTTGTATTTAGAAGTGTTTTTTTTCATGATTAAACATGTGAACATTAAACACAAAAGCTGTTTCATAACTAAGAAACAAGAATAATTGACCTGACACGATACTTAATATCACTTCGCCAATTGGCCACGTGGCATTGTCTGTCCAAGTAAATACAATGTAGTGTTTACATCGTTTGTTTGTCTAAGGAAAATGGCGACGTAGAAACTGACTGGATTATCGACTTGTTTGATTGCCAGCCCGAATTAGGTCAACTGATTTAATGTATTGTCCGTAATGTTTTACCTGGCACTCATTAATCTTCGCTAATATATTTGCTCGTTTATTCGTGAGTGCGATACGATGCCAATATAATAATGTCTTGTATCGGCTTATCAATGTAGTATGTATTACTATTTATGTTCGGAAACCGAAATTTATTTTACGGATATATACGGAATATTCATGAGTGCCAGGTAAACACACAATAATTTATATGACAATCTCACCGGCAAATACCGTTATCTGTAGTCTACCTGTTGATTTTTTAAGCATTATTTACTCCCCCCCCCCCCCCCCTTTTCGTACAATATGATCATATCACCTTAAAAATATGCGTATATAGTAGTTTCCTTTTGAAACCGCCAAGTATTTTAAAAAAAACACCTTTCATTGACTAAACACGGTGTACGTATTTTTTTGTTTTCAATATATTTTGATGCGTATTCACGCATTTAAGCACATTATCTAGAGCAGTATATATCTTGAATACGTACCATCGGTTATAACTATGACAATTTTCTGGGAGGAAATCCTCATCCCGTTGGACTCCTGGAACATCGTTGTTCTGACGTATTTTAGAGCGGTGTCCGTTCTTGTTCCACCGTTTGGATATCTGGAATAATGACATTAACAGACTGTGTCCCATTCGAAACAGGAAATAGGCTAGTGGTAAAAAATAGCCCGTTTGTTTATATCTGAATGGCACTGTTTATCGCTTTTGAATTATATCTGATAAAAGGATCTCCAGGAAGATTAGAACCGAACCAAAACTAGAAAGAACTAGACTCGATCGTATCGAGTTCGATCGTATCGAGTCTGTTGTATCGTGTCTGTTGTATCGAGTATGTTGTATCGGTATCGAGTCTATTGTATCGGTATCGAATCTGTTGTATCGAATCTGTTGTATCGAGTAGGTTGTATCGAGTCTGTTGTATCGAGTATGTTGTATCGAGTATGTTGTATCGAGTCTGTTGTATCGGTATCGAGTCTGTTGTATCGGTATCGAGTATGTTGTATCGGTATCGAGTCTATTGTATCGGTATCGAATATGTTGTATCGAATCTGTTGTATCGAGTAGGTTGTATCGAGTCTGTTGTATCGAGTATGTTGTATGGAGTATGTTGTATCGAGTCTGTTGTATCGGTATCGAGTCTGTTGTATCGGTATCGAATCTGTTGTATCGGTATCGAGTATGTTGTATCGGTATCGAGTCTGTTGTATCGAGTTCGATTGTATAGAGTATGTTGTATCGAGTATGTTGTATAGAGTATTTTGTATCGGTATCGAGTCTGTTGTATCGAGTCTGTTGTATCGAGTCTGTTGTATCGAGTTTGTTGTATCGAGTCTGTTCATGAGGACTCACACCACTAGTATCCGCCTTTGAATACAAATGAAGGCAGACGTAGAATTTAATTCTTTTTCTCCTGTTTTTCAGGGCTTTATATTGCAGTGATTTATCATTTCCTACCATGTGTTAAATGGTCTGTATTTTAGAAATAACCACTGAAAATTTGATACTGATTTCTAGGTAATTCTGTGTCATTTTAGAATTAATTTTATGCACTGGAATAAGTTACGGCGGTACTTACGTTGTATTTTGTATTCTTTGTTTTATACTTGTCTTGCTATGGTGCGTATTCAGCTGGTATATAGATGAGAGGTCGGTCCCAAATACAACTTGTCCAATCTGCGCCGTCGTTGGACCGATAGCAAACACGTCAACGATGTAAGAGACGAAGCTAAGTGTATTTTTGAATCCCTCAGATCTTACACTGCCCGACCCATCCAACAGAAATACTATGTCTGCGACCTTAGCGGGTGAACATTCTGTTATAGATATAATTTAAATAATAAATTCATATATAAATACACATGCCTTAGTGTTACACATTACAAATACAAAATCATACATTAAAAAATAATTATAATAATGACGGTGATGCGAATGATGAAATGATGATGATGATGATGATGATGATGATGATGATGAAGATGATGATGATGATGATGATGATGATGGATGATGATGGTGATGATGGTGATAATGATGATGATGATGATGATATGATGATGATTATGATTATGATGACTGATGATGGTGGTGGTGGTGGTAGTGGTAGTGGTGGTGGTGGTGATGATGGTGGTGGTGGTAGCGATGATGATGATGATGATGATGATAATGATGATGATAATAATGATGATGATGATGATGATGGTGGTGGTAGTGGTGGAGGTGATGATGGTGGTGGTAATGATGATGATGATGGTGGTTGTGGTGGTGGTGATGGTGATGATGATGATGGTGGTGATGATGATGATGATGATGATGATGATGATGATGATGATGATTATGATGGTGATGATAGTGATGACGAATAACATTTATAACAACTGTGATAATAAACGTGTCTAGAACTCACATCACTATTATCTCCCTTGAATACTCCGGACCTCAACAGATGAAGTAGGTAGAAATTAAACATTAGTTCTCTTTTTCTTCTTTTTTTCAGGGCTTTTTATTGCAGTGATTTATTTTCTTCTATCATGTGTTAAATGGTCAGTATATTAGAAAAACATCACTGAAAATTTAATGCTGATACCCGATTTCTAGGCAATTCTGTGTCATTTTAGATTTGTTGGTTCGAACATCATCGTGGACGAATAGTTGACATATTATTTTTTCCTGAAATTGATAGGTATCACAAAACCATTGAATTAAAATAAAATGTTTTTTTTCCCTTTATAATTGCAGTTCCTGAACCAGTGAAACATTTTAACCCGGACACATGCTGCAGATTTATTTTTTTCACTGTGCTTTGGACATAAATGTTACAATGGAGCCCTATTGGAAATGTAATAGTGATGTGAGACGTCTAGCTTTATTGGCAATTATCATAAACATTATTATAGATACAAACAATAAACACAACTAGATCTACTGTCAATTTTCATAAAATAACATATAATCATACTAATATATAAAAACATTGAACATGTCTAAGGACATTGGCAATTATCATAACAACTAACGTGTATATAGATAACAAATGTATTTTTACCTTTTGCTGATGCTACAGATGAACAAAAAACTAGCAATCCAGCAAATAAACAACCAGCTCCGGAAAAAAGTGAACCCATGTTCGTCTGCTTCAACACCGTTAAAATAAAGTTTTATTTTCAGAGCTCGACAAAATGAACAAAACAAAACAATAGATTACATTCGGAGGAATTATAGGGGATTGATCGATTATAACAGGAAGCGATTATACAGATATACAGTGAACGTTATCGTTATCGTATGTTTACATTTCTCCACAAACGTAATAAATCATACCATTTTACCGCCGGAAGATTATTTTGTTTGTAGAGACGAGGAAAGTGACGTCTATGTCAAATGTTTCCCATTTTAATCAAGTGTGACAAATAACATATCAGCAAAACAATCTTTTTTAAAAAAAAATCTCAGTCTCGTAGTTGTATATTTGTGTTAGGCCAAAAAAATATTTCTGCGTTTAGTGCAACGGTCTCAAAAAAGCTAGGTAGGGTAGACATTGAGTTTTTTTTTAGCCGAGTCGAAATAGCGAAACAGTCACGAATGCTTAAGGCGACATTTCTTTATGTTTAAATATGTATCTAACTACGTAATATGATTTTAATGATATTCAGTACATTTTTAATGACAGATGCATGTAACAGCCATCCAGAAAGCACATCAGATCCAGACTTTTTGGCCATGCATACAAATTCTAAGTTTAGTTAAGATTGCTCAATAGTTTAGGATGCTGGAGTGTTAATGGAGAAAATGCTGTCGAGAACAACTGCCAAGGGACGATCAAAATAGTTCATTTTTTTGAGCATGTTCTGCTCGGGTGTAAAAATATATGATTTGTTAGTATTTTCTTTCCATATTTTGCATATAGACTATACATACTTTTAAAATCTGGCCTGCTTGGTACTTGACACTGGTTTGTATTCATCTGACAAGGATTTCAATTTACTGTTGTTTTACATTCAATATAAATTCTGATGTCAAACTATTGCAGTACAAACATGTTGTACTTCTGGATGATTTTTACATGTATCTAAAATGGTTTTGATGACGATATCTGCAATATATTACTATAACACGTTTTCAAAAAATCTTTTTTTGGTGTGGTAGTCTAGCAAAATGTTGTTTTCCAAGTCATATTGCGAGGAATTACTTAGTCGCGACTAAATAGTCTTTAAAGTACTATATAGATGCAATTGCTACAGGTAGCTGTATTCAAATTATAAAATCTAGTATTCAACATGTTTACTGTCTTTACTTTAATAAATAAATTCATGATTGGTCAACTCATATCAAACATGATTTAAGCAACATTTGTCAGCACATCGTCAGAAAAGACAGTTCTAAACTTCAGCTGTCTGTATCCATCAACATACTACTGTCAGCTATGTATTAAAATTAAAACAGTCTGTTAAACTTGTATCAAACATTTGTTTTACATATTTTGATGGTATTTGAATGCCATTTTCAACACATAACAGGATATATATGATTTTGTAGTATTGTGTTTGAGTTTTTTTAATAAGACAAAAAAAAAGAAGACTTTTGGGAATATACATTATATTTCTACTTTCATTTTGTCAACAGTGTATACACTGAACAAAATAAAAACCTTCTTTTATTTGTGCCTTTCTGTGAATGGCTAGTGTTTAAAGATGTTTCTTTCACTATAGAAATAAGAAGGAAAAAGAATGGTAGGCTTATATTTTTTTTATATAATTAACATACAAGTGGAAAACTATTCAAGAAGAATTGGAGAAACACTTTTCAATTGAAGTTTAAAAAGATCACTGTCTAGAAAACATTCATTTGTTCATTATTATATACCTTTTTTTTTCATCATTTTTTAAAATTGGTTTTCACTAATCTCTATTTTAAGTCCTTGATTAAAAAAGCCAATTAGTAGTACTTTGAGAACCTAAAGTATTTTTAAACAATGCATGTGCACAACTTCAATGTATGTACACATGGTATACATTTCAATATTCATTAACTTTGAGAAAACGTACATTTTAAAAATCGCGGAAACACATGACATTAACACATCGCTGATCTTGACCTGCAAACATATTGTTTTGTCAGTTTAAAATATGAAAATAAACAGACCTGCAGGATTGTTAAGGGTTCAACCCAATATAACATTCTTCTTTTCCAGTTAAAAATGTTGAAATCTCGTGTAAACTATGAAAGCAAAATGTTAACAAATACCGAAAATGTGTAACCGCAGCAAATAGTTTTGAAATTTGTGAAATTAATATTGAGATTTGTTTTTGGTTTTGAAAGACAAACTTTGAAGTTTCACTTGCGTCTATATCTGAGAGCAGACCACTAAAGTTAAAATAAATAAGCAATTTTTTATCACGGGTATTTTTGATACAATCTTAAATCTGATTGGCTTACTACTGATAAGGGCAGAATTATCTTTACGATATCACGATTGTGTACCGCATGAATTTTACTCCTTTGCCATGGGGTTATCTTACAGCTGGAAATGATAGTATATTGGGACAAGTGTTAAGTTAAAGGGATTAACGTATACAAGATATGCTGACTGTTGGGAAATATGGTTTTTAATGTTTTACTGGGTTTCTCAAATATTATTCTCTGGTAGCTCGGAACAAACATAAGTTCTGAAAATCGTAAAAAAAAGTCTTGGGTCGGGTGATTTTGCCAGGTAGGGTCGGGTTGCCCGAAATACAGAACTTTTTTTTGGCCCTACTTCACTTATTTCTGAGGACTGCAGCTAACGTCTCAGGTGACGTTGATTTGGTATTTTTGACGTTTACGTTCTCTGTGTGTCAGCTCATAAAAATGCATTATGGTGTGATATAAACGTTGTACGGTGTTCCGTTGGAATTATCGTGGTATCGCTTTGTCAGTACGTACGTACGTATAAGTTTTTATTTATCCTCGCGCTTTGAACAAGTCATTTTGGCGAGCAGGATAGGATGATTATTAAAAATTTAAAAGATGATTACACATTTCTGTGAAGATTAATGTATGATGAATGGAGATGATTCACATAATAAGTCGTGTCTATATTCAACTTTGAAGTTTATTATTAACTGAGTTGTTTAATACTACAACTATTTTATATTTTTGGATTCGGTGCTTACTGTTTACTAACATTGTTTATACTCATGATATTTTTAAATTTGTTGATTGACGATCAAAGTGTAGATTAATCAACTAAGAATATTATTATTTCTTTTTATATTTACCGATTGCAGCCATATATTACTTATTAGTGCATGTATTTGATTAATTTAAATAAGGTGCAATTATGGTTGTTCACCAATATTTTAAGTTAAACAACGCTGCTCATAGCGCAAATTGTTTTGCTTATATCGTCAGCGATATTCAACTTAACTATAAACCTTAGATAAAAATTTAATTCTATCCAAGATGATATCTGAACACATTAATTGTGTGTGATTACAATGGTAAAGTAAAAGTACTTATCTTATGTAACCATGTATCCAGCGTACCACCAATAATTGTCAATAGTAAACCATCAACAAATTATGGTGTGCCGTAAAACCCCAATCATAGTGTTTGATGGTATAAATGAACTGACCTAAATAGTTTGGCTGCAATGGAATTCATGGGATGTCTTATTTTTGTACATATTTTAATTGTCACAGCTATTTATCCTGCTATTTGTATATATTTGTAGTATCAGCTGAAGAGGGTATTATCCATCAGCATATCGCACATTATTTAAAAACTGACCAGTCACTGTTAATCGTACCATTCTGCATCAATAATGGTAAAGAATGGTTTAAGAGTGTGTTAAAATAAAGTAACGTTAAACTGTGAAATATGTATAATAGGGCACCCGGCAGCTCGCGCATACCTTAAAAGCGCCAATAATAAAAAATATTTTAAGAAATCCGATATCATCTCAGATCAGATCTGAAATGAACTGATTAACAGTAATTGGTCCCAAATATTTAGAATAAAAAATAGTCTTGTGTAACTCTATACTGAATATCAGGGTGGTAGTAACCATAATATTCCCTACAACCGCACTCATTAGTGTATATTGAGTGCGATGAGCCATATAATCCCGTACCAACGGGTACGTTATTATTTATATGCTATGTATTGCATAGTGTTTACATATTAAATGACTGTATAATTTATATATGATTTTTTTTATGTATAATCATATAATTTATTATAAACATGTTAATTTCATGTTCATATCACTTGTATAAAAGTGTATTTATGCCGTACATTTGGCAAGATTCATCTCACGGTTATTGTTTTCCATCTACAACTATGGATAATACAATTATTTTGATTTGTCGAAGCTATTTGTTATCTTGGCGCTGATTGGCCGAATTTCAATCCGATTTTCGCATTAAGCTCAATGCATTGAAAAACGGCCAATCAGCAGCAAGTACCGTGAAATCCACTGATTGGATGGATTTCAATCCGGTATATAAGTCAAGCTCGACAGTTTTTAAAATGTACTAGATTCTGACATACACTACAATACAGATGCCTTCCTTGCGGTCGGCGCTCTGTACCGGAGATGCATGTCAGGCTAGTAAATGTAAATATTATATTTGTAGGGCCGTGAGATGAGTAATAGTAATTCACTGGTGTATCCAGTGAGTTTGGATGGAGTTACACAGAATACCTATAAAAGTATGCGATATGGGATAACAGGCTGTCACTCCGGTGCAGAAATATCATATTAAAACAAAATGCATGTAAAAAGTTGCTAAAAATATTTTGAAAAACTACCTATTCCCTGTTTTGCTTAAACGGCCCAGTTTAGGGTATTGTTAAAATAGTATATTATTATTATAATAAAATTTATACAGTATGTACATTATATTTACAATAAAATATCTTATACTTCTGCACCAGATGGGCTGCCTGCCTCCACTTGAGCTTATATTGGCTCAAGCCTAATGAATAATATTAGTTTTGTTTTTCCACTAGGGTCGGGGGCCCTACATGTCATATCATTCCCCATCTTTGTCGCACTGAGCCAAGTTCCCAGGTAATGTATGATGTATCACCTGTTCCAGGGTCAGCCATTATTATGTTTATTGATGATTATTTAAAATTTTGTATAAATTTTATTATTTATTTACCCCATTCTAGTTAAATAACTAGTACTCTGGTGACTTAAAAATAAAAAAAAATCAGAATAACTCTTGTTTTGCATTTAGAATATGCAAATTTATTTATAACTTAAAAGATTGATTGGTTAATTGCTAAATATAAGCAATAAAAAACAAACAACATAAAGGTATTGAAAACATTTCAATACAGTGTATTCAATTATATGACCTTTCATTGAATATTATTACTTTTAAACTTTATTAAAAGCAAGTATGATAAATATGATGCTTGAAACCAAAATAAAAAATATGTTCACAAGGCTTGGTAGTGGGTTGAAGGTTAAGATCACAACCCAGGCCACATATAGATATATTTATAAAGCACAGTACACAGAACACCTGCCATCTGTGATAAATTAATCAAGCCATGTAAATTATTGTTGTTTTGGCTGACCACATGGAAAGCTAGGGAGGTGGGTAAATGTATTAGGGCTGTGCTACATCTATTATATTTTGTCTGACATTTCACAGTCAATGATGTAGCACTCCAGTGCCCTAAATACTGAGGTTCTGACTGCCTTGCTGGGATTCAAAATGTTTGTTATATTAAATTCCAAACTGTGACCAGCAAGTGCAGTCTTAAGTTTGTTTCTGTGAACCCCGTGAATTGGACAGTCTAGCAGAAAATGATTTGTTGTGTATTTTACCTTGCACCGGGTGCAATCTCTCCCTTGTTTTATAATAAATTGCCCTTTATTTCCTGGCAGGAGATTGACACCCAATCTCAGACGGGTAATGCATTTATCTATTTTCTTATTGTTAGAGTAGTTTGTTGGCCGTCTGAAATTTACCGAGGTTCTAGGAAACGTTTGTTTGAAAGTTTTATTTTTAATATAATTAGTCCATTTTTTTTTTAAATGTTTCCTGGATAAAGAGTATACCTCGGTAGGTGCAAGGGGTATTGAATTAGATATATTTGAGTATTGTAATGCATCTTTAGCCGCCCTGTCAGCTTCTTCATTTCCTGATATATCTACATGTGCTGGACACCATTCCATTGTGACCTGTAATCCTAAGTCAAGGCACTGGTTATATTGAGAGAAGATTTTTGCCAAAAGATCAGGCCTTGATCTGCTATTATTGTTTTTAATTGATGTTAAAGCTGAAAGAGAATCCGAAAGGATAGCAGTTTTTGTTGGTTTATTTTCTAGTATCCAGCACATAGATTTTTGAATCGCGACCAGTTCAGCTGTGTATATTGACAAATTGTTGCTGAGTCTCTCAGAATACTGTATCTGAAGGGACGGAATGACATATGCAGCTGCAACTTTCCCGTCCTCGGGATTTTTACTACCATCAGTGTAAATTTGTGTATGTTCAGCATAATGCCGGTCAATGTGGTTTGCCGTAATGGATCTTATAAGTGCTGGCAAATCATTTTTATTGAACTCGGCGGTTAGAGATAACCTAATATCAGGATTTTTGAGCGTCCAGGGCGATTGTAATTTAGGTCTAAAATCTGCTAGACTGACATTATTGAGACCGTACTCCTCCACCAAGTCCTGGGTATGAGCCCCAAAAGGAAGCGAAACATGGGCTTTTTTTGTATATTTTGACTTGATGTAGTACCCGGTCCCAATGAGCTTGTTCACAGGGTTCCCCTCCTTCCTAGTTTGAGCCCTGGCCCAGTACTTGACTGACTGTTCTTCCCGTCTCAACTTAAGTGGGATGATCCCCGCCTCCGCTTCCAATATATGGCCCGGTGTGGAATGGAGCGCTCTGAGGGCTAGCTTTAGGGCCTTATTTTGAATGATATCTAATTTTTTAAGTATTGAAGGGGGTGCACAAGAATAGATTTGAGCCCCATAGTCTATTTTTGGACGTATGAGAGACTTATATAGAAGTAAGAGGCTATTTTTATCAGAGCCAAAATCTGTACCTCTTAGCATTCTCATCAAATTTAAGTCTTTCTCACACCTGATCATGATGTCCTTTATGTGACAGTGAAAATTTAGTTTCCTATCTAGAAGCATGCCTAAAAATTTTATGATTTTTTTGAATATGATCGGTGTGCCACCTAAGTGTACGTCCAAACTGTGCTGATTTGAGTTTCCAAAAATAATACCCACTGTTTTAGTCTGACTAATTTTAAACCCCCATTCTTTAGCCCATCCCCATATTAGGTCAAGTCCTGTTTGAGCTCTAGTTTGTAACAGGTGTAAGTTGACCCCTTTTAGCCATGTGCCAGAATCATCAGCAAATTGGCTGGTAACCATGCCTGTCCCCTCTAGTGTAGCAGGCAAATCATTTATTAATATTGAAAAGAGTAGAGGGGATAATATAGCCCCTTGTGGGGTTCCTCTGTCTGTTGATTCAGGATCTGAGAGGGACCCCCCTACTTTAACTTGAATTTTGCGGCCCTCTAGGAAGTTCCTCAGATATAGGTAGCAGTTTCCTGTTATACCATGTTCTTTAAGTTTATATAAGACGCCTGTATGCCAGGTTAAATCAAAAGCTGCTTGTAGGTCTAAAAAGATGGCTAGGACTGAGTGTCCCCTATTTTTTGCTGAATTTACGTCATGTTGCAGACGTGCGAGCTGGTCCAAAGTGCTCCTCCCCTTTCTAAAGCCAGATTGAAAGGGGTTGATTATGTTTTTTGATTCAAGCAGATGTTCTAATCTTGCCTTTACCATCCCCTCCATTAATTTGCCAGGATGGGAGGTAAGGCTAATTGGTCTATAAGATTGAGGTTCATTTGGGTTTTTCCCTTGTTTTAATAATGGGATAACACAAGCCTGCTTCCACGCTATTGGGTATACACCACCATTCCACACCTGGTCATACAGTTCAAGCCATAATTCCAGTGCTGAACTGGGCATATGCTTGAACATTTGATAAGATAAATTATCCAGTCCCGAGGCGGAATTTTTCCTGCTTTCTATTATTGATCTTAATTCAAAAATTGAGAAGCTATTATTCAATGATGACCTGTTGATTTCTGGGGTATCTAAATAATTTTTATACAGTGATTCAAATTTTTTTTGGTAATTTAAAGTATCAATGTCTACATTTGATTCACTGCTAGCTTTAGAGTAGTGCTTAACTAAAAAGTTAGCTTTTTCTACTTCTGTGACCGCTAAAGCTGTATTTTTTTTAAGTAATGGAATTGGGCGATGCAAATTTCCTTTAATTCTGCGGATTTTAGTCCAAAAGTCTTTAGAGTTTGAGTCTTTATGTATGCATTTCTCGCAGAATTCTTCCCAGTTAAGCTTTTTAGCGTTGTAGATGACATTTTTTGCTTCTCGTTCGGCTTCCTTGTAATCATATAGATTACCTAGACAAGGGTGCCGCTTTAGTTTATTTAATGTTTTTTTCCGCCCATTTATAGCATTTTGGCAGGTTTCATTCCACCACGGGACATTTTTGCCTTTTTTTTGTTTTGGATTGGAGACGGGGATACATTGTTGTGCAATCAGTAGGAATCTCTCAGATAAGTTTTTATTAAAAATATTGACATCATCAGAGTGGACCTCATCTAGGGTTATCTCACTGCATTTACTATAAAATAGATCCCAGTTTGCTTTTTCAAATTTAAATTTTGGATTTATATCATTTTTCTCTGGCATTTTTGAATTTTGATTTTTTATTGTTGTGCAGATTGGGTAGTGGTCAGAGCCCAGATTGTCATCATGTACCCACCAGGTTGAAATAGCCGAAAATTTGGGACTAGTAAAAGTTAAATCAATACAGGAGCCCTTGCCTGAGCCCTGGTCTACTCTGGTTATGGAACCGTCATTGAGTAGAACTTTATTACTTTTGCCCGCCCATTCCAAAACATCCCTCCCTTGACGGTTCGCGTATGGAGATCCCCAGGTGGGGTGGTGTGCGTTAAAATCTCCATGTATGATACAGTCCCTAAGTTCATCTTCGGCGTTTAGAGATGAACTTATATGGTCTAAAGCCTCCAGATCACACCCCCTGGAGTATAAATTAATGAGAATGAAGGGGGATCTCCCTAGATGAACTCTAAACACTTGAGATTCAAGTGCATAGTTCCCCAGATGGTCTTGGGGATCATCCACTCTGATTTCCTCATAGTTGATATTGTTTTTAAAATAAACTACCAAGCCTCCACACGTATTATTACGTGTGTTTTTAAAATATTTGTCAGTATGTGCACGACATAGCATGATTACCATAGTCTGTAGAACAAACCCAGCTCTCCTGATTGGATTCGTCAACTAGCAATTGTTACAAGCAAGCTGATTGATCAGTTTCTTCATGGAAAGTTTGAATGACGTGAATTATGGGACAGGCATAGAATTCCCTACTTTTCTATTGGTGGTCGGGAGATATCAGGTTCTGGGATAGACAATGATTACCAGTACTTGACAGAGATGAGGTGCGTCAAGTGCTGGTAATTCTGTGGTCTTGATCATATGCGACGCTTGCTTTTCTAAAAGACAAACGTCTTGACAAGTTGTACAATAGTCTTGATCATATACGACGCTTGCTTTTCTAAAAGACAAACGTCTTGACAAGTTGTACAATAGTCTTGATCATATGCGACGCTTGCTTTTATCTCTGCAAGTCACATACTACTTCCTCACATATTCAGAGGCGGGAGACATGTGTCTGTGGTGCACTTGATACAATATGTGTTTTGCTCACAATTATATACTGATCTGAACAGCTAACCTGCCACCTGACATTTTATGTACCTGACCTTTTTGTATATTTTCTCATATAGAATCAAAGCAATTCCCTTAAAATTTGGACATGAATAAAAAAGAACAATTAGGTTTTGTAAAATACATAATTGTCTGTTATTGTCATATTCAACTTTTATTAGCGCTTCTTCATATTTTGACTGAAGATATTGGAAATACAAAAGTGGCGGGTTAGCTGTGCCGTTCAGTATACATACAACATATAGTTGTCGAGCTCTGGTAACATTGTGTATTCTTTACAGAGTTTGAAAATAGACAGACGTTACAAACGATGATCTACAGAAAGTTTAAAGATAAACAAAGAACACTAAAATATATAAAAAAACCACAAAAAACTTTAAAAACCTAATTAAAAAAGTTTCAATGATGATCACGCCAATTTTTTGTTCAATCAAAGAACGGGGTTGAGACAGTCTTTGAAACGTTGACACAATAAAAGACCATGCCATAGACACACTGTATGTTACCGGACATATCATATCTTTTTTTTAATGGGGTTTATCGCAATTTTCAACTAATTTCAGGTTATATATGGCATATCCAGTTTTACTGGTAAAGGAAGACCTCAAAATGAATCTGAGTATACTTTTCAGATTATGTATGGCATATCAAGTTTTACTGGTAGAGGAAGACTCAATATGAACCTAAGTATACATTTCAGGTTATGTATGGCATATCAAGTTTTACTGGTAGAGGAAGACTCAATATGAACCTAAGTATACATTTCAGGTTATGTATGGCATATCAAGTTTTACTGGTAGAGGAAGACTCAATATGAACCTAAGTATACATTTCAGGTTATGTATGGCATATCAAGTTTTACTGGTAGAGGAAGCTCAATATGAACTTAAGTATACATTTCAGGTTATGTATGGCATATCAAGTTTTACTGGTAGAGGAAGCTCAATATGAACTTAAGTATACATTTCAGGTTATGTATGGCATATCAAGTTTTACTGGTAGAGGAAGACTCAATATGAACCTAAGTATACATTTCAGGTTATGTATGGCATATCAAGTTTTACTGGTAGAGGAAGCTCAATATGAACTTAAGTATACATTTCAGGTTATGTATGGCATATCAAGTTTTACTGGTAGAGGAAGACTCAATATGAACCTAAGTATACATTTCAGGTTATGTATGGCATATCAAGTTTTACTGGTGGAAGAAGACTTATAATGCATCTGACTATACATATCAGGTTATATATGGCAGATATGAGTGAGCGGCACTCGAACCTAAGACATCTTGAGACGGCGCCTTAAACCACCCGGCCACAAAGAATACCATCCGACTTCACCTAAAACTATCCTTAGCAAATCGACCAATCGCAAAGCCACGTTGTAATACAATATCAATGTTTTAAGGCGAGGGAGTCCCGATTTCATAGGCGGGGGAGCCGATTTGTCGAAAATCGGAGAATGTCATCGGATGATCAGTTAAGCAAACTTATAGTGGACGGAAGTTAAGCTCAGTTAGTCATTTAATGAATTTGTGAAGTGGTCACAAAAGGGCCGCTGCATCGGGCAATCTTCTTCTGTCATATTATCAAGCAGACAAGTCCTGTAAATTATATAAGTGCTATCCGAGGGTATACCGTTTAATATATTTTACGTACGCGGAAATTTGCGCAAAATGTCGACCGTTCTATAAAGAATTATGAAGAAAATACAGTACAAATCAGGCGGATACTTTACAACGCAGGGGTACTATGCAATAAGAACATTTTCGTCGTTGATCCGGATTGTTTACTTCGCATAATCTCATTCTGGCACAATTAATGAAACATTTCGCTTGTTTCTCATTCCATAGTTAACACAAATTTAAACGTCGACCTTCCGCATTTACCTTGTGTACGCTCCTGCTTTTTCATTTTGTCTGATTAAACTGAGTATCAACTGTTAGATCCATAAAATATTGTTTCCTTTCTTGAACCAGCCAAATCCATCAATTTATGCCAGAATGACACTTTTTTTTTAATCAGTCAAATAGGTCAATTAGATCAGATTAATGTCCCATGTTATCAATCATTTCAGATAAGCGACACAGGGTCATAAGTTAGCCCTCGTCTATATGGTATGTTTCTATGATCACCGTTTTCTTCCTTTTAGATCAAAACGATATGGGAATATTTAATATATTTAATGGAAAACGAAAGAAACGATTAAATTTATGCGTTAAATAAAATAAATCCACCAACATTAAGTAAAATATTTGCTATTCTAGCGATTCATCGACTAGTATTCAAAACAAATAATGCTTTCCCTCTCACCTTTAATAAGAACATCAACACAATTCCGTTAATCAGATGTAAAACCGAATACTCAATAAAATATCAAATACAGCATCAGTCAAAGCGAAAACTACCTTTCACACAAGGTTGTAACAAAGTTTGGTCTGTTACCAATGATTTTAGAGAACTGCTGGACGAGTCGTTTGACAACAAAATGTTATTGTACATCACAATTGTTCTGCCAGTCCTCAATTATTTTATGAATATGAGGATCCAGTTTATGAAGAACTGTATGAGATATTCTAAAGAAGTGAATTGGACACGATAAATCAAAATGAACAACTTGAACATATCTTCCCACCAGTTCTTAAGGAGTATTATCTCTATCGCCGGTATTTTTTTTATCTTAGCAGTAAAATTGCACATTTATATATAAAAAATCATATAGTATGGATAATCTGTTGAATAACTTATATTGAATTTTGTCTCTGTAATGTAACATATTTAATTTTGTTGACCAAATACTAAATCGAGGCCAGCGATAAAGTCAATCATTGGCCAGTATCGGGTTATGTTAAAACATTGACGAATAAAACGGAAAAACCGACCTGTGTATTTTTCGAATTTCTCATAAATAAGATAAACCACAACGAAGGAATCAACAATTATCTTCGAATGAAACCTTCCTCATTGTGATTCAATAATTTTACATCTTTAGACAGTCTTATTCGCAAAGTTTGAAAATTGAAATAACACATGCCTTGTGTCTTAATTCGTTTTACAAATGTATACATAAAACTCGTGTAAATGAACATGCATTTATACAACGGAGAACATAAACATGTGATACAGTTTGTTATTATTTGTATAGCACCCCTGCGTTGTAAAGTATCCGCATTTTTCTTCATAATTCTTCATGGAACGACCGCCTTCAAGTTTGCGTAACTGTCTGCATACGTAAACTATATATGATATGGTCTACATTCAGAAGGCACTTATATAAAAACAGGACTTGTCTGCTTGAAAATGTGACACAAGATGATCGTCAAGTGGTCACTTTTGGAAGCACTTAAGAAGTACTCACACATTTATTTAATGAATAATTCAGCTTAAATTCCGTCAACTATTGGTTTGTATAACTTGCCATCCGATGACATTCTCCGATTTTCGAAACAAAGTTTAAGGAATAAAACGAAATATTAACCACTTATAAAATTCAGCAATTTCACTTCCCCGCCTACGGAACCGGAAATCTCCAACCTTAATACGTCAATGCTGTAATTACAACGCGGGCTATCCGATTGGTAGGCCTGCTTCAACCACTAAGCGTAAAGTGAGTGTAACGTCCTGTCCTCATTTGTTTACTTGAAAGGGACACGTGACAATGTCAATTTCACTCAAATGATTTAAAGGCCCATCGCCGGTAGCTCCTACACACAGTATTATAGGCGGGGCTTATCACTAGCAGCCGACAAGTTTACTACAGTTATTTGATAATACTCATGTCCAACATAAGCTGTAACTACCAGCATAGCCATAGAGGATACTGCCTGTTACAAGTTAACACACACTGAATTTCTTGTAAATATATTTCATTGATATTATGGAAGTTTATCTAAGCAACAATGTTTACTGTACGTGCAGGTTCCTCAGTATTATGGATTAAAATAAAGGTTTCCCCAGATTTAGTACAGCAAACACAGCACTCAAATATATTGCAATGGACATCTTATCTCCATGCATAATAAACAAAATTGCTAATTAGGTACATCCAATTTACAGTATCATGCTGGGTTACATATAACACATCTCTGGTCATGATCAAAGAGATAAGTGAAATTATTTGGGTCAAGTTCAATGGATTAGTACATTATTTACTTAGAGAGAATGAAACTATTTATGAAAAATGGTTTATCTTATTTATTATGGACTTATAATATCAAACAGGCATACATGTTGTAATGAATTGTAAATAAATTGCTTGGACACAAGTAAAGGGCAAACAATTATATGTGAGACAAAACATACAAAGATTGAAAAATACAGAAACCCCTTTGACATAATAGAATGACCCATTCCATTTAGGTTCACAATTTCCCTGGCAAAACTTACAAATGGAAGAAAATCACGGAAATACTTTGAAGGTTTCGAGGGAACAGTTTTGTATATTATTCCATTTATTTCATTATAATGAGTGTGATTTTGAGGATCATTTAGTTACACCAGACTGGTCAATTAATGTTGATGAAAATAACTATAGTTGTAAACAGAACATACTTGCAGGAATATTTATTGTCAGATGACAATCAGGACAAAAATTGAGGCACAGATGGGGAAAATGATAACATGATTATTGATGCTGATGATGATGATGATGAAAATAAATGTGGATATTGTTTTCATTTCAACATCAGTTTTGGCTAGGTGAATTTTCATTTCCTAATCAAAGAAACAGTCATTTAACAAAACGTAGATACAGAAAATACTGGAATATGTTTTCAAATGTAGGAGTTTGGTTCCTACTTAATTATGTAATAACAAAAGCAAAGAATATTGAACCAACCAAGATCTAAATTATGCCAAGTTGTGTTTTGAACATAGTACATGGTGCATACACATACATCCAATGCCACCTATATAGCACTAAGTGGTTTTAATTGAAGGCTGTGATATAAGAACTGTATAAACAATAAAATGACATTTATTTGCTAAAAAAACAAAACTTAAAGTTATTTCCAAAAGGAAGCTATTGTGAATTATGGGATTCAAAACAATGATCAACCAAGGTCAGTGTAAATAGTTACTTATTTGCATCCAAATAAAAAAGCATGTATGCATGTATCTGAGATAAGCCATAAACTACAATGTATAATCATTTGTTTATAATATGAAAAAGGCAGAAATATTATGAAGATTAATCTTCTTAAACATGTAATTCACAAACTGAAAGTCAAACACATTATTCTTCCCTGAGATATCAAACACTGCATGGCTCCTCAAAGTGGGTTATACACATCTCCAAGCAAGTGTTGCTGTTTACACCACGTGACAAGGGTCAGACAAGGTTCAAAATTCAAATATTTAGCAAATTTTCCTTGATATTTCAATTTTGTAAGGACTTCTACTACTTTGTTTCAGGGAGCTTTTGTGAATAAAGGGTATTTTTATAAAGACAAAATATGTCCCTACAACTGCACTTCTTTTTGAAAATAATGACAACTTTGTTACTATGTTTTACAGAAAAACATCTCCCAATTCAACATTGTTGCAAGAAAGTGCCACCATTTGAAATTAGGCTCCTCCCATTTCTTTTTATAGAAAAGTTTGGGGTTTAAGCGTTTTAATAAAATTCATAAAAGCTTTTTGTACTACACATCAAATACGACTTATCTTGTTTATCAAACCCAAGGACTTATATAACAACAACAACAGCAGCAACAACGTTTATTCAGCATAAAGCAAAATTACAGCGTAAGTCCTTCTCAAAAAACGAATAGATATATTATACCCGAGGGCATATATAACACGTCACGCCTACTTAATATTTGTGTCAGAGTGGAACGATACCTGTGTGTTACATCACGGTCTAAGGGAAGTAATTTGATTCATCTCTCCGATATCACCAAGCTGCGCAGGGGCAATTATCGGATAACTCTTGAGAAATGTCTGAAACAGTCCGTTATGTGATGCCCAGGCATTTAATGAATCTTTACACATTTGAATGTATGGCAATGTAAAATCAGTAATCTCCAAGTATCTATCTAAAATGTCATATTTCAATAAGTTTTGATATTTTCATAAAACGAATCGAGGCAGGTTAGTTTTGAAAATACGAGTAACCAGTTACACAATGATACGTCCGTGGACTCGTTTTCAAATCTTAAAAAGTCGAAAAAACCCTGATAAATTCACTTTAAGGCCATTATAAATTAATTGCTAGATTATCATCCAAATTTTCTTAAAATCGAGGAGGGCGGAAGGATATTTTTATTTTCAAAATTTTTAATTTTTTTTTAATAATTTTATTTTAATGAAAATAAAAAAAGGGTCGGGGGCTTTGAATGAAAGTTAAATGGTGGGCGGCGATGAAAATCTAGAAATCGTTCATTAAGATATTAAGTTATATATTTAATTGCCTCACCAGACGGTGACGCTCCACAATTTCCTTACTAGTTTTTTTACCAGTAGAGCGCTTTAATAATGCGATAGTGTTTCATCCGTCCTCTACTAAGCGTTTTCAATTGTTTTATAAAAAAAACACTTTAAATATTTAAACTGCTTATCTGATTTACATTTATAGAAATAAACCATAATGCTTTTCAAGTATTCGACGTTTTTATGTTAAAAAGTATACAATTATGAATTGTGTTTCACAAAACTACCACATTCTACCAAGGATAAGATTTTAAAAATATTAGTAAATTACCTCCCTTTATTAATTTTGTTTAAAATTGGTAATTACCAGCACAGATATACCCCGATAAACGCGAACGTCGGACATGCCACATTGTCACTCATGATCATGAATTATAGGAGTAGTGCAGCCGCTATCTATTTACTTGTTTATTTAAGACAAAGCTCTCTAAACAAAACATTTTTGTAGATCTAAACAATAGTGTCTAAAGAATTAAAATAATGTGTGATTATGTTGAAATGTTAGCCATAAAAAACTACATTAAAAAAAAAAAAAATATTTTGTACTTTGAATAAAAATGTACAGACATCTGCACGAGTCACTATTTTTAATATCATAATTGGATTTAATTAAAACTTATTATTTGTGTCGCATTTTCGCTACTATGACACCTTTTCGGTAAAAGAACGGTAGACGCTCATTGATTTACAGTTCATAAATCATTTACAGACGTAGATCAAATTATTGACCTTGACCTTGTCAGTATTTTCTCGAAATTCGCCGAAATCAAATAGTCGTTTCATAAATTTATGGCAATGGCCGCAAAACTTCCATATTTCACGGAGGGAGAGGTAGTGAAAGGGTTCGGAAGAGGGAGTAAAGAACTAGGAGTACCCACAGGTAGGAATTATTGGCAGTGTTTATCATTTCAATAAGTATTTAACGTTTAAATGGACTTGAACTTGACCCATATCCTGTATATTGAACCTGTCACGTGTTTCGTTGAACAAGTGTTTAATATTAAAACCTTTATAATCTGAACTGGAAATTTTATGCTATAACCCAGGGTTCTCGTTTGACCATTTTTGGGGCCGTTATTCTGCCCCATTCCCAATGGCAAATAATGTATTTTTTCCCCCTATCCATAGTAACAAAATTTCCAATTCAAAAATAAGAAATAATTAAAAAAAAGTTCGGAGTTTTTTAATATTATGATTTTAATGTAGTCTTTTACAAGAACATCACATTGGGTGTGTGTGTGGGGGTGACCCTATTCCCAAAAGTGTGAGCCAAAGCCCTGTAACCTTTAGAGCATGTGGTCCAGGGGTAGAGCAGCACCGGATCAATGACCAGAGGGCCATGGCCATGGGTGCCACCCTCCATCACGACTATGTGTGTTGACCTTGAGCAAGATACTTTTTCTGCATATGCTTAGAACTGGCTCTACCTATGAACTTGTTTCACAATAAAAGTAAAATAAATAAGTACTTAATTAACCAGTAGACATTAGAAAAATGTTTGATAATGTATACCAGCATTGTAATATGCTGATGTTCTGTTGATTCAGCCCGCTAAGGTGGACAATCCACACATATATGCGCTCTATTTGCTGCATATTTCTGCCACCAGATTTCATATTCAATAACATAAATCTAATGGTTACAAACACAAACAATAAACATCAAGAAACAAATATGACTCCATCATAATATTACATAAATTTCATAGGCGATCTCAATCATAAAAATCAAGTAATGCTTCCTCATTGATACCTCACCCCCATCCCTGTTTGCTATATTAGAAATAGCCTCCATTATAGGAATCACCAGCCAGTTTGTCTATAGGATATTTCCGTATGTATTAGATCTTTTTTGTTAAACAAAACAATTCATATTATGTTTATAATGTCTTTTCTAGTTTACTAGTATACAACTTGTCAGACAACCTGTTCAGACTATAAATATAGTTTGGCACACCTTTCTTGTTTAATTATACTGTAACTGAAGTGGTACAGTAGCGTGGTGGATAGAGTGTTGGTCGCTCGTGCCAGACGTTCGATCCCCGGTTAAATCTGAGGCCTCCAAAAAAGAACACCAAGTACTGGTTGTAGCTGGGAAGTGAACTCTAGAGCGGTTCATAGAAGCTTTAAGATTTCTTTAGCAATGACAGATCTACTTTTAAAAAAAAACAGCGTATCTAAAAACATTACTTTTGATATGTTTTGACTAATTTTCTGTCAATGTCAACATTTTATTCCTATGTTGTTTTTTTGGCCATTTTATTGCAGTTATTTGGCCATATACCCTATCGCAAATAGTATCTTTTTTTCCTAATTAAGTGGTAGCTCAGTCGGTAGTGCAACTAACTATCAATGATGGAATTGTGTCCGGCTGCTGTCTCAGTAATGATAGATATACAACATTGGGTCTCATTGTCCTTCATTTCTCATCACTGATTTAAGTTAGAAATTATCTTTTACTTGTGGCAATATGGTATGGTTGAGTACTCGTTAACCTTACAGGATCACATGAACATGAAACTTAATACCCAAACATGGAAACAACCTATTATTTCCACCTATAAAAACAACAAATCATATGATTGTTGACTTGAGGTATCTTGCTAAGATTAAAAAAAATTTTTTTTTTGACAAACAGGAACAAGTGCTATGACCTGATTTTTACAGTAGTAACATAAAAATGTGTAAAGATGACACTCTTTGGAACACACAAAGCACTGAAACTCATTTGTCATTAGCGATTTTTGAAAAATCATTACCGTGTATTTTAGTTTTTAAATGATTGAATATTTAGTGTCACTTTATGCCATTGAGGGCTAACAGATGATCAATTAACCTAACCGCTGTTTCCTGGAATGTTAGCTAGTACTTGAGCACACCGTGTCTCCGCAAGTAACTGATCTTACTCGTTAGACTAGTAATTTTGGCGAGCAACTGATTAACATGTATGTTGGTTTTTTTTTTTTTAATATCCTTGTTCTTTGAACTACTAATTTTGGGGAGCAACTGATTAGGTTTTTATGTGTTGGAAAATTCAACACACCCACTGGCCATGATGAATAAGCATTTCTCCAGGATGAGTACGATCTAAGAAATGTATTGGTTTGATTGTATTTCATAGGTTTACAGGTAAATTTCTAAAATAAGTGCAAAAACAAACATTGATGTGTCAAACGCACGAAATATGCCAGTGAAGTAGAGAAAAATATATACATTGAGCAAGCCCTGTCATCAGTCATTGTAGTTATTATAGAAATAGATCAAACTAGGATAACTACATGATTAAAGACTTCATTTAGTATCCATCACTTAATTAACCACAAATGTCATTAACTTCATATTTGCACCAATTAGATATTCTTTTCAATATTTGTGTTAGATCAATCCAAGTTTTTAATGTTACATTTTATCACCAGTGTCAGTGAAACCACTCCTAGGTATTTCATCAGAAAAAAAAACCCCATATTAATTCTTGATCTAAATTTGCTTTTTGTAGCCATGGGCATGTTGTATTAATGCAAATTTGTAATTCTAGCTTGATTGATCATAGTTTTAATTACCATTACCACTGTTTTACCCAATGCCATATATATCTGAACTTGTACAGGTATAATCAAACACCCACAGGCATTTTTTGATAATTGTTTTTTATATAATTTATTATAAAATATAATTCTTTCTATAATTACGCAAATAAAGAAACAATTCTTATCAATGCACATTAACACAGAAATTATGTGGTTATGTAGCAGGTGGAATGTTGACAATCAACTGAAAGGTTATGGGTTCGATGCTCATCTCTAAGATGCCCTTCAGCAAACACTCAGAACTGGTGTAGCCAAGGAAGGTGATTCAGCTCTAAATATTTAAATGACCTTCAACCCTTGACTCCATAAATACGTGTTTTGCCGCACAAATCACAGAAGGCCTTTGAAAACAGTGCAGGAAGAGTTCAGATTGCTCGTAACGAGCAATCTGAACACTTCCTGCACTGTTTTCCACTCTGTTAGTTAATATAAACATAATTCACCCAATAATTCAAAAACTTTCTATATAGAGGTGTCAAAATGCATAAAAAGTAAAAGGTTAAATATACATTGTAACTTAATAAGGGTGGAATATATCATGCAAGTATTTATCTGTAATTTAGAAAATATAAGTTTATAATCTATTCAGTTAATGAAGCGTCTTTCCTGTTCTCTAGTAATAGGACCCCCCCCCCCCCTCCCAAATTACTATGAGGAATGAAGAAGTAGGTATTGTATAAATTCATGGGGAAATGGTCCTTTCCATAGGGGAAAATCGGGTTGTAAGGACGAAAATGAGGGGAGATTAAAACAATGAATATTGTAAGTATGTATGTTTATAACAGTAATCTTCCCTGTTCTTCATGGTTTTAAATGGTAAAACTGGCATTAAGTATCATTAAATAACATTAAGAATTAATAGTGGAATATTTTCAGAATAAATTAAGGGAAAAAATTATTTTTTGGAGGAAAATGGTACCAAACAATGGCGAAACAAAATGTTGCAAACCCATAAACACTACAGTGTACCAGTAGATATTTTTCATCTCTAGATCACTTGACTTCCACTGCCTTGGTAGAATGTCAAGTGTTGATAATACACTACCTCCTTTCTTATTCTTATTTTCTGTTTGTCAATATAGCCAACTTTCCCCTGGATGTAGTAGACCGGTTACCGGAGGACATTGTTGGGGGAGTGTACCATGGCTGGGCAGCAGTCGACGACGGACCTATATTCAAAATGGTCATGAGTATCGGTTGGAATCCATTCTACAAAAATACAAAGAAATCAATGGTATGCTTTTTTGTGTTTAGATATGTATAGATGTACACAATGTTCTTCAAGTCTTGTTCGTGTATAGATACAGTATACAGTATATATTTTAGGCAAAATTCTTGTTATCTCTTGAAAATATGTAAGGGGCGTAATACATATTTAGCAATTTTAGGGTACTTGTTTTGGAGGCAGATTTACAGGACAGTTTTCTATTTAACATAAAATTGCACCCCACATATCCGCTATTGAATGACCCATACGTGCAAGATTCTCGGAAAAATGGACTGAGGTTTAGGATTTTAATGTTTAAAAACACAATACCTTCATTTAGATTTAAACACAAATAATTTCCAATGAGGATAAATGAGTGATTGAAATTTTACATCTGTGACCTTTTGTCACATGACCTTCAACAGTCCTGTAGGTCCCTACTTATTGCTTGGGCATCAATTAATCATTTAGCTTTTTAGCAATAATTATGAAATTAAATATTATATTCTGTAAAATACATGTGCATATAAAATTGTATTGTTTATTATTTCCTGCTTTTTAAAAAATGGCATCCAGCTGTCTGTCTGACCACCATGTTTTGGACCAACAAAATTGTGGATGCAATTTCTGCCACAGCTTTAAATCCAATTAAAATAAAACTTGCTGCACTCTTGCAAGTCACTGACTTCCCCACATGTTCAGATGTGGGAGGACTCATGGCCTTGTAACAAAGTTCATGTCCAATTCTTACAAAGTCTGTGGTTGACTGAGATTCAAACTGCACTACCTTTAGATTGAAATTCAGACATGTGTCAGACTGAGCCATCTGGACATTTAACTTTTTATGAACAATTATGAGTTTGTTAAATATTTTTGCAGAATACAATGTATAATACCTTTTTACAACTACTGGTAGATGAATTATGATTATAAAGCTATTATAAAACCCTCTGTTGACCTGAAGTTATGGCACAGGAAAAATAAGATAGATATTTTGCATAGAAATTTCTCTGTCAAAACTACGATATTTTGCAAAAGCCGTTCTTAAAAAAAATCTGTTTGCTCCTTCTCACTCAAAATAGCAGCTACCCAAACTTAATTATTGACTTCCAAAGCGTTGATTTTCCCCTCGTGTTTTTTGCCCATTTTTGTTTAAATCAAAATTAAGTAAAAAAAACAACAGCCTCCTACCTACCCACATGAAAAGTAATGAGTCGTAGCACAGCAAACAAACAATTTTTTAAGGGTAGCTTAAAACTATTTTGAAAAGTTTAAGAAAATGAATGAATTTGTATTTCAAATTGACATTTATTATTTCATGCATTTTTTTCTTAATAAAAGATTTTTTACTCGTCTTATTGATAATCCATATTTTTTCAGGAAACACACATCATTCACAAATTCAAGGAAGACTTTTACGGTTGCAACTTAAAAGTGTGTATGCTAGGATATCAACGACCAATGAGGAATTTTGGATCTCTAGGTATGTATATGATAATACAGAATATATACAGGCATGTGTCAAATACAGTAAATTGTTAAGGCCCTTTCCCCTTTCCCCCCATCCCCTTCCACCCTCCCCCCCCCCCCCCCCCCCCCCCCCACACACACACCTGTCATTCTTTCGCTAATGAGCATTAAGTGCTGCCCTTGTAAGTCTGTTTATACTTCCGTTTGTCAGTTTGAGGTAAAAATTGGTTTCCAATCAGTAACTTTGAAGGGTTTTCGTGTGTGCCTGTATAATTATAAAATTTAGGTAAAGTTTAATATTTGTCATTATCAAATTTTACAGGAGTTATTGCCCCTTTTCAACATAACTTTTTTGTGAAGATATCGGTTTAGGAGCAATAGCAGAGGCATTCATGTTGACTGGCACATTTCTAGTTTAACCCTTTACTTTATATAGACGCCTTTGGACACCTCTAATATAGAGGCCTTTGGACACCTCAGATATAGAAAGCTTTTGAATTATTGGGTGAATTATGTTTATATTAACTGACAGAGTGGAAAACAGTGCAGGAAGTATTCAGATTTCTCGTTACGAGCAATCTGAACTCTTTTTGCACCGTTTTCAAAGACCTTCTGTGATTGGTGTGGGAAAACACGTATCTATGGAGTAAAGGGTTAATGATGTTTTATGCTATTTCATCACATTTCATATTATATAAATACATTGGTATATCCAGTTAAGCTAGTGGAGCAGGACCTCAGAATGAAACTGTTTAGCAATTTTCGTTGTGTTATGTTTTCATCCCCGAATTTCCAAAGAGACCAGTGAATTATGTGAATGTTTCTCAGAATATATATGTCACAGTCAAATGATGGGCACCCGTGTAAAAGGACAAAAAAAATATGCAGCCAGTCTGGGACTCAAACCCTTGTGTCCCGGGACCTTTCACTTACAGGGTGAATGCTGTACCGACTAAACTAGCAGAATTGCTTACATACGTGTCTCTCCTAACTGTTTTGTACACACTGTTGCATAAGTTCTTCAAAGGCTTAGTTCATTCAAAATCTTAAAAATGACAGGTGATATCAGGTGAGAGACTGAGGCCCATTTGGTCCTCTTTGAATGGAATCTTGTTGTTATCACCTTGTGTCTGTCCATTGTCTGTGTAACTGTTGTCTTTGTTAATGTTTTCTTCAAGGACTTGTTCTCACTGATTATTTTGTGCTTTGTACAATTCTGAACATTAATATCTAAAAAATGTTCATATTTTGCATAAATTATGTGTGTAATGATCTCAAGTTGTTCAGTCCAAGCTCTAGGGTGCATGGGAACCCTGAAATTGTTTCTGCTGTTCTAAGATTCTGCTAATTCTTGTTCTGATCACAGATAACTTCAGGCATGGGGATAGTTCAGCCATCTATAGCTTGTAATATTTACATGTTATTTTGATGAGTAACCTTTATATGATAGTAAATTTGTTGATATGTTGATATATTGTTTGGTTAGTACCGTAGCGAAGGGTTTAGATGAATGAATGTCGTATAGCAATCATCAAAGAGACTGTTGCCAGATGGGGATTCGGACTCGTGACCCTTGGAGTAATAGTCCGACACACTAACGACTGAGGTAATCGGGCTTGGCATCAGCTTGAAATAATTTGTCTGTAATTATGTTAAACGATTGTTTTTATATGTCACATTTTTGATCACTTGATTGTTTACAGATGAGCTTATTGAAGCTATCAACAAAGACATTTCTGATGCAGAAGATGCCCTCGACAAACCAGAAAATCTAAAATTCAAGGAAGACAACTTTTTTGCAAATTGTTCAAAGGGCACAACATCTACCCGTAATTCCACATCACCAAATGCAACCACGACCACAAGCGCTAGTATATGAGTGTTTCTGTTTAATGCTTTCATCAAAATGCTAATTTTTATTTATTATATTTTTTATATATATACATTTAATATAAAATAAAGATATTTATAGATGCCAAGCATCAAATGTGTAATATAGTCACGTTTGTAGAAACATATCAAAAAGTAACTTAGGAACAATTTACATTGAAGTTAACTGTGACCCATTCAAGTCAATGTTTAAAGCCCCGAATCAAATAGAATTTTTTTTTTGTTTTGTTAAAAATTTTGGAACCATGGAAAGAAAAAAAAAATTCCCAGCATGTCACAGGAAAATTCTTTTTTTCATTTGACTTGTTATTATTTTTTATGATACATGTAGTTTGTTATAAAATGTAACTTATTCAGAGTGGCTTGAAAATAGAGTAACGGCTTAGGCCAAATAAAAATATTGCTTGATTGCCATCTCCCTGCATTTCCATAAAAAATGTGCTATCTCAAAATCTTTAATTTTATTTAGATTTTTGAAACGGAACTTTTTTAATTGCATCCAGGCAATTGTACCTATGTGTGTGACATTCATTTTATTATTTTTCTAACAATAACAGTTTTAATATTGTAAAATAAATTCTACATAACTATTCAACCTTGAATAATAGGATCAGGAGATGGGAAACACACATTATTTTAATTTTGCCTTAAAGTCCCAACTTTACTTGTCAGGGTAGTAAATATTTGTAAGAGGAGACTATCAAATTACAACACTACACTAGGCTATCTGCTGATGGTGAATTATCACAGAGCCATGTGTATAGAGTGCATCTCCCTCAAATTTCAAATTTTTGGCAGTTGGGAGTTAAAATATACAGCTCTCTGTGTATAAGGTTCATCACCTTCGAATTCAAATATTTGGCAGTTAGAGGTAAACTTTTTCTTCAAACTGCATATAACAAACACTTTTTTGGAAACTATTTTTTGGCCAATTTAATGTATTACCCTAAAAATAATCTAGTAGTATGCAACATTATGACATAATCAATGCATTGATGACTGAAATTTTGATAGAGGATTCTCTGATTTGAATTATATACTGAAGTATACTAAACCTGCCCAAGAGTCATCTTGCAGCTTTTATATGGCAGGTGGGGATTTAAGCAGGTGCTGACCTACTAGGGAGCATGGAGAGTTGCTTCCTGTTATGAACAAACTTGTTAAAATCTAGTCAGACATCATGTTTTCTTTGATGCATTTTGCGGTTTCAACTTGACCTTTTATCAGATGTTATTCTGTCAGGAAAATGCATATCATATAAAAGTAGGAGTAATTGGGTTCAACATCATTCTAACCTGGGTTTGAGTCTTCTTTGTCGTCACAGAGATGGTGAAACCGTCAAGATTTTCAGTTTCTGTATTGAGAAAAATATGCATGCAGTCTGGAACTCAAACCCGGAACCTTTCGCTTACAGGGCGAATACTCTACCAACAGAGCTAACTGTGACAATAATTTATGTAAATCTTATATTTAAAATATAATGATTGATTGATTGAATATTTAGCGTCATTTTTATGCCATCTGGAGGCTAACAGATGATTAAGATATAAAGGTCTGTATATAGTGGTATAAACTTCTGGTCTAAAATTTATCCGTAAACGAATTAATTTTAAGTTTAAATTCAAGACATTTAAAAAAAGGAAGTTTAATATCTTTGATGTTTGGACACAATGTTTTTCAGTTGAAACATTAACCTAATTTTTGTTTTAGAAAATAAATAAATTAACTTTTTAACAAGAGATAAAATATAAAAAAAAAAAACCTGTTGTTAAGGTCATCGAAATCCTTCTTAGAATCTTGGTTTTGCTTGTGTTATAAAAATGGTGTCGTAACTTAATGTTGCTGCAGTAATATAATTACATTAATTGTTTTTGGTGGCTTGTTTGTCAACTGACGTGCTTTAAAATATGGATAAAATATTTTATGCTTTTTAGCTGTTATTTTTGTAATTTTTAGATGCGTTGTAGCATTATCTCTCTTTACTTGAAAAATGTACAAATTTCATCAAATGTGTTATTGCTTTGATTTCATTTTTTTTGTATTTCTTTAATTTGTTATTATCGTTATTTCTAACACAATCCATGTGTGTCTCAAATATGTTTAAGATTTTTAGATATTGGATGATATTGCTTTGCATTTTTAATTATAACTACTTTTATATATAAATATATAAAACGACAAATAGACAACAAATGGTGTATATTTCTATATTGTGATATGGATTACGGTTAAGATCAGGGTTAGGGGATCAGAACCAAGAACACCAAATGATTGTTTTTACATGCAAGCATATAGAGATCTATAACTTGAGATTTTTTCTGTAATACATGAGAAGTCTTTCTGGAAAGTGTGACTATGTCATGTTTGGTGGATTTAGGTTTTTATTTGTTTTCGGTTTAATTTAAACAGGTCTTCAATTTTTGATTTTTGATGAATTACATGTATAGATATTTCTCAGTGGATTATTTATGGTAATCCACTATTTCATATAGTGAAATTATTAAAAAAAAATAAATTTTTGGTCCTTGTATTAATTTAAAAAAAAAAGTTTGTTTTTTTTATCCAATAATATCTTATGGCGAATTGAAGTAAAAATAAACCCAAAAATATGTAAATGTATAAAATAAAAAGAAAATTTGTTTGTTTTGGTGTAAGATCAAATAATATTTCATTTCATGATCAACAAAAATGATAATCTTGTGGCCTGCCACTTGTGAGAATATGACTTGAATATAATCACTTAATGAAATATAATTCAATCTTACATCAAAACAAACAAAATTCTCTATGTATTGTACATAAGACATTGAAAAATAGACCGGCTTTTTTTCAATTTTTAGGTGCTGGTGGCGATTTTCATTTGTTGTAAAAAATCAATAATTTTAATCAGTTCATAATGGATTACTCCAGCAACTTCTGTCTGTTATTTTCTCTAATTGTTATTGGTGTCAAACTGTATTGATCAATTATTTCGTTAATGATGAATTGTTACGTTGTTACCCCCAGACTTAACCTTGCATAAAAAATGTACAATACCTACCAGAATTTAACTTTTTTAGTAGTATAACAATGAAATCTAATAATGATATTTATTTACTGATAAATATTCTTTTTTTATAAATACTTATTAATTTCTTTGTTTATCATTATATTGTTATAATGGCTTGTTTGTATATGTATACGTACTCCGCATGTTAGAGTTGAGTAATCAATCTCAAAACTTACCATATTTCCTTACTTATCACTGTTGTTAAAATGCTTTTTTATGAATATTCACAACTGTAGTCCAGTAATTTAACTTGTTTAAGCAATTGCCTCTATAAATGACCACCCGTTTTCAGAAGTCACCTCTTTAAATGACCACCTTTCTTCAGCGACCACCTCTATAAATGACCACCTGTCTTCAGCAGTCACCTCTATAAATGACCACCCATCTTCAGTGGTCACCTATATAAATGATCACCTGTCTTCATCAGTCACCTCTATCAATGAACACCTGCCTTCAGCAGTCGCTTCTACAAATGACCTTTAACAAATACATGCAACTTTGGTGTGTCCCTTTAGCAAATACATGCAATTTTGGTGTGTCCCTTTAACAAATACATGCAAATTTGGTGTGTCCCTTTAACAAATACATGCAATTATTGGGGGAAATGACATGAGAGTTATATTATATTGCGGAAATTTATTTTATATCGTTTTTTTTTATATGAATATAGTCATAAATTATTGTTTTTATGTTTACGGGTTATTTATACAAGGTACATTGCTGCATTTATGATAAAGGTAATAAATTATTGTTTTTACGTCAGGGTTATTAACACAAGGTTCAATACTGCAGTCATGATATGGGTCACAAATGGTTGTTTTCATATTTCCGGGTTATTAACACAAGGTACAATACTGCAGTCATGATATGGGTCACAAATGGTTGTTTTCATATTTCCGGGTTATTAACACAAGGTACAATGCTGCAGTCATGATATGGGTCATAAATGGTTGTTTTCATATTTCCGGGTTATTAACACAAGGTACAATGCTGCAGTCATTGATATGGGTCATAAATGGTTGTTTTATTTGTCGGGTTATTAACAACATGTACAATGCTACGTTCATGGTATAGGTCATAAATGAATGTTTTATATGTCGGGGTTATTAACAAAAGGTACAATGCTGCGTTCATGATACAGGTCGAAAATGAATGTTTTATATGTTGGGGTTATTAACAAAAGGTACAATGCTACGTTCATGATATAGGTCATGAATGAATGTTTTATATGTTTGGGTTATTAAAAAAGGTACAATGCTGCAGTCATGATATAGGTCATGAATGAATGTTTTATATGTTTGGGTTATTAAAAAAGGTACAATGCTGCAGTCATGATATAGGTCATGAATGAATGTTTTATATGTTTGGGTTATTAAAAAAGGTACAATGCTGCAGTCATGATATAGGTCATAAATGAATGTTTTATATGTCCCGGTTATTAACAAAAGGTACAATGCTACGTTCATGATATGGGTAATTAATGAATGTTTATATGTCGGGGTTATTAACAAAAGGTACAATGCTACGTTCATGATATGGGTAATTAATGAATGTTTATATGTCGGTGTTATTAACAAAAGGTACAATGCTGTGTTCATGATATAGGTAAAAAATGAATGTTTTATATGTCAGGGTTATTAACAAAAGGTACAATGCTGCGTTCATGATATGGGTCATAAATGATTGTTTTTATATATCGGGATTATTGATACAAGGTACAATTCTGCATTCATCATATGGGTCATAAAAAGTATAATGGTTTTCATTCTCATAGCTTTGTTTTGTTTAATGTAAAATTTACTCAGTTAAGTAAGAATATATTACAATTAATTTATCTTTATTTACAAAAAGAGTGAATGTTTATTTTATGTTTGTTTAAAAGCCTCATTGCCAAACAGTCTGACCCCGTAACCTTTCTTGTAAACAGATATATTAATGTCATAATGCCAAAGAGGTTGAAAGCAATATCACATGACATGCTCTTCACTTGCCAACTTAAAGGGGAACGCAACCCTGTGTATAAAACAGGATAATATGAATAGCTATGAGTTCAGCTTTCTATTAATAGTATTATTATGCATAAATTCGAGTCCATAAAGATATATCAGCTCGTTTTGTAACGGTCATTTTCGCACATCGACTTTATGGTGGAAGTCGCCATATTGGATACCTGCGTGACGTCATAACTGCACTTCCGGTTTAAAACATAATTGATTTATACGCTACAGCAGATGTAGAAACGTGCAATTATAGTCACCGGCAAAAGTACTCGCAAGACTAATAAAATGGATTTTAGTAACGGAGAAGGACTTTTTGCCTACAACTTTAAACCAGAATTTTCAGAAGCAGAGTTAACTGAATTAGAAGACGAGAGAAATAGTGAGACGGCACAGTTGTTCACACACGTGAAAGATTTTTGCAGCTGCAAAAACAGTGTAATGATGCTTTCGTCTGACGAAAATACGTGCTGCAGATGCAATTTCACACTATTGGAAATTCAGAAGATTTAGAATGTATCACAGAAATAATACAGAGATGTCACAGCAATGTCTTATGAAGTTTTCACCCAAAAAGATGATAACTGTTAAACAGTCACACCGATCATGAACCAGAGATCAAACCCGAAACCCATCAATCACAACTCTGACATCTTATCATGTAGCCTGACATTGATGATTGAATTTTTCAAAATAGTAAAATTACCCTTAGCTTGATAAAAAAAAGTAATTATTGCCGTCAGTGTTGATGTAGATCCAGACGAGCCTGCACATTCATGCTGTACTATCAGGGTTTATACTGTTTGCTACTCAGTCAATACATTATCAAAAAAAAAACACTAATTAGACCAAGAATGGAATTAAGGGAAAATGTTTTGTTACATATATTTACCTGTCTAAGAGAGAATAAGAAATAATATATCTCTTTTCTTATCGTGTTTAGCTGGTGCGGCCATTGTTGCGTACTGAGAAATGGCTGATAAAATTTTGATTTCATATCCTTTTTAGTAAATTTAGATGAAGCATGAATGAGTTGGGTTTTTTTTGTGTTGTTTTACATAACTGGCACTGTCTTTAGGTTATTCAAATGGTGTTACTACCCAATTTGATATATGATGATTATCTATTCTACCAGTTCTCTGAACATATATGAATGTGTCTCCTTATAGGGAGTGTCATATGGAATATAATGTCTACAGGCATATTGCACAAAGTGTATGTTACTGTCCAGCTACTGGCACCCTGCTGAGCTTTCATAATTCACCAACACCACATTCACACCATGTGGTAATGAGAAATACCCTGCCACATTGTACATATTGTACCCTAATAAGCGTGATCACCCCAGGTTTAATGACCCCAGGGTTTATGACAGGATGTTATATCACACAGTATTATGCCTTATTACTAATTTAAACATTTTCAGTTAATTAGGGTTTCAATATTAATGCAAACTTACAAGTAAAAAAATTAAGTTATATGATTTTATGAATATTTTTCATAAATTGTATACCAGAACACTATTTTAACAGTAAAAAAAACTTTTCATGTATTAATGAATAAATAAAGGAACAAAGGTTTTACTTTATCTTTTTTCATTGCGAAGTTGAGGTAGTTCAAATGTCTATTCAAGAATAATGACCTAGTTGACTGTGAAAAAGCCATATATCAATAAACTAAATTGCCTATTGATTATAAAATTAATAAAATGAGTTTATGAATAATTAATGGTTGACTGAATATTTAGCATCATTTTTTGTCATCGAGGGTTTACTGTTCAGATGTTCAGTTAACCTAACCACTGTTTCCTGCAAAGGTTAACCAGTACTCGAAACACCAGGATTGATAGTTAGACACGTAACTGACTGAGCTAATCGGGCCTGTCACAATTAATTGGCCTTAATTTGTATTTTAATAATAACTTTTAGATACCATGTCGTTTTCACACCTTATGTTTTGGCATTAACCTCTTGTTTTTATTGTTAATTGGATTATCACACCTGTTCAAACAGACTGCAATTATAATATTGTGAAAGTTTGCTATATCAATTTCGCAATATTTTGGAAGAGTATATAAAATTACAAATTAAATTTTAGAAATCAGCTGAGCTATATGTTATTAGCACATTTTTAAGAGCTTCCCACTGGATAATATACACTAAGTTTATATGTATGTCGCATATGGTCATCTTCGTACTGAAATCATCAGAAATTGTATCCTTGGGTAGTAGTACGCCAAGGCATTGGAACGCTTCATTCTACAATCTTAAGTCCTACCCCAAAGTATAAAGGCGTTTTGCGCGTGATGTCACCAGAAGCTTGACACTGAGGCAATGTGAAATC
The DNA here is from genome assembly GCA_029582155.1 of Panopea generosa. Lineage (NCBI taxonomy): Eukaryota > Metazoa > Mollusca > Bivalvia > Adapedonta > Hiatellidae > Panopea > Panopea generosa. The sequence goes on along the minus strand of CM055904.1, from coordinate 46,484,736 downwards.
ACATATTAGGAAAACTAAAAACAACGCTGCCCACAAAACATATCGCATTACTCCACTCACTTATTCCGCTGAAGAAAACAATATTTATGGTTAAGTCCTTCAATTCAGAATAGTTTTCGCGTTTAATTGTCTTCCTTCGATGTTCACTAATGTACTGTTTATCTATCTATCAATTGTTTACGTGAATTAGTGTATATACAAAAGAGTATCAGTAGAGAGCAGTCACTAACGACACAATACAATTTTGCGCGATAACTAGAACGGAAGTGCAGTTATGACGTCACCGAATACCTCCATCACAAAAGAGCTACAAAATGGCGGCGCCCATAGCATTTAGGAAACGCTTGAAATCATGATATTTAATGTCATTTTTCTCATTTGATAAGTTTCGTACAATTAAAATTTGTTGATTTTTGTGTTATTTACATGTCTATTTAACGATAAATAGCCATTTATATTCTGACGTGCGGTACCCTTTAAAATAGGAATTTACTTATTTAACTAATTACTTAACTAATTACTTAACTAGTTAATTAATCATTGTTTGAATCATTCATTGACATACTATGAGGTTAGAACATAACATGTGACTAATGCACCAACGTCCCTTCTCAACAGCATTTATAAGTTTTTGCTCATTTGTGTTATATGTTATTCCCACTGCAACATTTGTAATTGTAATCACATCACTAAGTCCTGTATTTGCAGTTGTTCTGTTTCTGAAAACAAGTCTATACAGCTTGCATGTATTTGAGGGAATACGCCTTTTTTTAAACATTCCTGCATATGACCATCACAAACGTATTGACGATCAGTCTATACTATGTTCAGGTATAGTTTTGATAACCGAATGTAAGTACCGCTGCAGCTCGTGCGAGCGACAAATGAATATTGGAAATAATATAGTTTATATATATATAGTTCTTCATGATTCATTCTGTATTTTTATTTGTAATGTGTGTTTTAGGTTACTTTGGTCTTCATCCAAAGGTAAAGTCGTCTTCGTGAACACGTGTTGCAGTCTTGATCACCGCCAAAATAATCATACGCGACAGGAACTACTTTTTCTCCTGAAATTTAAATTTCATTTCTTTTATGTATTTTATAAATCAGGAAGGCGTGTGGATATTTATTATAGACTGGCTATCAGTACTTCAGATACTTTAAAGTATATGTGGAGAGTCAGTTTAGCCTTGTCAGGTAGCCGTTTTGGTTAAAGTATATGTGGAGAGTCAGTTTAGCCTTGTCAGGTAGCCGTTTTGGTTAAAGTATATGTGGAGAGTCAGTCTAGCCTTGTCAGGTAGCCGTTTTGGTTAAAGTATATGTGGAGAGTCAGTCTAGCTTTGTCAGGTAACCGTTTTGGTTAAAGTATATGTGGAGTGTCAGTCTAGCCTTGTCAGGTAGCCGTTTTGGTTAAAGTATATGTGGAGAGTCAGTCTAGCCTTGTCAGGTAGCCGTTTTGGTTAAAGTATATGAGGAGAGTCAGTCTAGCCTTGTCAGGTAGCCGTTTTGGTTTAGTATTTCGTCAAAAATCCAAGACAATTAATTCATATTGCTGGTTTTGCTTGCAAGGAAAAGAGTGTATCAGTTTAGAAGATGGAAGTGTTAAGGCTGCGTTTCACCAACTAACTTACAAAAAAATCGCCATAATTCAGTTAAATAATCGCCATAAGTCATTTTGACAATTTCTTTGTTGTATTAAGCACTTGAAAAGTTCCTTGGTTGTATGTTAAAATTTGATCGACATTTAAAATGATATATACATATATACCTTTTCTGTGTAATATAGACAAACTGGGTTCATTTTGGGTGAATATTAAAATATTATAATTGTTAGTTTATGGTTACGACGGTTTTTGTCGTAGGTTCTTTTGTGAAACGCACCGCTTCTGGTCCTCGTAAACATTTAGGATTGACCTTTAACCCATCATTTCAAACTTTGCGTGAATTTTATTACGAATATTATTTTTATCATGTCAATTCATTCGTTTCTGTCGATAAACTGCCTGCCTGATAAATGTAGGCAGAACTTCGTCCAGGTTTTTTTCTAAGCCTCACCTGATAAAGTTGATAATATCAGACACTGACATGGTATTCTCTTTTTATCATGTCAATGCATTCGTTTCTATTGATAAACTGCCTGCTTAATAGACATAGGTTGATCACGTCAATGCAAGTTTATCAGACTCATGACGTCATTATGTATACTTATACACTTTGACCTGTGCGGATCTCCTTTGAACTTATTTTCAATTTCATAGAAAAAGACCAGTACGAAATATTGACATCATAAAGAGAATACCATGCTAATGTCTTTATATTATCAACTTCATCGGGTTCGGCACGAAAAATAACTAGGACGAGGCTGATGAAGTTGATAATATCAGACACTTACATGGTATTCTCTATTTCGTATGATTATAAAAGTTCTCATAATGAGGTCAGCTGAACGCTCTATGAATTTTCTGTCTTCTTGCGCTTTTGAGTTTTTAAACTTTTAAACTTATGAATGTAAGTGAAGCAGACCCCAGATCACCGTGTGTGACTCTTAGGATTTTATTCTTTACACCAAGTAGTCCCGAGAAAACCCGTGTTCGCACTATAGAGCACTCCTGGTTCCCTAGAAACAACCAGCTAACATTCGCACACATAGTACAATAATGATCCAGCCTCCGTGACGTACACAAACCTCATATTTATTTGAATCTGTGGAGTACATGAAACACATTTTACATGTGATTGCCTTGATATGGTCTGATATTGTAAGGTCACACAATTTGTTATATTTGTTTTATAAATATACTAATGTAAATAGATGTATAGCTTGTTTTGTTGTTTCTCATTTCCATACACGTTGTGAGATCTGTTTGATTTTTGAGTTGTTCTTATCGCTATGGGCGACCTTGACACTCAAACGGCTTGAAAGAAACTTAGAAATGCTTAAAGATGGGTCGAAAGAAAATCACGTCCTCGAACCAACGTCAATTACTGTAATAATGATGGTAATAATAACAATAATTTTAATGAAAATAACAATAATAATATGATAAAAATATTGATGATGATAATGATGATGACGATAACACTGTTAATGACACCCGTGATACTATTGATAATGATGTTTCGGTTTATATCATACGGAAACTTAAATAAAACCTTCATTTCTCTTTGACTAATGGTGTAACGGTCTTAGTGTCACTATTTTTGCAAGCCGCATTTCGATTGATAGCAAGGCATGTCGTCAAACGTATGTTTATTAACTTGAACGATTTTGAAAGTCGCATTTTGATCCATAGCAAGGAATGTGGTCTTCCATGATTTTTATTATTTTACCTCTAAAAATAAATATATCACATGTTTTAACAGAGGTTAGATAACAAGTACTTTATGGCATATATAAGGGAGAGTATTGCTATATGTGGCCAATAAAATAATATATTGCTAAGACCGCTTGTATTTATATTTTTTTAGTTTATTAAAATAACAGTTTAACATAGTATAAAACTTGACAAGTAGTATGTCGCATCTGAAAAAGAAGAGATCAAGATAATGCGAATTAGACAAATTGCAACAATAATTTATTTATTCATGACCTTTATTGTAGTTCTAGGGACCGGTTAGCTCAGACGGTAGCACGTCTGACTATCAATTTAAAGTCGTAAGTTCGAGTCCGTCTGGTTACAGTCTCTGTTGATTGGTATATATGACCTTGCCTCTTATATCCATTAGGCCGTCGCCGTTGAAGTTGGGCCCTCGCCTATTTTGCCGATTTTTTTGTATCTTAGCAGTAAAATTGCACATTTATATCAAACATTGTACATTGTGAATATTCTATTCAATAACTTATTTTGTATTTTGTCTCTGTAATTCTTTTATTTTGTTGACCAAGTACAAGATAAAGTCACTCACTGGCCAGTATCGGGTTATGCTAAAACATTGACGAATAGAACGGAAAATGCCGGCCTGTGTATTAACACATTTTTCATAAATAAATTAAAATAAAAGGACCGAATTGTCCATTATCTTCGAACGTGACCTTTCACTTTGTGATTCCATAAATTTTCCGTCATTCACTCTACAGAAAGTTATAAGTGATGTACCTTTAAACTTCCAGGACCCCAAGAAAGAGTAATTGGGCTAACTGCTTGTTTATATGTTAACGATTAACCGTGATGTGTAACCGTGATGTTTAACCGTGTTGAGCGCAGTCTAGCTCTCAGAGGCGCCTGTTCTGTTTGCTACATTTAAAGCAAATATACCGTTCGGTTGACTTGTGTTATCAAGCGTTTGCAAACATATTAACCGTTTAACCGAACTGAACGCATCTGCCTGTATTGTAAGCACAAAAACGTCTGTTGAACACTGATGACTGTGCTGATTCATAAGACGCTCGTGAAAACACAGAGATTACGCCCCAAGACATTACCTACCTAGTGCTTACATCTACACATGCCATCAACACAGTGGACGTTGTCGGCCTGGCAGTGACCGTGCATGTGCAAATGGGCACAGTCGGCACGATCGGTACAGGTCACTGAAAGAAAAATCACAGTTGAGATTAAGTCGTCAAGTTACAGTAATGAATTACACCTGCAGTATCGTCGTCACTCGCACTCACTCACTCACTCACTCACTCACTCACTCACTCACTCACTCACTCACTCACTCACTCACTCACTCACTCACTCACTCACTCACTCACTCACTCACTCACTCACTCACTCACTCACTCACTCACTCACTCACTCACTCACTCACTCACTCACTCACTCACTCACTCACTCACTCACTCACTCACTCACTCACTCACCATCTATTCGCTCATTTAATACTAGTGATCACCTACTCACTCGCATACTTACGATCGTGTCCCGCTTCACAGGTGCACATTCCCATTTCACACTCCTCCATACCTGTGCATGCCAGGTTCATACAGTCGGTGGGCTTCGTGCACATCTCGGAGCTGACAACAGCTGAAAGTGTTAATTTTTATTTTAATGAACATTCGCACCTATCTGCTCTATCTAAAATATACAGTCAAACCTGTTTTTAAACAGCCAGTCAAGGGATTGATTTATTTATTTATTCATTGACTGAATATTGGGCGTCATTTGATGCCGTCGATCAGTTAACCTAACCACCGTTTCCTGGAATCCTTGAAGGTTAACCAGTACTCAAACAGACTAGGATTCTAGAAGGTTAAACAGTACTCAAGTACACACCATTTATGCAAGTAACTGATAACTTTCCCACTTGAATCAGCGGTTGGAGACGAATGATAATGAGACGCAATGCCGTATATCAATCATCACGGAGACTGTAGCCGGGCGGGGACTCGGACTCACGACTCCGGTATTAATATTCAGACGCGCTTCAGACTGAGCTAATCAGGCTCGGCCCAGTCAAGAGGAGCAAAACAGGCTGTTGCTTAATACAGATTAATTTGCTCTGAAAACATAGGCATGGGGAAAAGCGAATGTGACTGCTTAAGCCAAGTCGTTCCTGCTCAATACAGGTGATCGCTTACACAGGTTTGACTGCGTACACTTTTATATATTAGTATATTTAGTCGCCATTGACAAGGTTCCAGGCTGTAAGATGATCCAGGTGGAGACTGTACCTTGCACATTGCCCCAGCTTCTGCTTCACTAACATGTTTAAGTATACTTAGATACTGAAACACTAAAATCTGTGAAAAAAACATTCTGGTGAAAATGTCTTTGAACTTGCTCCATAAGAACTGCAGTTGGATTCTGTGCTATTGAACCAATAATGTTTACATAACCAGTCTAAGTTTAAGTTAAGGTTTTAAATATTTATGTTAAAAGGTAAGCAAGTGTTGGTGAAACAGAAGACCAATATTTGACTTTAATACTTCAATTTCGACTGGTTGTTCAAATCAATATTAATGAAACCATATGAAAATTTACCGAAGCCAGTCTAAAATCATGATCATCTGGCTGCTTTTCATAGATTTCAGTATTACAAGTAGTTTAATGTATACTTAAACATGTTGGTGGAACTGAAGCCTGGTGTTAAAGAAACTGCAGCTGAATTCATTGATATTGATTAAGAATGTTTACATAACTAGTTATATTTAAGCTAAATGTTTAAGTATTTAAGTAAAACTTAGTTGGTGAAACAGAACTTGAGCCAAGTCGAGTACATGGTAAATGATGTATACCAAAATAGCGAGGAATTTTATTGAAAAAAAAAGTTGAATGTTTGCAAAATGGTGTAAATAAGCTATTTAACAGCAACCACTGACTCTGATAGGACATTAGCCACTGATTCTGATAGGACAACAACCACTTATTCTGATAGGACAGCAACCTTTAATTCTGATAGGGGACAACAACAACTGATTCGTCCACTGATTCTGATAGGACAGCAACCTCTTATTCTGATAGGGGACAACAACTACTGAGTCTGATAGGACAGGTTCATTGCAAATTGAATGTTGCCTAGATTATATCTTCCGCTCTTGGTTTTCTAAAAACACTATGGCATATCTCACACAATTCATTCCGCACTGTTTTACATATAGAGAAACTGCCTTGATGCTACATGTATGTATAGTCCTCTGTTGCTCAAAATATGCAGAAAAGACATGGGTTGACCACCTTGTTTCTTCACAATTTCGATGATTGGATGACACCCTTTCGTTTTTTATAATCTTGCTCAATTGTGGTAGAGTATCACTACGCATCTTTAAACTGTTATAACTTCATCAAACAGTACCGATGTCATTCAAAACTTGGCAGAATTCATGTACAAAGAAATATTGTACTTTTTATGCAGTTCCATTAAAAGTAATGCATAACCGATTAAGTAGGATTTACACAGCTCTAATTTCTTGGACGTAAAAATCTACCGTCATATAAGGGAGGTCATTCTTATGTAAGACCTATACACTAAGTGCATGTAATGATTGATTGCTTGAATATTTATCGTAATTTTTAGGCCATCGAGGGTTTACATACGATCAGTTAACCTAATTACTGTTTCCTGGGATCTGTAAGGTTAACCGGGCGGGGATTCGAACTCACGACCCCTGGATTGATAGTCAGACGCGTAACCGGCTGAGCTAATCGGGCTCGGCTTAGTGCAGATAAATTGAGTTTGTCCGAGAAAGATATACTTCAATCAGTTTCGAAGAACATTTATGAAATATTTTATTTGATGAAAGCCATTGTAGATATCTTATTCTATTTATTTTTTACATAAAAAAGATCAAACAAAACTCGAATACATGATTAAACATCAGAACGATAGTCTCCAGAAATAACTATGGATATTGCGGAGGTAGTCCGATCGTTTACTTCAACCAATCAAAAACATTATCAGAATCCCGTTACGTTTATTTTTCAAAGAAGAAATTATCAAAATATTTATCTTCAATAAAAGCAACTGTCGTAGTTATTTTGTCATAAAACATACAGTATTACAAAAGTTAGTATTGAACGCGTATAAGATACATTGTAAAATGCATCATAAACAGACACGATAAAACCGATATGTTTTTTTCTTTGGTGCGTTCTATGCTTCCACAGAATAACTTTATACAACCAATACCAATACTAAACATGCATATTACATTATGTTTCAAATCACACAGTTTGTGTTTTACATTTGTATGCAGCACACACATTATTATCTCGAGTGTCCATTCATGTTCAGAACATCATTAAGGACACCAAACTGTTTGTTTGATAATTTAGTAGTTTGTTATGCACAGACATTTGCCAGATTTTATACACTTCCATTGATCGTACCTCTCTCCTTTATCACTTTCATTAATATGGCTTGCTTATTTTATTACTTCAGATACATTAAAGTAATAACATAAAAAGCATCATCTTGTGTTGTAATTGAGGGTAAAATATGAAAAAAAAAAGTACTAGAATATACACTTGTACGCTAAGTGCTGGCTTCGCGATGTTTCCATACGTGGATCAAATAACTATCGTTGTTTCAAATGCATAAATAATCTATATAGATACACAAAAATAGGATCACTGAAACAGGTGCTCTTTCATAAAACATCTATCTAAATGTATTTATGCATGGATATAAGTGTAAAGTGGGCCTTCGACTAACCAGTACAAAACACATTACTATATGTTGTAATAATTGCATGTTAAATACATGTATCTTTTCTTTTGCACTATAATTTTTGTATTAACCGATATAAACATTATATTGTTATTCTGAAATATGATAATTCTGAAATAAACAAAAAGAAGAAAAAAAGAAGTAAAAAGCAACATCGTGTCTTATTATGTATTTATATAATTATCTCGCGGTGAGCGATCTTCGTATATAGATAAACAAACAACGGAAACAGGTACATGTGGCTTATCATACCTGTAAATAATTAACGTATTTAATCAATACTCATCATGAAATAAAATGTGGAATAACATCAGTATATGATTTAACAATGATTGTAAAATAGAATATTGAGCTCACGTGCCTTTAACATTAATAATACACAATACGACTTGTTAGCTTGTTAATACAGTTTAAACGAAAAACAATCACTTACCAACGAGAACGGCAAGGCAAAGAGCAATGATTGCGCAACGCATATTGAAGGAAGTTCCTAAATAAAAGTACTGAATTAAATGACGAACGGTAGTGGTTATATAGTTGCGCCCTGACTTACATCGCCAGCTGCACAGTTTCACATGGTGAATAACCTATTTCCTATAACCTATAACGAATTTCGTGTACAGGTCTTATACCGTTATACTGTTAGAAGTCAGTTGGGATACATTTTCATTAGGAAGGATCTGCAAATTAACAACTTTCTACAATTTTTCATGGAATGAAAACTATGAAACATGATTATTCAATAAATCATTCGCATCCTGACATTCTACTTTGAAAAGTTACCAATTTAACTATGAATTTCGGTACTTTCTCTACTATGAACAATAATGTCCTCCTAATTTATCTTTGCTACTCTAAAAATAATTAGTCATTTTTTTCTGCTATAAAATATGGTTCCTTTGGTACTTTAAACACAATTTGTTTTAGGCTTACAATGTGGTTATGTTCTACTTAAAAAACTATTTCGAAATTAAATTATTTTTCAATTTTAAACAATAAAATGTCTGCTTAAAAAAGCGGTAATTTTGCAATACCTAAATACTGCTACGATAATAACTAATTTTGCTACTGAAAACACTAGTTTTTTTCTGCTATGAAACTAGGTAATTTTGCTACTTCTAATGGGGTGGGTTGGGGTCTTCTTTATAACACGGCATACATGTAATTTGGACCAGTTTTCTGTCTCTGTTGTTACAACGTTTGGACCATCAAATTATTTTACCACTAAAGAGTGTAAAAAGGCCAGCTTGATCCAATTATCACGTTGTTGGCCTTATTCAGTTACACAATACCTGTTCGCTTGAGGCTGTCCAAAGAAATAAATTCTAATATTAGATGTGTTACAATGAACCAAATTATAATATGATCAAAATGATTAAAAAAAAAGCCAAAACATCAGCAAATGTGTTAGGCTTAACATGTGTTATCTAATATCTGGTATTCCATACTGCGCTGATTTTTCTTCACATTTATTTGGATGACGGTCTACCACATCTTCAAATTCATACGGATGACGGTATACCGCATTGTCAAATTCATTAGGGTGACTGTCTACCGCATCTTCAAATTCATTAGGGTGACGGTCTACCGCATCTTCAAATTCATTAGGATGACGGTATGCGCATCGTCAAATTCATTAGGGTGACAGTCTACTGGATCTTCATATTCATTAGGGTGATGGTCTACAGCATCTTCAAATTCATTAAGGTGATGGTTAACTGCATCTTTAAATTCATTAGGGTGACGGTTTACTGCATCTTCTTATACATTAGGGTGACGGTATACTGCATCTTCTAATTTGTTTGGGTGGCGGTCTATCGCATCCTCTTATACATTAGGGTGACGGTCTACCGCATCTTCTAATTCATTAAGGTGACGGTGTACAGCATATTCTAATTCATTTGGGTGACGGTATATCGCATCTTCAAATTCATTAGGGTGACGGTCTACCTCACCTTCTAATTCATTTGGGTGACGGTTTACCGAATCTTCTAATTCATTTGGGTGAAGGTCTACCGCATCTTCTTATTCATTAGGGGACGGTCTACTGCATCTTCTTATTCATTTGGGTGACGGTCTACTGCATTTTCTAATTCATTTGGGTGACGTTCTAGTGCATCTTTTAATTCATTTAGGTGACGGTATACCGCATCTTCTAATTTATAAGGGTGACGGTCTACCGCATCTTCTAATTCATAAGGTGACGGTCTACCGCATCTTCTAATTCATTAGGGTGACGGTCTACCGCATCATCTTATACATTAGGGTGACGGTCTACCGCATCTTCTAATTCATTTGGGTGACGGTAAACCGCATCTTCTAATTCATTTGGGTGACGGTATACCGCATATTCTAATTCATTTGGGTGACGGTCTAGTGCATCTTCTTATTCATCAGGATGACAGTCTAATACATTTGGGTGACGGTCTACCGCATCCTCTTATACATTAGGGTGACGGTCTACCGCATCTTCTAATTCATTAAGGTGACGGTATACCGCATCTTCTAAGTGATAAGGGTGACGGTCTACCGCATATTCTAATTCATTTGGGTGACGGTCTACCGCATCTTATAATTCATTTAAGTGACGGTATACCGCATCTTCTAATTCATTAAGGTGACGGTCTACCGCATCTTTTAATTCATTAAAGTGACGGTCTACCGCATCTTCTAATTCATTAGAGTGACGGTCTACCGCATCTTCTTATTCATTTGGGTGACAGTCTAATACATTTTGGTGACGGTCTACCGCATCTTCTTATTCATTAGGATGACGTTCTACCGCAACTTCTTATTCATTTGGGTGACGGTCTACTGCATCTTTTAATTCATTTGGGTGACGGTCTACTGCAACGTCCAGTTCATTTGAGTGACGGTCTACAGCATCTTCTAATTCATTAGGGTGACGACCTACCGCATCTTCAAATACTTTAGGATGACGGTTTACAGCATCTTCAAATTATTTAGGTTGACGGTCTACCACTCTTTAGCGTGACGGTCTACCGCATATTCAAATATTCTTTTTAAATTTAAGATGAATTAGCCCCGCGTTTACAAAGAACCAGAAATACTGACATAGCATCAACACATGGATGAATTTCACGGCCGCAAAAAAACCCACCTATGACTGCTAGAAAATATTTCTTTAGTAGGGTTTAACCCTTTACTCCATAGATACGCGTTTTCACGCACTAGTCACAGAAGGCCTTTGAAAACAGTGCAGGAAGTGCACAGGAGTGCTGTAATATAAACATAATTCACCCAATAATTCAAAAGCCTTCTATAGTAGGTGTCCAAAGGCGTCTATATTAGAGGTGTCCAAAGGCGTCTATATGAAGTAAAGGGTTAACTTCATTTTCAACATTATGACATATCAAGTTCTATTGGTGGAGGAAGACCTCAGAAGGCATCTGAGTAAAACCACCGTCTTTCCGCAAGTAACTGACAAAATTTATCACATAACGTTTTTGGAACGAGCGGGACTCGAACCTACTGCCTTATCGGCGAGAGGTAAATGATCTTGAGACGGCGCCATAGACCACTCGGTCATTTGAAGATATAAATAGTCCTGATCCCGTATACATGTACTGTGAATCATTACTTTACCTACTAGTGATGTTTTATTAATATGTTTGTCTTAAGCAAACGTAAGATAATTCTGTGTACTTTTCTATGTGCAGTCGTGGTGGTCATGTCTTTTAAACGATACTTCTCTTGTTGTACCTGGGATCTATAGTTCGAACCCCATCCTGACGCAATCCACAATCTCTTTGATGATCTGAATGTGTGTGGACTTGCAGATATAAGGTATGTCTAGTACTGGGTAACCACCTAGCGGATCCAAGGAGTGATGCCTACGACGTTAAATAACTAAAATACTGTAGAAAAAAGACGTAAACTTTTAAGCGATAAAAAAACAAAAAACTAAACAAAACGAAACACAACAGCAACAAACAAAATCTTAATATCACTTTAGATTCTGTTATCTTTCTAAAGCCGACATCAATTATTTTTAAGATAAAACAAATTAAAACATGAGTGTAAAAAAAGTCACATACAGTTGTATAATAAAGTCACATACAGTGGTATGATAAAGTCACATACAGTGGTATAACAAAGTCACATACAGTGGTATAATAAAGTCACATACAGTGGTATAATAAAGTCACATACAGTAATATAATAAAGTCACATACAGTGGTATAACAAAGTCACATACAGTGGTATAATAAAGTCACATACAGTGGTATAATAACCTAAAACTGAAACTGTAATCACGATTTATTTTTCACATTTTGTGAGCATAGAGGTCAAAGTTAGTATCCGAAGATTACTTTTAATTCACCTGTCAACATTTGGACATAAACTGAAATCATTATCTAATGAAAGCATTAAATGGGAAGAAAACGTGACCCCGGTATCAAATTACAGGTCACGAATTTTAGACAGACCACTTCTTCGGCGATAAGCTGCGATTCTTACACGAGCTTACACAATCATGAGAACTGCCATTTGTCTGGGTGACTGGAGAACGAGAGAAATCTGTTTATAAAAGGACGAGGATGAAATATATCCTGTAGTTCAACTTGTGATATTACAAACAAATCATGAACACCTGTGTCGTCCTCGCCGTTTTGATAGGTAAGATTTGTTTAAATTTAATTTTTGAATTTAAAACTATTTTTAAAATAGTTTTTAAAGTATTAAAAATGTTAAAATTTGTATTGATATTATAATTAAATACGAGCTATGTTTTCATATTTGTCTATACCTAGTGAATCAGTTCAAATTATTTTTTTACATTTTTGCCTATAAATAACAATCTAAACGATCATAGTCTTTCAGAAGTCTTAACAGAATAACGATACATTTTTATTCATGGTAAAATCCTTCCGTTCAGTCGGTAGAGCACGAGACTTCTAGTTTCGGTGTTGCGGGTTCGATTCCCGAGGCTGGCCAACTAAAACACGAACAGACGTTCGGTTGGGATTTTAAATCGAGGGCCCGTATGGCGGTGCTATGTAACGATCACGTTAAAGAACCAGACGAAACTTACGATGGGTTTCTATCTGTATCCTGAACTATCCCCACACACAATACTAAAACTCTTTTAGGAGCATAGCCCATATGGGAAACCGGTAGCGAAATAAAATAACCGTATGTGAAACAACAACCCTTCAAAACGTTTGTATTTTAGACAAGCAAGCGTCGCAGATGATCAATAGAAGCTGTACGCTTTTTGAGAACGTGTCCGAACCGCGCATTGTTCTAAATAGCCGATGCACAGGATTGTCCCATAACAACTGGACTCGCGTATTCTTCATCATTTGTTTTAAAATAAAGCCATTCAAGTATATGAATTTAAAGTTTAATCTTCAGTATTCGATTTTAAGATATATTATATTGAGCAATTGATATATTTGAGGATAGTAATTCAATTGAAGGAATCTTTGACAACAAAATCCTTTTCTGATACTGTATATAATACTTATGCTGTAAAATTTATAAGAAATAAAGTAAGTATTATTTGTATTTTAGCACAATTGAATTCTTACACAATCGATCGTAATTATTACTTTTTTTTAAATTTTTCGTTCCAAATCAGTATAAATAATTAATATGACATTGAAGTGGGTTTAATGGGAATACTGAGACCATACTGAAATATAAGAAATGTGCTCCAATGGCAGGGTATCACACCCATGATTGTAGGATCGTGGGTTCTCCGTCAAGGCTATGTGTTGTGTCCTTGAGCAAGACACTTTATCCACATATGCATGGTACTGGTTCTACCCAGGAAGACTTCGAACGTGATTTGCTAAAGTTGTTTCACAATCGAAGTCGAATAAATAAGTTTAAATTATCAGAAATGTCATTGTTTTTTTTATTAAGGGTTAATAAATAATTTATCATATATAAGTCGTTATTTTCATGATTGTCTTTGTGCTTTAAATTCTTTAAGAACAAAATAAAACAAACCAAATCAAACCCATGATAAACATCCATCACATGTCGCTAAACGGAAACATAAAAAATAAAAAGAAACTCGCCATAAACAAAGACTTTTATAGATCTCTCTATAAGTCCTTGCCATAAACTACTTAATAGTTTTAGTGCAGTATCCCAGCACCATTCATTGTGTACAATTGTCCGAAATTGAACCATGTACATTCATGATTCCTATAATTTATGTTAAACAGTTTTATTGCTGCACTGTGTGTGTGTGTTTGCGTGAGTACGCGTGTATATTTTCTCATTAATTATACTTTATGTCATTCATATAATATACTTAAACCATCGTTAAAATTGCAAAATATAGTTGAAAGGGAATAGCCGTATCATTGTTTAGAGAACTTGTAGCCAGACCCTTTTGCCTTAAATTGTATTTAACCTATATGCATGGTATATAATTTGAAATATATGTTTATATGGCAATGAAATATGTTTAAACTAACTAACTATTTGTTCACAACAGCTGTGGCAACAGCCGAGCATTGCCGAATGAACACCGACTGTGATGCCAAAAACTGCGTAGATGGCACCGTCCCAATGTGCATGTCTAACATTTGCACGTGCGATGCCATGACAATGACAACAAAAGCCCCAATGAACAGTAACTATTTATCTCATTACTAATTATAAATCGAACAATCGAATTGACATTAATCGTCACTTGGTCGTTACATTTTATGAATAATAATTATATTTTATCAACTTAAACTTTTACAGTTTCTCGTTATAACACATATTATTATACATGTAAATATTTAATACATTTCAGGTTTAAGAATATTAAACATAATATAAAGCTTGTCACAGAATCGTTACGAGGATGCACCTGCGGAAAAAACAACACAATACATATGTCTAGTTAGCTATGCATATGTTTTTTATGATCGATTTTCTTATCACAAAAGCGTTAGATTTGATTTTGTTTAATTAATGAAACCTGCTTTAATATTTGACGGAAGAAGTGATATACATGTACTCACATGTTCAGTTGTTAATTCCTGATCACTCCTTTCTTATAAAATATCAATAAGTAATGATTGTTTGATCGTCTTTATAAACTTACATTTTGTATCCG
Organism: Panopea generosa; assembly: GCA_029582155.1. Classification (NCBI taxonomy): domain Eukaryota; kingdom Metazoa; phylum Mollusca; class Bivalvia; order Adapedonta; family Hiatellidae; genus Panopea; species Panopea generosa. Next base: position 46,469,534 of record CM055904.1, on the reverse strand, counting down.
TTATTTCCAGCGTGCACAACGAAAGCTGACTGCGCACATATGCACGTCGGAGGCCACTGCAACGAAATGCATACACATTGCATTGACAGACACTGCCGGTGTATGCATCAATAAGGTATGAGGTAGTTTAATTAAAACTTGTCCTTAAAGCTGTTTTATAGTTGAAACATGTTTTTATTTTACTTCGATTGTGAAAAAAGTCATTGCAACTTAGACAAATCACGCTCGAATTCTTCCTGGGTAGAACCAGTACTTAGTATGAGCGGAGAAATTGTCTTGCTTAAAAACACCACACATGGCAGTGACGGAGGATCGAACTAACAACCCTCTGATCATGAATCCGATGCTTTATCATTACACCAGGTGATTCACAGGGATGTTTTATTTTGTATCAATTCGTATTTTAAAAGCTAATACACTCAAAGCGACAACCCCTCACCCACACCCACAACATTCCAATCTGTGCAAATCACGCCAAACCACTCATATACATCTCTCCTCATACATATACAGACAGACCAGGTAACACGCAGTTACACATATATTTATGACATATGACATACAGACACCAAGGTGCGTGACATCATCATTTACAGATGAATGCGTGTTTAATATACATAAGTTATACATGACAAAATCGTCTTTAAATTATGTTATATTTTTCAAATCAAGGTTTTTCACTTGTAAAATACAAAACATGGGTGTGTTAACAGAGGTCCTATGTATCACTTTATAACTTTTATTAAAGAGGTCTTCTCTACATAGTATTTGACTAGGGTGCATTGAGATTTAGAAAGTGTAACGTTTTCGATCATGTTGTGTGGGTTAAATAACAAAGAAACACAGTCTAAATCACGCTTCTGTGCATGCTTGGCAACAAATTCAAAACCCAAACACATTGCGATAAACCATGTCTAATTCATTTACAATTAGTGGCTTTACCAGAATTGGTTTATTGTTGATGTGATTTCTGACCCCAATTTGATTTTACCAATCGATAGTCATTTGGTGGACATACTATCAACTTAAATCCAAATAGCTTGTTCATGTTAAATATCTGTATTCAAATTAAAGGCGGGGTCCTCCGTGGCCAAGTGGTTTAAGGCACCGTCTCAGGATCACTTACCATTCACCGCTAAAGTCGTAGCGTCGAATCCCGCTTGCTCCAAAAACTTTGTGAGAAAGTTTGACAGATACTTGCGGAAAGACAATAATGGTTCTACTCAGATTCATTCTGAGGTCTTCACCCACCAATAAAACTGGATATGCCATATATAACATAAAATGTGTAGAAATGACATTAAATCCCAATTAATAATTATTTAAAATAATCAACTTGCACGTACTGGTCAAGTAGAAACTAGCAACCAACCAATATGAAAATTGTTTTGTTATTATACTTATACTAGTCTATAAGTAGTTAAACCCTTTTCTTCATATATACGCCTTTGGACACCTCTAATATAGAAGGCTTTTGGACACCTCTAATATAGACGCCTTTTGGTCACTTCTAATATAGAAAGCTTTTGAATTATTGGGTGAATTGTGTTTATATTAATTGATTGAGTGGAAAACAGTGCAGGAAGTGTTCAGATTGCTCTTCCTGTACTGTTGTCAAAGGCCTTCTGTGATTGGTGCGGGAAAACGCGTATCTATGGAGTAAAGGGTTAAACAGTATTTAATTCACAGTGTACATCGGAGTCACACATATATTGACGTATGCCTACCATGTTCACTTGGAATTATATATTGTTTAAACTAGTAGAATAGTATAATCGTAAATACAGTATTTCCGTAAGTAACGGGCAAACTTTCTCACATAAAGTTATTTGAGCGAGCGGGACTTGAACCTACGAACTTGCGTGGTTTGCCTGGTCTGTAAGAACTTGTTTCATATATCGAGGTAAAACAAATAAGTTTACAAGACAAATATTTGTATTATGCTTCATGGACTGAAATATATAAAAAAGTGAATATTTGAATGAATGTAATCATGATTATTACGTTTCAGTGGTTTGTAAACATTCTTTATGTCATACATATTTAATCCATTGCTTTCTATTAGTTTCAGGTACACAAACCATGGAAATGATATCGAATTGTTTTGTTAAATATTAAAATAACAAATACAAATAATATCTGCGTTATTTGTATGTTGAATAGAAGTTGTAGAAACGGGAGCCACATTCCCCACTGTGGACTGTTACAAAGCAGTGAGAAAAGAGCTTGCTGATTAATCACTTGTTTCAGCGGAAGTTAGATGACGTCACTGTTTGATAAGTGTCAAGAGTCATACGATTTGTTGGACAGACTTGGAATTCCCTTCTTTTCCAATGGTTATAACAGGCCTTGAGTAATTTTTCTGGAAAACTTCCTAATTCGTATATTTTATAATAAGTTGTACACAATTGTATGATGTGTACGAGTCAGTGTCTGTGGTATTTGTGTATGTGTATACAGTAACATAATGATGCAACAGAAAAAAGGGAAACTAATAAATATAAATTCGATGTAATAAATATTGACCAAAGTACACAATTAAAGAAAAAAAATCAATACAAGAAACATGCCACGTCCATCACATCCCGATGGTGTCCACTACAAGATCAAGGTCATGATATATATTTTTTGAAGGGGGTTTAACGCCATTTTCAACAGGTCATTTATATGGCATATCCAGTTTTACTGGTGGAAGAAGACCTCAGACTGAGTAGAACCACCGTCCTTCCGCAAGTAACTGGCAAACTTTCTCACATAAAAAATTGGAGCTAGCGGGACTCGAACATACGACTTTAGCAGTAATCTTGAGACGTCGCCTTAGACCACTAGGCCAGGAGGACCCGTCAAAATATAAATTATAACAAATAATCAGCGGCACACGATCCGTATCATGATCAACTGTAAAATCGCCCCTGTTTTTATCTTTATTAAGTCGACCATTTGCTATATATATATTCGAAGATTTAAAGCGTTTATTCGGCCAGTATGAATCCACTACCGTCTAACATCCAAATGACTTATCACCAGTATGGATTCGTATGTGACGTTTAAGATGTGAAGATTGAGTAAATGTCTTGTTACATAAATGACACTTAAATGGTTTATCACCGGTCTTTATCCGCATATGTCTGTTTAGGTTTGATTTTACGGCAAATGTTTTATTATATACTCGACACTCAAATGGTTTACCACTCGAAGTATGTATTCTTGTGTGACTGACTAACTGAATATGCCGTGTGAAGGTCGTTTTACACACTTGACACTGAAATGGCTTATCTCCAGCATGTTTTGCATGTGTTTGTTTAGACTTTATTTTGAGGTAAATACATTTTTACATATCAGACACTCAAATGGTTTGTCACCAGTATGTATCTGCATGTGTCTGTTTAGAGAATATTTTACAGTTAATGTTTTATTACACACCGGACACTCATATGACACATCACCAGTATGTACCTTTGTGTGAATGGTTAATGCAGAATGTCATGTAAACGTCTTATTACACACTTGAAATTCAAATGGCTTATTATCAGTTTGTATCTGCATATGTCTGTTTAGATTTGGTTAAGAGGCAAATGTCGTTTTACAAAACTGACACTGAAATGGCTCATCACCAGTATGTAATGGCATGGGAATTTTTAATTTTGGAGATTGTGTAAAATGCTTTACTACACATCGAACATTCAAATGGCTTCTCACCAGTATGAATCCCTTCATATGAAATGCATATGTAAATGTTCTAGACCACACAGGGCGCTCAAAGGATTACTCTCCAGTATGTATTAACATGTGCATTTTTAAGATTCCCTTTTGCTGTAAACTTTTTATTACACACTTGGCACTCAAATGGTTTATCTCCAGTATGTATCGATGCAAGCAGCTTTAAATGTGACGGCTGTTTAAAATTTGCATAAAACGTTGGATATTCCGATTCAAATATTTTTGCTTTTGTATGGATTCTCGCATAACAATTCAGATTTGATGACTCTGATAAGTTGTTCTAATTTTCCACTTTAACATCATTATTCATTTGACCACAGTTAAATTCCATCGTTTGCTTTGTGTCCAGAAAGACCTTAAATTATGTCTATATGTCAAAATAACTTTGGGGTTTCACGAATTGTTCTTTGAAGACGGACCAACGCCATCTATTTATTTCATTCAGACAGTCTGAAATAAACAAAAACATATTAGAGTCTAATACAGAAAGATTATAATATTGAATGACTTAAACATTTCATAATTTAAAATTATTTAAACTCCTAGTGAACGGGCGTTTCCAGTATAATACAATTTCTCAGTAAAAATCACCAAATAAATTTTTTTAATTCTAATAGTTTCGTCTCTGTTCTCACCCGACCTAATAGTCGTTTCTTATCGGCATTTGAGATGTGTCGTTCCAGCCCCCGATATGCGTAACTTATGATAATATTATTCTGCTACCCACGTGAAACACAAAAGTCAATGTTTTTTTACAATATCTTAAATGAGATCTGTGACCTCGAAATATATGGCTTATTGAAGAGTTATATAATCGATTCTAGTTCTCTCCCCTCCCCCCCCCCCCCCCCCCCCCCCCCCCCCATAAATTGTAATTAATTGTTGTCGAGTTAACATGGTATTGTTAAAATCACCTTTTACTCATGTACACACATCAACTTAATCTTCACATCCATGGACGTATATCCGTATGAACAACATTAATATCCAAAATTGCATTTTTCTAGAAATTATTACCGTAATTTTATAAAAAAAAACTAGATATATCATTCAAGTTTTAAAAAACGTGACAAAAAAACTTACAAACACACAAACAGATGTTTTTATGGAACAATAAAGACGCTTCTCTTGTCGAATAAGATGACTTTTAACCCTTTATTTCCCGTTATAAACAGAAAGGAAATTAATGGGTTATTTTGATGTCATATTGGTAGACAATTATATAGTTTTCAGTGATGGAGTTGGATGAAAATTCATCAAATTTGCCGTCTTTCCTTTTTTTTCACAAATTTAAAATTGCTTATAAATATTTTTCCACTATATCATGCCTAGATAATATCCACTGACTCCGTTTTGCCGAAAGGATATATATTTAAACATGCCAAAAATCTTAAATTGAAAAGCGATGTCCCAACTAAAATAAACATCACGCTTAGAAAGGAAGAATATTTTATAACGTATTAAATTAATCACATGATTTCAATTTGACCCGATACACAGGTTAACATGTATTTATAATTATTTATCTTAGAAAGAATCCAAATGACGATGCGATGGTCTTCAATCAGTATTTAAGGGTTGTTAATTGATAGAATGGAGATTTTGTTTCACGGTTACCGCTCCAATAATTTTTTTAATGGATTTGTCATATCAAACCATTGGGATTTTTTTTATGAATGAAGTGTTTTTTATTGATTTTAAAACTAATTTTATTTTTTAAGACAATTATAGTGTTTTTTCCTGATATACACCCTTTAAAAGAACATTAATTTATTATATTACATTCTTATGTACAGAAGAATGTAAAACAGACTTATATGCCGATGACACAACCATATACACAGCAGATAGGAATATATCTGTTATTGAAACTTGACTCCAAACTAAGGTAAATGGGTTAAAAATGTGGTGTAACGATAACAAAATGATTATCAATGCCAGTAAAACATTCTCAATGACTTTGGGATCCAAATCTGATATATCGAATAACAACCTCTAAACATTGAATAAGATAACAATATAATTCAAACAACTAAAGTTCAAACACGTTTAGGCATACACATTGATCATACATTGAGTATGAAAAAACAAATTGATAGTGTATGTCAAAATATAACAAGAATATAACACTTATGAAATAGCTATCAACATACATAAACCAAAATAGTATGAAAATGTTCTGTAATGTATACATATTACCTTTGTTTTATTACGGATGTATTATATGGGGTCAGTGCTCTGCAAATAACAATGAACGAATATTAAAACTACAAAAAAGAGCTGCAAGGCTAATCCTAGGAGATGAATTGACTACTCCCTCCAATCAAATGTTTAATGCTCTTCAATGGCTTCCTTTTCATAAACGAATCAAATATCATACATGTATAATGGTCTAGAAATCAATAAATGATAAAGCACCAGAATATATAAATACTCTGTTGTCAAAATGTTTTTCAAAACATGAGAAAAACTTAAAATCGTCTACCAATGATACATTACATGTTCCTAGTTCTCACACGACATCATATGACAGGGCGTTTTCTATATGCGGTTCAATAGAATGGAACAAGCTACCAACATCAATACGCCATTCAAAATCACTAGTGTCATTTAAAGCTTCACTTAAGTCACACCTTATGTCTGGTACATCATGAGCACATATAATTACCGTAGAAAGTCGTAAGTCTAACAAATCTAGCAATAAAACATATTTTAAATACTTTTAAAAACAATCCATTTTTATACAATTTTCTAATATCTGAATTATCTTTCTTACACTCATTATATTTGGATTACTATTGATAAACATAATTTTGTTTTATGTAATTGATCTTTAATACATTGTAATATTTACTATACATATTCATATTCATCTAGATCAAAGAACTTCTATAAATTTGTTATGTCAAATTTATGTTTAAATGTGCTGTAAATAATTTGTTTGTTTTAGAGGACCATACGTCATAATGGCTATATAGCCAAATATGTTATCCTCAGAAAATAAGATTTATTATTATTATTACTATACCTCATTTTCACATTATAATTCCCACGTACCTTATTTTCATATTATCATTCCCATGTACCTTATTTTCACATTATCATTCCCACGTACCTTATTTTCACATTATCATTCCAATGTATCTTATTTTCACATTATCATTCCCACGTACCTTATTTTTTCACATTATTTTTCCCATGTACCTTATTTTCACATTTTTATTCCCATGTACCTTATTGTCACATTATTTCCCCCGTATATCTGCCAGAACAAACATTCAGGGATCAGTGTATACGGGATTTTGTTCGAATTGGATTGGATATCCTATAAGGTGCTCAATAAAATCTTAACAATGCTACTAATGTACGTCGCATTATTTTATCACATGCCCAGTATTCAACAATTAACATGGATGAATGTCATTGCTTGAATACTGTAAACGTATGTTAGGCAGTTCGACCATGTTCTATTACAATCAACCTCTGTAACGTCAAAAACTAATTCGACTGACAAGTACAACAAAGACAGTTTCCTATTAACCGTACATGTATATTCTATGAGGACAAGTTTTTATCATTACAAATATACGACAAATACACATAGACACAACAGATTAGCTCGATTAGCTCAGTCGGTAGCGCGCCAGTTTATCAATCCAGGAGTCGTGAGTTCGAATCCCCGCCCGGCAACAGTCTCTGTGTTGTCTGATATACGACATTGTCTCATTATCATTCATTCAGCTCTCAATACAGATTCAAGTGAGAAAGTTAGCAATTAAATGCGGAGATGGGGTGTGCTTGAATACTGGTTAACCTTTTTGTGCCAATCTGCAATCCAGAGTTATGCTTCTTGTGTGTGTGTGTTACATTGATGATGGTGAACGCACATTTTAGTCACATCCAATGAATTGTTGCATAGATAACTTAAACGCAAAAGTTTATTCGGGGTGTCTACAGACGACGACGACGCCGATGACGACGACACCAGGGTCATGGCAACAGGGGGAGGGTAGGGGTGGGGGGAGATCAAGGGATGATAAACATGCCGTCTGTTTTGAGGTAATCATCAGTGTGGAACGGTTCCAGAGATGATACACCATTGTGTCTGCAATAATGTATTATGGTCACAATTACGCAGTAATGTATCACAGTCACCGTATAAGTCGTGTCATATGATCAGTTCTGCAGGCAGGTCAACAGTCAAAGGTCTGCAATTGTCATACAGTCACATTTTGACAGTCAAGTCAAACTGTCAGTGTATTAGTCATGTCATGAAGTCAAAGTTCTACAGTCATGTCATGCAGTCACAGTTTTGCAGCCATGTGAACAAATCACAGCATGAGTCATGTTGTAGTTAAAGTACTGCAGTTAAGTCATAGTGTCAGTTCTTCATGTAGGTCATAGTGTCTCAGTTCTGTAGTCGTGTCATACATACACATTGTTTCAGTAATAGTTCTGCAGTCATAGTCACAGTTCTGTAGTCAAGTCATAAAATCTCAGTACAGCAGTCGCGCCATATAGTCACAGTTCAGCAGTCAGGTCATAGTCACAGTTCTGCAGTCATACAGTCACAGTTCTGCAGTCTTGACATACAGTTAGTTAAGTCATACTGTAACAGTTCTGCAGTAACGTCATACGGTCACAGTTCTGCAGTCATGCCATTCAACTACAGTACTGCAGTCATGTCATACAGTAAAAGTTCTAGTCAAGTCATAGTCACAGTTCTGCAGTCATACAGTCACAGTTCTGCAGTCATGTCATAGTCACAGTACAGCAATCATGTCATACAATCAGTTCTGCAGTCATGCCATCTCACAGTGCTGTCATCATGGCATAGTGTCGCAGTGCTGCAGTCAGATAACTACAGTTAATGTCTGCTGTATGATGACCACCAGTGTGGAAATTATTATCACGCAATGCGGAATATGTTCCAGAGATGATACACTATCTTGTCTGCAGTAATGTATTATGGTCATAATTACGCAGTAATGAATAACGGTCACCGTATAAGTCATGTCATATTATCACAGTTCTGCAGTCAAGTCAACAATCAAAGTTCTGCAGTTATGTCATCGATCACATTTCGGCAGTCAAGTCATACTGTCAGTGTATTAGTCATGTCATGAAGTCAAAGTTCTACAGCCGCAGTTTTGCAGTCATGTGAACAAGTAACAGTCATGTTATAGTCACAGCATTTGTCATGTTGTAGTTAAAGTTATGCAGTTAAGTCATAGTGTCACAGTGTTTCAGTTTTGTAGTCGTGTCATACAGTCACATTGTTTCAGTCACAGTTCTGTAGTCAAGTCATAGAATCACAGTACAGCAGTCGCGTTATACAGTCACAGTTCAGCAGTAAAGCCATATTCACAGTTCTGCAGTCATACAGTCACAGTTCTGCAGTCATGACATACAGTCACAGTTAAGTCATACTGTTACAGTTCTGCAGTAACGTCATACGGTCACAGTTCTGCAGTCATTTCATACAGGTACTGTACTGCAGTCATGTCATACAGTAAAAGTTCTAGTCAAGTCATAGTAACAGTTCTGCAGTATATCCTTCAGTTACAGTTCAGCAGTAAAGTCCTACAGCCACAGTTCTGCAGTCATACAGTCACAGTTCTGCAGTAATGTCATAGTCACAGTACAGCAGTCATGTCATACAATCAGTTCTGCAGACATGCCATGTCATTGTGCTGTCATAACATAGTGCATATGCATGGCATAGTGCTGCAGTCATATCAGTCACACTACTGCAGTTTATGTCTGACTGTGTTGAAATTATTCAAGAGATGATACATTATGTGGTCTGTTTTGAGATTATCACCAATGTGGAATGTGTTTAAGTCATATGATACACCATGCCGTCTGCTGTATGATGACCACTAGTGTGGAATCATGTCTGCTGTATGACGACCACCAAAGTGGAAAGTGCTCCAGATGATATGATGCGAGACTGCAACACATGGACAATAAGTTAATCAATCTTTAACACAGAGTAATGATATGAAACGCAAGCAATGACCCTATTGCTACTGTCTCCCATACGTCTGTGTTACAGTCTGATCAACGTACTTACCAAGTGTTGTAGTCTCGCATCATATTTCTGTGTCAGAAAATGGCGATGTTTCTGACCATATGTTGAGCTTTCAAATCATACTTCAAGCGCACAGTGCGACGATACTTCTGTATCAGTGATGTAGTTTCACATTATGCATCAGAAGTAGTCGTGGACAGTCTTCCTATTCCAATGGCGTAATTGCGTGGTATATTTCTCTGATAGAGAGTGTCAATTTTCCTTTTGTTGTAGTTACACATCACATTTCTGTAGTAAATAATATCAATTCTCCATCCCCAGTATTACAATATCACATAATATACATCAGTGAAGTGAGTGTGCCTTAGGTGACACACCATGTCCTCTACTGTGTGATAACATTCAGGTTGGAAGTGTGTTCAAGAGATCGAGACATCATGCTGTCTGCTGTTTGATGACAACCAGTGTGGAAATTGTTCTAGAGAGGATACACCATGCCGTCTGCTGTATGATGACCACTAGTGTGGAATCATGTCTGCTGTATGACGACCACCAAAGTGGAAAGTGCTCCAGAGATAATACATCATGTTGTCCACTGTGTGACCTCCATGTTCACTGATGTAAGAATCCAATCCTGTCAAGTTCCCTCATCGCTGCACTACTGGCTACTGCAACAACGAATTGCCAACATCAATCCTTGCGTCCATGAATGGGGCCATTATGCTGTTTGCTGTTTGACGACAACCAGTGTGGAAATTGTTCAAGAGATGATACATGATGTCGTCTGTTTTGAGATTTTCACCAATGTGGAATGTGTTCCAGAGATGACACACCATGCCGTATGCTGTATGATGACCACCAGTGTGGAAATGGTTCCAGCTATGATACATCATGTCGTCTGCCGTCGAATGTGTTCCACAGATGATACACTATTGTGTCTGCAGTAATGTATTAAAGTCACAATTACACAGTAGTGCATAACGGTCACAGTATTAGTCATGTCATATGATGACAGTTCTGCAGTCATGTGAACAAGTTACAGTCATGTAATAGTCACATCATAAGTCATGTTGTAACTAAAGTTCTGCAGTTAAGTCATAGTGTCACAGTTCTGCATGTAGGTCAGTGTCTCAGTTTTGTAGTTGCGACATACAGTCACATCGTTTTCAGTCATAGTTCTGCAGTCATAGTCATAGTTTTAATAGTCAAGTCATAGAATCACAGTACAGCAGGCTGCTTCATACAGTCACAGTTCAGCAGTAAAAGTCATAGCTACAATTCTGCAGTCTTGACATACAGTCACAGTTAAGTTATACTGTTAAAGTTCTGCAGTAACGTCATACGGTCACAGTTCTGCAGTCATGCCATACAATTACAGAACTGCATGTCATGTTATACAATGAAAGTTATAGTCAAGTCATAGTCACAGTTCTGCAGTTATATCCTTCAGTTATAGTTCAGCAGTAAAATCATACAGCCACAGTACTGCAGTCATACAGTCACAGTTCTGCAGTTATGTCATACAGTCACATTTCGGCAGTTAAAGTCATACTGTCAGTGTATGAGTCATGTCATGAAGTCAAAGTTCTACAGTTACATTTTGGAGTCATGTAAACAGGTTACTGTCATGCAAAAGTCATAGCTAGTGTTTTGTCCAGCGCGGAATGGCCTAAAACCGCCGCCCTTCTTTGCTGAAATGCGTCCTGCTGCCCCAATTACAAGTTGTATAACAAAACAACTGTCAATCACAAGTCAAAGTTTCATTTCAAACTATACCGATATGACACGCTAAGCCGAGTACATATAGGGTAATTCATCAGCCTACCTTGCTCTGTTATGTGTTACAAACAGCTGATCAGGTCCTTGTCGCGTGTAGACACAGCAAATGACGACACGCAGTGTTCAGTTTCGTTTGAAGTTGGGGTCAAATGTTATGGCGAGTGTGTTGTTTTTTTTACAGATCTGTTGATTGGGAATTAGCGTGAATGCAAAATAGATGACTGAAATGCAAATTGCAGAGGATTAAAACGCCGATGCCCTTAATTTGTATTGATGAAAAACAGAATAGGCAAATTTTATTTGATTTTAATTGCGATAAATGTGTATTGTTTTTTTCGCAGTTTTTTTACAGATCTGTTAATTTGTTATTTGTTAGTTAAATAACTTAGAAAAAATAAATGCAGAGGATTATAGCACCGATGCCTTTAATTAATAATGATGATTAACAGAGTGGATAGATTTTAATTGATTTGTTTGCGATAAGGCTACAGAAACTTTGAAGATCGCCAAATCACCGGTAAACAAAAATGGTAATAGTTATTTCTCTGTTGTCTTTTAAAAATAAAATTGTATTTTTGTGCGTATGCATATTCATCATATTTGTTGAATTTATTCTGGTAACATATAAAAATGCCGTCCGTTAAACGTAAACTAGCTGACTTTGAAAAAGAACGTGTTGAACATCAGAAAACTTATCATAGCATTTCATCGTTTTTTATCGTTAAAGAAAGGTATGAAGTGTTTCGTTAATAATTATGATAATTAAAGTGTGATTAAATTTCTATGAATATTAAAAAAAATCTGTTGCTACATAAGAGTTTCGAATTGATATTAAAAGGGTTTTAAATTATATCAATTTAGGGATCTATTTACAATTGTATTTTCTGAAATTGTGTTACCAAATAGTATTTTCGATAATAAAAAATGATGACAAATAATGTGTGTTTAAGTATATATTGTGGTTCTACAGTAGCTGCATATGAATTTGGATTTTATATTTAAAAGTGCTTTATATTACATCAATTTTGGATAATAGTGAATGATTAAAAAAGTGTGATGAACTATTGATGGATCGACTTAAAAATAGTTGATACACTATTATAAGATTTTGGATTATATATTTAAAAGGGTTTTACATCACATCGATTTTGTATCTATCTAATAACAATGTTTTATGAAGATTTTTAATTTATTTAAATATTTAAAGCAAAGTTTTTGGATATATTTTAACGTAATGTAAGATGTTATTCAATATTCAATAAATTATTTCAGTGGTACACAACAGAGCTAAACCGTCAGTTGCCAGTACTCCAACTTCAGAAGTCACAATACCATCTTCAGAAGACCAACTGGTACCATCCAGACTACCACCTGCACCTACAACTGACCTACCAACAAGACCAACAACCTCTGCTAGAAACACAGTTAAGGGTAAAAATAAAGTTGGATTCAACCAAAATGGCCAGAAACCTAGGCCATGCTTATATGTGAAACTTGTAAATTCTGAGAATGAGCAGGTTAATGCTATGTTCTGTAGATTGTGCAAGAAACATAAATCTAAAGGAATGAAAGGCAGTGTAACATGGGATGAGACACGACAAAGTAACTGATCATGAACAATTTGAAATGCATAACTCATCAATGCGAATAGAAACAATGGAACAGCTCGATATTCACTCAGCGTTTCGAAAGGAGCCACTTCTCATGGGAGAGAAAGAGTTGGAGCAGTCGTCTGGGCAACTTCTTCATTTTATTATCAAGCACCACATTCCACAAACAACTATCTTTAAATCTTTCATAGACTTTGCCACCAAAGAACTCAAGTGTCCAGCATAACAATACTTCGAACAAGGGAAGAATGCAAAATACACTAGCAACACAATAGTCAGCAAGCTCATGGATGGCATGTTGGAAGACATTGAAACCACACTTAAAGAAAGAGTTACCAAAATCCTTGGGTATGCCACCATGAATGATGAAACTACCGACGTTTCTAACAAGAAGCATTTGTGTCAAGAACATTGATGTGGACAGTGGAGACACATAGTTTCGATTAATTTCAAAAATGTACCAGAGTTATGGTTCTTGTCTCTGTGTGTTCCATTGATGATGGTGAACACACATGTGAAGTTTCATTCACATCCTATGAATGGTTGCATAGATATCTTTAACTTCAACGCAACTAAATGCAAAGTTTAACCTGTGTGTCTTAGTCCAAAAAGGGCCATAACAGTGCCAAAATGCAATCCTGAGTTATGGTTCTTATATCTGTGTGTTCTATTGATGATGATAAACACACATGCAAAGTTTCATTGACATCCAATAAGTGGTTGCATAGGTAACTGAAACTTAAACGCAAAATTTTAACCTGTGGTGTCTTACAGACGACAACGACGACCGACGACGACGACGACGCCGGGGTCCTTACAATAGCACTCCTTGGACTTCGTCCCGGCGAAGCCTAAAAAATGGCATATCAACTTATAATACCACGGAGTCAAGAAGTACTATTACTATACTTTATGTTATCATAATATAACAGATTTATTTTACAGTTTTATTGATTTATTTAAGCCAAAGAAGGCTCATGAACATTCATACAATTATACACAAATGAATAGTACATGTATAGATCGCAGACATTTTATATAAGCAACAATAGTAACTACAACTGTATAAATATTCATAATTTAATCGGCCTATGTGTTCATCTTTCAAATAGATGTTGGTTGTTATGATATTGCAAAACGTTACCAATTTATCGGGAGAAATATACCGATTCAGTTTCTGTCGTACAACTTTATCAATACATTTGTTCAGTAAAAATACCCGTAAATGCATGTTTCAATGAATACTTTCTTAATTTACATTCTCTTGGTGATCCTCATTCTATTGATGCGAATTGGTGATTTGTCTCAAATCGAATGATTTATATATATATATCCCTAACAAATCATAAACACATCAAATCAAAACTTAGTAGTCAAATATCATCAATTCATCTCGAATACAGTTGTTTTGCGGTTTTTACAATGTTATGCAAAATATACGTAGGCTACATAACAAAAAGAAACTTTCATTTTACATATTCTACACAATTATGGAATCAGGTAATTTAACAGTAGAAAAGAGAACATACACATTAAATGAAGAAAATGTAAAATCCTGTAAAACTGTAAAAATGCGTACCATAACCTTCTTGAATGTCATGTATAGAGAAACCCAAGAAATATATGCATCAAATATTAATGTAGCTGACCATAAAGTCCATAAACAAACTGTATAGCAATCATTAAGAGTATATATCAACACGTATAGAACTACGTTTCTATACTTCAGGTCAATATGCAGCTCAAATTCTCTTTATTTAAATCTAAGAGAAAATATGCTTCAAATACTAATGTAGCTGACTGATCATAAACACAACTTAAGGCGATCATTACAAGTTTTTCTTTACAAATATAGAATTATATTTTATCATGTAGATAAATAAACAATTTAGTTAATTTTAACATTTTAACAATATGGCTATATGAACAATAAACACATTTAACAAAAAAAAACATTTTCTAAGATTTCAGAAATCCACAAAATGAATAATAATTTTAATGAATTTAAATGAAATGAGATATATACATCCATTCTGTATGAAGTGTTGATATACGGAAACAGTAATCATCTTAACTTAATGCTTTATGCTTTCCTGCTAAACAACTGGTTTGTTAAAATTCTATCTTTACTTTCAATATTTGTATACTATAACAGTCATATTTTGTTTTATGATGAATACATTTATATTCGGGCCAGTATATCCAGCATGAATTCACATGTGAGTGTCTACATATGTCAAACGTCTAGTTAATCTCCTAACCCCAAATGGTTCGTCACCAATCTGTATTTAACTGCGCGTTATTAGATTTGAAGATTGTGTAAATACACAACACTTAAAATAGCTTGTCAACAGTATTTATCGGCATGCGATGTTTAAGATTGGATTAAAAATTATACAACTAACACTCAAATGATTCATCACCAGTATGTTTCTGCATGGTTTTTTAGTGGAAAATTAATTACACACATGACACACAAATGGCTTCTCTCCTGTATGCAAACATCTTGTTACATACTTGACAATCAAATGGTTTATCACAAGTATGTATCTGCAAGTGATTGTACTGTGTAAATGCCTTTTTACATACCTGACACTCAAATCGCCAGTATGTATCAGCAGGCATTTGTTGAGATTTGAGGACAGTGTAAATAATTAATTGCACAAATGACTCAAATGGCCTATTAACAGTGTGTAACATCATGTCTGCTTAGATGTCCTTTTAAAGTAAATGTTTTTCTTACACTCGACACTCAAACGTTTATTACAAGTTTGTGAGTGTTTAGAATTGAAGACGTTGTAAAGGTCTTATTACACACTTGACACTCAAATGGTTTATCACCAGTATGTAAACGCGTGTGATTGTTTAGTTGCAAAGACTATATAAATGTTTTCTTACACACCTGACACTCAAATGGTTTATCGCCAGTATGTATTCGCATGTGGTTGTTTAGACTACAGGACTGTGTAAATAACATATTGCACACTTGACACTCAAATGGTTTATCACCAGTGTGCAACCGTCTGTGGCTGTTTAGTTGCAAAGATTCAAATGACGTATCACCAGTATGTATTCGCATGTGCATGTTCAGATTCGAACACCGGTTAAATTACTTTTTACAGATCTGACACTCAAATGGCCTATCACCATTATGGATCCACATGTGTCGCTTTAGAGATGGTTTTGTGGTTAATGTTTTATGACACACCTGGCACTCAAATGGCCTCTCTCCCGTATGTAACCTTGTGTGAATAATTAATACAGAATCCCGTGTAAACGTCTTATAACATAATTTGCATTTAAATGGTTAATCACCAGTATGTACCTGAATGACTGCTTATATTTCCTTTCGTAGCAAATGTTTTATTACACACTTGACACTCAAACGGTTTATCATCAGTATGTATCCGCATGTGAATGTTTAGATTACAGGACTGTGAGAATAACTTATTGCGCACTTGGCACTCAAATACTTTATAACCAAGATGCATGTGTGTGTCCATTTAGATGAGTTTCTGAGGCAAATGTCTGTTAATTCAAATTGCTTATCTCCTGTTTGTATGTTTGGATGAAAGACTAATTCAGAATGATGTTTAAACGTCTTATTATAGACGTGGCACTCAAATTGCTTATCATCAGTATGTATCAATTGGTGAAGTTTTAAATATGAGGATTATGTGAATGTTTTACTACACATCCGACACTCGAATGGCTTGTCCCAAGTATGTGTCCGTATGTGTATCTTTGCAAATGTTGTTAAATACACAGGGTACTAAAATGTCCACTATGTATAAACATGTGCCTGTTTTAAATTCACTTTTGAGCATTTTTTTTATTACGCACATAACCCTGAAAAGTATCTGGAGAGTCCAGATGTATCGATGTGTGAAGCTTTATAATGGATGGCTGTATCAATCCTCGAAGTACTGTCAAGGGATGTATCGATGTGTGCAGCTTTATATTGGACGGATGTATGAACTCCTGAAGTACTGTCAAGGGACAAGATGTATCGATGTGTGAAGCTTTATATTGGACGGCTGTATGAATCTCTGAATAACTGTCAATAAGTATCGAAGTATGAAGCTTTATATTGGACGGCTGTATGAATCCCCGAAATACTGTCAAGTGACAGGATGTAGCGATGTGTGAACCTTTATATTGGACGGTTGTATGAATCCCCGAAGAACTGTCAAGTGACAGGATGTATCGATGTGTGAATCTTTATACTGGACGATTGTATGAATCCCCGAAGTACTGTCAAGGGACAGCATGTATCGATGTGTTAAGCTTTATATTGGACGGCTGTATGAATCCCCGAAGAACTGTCAAGGGACAGAATGTATCGATGTATGAAGCTTTATACTGGACAGCTGTATGAATTCCCGAAATACTGCCAAGGGACAGGATGTAGCGATGTGTGAACCTTTATATTGGACGGCTGTATGCATTCCCGAAGTACTGTATAGGGACAGGATGTAGCGATGTGTGAACATTTATATTGGACGGCTGTATATATTCCCAAAGTACTGTCAAGGGACAGCATGTATCGATGTGTGAAACATTATATTGGCCGGCTGTATGAATTCCCGAAAAACTGTCAAGGGATAAGATGAATCAATGTGTGAAGCTTTATATTGGACGGCTGTATCAATCCACGAAGTACTGTCAAGGGACAGGATGTATCGATGTGTAAAGCTTTATATTGGACGGTTGTATGAATCCCCGTATAACTGTCAAGTGACAAGATGTATCGATGTGTGAAGCTTTATATTGGACGGTTGTATGAATCCCCGAAGAACTGTCAAGAGACAGCATGTATCGATGTGTGAAGTTTTATATTGGACAGATGTATGAATCCACGAAGTACTGTCAAGGGACATCATGTATCGATGTGTGAAGCTTTATATTGGACGGCTGTATGAATCCCCGAAGTACTGTCAAGGGACAGGATGGATCGATGTGTGAAGCTTTATATTGGCCGGCTGTATGAATTCCCGAAATACTATCAAGGGATAAGATGAATCTATATGTGAAGCTTTATATTGGACGGCTGTATGAATCCACGAAGTACTGTCAAGGGACAGGATGTATCGATGTATGAAGCTTTATATTGGCCGGTTGTATGAATCCCCAAAGAACTGTCAAGGGACAGCATATATCGATGTGCGACACTTTATATTGGACGGCTGTATGAATCCCCGAAGTACTGTCAAGGGACAAGATGTATCGATGTATGAAGCTTTATATTGGACGGCTGTATGATTCCCAGAAGTACTGTCAAGGGACAGGATGTATCGATGTGTGAAGCTTTATATTTGACGGCTGTATGATTCCCCGAAGTACTGTCAAGGGACAAGATGTATCGATGTGTGAAGCTTTATATTTGACGGTTGTATGATTCCCCGAAGTACTGTCAAGGGACAGGATGTATCGATGTGTGATTTTCACATTGGACGGATGTATGAATCTCCAAAGTACTGTCAAGTGACAGGATGTATCGATGCGTGAAGCTTTTTTTTGGACGGCTGTATGAATTCCTGAAGTACTGTCAAGGGACAGGATGTATCGATGCGTGAAGCTTTATATTGGACGGTTGTATGAATCACCGAAGTATTGTCAAGGGTCAGTATGTATCGATGTGTGAAGCATTATGTTGGATGGCTGTATGAATCCCCGAAGAACTGTCAAGGGACAGGATGTATGGATGTTTGAATCTTTATGTTTTACGGCTGTATGAATTCCCGAAGTATTGTCTAGGGACCAGATGTATCGATGTGTGAAGCTTTATATTGGACGGCTGTATGAATCCCCAAAGTACTGTCAAAAGACAAGATGTATCGATATGTGAAGCTTTATATTGGTCGGATGTATGAATCCCAAAAGTTATGTCAAGGGACAAGATGCATCGTTGTGTGAAGCTTTATATTAGACGGCTTTATGCATTCCCGAAGTACTGACAAGGGACAGCATGTATTGATGTATGAAGCTTTATATTGGACGGCTGTATGAATCCCCGAAGTACTGTCAAGGGACAAGATATATCGATGTGTGAAACTTTATATTGGACGGATGTATGAATCCTCAAAGTACTGTCAAGGGACAGCATATATGGATGTGTGAAGCCTTATATTGGACATTTGTACGAATCCCCAAAGTATTGACAAGGGGCAGGATATATCGACGTGTGAAGCTCTATATTGGACGGATGTATGAATCCCCGAGGTACTGTCAAGGGACAGGATGTATCGACGTGTGAAGCTGCTTTATATTGGATGGCTGTATGAATCCCCGACGTACTGTCAAGGAACAAAATGTATCGATGTATAAAGCTTTATACTGGACGGCTGTATGGATCCACGAAGTAGTCAAGGGACAGCATGTATCGATATTTATAGCTTTATATTGGACGACTGTATGAATATCCGAAAAACTGTCAAGTGACATGATATATATTGATGTGTGAAGCTTTATATTGGACGGCTGTATGAATATCCGAACAACTGTCAAGGGACAAGATGTATCGATGTGTGAAGCTTTATGTTGGACGGCTGTATGAATCTCCGAAGAACTGTCAAAGGACAAGATGTATCGATGTGTGAAGCTTTATGTTGGACGACTGTATGGATCCCCGAAGTACTGTCAAGGGACATGATATATCGATATGTGAAGCTTTATATTGGATGGCTGTATGAATCCCCGAAATACTGCCAAGGGACAGGATGTATCGATGTATGAAGCTTTACATTGGACACCTGTTTGAATCCCCGAAGAACTGTCAAAGGACACGATGTATCTATGTGTGAAGCTTTATATTGGACGGCTGTACGATTTCCCGTAGAACTGCCATGGGAAAGGATGTATCGGTGTAAAGCTTAATGTAATCCCCGAAATACTGTCAAGGGACAGATGTATCGATGTGTGAAGCTTTATATTGGACGGCTGTATGGATCCCCCAAGTACTGTCAGGGGACAGTATGCATCGAAGTGTGAAGCTTTATATTGGACGGCTGTATGAATCCCCGAATAACTGTCAAAAGGCAGGATGCATCGATGTGTGAAGCTTTATGTTGGACGGCTGTATGAATCCCCTAAGTTCTGTCAAGGGACAGGATGTATCGATGCGTTAAGCTTCATGTTGGACTGCTGTATGAATCCCCTAAGTTCTGTCAAGGGACAGGATGTATCGATGTGTGAAGCTTTATTTTGAACGGCTGTATTAATCCATGAAGTACTGTCAAGGGACAGGATGTCTCGATGTGTGAACCTTTATGTTGGACGGCTGTATGAATTCACGAAGTTCTGTTAAGGGACAGGATGTATCGATGTGTGAAGCTTTATACTGGACGGCTGTATGATTCCCCGAAGTACTGTCAAGGGACAAAATGTATCGATGTTTGAAGCTTTATATTGGACGGCTGTATCGCTCCCCGAAGTAGTGTCAAAGGACAAGATGTATCGATGTGTGGAGCTTTATGTTGGACGATTGTATCGATCCCCGAAGTAGTGTCAAAGGACACGATGTATCGATGTATGAAGCTTTATGTTGGACGGCTGTATGAATCCACGAAGTACTGTTAAGGGACAGGATGTATGGATGTGTGAAGCTTTATACTGGACGGCTGTATAAATCCACGAAGTACTGTCAATGGACAGGAGGTATCGATGTGTAAAGCTTTATATTGGACGGCTGTATGGATCCCCGAAGTACTGTCAAGGGACAAGATGTATCGATGTGTGAAGCTCTATATTGGACGGCTGTATGAATCCACGAAGTACTGTCAAGGGACAGAATGTATCGATGTGTGAAGCTTTATATTGGACGGCTGTATGAATCACCGAAGTACTGCCAGGTGACATGGATGTATCAATGTGTGAAGCTTTATCTTTGACGGCCGTTAAACGTCTTTTATCCTGATTGACTGTTTGTCGCTTCAGTGAGAATCTTCAAGATAAGATATCTCTGACTGAGCACATCATTCATAGTTAAATATCACCATTTGTCTAGTTTCCAGAAAGCCTTAGAAATATGTTTATTTGTCAAAATGATTTTTTGTTGTCATGAATTCATTTTTTGAAGACGGATCTAGCCCATTAATCGGCTCCCTTCTATTTTACAGGCTGAAATATAAACATTACAATTGAATTAAGATAAATAAATTGAATAAGTAATATTCATTATATTAAATAAATTTAATATGTTCTTGCTTTTCCCAGATACCAGGGCACTTGTTCGCACTTTTGGAAATGGGGTCGAGGCCTCTGACTTTGGAAAAAATTAGCGTTACTTTTAAAGAAATTAGGTAAATTACATAGCACAGGTGCCTTCAATGTAATTTTGAAGCTGACAATTTTGTTACTTTGGAATCGAAACAAAACAACAACGATACTATTTGCCATTGAGAATGGGCAAAATAACGACCCAAAAACTGGGCAAACAAGAGCCCTGGATATTCTAGCTCATAATAAAAGCAAAACTATATGCACAATGTATTCAGTTTCTTGAACCTTTAAGTATGATAATGCTGACGTCACTTTATAATCCCTAAACGCATAGGTTATAGCGAGAACAATATCGGACGCATATAATGCCATAACATGTACATACGTTTATTGCCATGCACTGCACGTGTGACTACAGCCACTAACTGTACATTTAATTATTGCCATACAATATGCATATGATCATTGTTATTCACTGATATGAATGAATGAATGGGGTTTAACGGCGAACCAACATATTTTAGGTTAATTGACGCCAACAGGAAGGAAGATTCCAGGTTCACTCTACATGTATAAAAACATCAACAAATGAATATGAAGAATTAAATTAGAACCTTGATACCTGCAGAACTGAAGAGTTTTAGAAAATTATATCTTATTACTCAAAGTGTCGCTTCTTACGACATGCACGAGCCGCAGTGATTCTATTCTTTACTCATATTGCTCCTGGGAACCACACAGGGGTTGGTTATTTAACCACAATGATGAACATGACAAAAAATGGTAAAATGAACATGACAAATCAATTAAAGTGTTCTATAATGACTATTTTTTAATCTTTAAAATAGATAACGTTAGTAAATATTTCACGGAACTGGACACAGTATGAGTCCCTCGTATCACAAACACCATACCAACAGTACTTAATATGGAACAACTTACAGCAACACATACTTACTGTTGGAAGTCACTGTTGACGATTATAGTTCTAAGCATAAAATACACAATCGTCGAAAACAGAAACCCCGATCAAACAATTAATGGAATGTTGGTTGTACTGCTGTGGTTTGCGGAAGAACACTTTATGAAGTTTATTAATTGTATTCGGTAAATAACCACTTCTTAGAGACGGTATAATTACATTACGTCCGAACTTTTTAACTGTTGAAATTAGAATATATTGTATGGAAACTATGGACATAAAGTAGACTGTATTAAAACTGTTGTCATAAAAATTAAGACACATCGCTGATCTGGATGATAAGCCGTAAATGCAGATATAAATCTAACAACAAAAGGTGCGAAACAGGTGTACACTGTCTAAAACATCTCACTACACAGTTACGTCCCTTTGATTATTACGCTTAAAAACAAGGCCTATGTAATTTGGTTTTGAAACATTTTCAAAATGGTTCATAGTAGTTGTGATTTCTTGTGCAGACGAGAAGAGCAAAAGCTGGTATAGCATATACTGCAATAAGATATCACTGGTGTTAGTTAAAAAGGTGACTGTTATAGGATTTCAACATATGCATGTATTTATGAGCATTTGAGGAATTTTTTTTATCAATATTCTCAGGGTGTCACTGCAAAAAAACCAACGTGGACAACCTACCAGTTATTGTGCATTTTTATGTGGGTTTACATTTCTGCTATAAACAAAAGAAACTTACAAAAAAATACTATGTGGAATTCTTTTTGTACAAGGCAAATCCTAGACCTTATTTTATATAGAAGAAGAACAAAATTCAACTGTGTAGTAAGACCTTATTTTATATAGAACAAAGAACAAAATTCAACTGTGTAGTAAGACCTTATTTTATCTAGAACAATGAACAAAATTCAACTGTGTAGTGAGACCTTATTTTATATATAACAAAGAACAAAATTCAACTGTGTAGTGAGACCTTATTTTATATAGAACAAAGAACAAAATACAACTGTGTAGTGAGACCTAAAAGCGTAATCACATAGAGATCAAAGACTAAATAATAAAGTTCAAGTTGCCAAGTTTATTAGCAATCGGCAAGACATCTGCCTTCGGCCATTAACAATACCTACAGAAATATGGCAAAGACAATATAACAGTTAAATACAATGGAAATAAATATATGATGAAGGTAGAATATACATTAAGAAACAGTCAAAAATTCCAAGAGTAGTTGTTCTAATGATTAATGCTTCTTTTATGAATTTTGAAAGTTTAAACATATTTTTATTTTGTTGTTGACATAAATGTATTAAATTCGAGTTACTAAAGGCCATGATATATGCCCTAAATATGTTTTTCTAATATCAGTATACTTTGCACAACATAAGATGAAATGATACTCTGATTCAATTACATTTGGATTACATAATTTACATAAAACGGTTTTCTCTACATGAAAATTGTTTTCTCATTGCATCATTATCTATTTTATCAATATAATATTCGTAACAAAAAGATGTTTTGAATTTTATATAGTAATCAAGTTTAGACATATAATGTATACAGGCATTCAATTCTTGGATGAATTGGTCACGTTATCGTCCCTTTAGTAATGGAAAATAATTAATATTATAATCGAAGTAATTTAGTACATCTGAGAACCCTAAGTGCTCTAATTATTGAATTCATGCGTTTAGCCAAGTAGCTACCATTTATATTTTCACATTGATCTATAAACATTGTATGTAAAGGCGAGTTTTTCATAATTTTAACCAGAACTTTATTGAACGCTCTTTACTTATACTTGATAATGGTAGTCTCCCTAAGTCATGTTTTGTCCACCATATGTTCAATATAAGTTGCATTTTTACCTATGTACATGGCCACTGTAATTCATTTTACATGTGACTACTGCCATATTTACACATGAAACCATTTAAACACAGTACACACGTGATATTTTTATTTATCGTTGTCAAGCATACCCAATATTGTTATTAGTCGTTGTTGAGTACACATGATATTGTTATAAATCGTTGTTGAATACACACAACATTGTTATTAATCGTTGTCAAGTATACACAACATTGTTATTAATCGTTGTCAAGTATACACAATATTGTTATTAATCGTTGTCGAGCACACATGATATTGTTATTAATCGTTGTCAAGCATACCCAATATTGTTATTAGTCATTGTCGAGTACACATGATATTGTTATTAATCGTTGTCGAATACACACAACATTGTTATTAAGTCGTTGTCGAGTATGCATGATATTGTTATAAATCATTGTCGAGTACACATGATATTGTTAATAATCGTTGTAAAGCATATGTGATATTGTTATTAGTCAATGTAGAGTGCACACAACATTGTTATTAGTAGTTGTCGAGCACACACAACGTTTTTATTAATCGTTGTCAAGCACTCACAACATTGTTATTAGTCATTGTCGAGCATACACGATATTGTTATTTATTGTTGTCCAGCATACAAGATATTGTTATTGGGCATTGTCGAGTACACACAACATGGTTATTAGTCGTTGTCGAGCACACACAACATTGTTATAAGTCGTTGTCGAGCACACACAACATTGTTATTAGTCGTTGTCGAGTACACACAACATTGTTATTAGTCGTCTCTTTAGTACACACAACATTGTTATTAGTCGTCGTCTAGTACACACAACATTGTTATTAGTCATTGTAGAGCAAACACAACATTGTTATTAATCGTTGTCAAGCATATGCGATGTTGTTGTAGAGCACACACAACATTGTAATTAGTCGTTGTCGAGCACACACAACATTGTTATTAGTCGTTGTCGAGTACACACAACATTGTTATTAGTCGTTGTCGAGTACACACAACATTGTTATTAGTCGTTGTCGAGTACACACAACATTGTTATTAGTCGTTGTCGAGCACACACAACGTTTTTATTAATCGTTGTCAAGCACTCACAACATTGTTATTAGTCATTGTCGAGCATACACGATATTGTTATTTATTGTTGTCCAGCATACAAGATATTGTTATTGGGCATTGTCGAGTACACACAACATGGTTATTAGTCGTTGTCGAGCACACACAACATTGTTATAAGTCGTTGTCGAGCACACACAACATTGTTATTAGTCGTTGTCGAGTACACACAACATTGTTATTAGTCGTCGTCTAGTACACACAACATTGTTATTAGTCGTCGTCTAGTACACACAACATTGTTGTTAGTCATTGTAGAGCAAACACAACATTGTTATTAATCGTTGTCAAGCATATGCGATGTTGTTGTAGAGCACACACAACATTGTTATTAGTCGTTGTCGAGTACACACAACATTGTTATTAGTCGTTGTCGAGTACACACAACATTGTTATTAGTCGTTGTCTAGTACACACAACATTGTTATTAGTCATTGTAGAGCAAACACAACATTGTTATTAATCATTGTCAAGCATAAGCGATATTGTTATTAGTCGTTGTCGAGTACACACAATATTGTTATTAGTCATTGTTGAGTACACACAACATTGTTATTAGTCATTGTCGAGCACACATAACATTGTTATTAATCGTTGTCGAGCATATGCGATATTGTTATTAGTCGTTGTCGAGTACACACAATATTGTTATTAGTCATTGTTGAGTACACACAACATTGTTATTAGTCATTGTCGAGCACACATAACATTGTTATTAATCGTTGTCGAGCATATGCGATATTGTTATTAGTCGTTGTCGAGTACACACAATATTGTTATTAGTCATTGTTGAGCACACACAACATTGTTATTAATCACTGTCGGGCATACGCGATATTGTTATTAATCGTTGTCAAGCACACACAATAATGATTTCAATTGTTGTTGAGTACACACAACATTGTTATGAATCGTTGTCGAGTATGCATAATAGTGTTATTAATCGTTGCTGAGCACATACAATATCGTTATTAATCGTTGTCGAGCATACACGATATTGTTATTAGACATTGTCAAGTACACATGGTCGTCATGTCCACGCATCATAATAACATTTATGTATGAAAGCATAACAAATCCAAGATTGCATTTTTCAAAAAATTAATAATACTTTATTTGTACAGAAAACTAATGAAATATGAAAAAAAAACAACTTATAAACAAAAACATTGGAACAAACTATATTTTAGTCTCGTCGAATACGGAACCTTTCAACGATTAGAAGAGTTAGGCCACATTACAAAACAGAGACAAGATTATAAATGTCTGCACACATGCTAGGCTATTGTTTTAATTTCATATTTGCATATGTCTATATATAATTTTCAGCGGTGGAGTTGGGTGAAAATTCATCAAAATTGCCGTGTATCCTTTTATATAATAGTTATAAATAAATTTGAACTCTAATGTGATTCAACTACATTGGATTTTAGTTTTTCTCTCCTATCAGAGAGAGAGAGAGAGAGAGAGAGAGAGAGAGAGAGAGAGAGTGAAAAGAAGTTGAAAAAGAAGTGGCTTTAGAGTAATAGACGACGAGTTGAAGTGAAATGAGAGAAAGAGAAAGGAGGGTGAGAAGACACTCGTGTGTATTAAGATTTTATATTTCATATTCACCATATAGAATTTAATGTTACGGTATAAAGAAGCACAGAAAGAGAGAGGCGGTAGAACTCAAGGTTAAGTTTTTAAGAGAGAGAGAGAGAGAGAGAGAGAGAGAGAAAGAGATAGAGAGAAATCTGATAGACAGAAACTAATGCGAACGTATTTGCTATTTTTCTTTTACTAATAATAGATCAGTGACATTGATATTTGACTGTCTAAATGTGATGGGCACATTAAAGTTAGATTGTAAATGATAAAGAAAGAAGAACATGTGGTTTAATAAAAGATGGATTTACTGTTCATGCTCTCATTTTCTTGAGCCGCCATTAATCATCTAATTATATATATATTTACTACTAGTATACACTCGTAAGACGATATGCAGATGAAATGCAGGCGATATATAAACATAATTTTATATGTCATACAATAAGCATTTATGAATGATGAATGAATGCATGAATGAATAAGTGGGTATATTTAAATCACTGAACGGACAAACAAACGAACATAAATGAATGTGTTAGTGAACAAATATATGAATGTATGAGTGAACTGAACAAACGTAAGAATGAATGAATGAATTAACAAAGAAGAAGCGAGTGATTATGGAATTATTGAACTTAATGAATTAATATAAAATGCATGACTTGTATGGTTGATTAATGAAAAAATATATATTAAATCAAGACATCGTAATGCTAGTAATTTAATGTATTATATGAAACAACTTTTACTCAGGTGGACTAAATATGCCATAGCAAAATATATTGAAATCTCAAATCTGGCCAGCCTTTTCAGTCAAAAAAATTTAAATTGAAGTTTTCACTATATAGAGAAAACCAGGCCAGCCGCCTTGTGGTCATATTTTTTGATATAACTCATAACACCTTTAACAATCTTGGTAGAAGGTCACCAAATGGACATTCTGCCATTAGCGTGACTAATTTAAGATGACAACAGAAATTAACTATTAAATTTAATCCATAGATTTGCCGATATGCCAATAAACATGGTGTTGTAAATTTAATTGTTTCAATTACCAACCATATTCACAACTACAGACTGAGTAATTTAATCATCAGGCGACGTGTCGTTGTTCACTGTTTTATTGATGGCAATAATTGTTTAAAAACTACATTGTTCCTCTAAAAAAAGTAATGTTTGTTAAATTTTACACACATCTTCATTTCCTAGTCATTTACTGTTATATTATCACATAAAAGTTTGCAATACACCCATCAAATATTTTTTTATATTATTTTATTTAAACACTGCGTTTTTCAGAGACTTTTTTCTATGGTTGCAAAATGGCAGTTTTAGCGTGCGTGCGTTCCATTATAAGTAAATAGTGAAAACGAAAGATAAAATAACGATAATAACTACTCACGGAATTGAACACTGTACAAGTCCCTTGTACCATCAATAACATACCAACACCACTTACCATGAATAACTTTAATTACTGTAACACATACTTACTGCTGGGAGTCACTGTTGACGATTAAAGTTCTTAACAATGAGGTAGAAACCTCGCCTTGCACAAAACATTTTGTCAAGTAAATGACAAATTTCTCAATAGGGGAGGTAACTGCTTTTTTTTTAAATAACTTGAAAGTTTCGTCTCTGTTCCTATTCGACCTTATAGTCGTTTCGGACCAACATTTGAGATTAATGAATGAATAGGGTTGTACGATGTACCAACACATTATAGGTTATTCGACGCAAACAATAAGGAAGATTCCAGGTTCACTCGACATGTACAAAAACAACAAATTAACATACAGATTAAAAAATATACACCAACAAATGAATATGCAGAATGAACCTAGAACTTTGATACCTGCAGACTGCAGAGTTTCAGCCAATTCTATCGTATTACTCAAATTGTCGCTTTTTACGACATGCATGGGCCACAGTGGTCCTATTCTTACTATCACTCATATGGCTCCCTGAAACCACACAGTAGTTGATATTTTAACCAAAATAGTGAACATGACAAAAAATGATAAAATGAACATGAAACCCATTCGGAGGATTCCTACCTCTCTGCAGCGATCGGTAGTGATTTGAGATGTGTCGTTCCAACCCAAAATACATCTAACACAATATGTTACTATTTTGCTGACCAATACAGTTGTATAACGGTTTATGTTCATGAGAATATTTAAATAAGATGTATGACTTTGAAATATAACATGAAGTAGGTTAACCTATAGGGGGAGCACAGATCTAAATCAAATAATAAGTCTTTACGATAAAAAATGTCTCAAAGTTTGCATACACACAACTATTTATATATCAACGATTTTGTGGATGTCGTGACCACCAAGAGCAGTATTGTTGATAACATCAGCTGGTGCAGGCTTGTGAACTTTATCTAACCTTAGAGCATACGAGATGTGATATCGATACAAATTCTGGCTGCAATATTTGACATGCATATAGAAATGCAAGAACTATACATTTCAAATACTTCTGTAGTTGACACATCTGTTAAGAAATAAAACTTGCGGCAAAAGCATTTTTACATAGCTGACACTCTCCAGTAGACAACCGCATGTGACTGTTTGGATTTGTAGACTGTGTAAATAATTTATTACACATCTGACACTCAAATGGTTTATCACCAGTATGCGTACGTGTGTGAATAATTAATTCAGAATGCCATAAAAATGTCTTATTAATATACTTGGCATCCAAATGGCTTATCACCAGAATGCATTCGCATATGTCTGTTTAAAGCCGGTTTAGTGGTAAATGTTTTATGACATACCTTGCACTCTAATGGCTTACCTCAATTATGCATTCGCATATGTTGTTTTAGATGGATAAATGTTGTACATATCTTGCTGCACAAGTGACACTCAAATAGCTTATCACCAGTATGTATTCGCATGTGCCTGTTTAGATATGAATACAGTGTAAATATCTTATTACATACCTGGCATTTGAATGGCTTATTACCAGTATGTATATGCATGTGTATGTTTAGACGGGATTTTGTGGCGAATGTTTTTTTACATACCTGACACTCAAATTCATGATTATCAGTATGTATCGACAAGTGCATGTTTAGAGATGATTTTGTGTTAAATGCTTTATTACACACCCGACACTCAACTTGTTTATCTCCAGTGTGTATCTGCATGTGAATGTTTAGATGATAGGAAACTCTAAATAATTTATTACACACATGACATTTAAATGGTTTATCACCAGTATGTATCATTTTGTGTCTTACTAAGTGACATTGCTGTGTAAAAGTTTGATTGCATACTTGGCATTCATATGGCTTATCACCAGTATGTATTTGCATGTGTCTGTTTACAGATGGCTTTGTTGTAAATGTTTTGTTACACACCTTGCACTCAAAGGGCTTATCTCCAGTATGTACCCGCATGTGTCTAATGATTTGTGAAGATCGCATGAATTTATTATTACACACCTGACACTCAAACGGCTTAACACCAGTATGTATCCTTGTGTGACCGTTTAATTCAGATTGCCCTGTAAATGTTTTTTTGCATACTTGGCATTCAAATGGCCTATCCACAGTATGTATCAGCACATGTCTGCTTAGATATTCTTTTGTAGTAAATGTTTTATTACACACCCTACACTCATATGGGTTTTCTCCAGTATGTACCCGCATGTGAATAGTAAGGTTCGAAGAACATGTAAATACTTTATTACACACCTGACACTCAAATTGCTTCTCAGCAGTATGCATACGAGTGTGAATGACTAATTGAGAATGCTCTGTAAATGTCTTGTTACATATTTGGCACCCAAATGATTTATCACCAGTTTGTATCCGTTGGTGAGTTTTTAGATTTGAAGATTGTGTTAGTGTTTGACTACACACTTGACCCTCAAATAGCTTGTCACCAGTACATGGCTGCATGTGTTTCTCCATATGGAATGAATATGTAAATGGTTTGGAACACATCGGACACTCAAATGGTTTGTCTCCACTGATTATTGATATGTTTAGAATTTCACGGAGTAAATCTTTCATTACATACCTGACACTCAACTTGTTTATCTCCAGTATGTATTGATGTATGAAACTTTAGATTTGACGACTGATTAAACAAAGCAACCAACATTGGACGTTCTGACTCTGATATTTTTTATCCAGTGTGAATTCTCGTAATGCAGTTCAGATTGACTGACTGATAAGTTGACTTCATAAATTCAATAATCTGCTTGGATTCCATATAACCATAAACATATGTTAATTTGGCAAACTGGTTTTGGTTTTTCATATATCGTTCTTTGAAGCTAGGATCATGGGCAAATATTTATTTCATTCAGTTTTCCAGTCTGAAATAAAACAAAACATAATTTTAACCTATTAGAGCTTTTACAATATAGTTTATAACAAACACAACACAAAAAAATCACAAGCTATACTTTAACTACCGCTGTGCACTGTTCATCAGACTATTGCCATACTATGTACATACACTATACACTGTTCATTGGATGCAATCAAAAGTATCAAACTTTATAATAGTAATACTGTAAGAAAGTCATTTTATGATATAGTCCTGAATTTCTTTGTTCATTAACATGTCCTTTTTCCAATTTACACAAAAAAATAACAAAGGTTATTTTTTTTTTATAGAATATTAATTCCATCGTCGTCTACTGAAAACTAACAGTTTGTTATGCTTAACAGGTCAAGGATCAAACTGTGAAAACATGATAACTGAGTATGTCAGCAATGATATTTGGTGCAAGCCATTGTAAGAATATGACTTTTGGTGCTCACATGATGAAATATAATTCAATCTTACACCAAAAAAAACCCCACATATCCTCTATATAATGGGACTAACAAGCAATTAACTGGAGAAAATATAATGCAATTCCCATGTCGGGTTACTTTCTGTAATTAAATATATATGTAATTTAAAAATAAATTTATGAATTGACAAACTGATTAGATAAAAAATGAAATCAATGTATGTACATTCAGTGGAAATTAATTGGCAGTTGGTGTGACGCAAGATGATGCAGAGCCAATCGGATTTGCTCTCTCAGCGATGCGGAGTCGGCTCACACTGCAAGAAAACTATGATACGTCTTTATGCGTCTATACACAGAGTGATACATTTTAGCGAAACTCTGTTATGCGTAACACATACTTTAGTCATGAGTATTTTCACTCATACATAAAAATAAAAAAATTTTTTCTGTTGTTTTTTTCTGGTTTCTTTCTGTTTATTATTTAACGAAGTTGAGCTATCACTATTCTACAGTTTTCTGGGTATATTTTGCCCTAGGTTTGAAGTATGTTATTTCTATTTGAATGAATGAATAGGGTTTTACGGCGTACCAACACATTATAGGTTATTCAACACCAACAGGAAGGAAGATTCCAGGTTCACTCTACATGTATAAAAACAACAAATTAACATATAGATTTAAAAAAAAATACACCAACAAATGAATATGCAGAACGAACCTTGAACCTTGATACCTGCAGAACTGCAGAGCTTCAGCAAATTCTATTGTATTACTCAAATTGTCGCTTCTTATGATATGCATAAGCCACAGTGGTCCTATTCTTGCCATCACTCATATGGCTCCCTGAAACCACACAGGGTTAATTTAACCTCAGTAGTGAACATGACAAAAATGATAAAATGAACATGACACCATTTCGGAGGATTCCTACCACTCTGCAGAGATTGGCAGTGATTCTATTCTTAGCCGAAACCACTCGGGCTTATTTTTATTTGACATTTTGCCTCAATTTTTTGTTGCAATAAAAGATGAGTGAATACTTTAATGAGCGATATAAGATACAATATTTTTTTTATCTATAGTCAGTTATGTATTGTACAAGTAATGCTAAAACTCGACTTTCCGCTAGACTGGGCCACATTTCAGCCTATTTGATATTTTGATTGCTTTGATTCATTGTCCCAATAACAGATGCTTCAATACTTTTACGAATGATAAAAAATAATTTTTCTTTTTTATAGTCTGTTACATACATATATATTTTGTACAAGTGATGCTAATACCCGGCTA
The DNA here is from genome assembly GCA_029582155.1 of Panopea generosa. NCBI lineage: Eukaryota > Metazoa > Mollusca > Bivalvia > Adapedonta > Hiatellidae > Panopea > Panopea generosa. The sequence continues at coordinate 46,436,598 of CM055904.1, read as the reverse complement.
GTTCTCACACCAGACTACATTCCGGCTTCATTTGATACTTTGCCTCAATCTGCTGTTGCGATAACAGGCACTTGAATACATTTACGAGTGATACAAGATGCACATTTTTATTTACAGCTGGTTACATCTTGTACAAGTAATGCTAAACCTGACCTGGGTCACATTACATCTACAGTAAATAGGAAATTGAGTTGTATGTAATAGCCTGAATATTGCCAGATCATCCTGGTTATAGTATTGACATTACAGGATCTCTGTCCATTATCAAATAACAACAAAAAAAAAACACTGGCTTTTAGACATCAAAATGAGCATGTTGAGGGGATGAAGAACAATAAATCAGTACCCAGTAATATCAAGTGGCAATCCCTGTCCTGTATGCAAGAATGCCTATTCGTCACTCATCACATTTGGAAACAAGCGTATCTGCTATTTTTCACTTGTATTTTACGCGTTAACGTATCTTATCTGGCCCTCTGTGAAAGTGGATAAGAAAAGCTGAATTGATAAATTTTACATTAAAAAACATTTTTTAATCAGTCTTTAATTTTTTGCTTTGTCAAACAACAGAGTTTTTAAAAAATGATTCTTACGCTTAAAAACAAGGCCCTCGTAACAAGCAATCTGAACACTTCCTGCCCTGTTTTCCACTCTGTCTGTTAATATAAATATAATTCACCCATTGCTGATATTTGGTGAATTAATGATTTCAATTTGGAAGAGTCCAAGAAAAGGGTTAAGAGTTCCAATGAATATCTACTTGCATATATAATGAGTCAATGACATCATCCAGTCATTTGATCGAAATCACCATACCATCTTTTTGTACAAAGATTTTGGTGTCACCCTGGTTTAATGTGAATTATGAAGAAAATATATTCATGTAGCTATTTTTTTCAAGTTAAAGAATTATTATTTTATACAAATATTAAGTTTCAATATATTTACCAGTCAGCGATTTTTAAATGATGATAATCTCTAACACAACCATACACGGGTTAACTTAAGGTATTACGATTCAACAAACTGAAAACAACAATACATAGTACTCCAATTACGTCACACATACTTACTGTTGGCGGAGGCTTCTGGAGATTCAAACTCTTATCATTAAGATAAATAATCGCCGAAAAACAGAGAGACCATGATCATTGTGTACTCAATCATTTTATCAAGTAAATGGAGAATTTTTAAGTAGGGGAGGTAACTAACTTTTATTATCCTAATAGATTCGCATCTATCCCCATTTGACCATATGGTCGTTTGAGACATGTCGTTTCGGTCCACTTTTTTGCTAATCAGCATAGTTACACTGTATATCTTTATTGTAATGTTTTAAATGAAATGTTTACTAAAACATTATAATACATCGTTGTCAAATATACATACGGTAGCCTAAGGTTGAAATCGCTTTTTTACCTATATTAGCGCATCAACTAATCTGTACATCTTTGTACGTATAACCGTAGGAAAACACATATATCCAAGAACTACTATCCGGAAACTATTCTAAAGTGATAATATTAAAGGGAATTTGTCAGGATTTTAAAAATTTCAAATTGGATATAATTTTTTTTTCAATATGCCATGCCTATATATACTCACTGGCTTTCGATGTGATTGTGGAAATGGTAAAAAACAATGTTAAACCAACAGATGTAAGTGCTTTAAGGCTGGTAAAATGTGTAATAGCAGATGCCACAGCAGTCTTACATGTAAGAATAAGTAGCTCCATGAACATTGTATGTGATGTTGAAACTGTACATTACTATATTGTGCTTTTTTTTTTTTTTTTTTTTTTTTTTTTTTAATTAAGTTTATTTTTTTTTACAATACACAAACATAATACATACATTCAATAAATGATCAAATGATATCTAAGTAACAGAATAATATAATACATGTTTATAATACATTTATGCATCCCAAAAAAAGTTTTTGATCATAGAGATGAGTGTAAATATAGAATGAAAGGAGGATAGAAAGGAAAATAAGAAAAAAAAAAAAAAAGAAAAGAATTAGAGACAGAATCTATCCTACTATTTGAATACATGCGCTGTTGTGTATATTTTTTCCCTTTTGTCTATGAACCAATAACACAGTGGGTCAATGGACAAAAATGGATTCAGAATTATCAAAATCTTTCCATTTTTCGTTGTGGACATCTAATTTATCCTTTTTAAGAGCTATGATTTTTTCTATCTCTATTCTTTTTTGTAGATATTGTAAAAAGCATTTGTAGTTTGGGATGGTTTTGTTATATTTATTAGAGAATATGAAATATTTTGCTATAATTAATATAAAGTTAACAATTTTATAATCTTTTTTTTTTAGTTTTGTGATACCAAGCGAAACGCTTTTGTAATCCAGAGTTAACGGAAGGCCTTTTGCTCTCAAAAGATTTTCGATTCTATTCCAGAAGTTTCGACTTACTGGACATTCCCAAAATAAATGAATTATTGTTTCCTCGTGCATATTACAAAAATCACATAAACTAGAATTTACTATTTTACATTTTAATAAGAAACGGTTTGAAGGTAGAATTTTCATTAAATATTTATACTGAAAATACCTTAACTGTGTATCAATTGTGCAATTTATTGCTATATTATACGTTTTCTTCCAATTTATTTCGGAGAATATAGCTTCCCATTTTTTCTGAGGTTTTATTTCTATACTTATCCCTTCGTTTTGAATTTGCTTCGAATACAAAATGTTATTCTTTGTTTTATTGTCATTAATTGTATTTATGAGATATTGTGGATTATTATTTGCATTTATATTTTCATCCTTAAGCTTATTTTTCCACTGCGCAGGTAAACTATTAATTAGAATGTGATATTTAAAGAAGTCAGTATTTTCAATATTGAAATACAATTTAAAATCATGAAACGATAGAAAAGATTTTTTTCTATAGTCATAAATGTGTTCTATAAATGTTACACCTTTATCAAACCAATTTTTATAAAACAACATTTTCCCGTGATTTTTTATGCAGGAATTATTCCATATTATCTGTTTTGAAATAGTTTCAGTTTTGTGATCAATTTCCGAATAATTTAATTTTGTCCATGATTGTAATATTTCTCGCAAAAAATTAGATTTAATATGCATGTTTTTAACATCCGAATGTTTTATATTCATTTTAAAGACTAATTCCCCTCCTAAATCTTCCAATTCTTTTATGTATACTTCTTTCCATTGTCCTTTATTTTCTTTATCTAAAATTCTTTTTATCCATTTCATTTTTAAAGAATTTATGTAAGCATCTATTTCTATCATCTTTAACCCTCCTTTTGAATAGTCTTGTATTATGATTTTTCTATTTATTTTCTCTGGTTTCCCATCCCATAGAAATTTAAACATGGTTTCTTTAATTGTTTTGATAATATCTTTTGGGGGAAATTCAAGTATTGTTAAGGGATAAATGAGTTTTGGCAGTGCAAATGTTTTTAATACTGAAATTTTTCCAATAAGGGTTAAATCATGCCTTTTCCAATTATTCATACATTTATAAAATTGTTCAAGTTTTGGAATTAAGTTATTTTTTAAAATATCGTGTTTGTTATTTGTAAAAACCATCCCTAACGTAGAAGCTTTATCAGAAGTCCAGTTAAAATTCTTTTCTTTATTACAAGAGAAATCGGTATTTTTAAGTGATCCACAACGCAATATAGTAGTTTTTTTCTTGTTTAGTTTTAGACCAGATAATATGCCAAAATGTTCAATATTTCTTATTAATGATTCCATTGATGTTCTTGACCCATCTGTAATAAATGTATATTGTGCTTTTATCATGCTAGCTGTTCTTAGTTAAGCCTAAAGCAGAGATAGACAATATTGTGCATGTGCAAAACCTTTTATAAAAAATAAATGATGCTGTTAACATAAGTCTTTGTTTTGTTTCTTAAAGGTATATTTCTTATATTTTGTTTCAATTGACCAAAGACGTTTGATTTTAGCCGTTTCGTGAAATGGCTGGAGCAAGTTTTTAGTCATTTCATGAAAAGCCTGAAATATTTAGCCATTTCATGAAATGACTGAGTGAATTAGTCATTTCACGAAAAGGCTAAATTTTTTAGCCATTTCATGAAATGGCTGATTTCACAGATTGACTGTAACATATATATATATAAACATGAAACAATGATATATTGAAAAGGTATTTCATTACTTGGCTACGCGCCTAGGTTAGACTAAAATAGATTTCCCGCTTTAAATTGCAACCTTTTTTGTGACGTAGTTGAATGAGTCATTTGGATTTCATTTGGATTTTAATTTGATTCGTTTCACAGGATTACACGTAATCAACATTGTTTAATCTTAGTAAAAGTCAAAATGACAACATGAACTTCGTCAAGCATTATTAAAGTGCTGTCTATTTTTAGAATGGAGATTTCGTTTCCAGTTTACCACTATAGTATAAATATCAATTTTGTCACGTTTTAATAGGCTTGAGATACCAGACTATTCGGATTTGATTTGTTAATGATTAACGAGATGCTTTTTATCCAATGTAAAAATAATTTTAATTTTTAAGACATTAATAGCGTTTTTTTTCCTGATGTAATCCATTTAACATTGTCATTCAGAAAATTAAATCATGCTAGACTAGTAGTAAAATACCAGTAAATACCTTTAAACTACAACATATAAGTCCCATTAGTGTAATACGGTACCAACTGTATATTAAATAACAAGGCACTTGGTACCTCTTTAGCACTAATGAGGAGAAATTGATGTTATCGAATATGATGCCTTTCAATCATTTACAAGAGTTACGCCCCTTAAGAAAGCAAAAACGAATCTAAGCGTCTGCGAGCATACTAGATACTATCAATGTAATTTTTACACCATGTAAGTATATGATTTCCAAGAGTGGAAATGTGTGACCCTTTTAACAAATACACTTATACATACTGATTCATACTGAGTGTGTCAGAAAACCACAACAACAACAACAACAACGACAACGACAACGACAACGGCAACGGCAACGGCAACGGCAACGGCAACGGCAACGGCAACGGCAACGGCAGCGGCAACGGCAACGACAACAGCAACAGCAACAGCCGCAGCAACTGCAGCAACATCAGCAGCAACAACTAAAAACTACTTTTGTACCCAAACTTTATATTGACTTTTGTGGCATAATTCTATTTATAGAATACGGTGTTACATTACTCGAACCGACCTTCCCCGTATTTTATCCAACCAGCTCCCTCCACAGGCCTACTGCAGACATGACAATGTGTGTTGAAAATGTGGTGGGCGAGTCTATGCGTCATGCATAGGAGTTTATGTAAACTTAATCTGACACACTTAACTGTAATATTACTGCCGACACGTCCATGTGTTTTAACACTGCCCCCTGTGTTATTCCCCTTCACACACATCCCGTTATTCTGCAGATATGATATTGTGTGTTGAAAAATGTGGTTGATGAGTCTGTTTGTCTTGTATAGGAGTCACACGTCACACGTGTCAGTATAAGTGATAGTACTGCAAGCATGTTCTCGTGTTTAACGTTACACGTGTCAATATTAGTGACAGTACTGCCAGCATGTTCTCGTGTTTAACACCTACCGGGCAACAGGTTTACACACGATGTGACGGACCTCCTACTGACCATCCGAGATCATGGTCACCTTTATGTGTGTGTGCCAAATAATATACAGGAGAAGAGTGTACTAAACTTCTAAAGTTTGATAATAACCTAGTGTAATATCACTTCCGATTCAAAGCTCGACGCTTTCCGTATAGCTCAGCTCTCTTAAGTAATATATCTAATTACATTACGTCTCATACCACTATTACATTTCCCATAGGGCTTCCATTGTAACAGTTCCTCCAAAACGCAGTGAAAATACAAAATCTGCAGCATGTGTCTGAGCCATAATTTTGCACTAGTTAATGATATGCAATTATAAAGGGGAAAAAGCATACAATTTACCTAGGTTGATTGTTTATAAAATTCAATGCTTTTGTGATACCGATCCATTTTCAGATGTAATAATATGTCAACTGTTCGCACACGTTACGGTTCGAACCATTAATTCTGAAATGACACAGAATTGCTCAGAAATCTGGTATCAGCATCAAACTTTCAGTGGTGATTTCTTAAAAACTGACCATTTAACACATGGTAGGAAAAAGATCACTGTAGGACCAAGCCCTGAAGTGAAAGGAGAACAGTATTTCTAGCTCCTTCATCTGTAGGGTGTCCGGGGTACTCAAGGGAGATAATAGTGGTGCGAGTCCTTTACGACTTGCCCTAATATATAAATACAGTCGATTCAAATGTCACAAGTGAAATGACTGTTATTTTGAGACGTTATGTCATACGATGAAAGACTAATGTACACGTTTATATTCGTTCCTTACAGAGGCATTCAGAAAAGTTTAAATGTATCGTTTCCAATGAGTTATATGAAAGAACGAAACTTACATTCATGTTTATTTATTATTTGATTTATCAAACTCGTAAGCAAACATGATACTAGTATGTTCGGCTAAGTTTGCCAACTTGTTTAATAAATTAAATAAGAAATGAGAGTCCATGTAAGGTCCTCGATATGAGCGTTTATGCTCGCATGTTGCATTTAGTCGTTTGAGTATGTTTGTGTAATTCGTAGTGATTGAGTCATTTAAAAAGATGCATTGATGGCTCAGTGCTAAAACTAACCTGACTCAATACAGAAAAAGAAAGTATATAGACTAACTTTGCACTAAGCCCTTGACATACACTAGCGCTTCTAATCAAAACACGTTTGGATATTTACTCAAACCTTTGTCGCTTTTCCAGATATAACTAATCACTTAAATAATAAATAGTATAAACAACAGTTATAGTCGTTCAAAGTTGTGGTTTCTCAAGATTAAAATATGTTTGATTAAGTCCTTTGGCAATTAATTAGACGTAAACGCCGCCTTTTCGCAGTGTTTGAAATGATTAGACGGGAAATCAGCCACACAATTGTACTCAGTGTATATCTTGATTAAACAGGCAAGGTCACAGTTTGTTACATCGGGCACTTGTCCCTCTTCTAGTCATTTATATTTGTGACTTTATATTGTTACAGAACGAGAACAATATACAGCCAGTCCGGGACTACGAACCTGGGACCGTTACGGCTGCCAACTGAGTTAACCGTACCGCTTACATACGTTTTTCTCCTGGAAGGTTACATACACATGTGAAAATAAAAAGGGACCTCTTATTTTGCACCAATAACATGAGACATGGCATTTTGTACGTTTATTTTGTTAAACAAATTAACGATTATAAACGCGATATGTTAAGAATGCTATAAATACACCGAGAAGACCTTATCTAATATACCTGTATTTACAGAACGTTCTAATTTTATATTTATTAAATGTTACCATCTTTTAAAACACAAGTCGTTAAGGAAGAAATTTGGCATTAACTTGAAACGCGATTGGGTGCTGACCGTTAAGCAAGTATCGGATACTTCTCGTGCAGACAGCACTTTCTCGTGCAGACAGCACTATCTCGTGCAGACAGAAATTATTAGGTTGGTGGTTTACAGTGAATTTTGATGAAAATAAAAGTACATTTTCCTGCCAAAGATTCCGTTTCAGATTGTTAGAAAAAAATGATACAATAATTTTATACTTTCGAATAAAATTTCTTTTTTTTGCTGAAAATGCATGTCTGTTTTTCTTTTTAATGGTGTTTTACGGCACGCCGATTTAAAATGACCTATTTATGTGTCGACGTGCCGTTAAACACCATTTTTTATGCAATACTTCATTAACAAATACATTCAAAATGATGGTGTCACGTTTGTTTCGACTGTCATCGAAATGACTCATGTCACAAATAACGAATGGGTAACAAGCAGTGATTCGTTCGAGCTTTATTTTATAAATTTAAACTATCTGTGAGTCAATCAAACTGTCTAAGGAATACTAGTTTGAAGTATAGCTGCGCACATCGTCGTTTCGAACGGTTCACGGTGCAATCGACTGTAACCTTTTCATTATATTCAAATCGTGTAAATCGTGTCGTTACGACTCCTCCTTAACCGATTTTTTCCCGAATTTGTCTTTGCAGTCCAGTTGCGCGCGCATACAAGTGTACCGTCATCGTGTTCTGGTTCGTCTGTATCTCAGTTGTATTTAATAGTACAACCCGTACGTATATCATACTTTTGTGTCAGCTCTAATGCTCAACCTTGTTAGGGAAAACTAGTATGAAGTAAAGTCGCTATCGTGTTCCGGTCTTTCTAATCTATCTTGTACTTACATGTAATTGCCTTTCCTTTTTATATTTGATGATAAATCTACATCGTAGATCGTGACACGTTTTCGGATGCTCTAAAACACCAACCAATGTAAGCTCAACTATCCAATGTAAACTCAACTATACAATGTAAGCTCAACTATCAAATGTAAGGTCAACTATCCAATGTAAGGTCAACTATCCAATGTAAGGTCAACTATCAAATGTATGCTCAACTATCCAATGTAAGCTCAACTATACAATGTAAGCTCAACTATCCAATGTAAGCTCAACTATCCAATGTAAGCTCAAATATCCAATGTAAGCTCAACTATCCAGTGTAAGCTCAACTATCCAATGTAAGCTTAACTATCTAATGTAAGCTCAACTATCCAATGTAAGCTCAACTATCCAGTGTGAGCTCAACTATCCAGTGTAAACTCAACTATCAAATATTAACTCAACTATCCAATGTAAGCTCAACTATCCAATGTAAGCTCAACTATCCAATGTTAACTTAACTATCCAATGTAAGCTCAACTATCCAATGTAAGCTCAACTATCCAATGTTAAATCAACTATCCAATGTAAGCTCAACTATCAAATGTAAGCTCAACTATCCAATGTTAACTCAACTCTCCAATTTAAGCTCAACTATCCAATGTTAACTCAACTATCCAATGTAAACTCAACTATCCAATGTTAACTCAGCTATCCAATGTAAGCTCAACTATCCAATGTAAGCTCAACTATCCAATGAAAGCTCAACTATCCAATGTAAGCTCAACTATCCAATGTTAGCTCAACTATCCAATGTTAACTTAACTATCCAATGTAAGCTCAACTATCCAATGTTAACTCAACTATCCAATGTAAGCTCAACTATACAATGTAAGCTCAACTATACAATGTAAGCTCAACTATCCAATGTAAGGTCAACTATCCAATGTAAGCTCAACTATCAAATGTATGCTCAACTGTCCAATGTAAGCTCAACTGTCCAATGTAAGCTCAAATATCCAATGTAAGCTCAACTATCAAGTGTAAGCTCAACTATCCAATGTAAGCTTAACTATCCAATGTAAGCTCAACTATCCAATGTAAGCTCAACTAACCAGTGTAAGCTCAACTATCCAGTGTAAACTCAACTATCAAATATTAACTCAACTATCCAATGTAAGCTCAACTATCCAATGTAAGCTCAACTATCCAATGTTAACTTAACTATCCAATGTAAGCTCAACTATCCAATGTAAGCTCAACTATCCAATGTTAAATCAACTATCCAATGTAAGCTCAACTATCCAATGTAAGCTCAACTATCCAATGTTAACTCAACTCTCCAATGTAAGCTCAACTATCCAATGTTAACTCAACTATCCAATGTAAACTCAACTATCCAATGTTAACTCAACTATCCAATGTAAGCTCTACTATCCAATGTTAGCTCAACTATCCAATGAAAGCTCAACTATCCAATGTAAGCTCAACTATCCAATGTTATCTCAACTATCCAATGTTAACTCAACTATCCAATGTAAGCTCAACTATCCAATGTTAACTCAACTATCCAATGTAAGCACAACTATCCAGTGTAAGCTTAGCTATCCAATATAAACTCAACTATCCAATGTAAACTCAACTATCCAATGAAAGCTTAACTATCCAATGTTAACTCAACTATCCAATATAAACTCAACTTTCCAATGTAAACTCAACTATCCAATGTAAGCTCAACTATCCAATGTAAGTTCAACTGTCTAATGTTAACTCAACTATCCAATGTTAACTCAACTATCCAATGTAAGCTTAACTATCCAGTGTAAGCTCAACTTGTCAATGTAAGCTCAACTATCCAATGTTAACTCAACTATCTAATGTTAACTCAACTATCCAATGTAAGCTCAACTATCCAGTGTAAGCACAACTTGTCAATGTAAGCTCAACTATCCAAATACAAAGATACCGGGTTAGCTGTTCTGTTCGGTATATAACTTACAGCACTGCCATATTTCTGGATAGAATACATACTATTTCATTCATATACTTATTTTTTTTCAAGTTTGTTTTTGCCGAGTTATGACTTTTATAAGTTTAATCACATATAGCTAGTAATACCCATCATAGTTAACCTATAATATAAATGTCATTAAAATTACAAAACTGAAGTAGTCATTTGATGAAACTATTTTTTTTATAACTGAAGAGGATAGGTCTGAGATGTTTAATAAAGAAACCAAGAGGATTTGGGCGATAATGAAAAAATGAAAGCTGTTGTAGAAGTTGTAGTAGAATATCAAACTTGCCAATATGTCGCGGGTGGGGTTTTAATAGTTTATTTTGAAGATATAAATACAAACAAAACAAGTCTTTTGTTCAAATAAGTTATGGACACATTTAAACATTGGATTGTATGTGCACTTTGCAAACCGTTCTCTTTAACACCCGATGTAACAGTTAACAGATCAAAGTTAATGCTGATATTTAAATTTGATAAAAAACGTTTGGGTTCCGACCAAGCTGTTGAGTTTTTTGCCTCCCCCCACCCCCTCCCCAGCAAAACACATAAAACCCCAACAACAATACGGTTTACTGTTTCTATTGCAAAATCACACATATTTGACTGTACACGTTTCCATTTGTGAAGATAATTGTTTGCAGGCATAATCAGCATAATAAACTTGTATTGGAATGCACGTAGTTTTGTATCAATGGCTGAGCCAACATGCAACTATTAAAGGGTTTCCAATATAACTGTATTTCTTTAGCAAGATCACATTTTTTTCTGGTTTGACTCATATTTTTACCTCTTTCTTTAATTGATAATTATATAGAAATATTTGTTTTATTCAAGTAATTGATTTAGTAATGTTTCTTTTCTAATAGTAATATTTATATTTACGGTTTTTAGTTGTGTTTTCGATTCCTTGGGAATACTTGAAATTAGAGAAACATAAAATACGAAAAACATGCTCCTGTAATTCTTATATTCAATAAAGTCGGTGGATTTATAAAACTCATGGTTCCTATAATCATATAAATTTTCTATTTATTTTATCCCTCTTTCATACCAAGTTTTATTAAAGATTTTTATTTCAAACCATGATAGTAAACACTTGAAAAAAGAACCCCACGCATTTTAGGGAATGATTGCTGAAGATCTATAACATTACGGTCACTTTCGAAAAAATGTTTCTCCACTATTAAAATTTGAATATTCATAAACATTGAAAATCACCAAATATAATAACCAGCAACACTTGTTCCCATGGCAACAATGACTTTGATCTGATTTTTTAGTTATCCTTTATGGTAGTATTAATTCAACACAGATGGTCGCATGCAATATGTTAAAACAATCGTTAAACTAACATAAAATTAATATCAAATATTGTGTATAATCTTGTAATTTTTCTCTTTTTGTATCAACTTTTTCATATACCTTTTTATACCATTGTCCTAGATTTATGAAGAAATACAGAGTTAAATCGTTTACCTGTATGGTATACTTAATTCAATAGCTGGGCCCGATTTCGTCTGTCGGTAACGCGATGGGTCGTGAGTTTAATCCCCGCCCAGCAACATTTTCAATGATTCAAGTGAAAAAAATATCAGTTACTTTCGGAAACGGAATGTTCTCGAGTACTGGTTAACCTATCAAGATACCAGAAAACAGTGGTTAGGTTAACTGATCTCTAAGCACTCGGTGGCATAAAATGATGCTAAATATTAAATCAATCATAATTCAATATACTTGTTGTAGATATGTAGGCGAACAAACTTCCGCTTACAATTAGAAATTAGCTTAACATTTCAAATTGAATTGTCCAGCTTTCAATTAAATAGAAACAAAATAAAGTTGTTTTTTTTGTTCATTACCCGATAGTGTATTCAACTAATGTCTTTTCCCAATGCAATTCCTGGCAATGACTCTTAAATCGTTGTTACCGATGGCTTGAAGCAACATTGTCATTATATTGTTTGACATTCAATCAACGTCCAAGATAATAACGTGTAAAAATATAGTACCGACATTGTCACCGGATACGTGTAAATCACACACTGTGTTAATCGCATCACATTAATAATTTCATCTCCCAATACATGACATTGACATTTTAACTTCATTGTTTGCAACGTAACGTTATCCTGATATTTCATGTCCCACTATTCGGAGAAATGTTACCCTTGTGTATTCGCTCGTACATTTGTTCGTCAGGAGTTAGGATTAGTATTATTTTTCTATTGTTGAATAACAGTTGAATACGATTATGCGGCTGTCTCTAGACACTTAAAACAACCTGTATGTTGTGTGTCTTAAATGTAGCCATACATGTAACACACTGGTCACATAAGAAACATTTTAGGTACCCGTTAATAAGAACATCAGCATGCCTGTCCGTACAAGGTAATTTTTTTTCCAAGCTATAACGTCTGAAGAGGTCTGCCGGACCCGACAAGCTCTGTCGGTAACGCATCTGACTATCAATCCAGGGGCCGTTAGTTCGAATCCCCGCCCGGAAACAGTCTCCGTGATGATTTTGATATAGGACATTGTGATTCATTATCATCAACGCATACCACTCCTGACATCTGTCAGTGAGTTAGTACAGTTTCTTTAAATGTACTTCGTTTTGGTGAACGGCAACTTTCTCATGACAATGTTAAAATATATGAAGCAGTTCACAGATACATTTTATCAACTAATTGCTTTTCCTGAACAAGCAAGTAAATCTGAAGAACTTTAATCATTTTTTTTCTAATTACTTGCTTCATTTTTTAAGTTTCTTTAAAATATCAGAACCAATATTACTAAAAGTATGTTAAAATATTTTAATGAAATATTTTAATTTAAATAACTATTCGTAATGCTAAGAACATGATTTAAATTTTTAATAATCTGCCAAATTTGTTCACAATTGATATATGTTATGGAAAAGAACATTTGGATGAATAAATATGTTTCAGCCATTAATAGTCCCAAAAGTGTCACTTGATACTTAAAGCATCATAACCGAGTGTTGATATAACAATTATTATTACTTGCGTGTCATTTTATTGGATATTGAATCCAAGGAAAAATGTTAATAACAGCCTTAACATTGTCATGTGATGTGAACATCTCCATAGAGATATTAATACAGTTATTTCTCGAAAGTTATTCTGTTTTCACATCCAATAAATGTCTAGAAAATACAGTGTTGCAGCGCTACAGTAATAGTCCTGACATGTCATACGATAATGTGCACATCACCATTAAGAGAATATGTTATATTTATTTCTGAGACTCGTTTGTGGTCATTATTGGTTGTGCTAATAAAGGGGTCTGTATTTGTGTATTATCACAGTGCATAAGCTTGATTGCTTGATAATAAAATAAAATGACGAATACAGACGATAATTTAGTTTTTTTATTTAAAAGAAATGAAAAGAAATAATTAAAGTACTTGGACGTACTGGTATCCGGTCGACAAGAAATAATCAAAGTAGTTGGACGTACTGGTAGCCGGTCGACAAGAAATAATCAAAGTAGTTGGAGGTACTGGTAGCCGGTCGACAAGAAATAATCAAAGTAGTTGGACGTACTGGTAGCCGGTCGACAAGAAATAATCAAAGTAGTTGGAGGTACTGGTAGCCGGTCGACAATAAATAATCAAAGTAGTTGGACGTACTGGTAGCCGGTCGACAAGAAATAATCAAAGTAGTTGGAGGTACTGGTAGGTGGTCGACAAGAAATAATCAACGTACTTGGACGTACTGGTAGCCGGTCGACAATAAATAATCAAAGTAGTTGGAGGTACTGGTAGCCGGTCGACAAGAAATGTTCATACGCCATCCTGATTTGATTGATATTAAATTATTATAGTGTTTTGTTTATTTTATGCAACATTCTTTTTTAAAAAAAAAAGACATAATAAAATGGCATCAATATATATTTGTTGTTTGAGTTGTTTCTGCTGGCTTGTATTAGATACATGAAAAAGTGAAATTCGAGTAACAAAAAGTAGTCCCTGTCGCGTAGGATCATTTTGGCGGTGATCAACACCGCAAAGCTTGATTACAATGACATAAGCAGGGTGTTAAATATGAAACTGTCTACATTATTCATTGTCCTCTGCCTGGCCCGATTAGCTCAGTTGGTTACCCGTCTGACTATCAATCCAGGGGTCGTGAGTTCGAATTCCCGCTGGGCAACAATCTCCGTGATGATTGATATACGACATTGTGTCTCATTATCATTCGTCTCTCACCGTTGATTCAAGTGGGAAAGTTATCAGTTACTTGCGGAGATGGGGTGTGCTCGAGTACTGGTTAACCTTTCAGGATTCCAGGAAACGGTGGATAGGTTATCTGCTCGTCTTTTAGCCCTCGATGGCATAAACATGATGCTTAATATTCAATCAATCAATCAGTTTATCAATCAATCAATCAATCAATCAATCAACCAATCAATCAATCAATCAATACTTGTCCTCTCTTTCGGTCATGCTTGCAAATGCGTTTTGATTCATCCCTTTACTTAAAGCGATGCACCTCAAATAACAAAGAAAACTTATACTGCATCGATCATTGTTGTGAGTTGTTATCTAATTTAATGATATGTTGTACGTGTATTGATATATCAAACAAAACACCTTTATTTCAATTGCATAACTTTCTTATGGCCATGGAATATTGGTATTTCTTGATTGGTATGTAATCAATATTATCAGTGACTGTTTATTCAGCCGACCGTTCCAAGACGATGGTTGACAGTCATTAACATTTCTCCTGTATGTGCGAGCTAACCGTATTGTATTGATTGCGATTGTTATGCTGTAGTGACTTTTCCCCTGTATTCCTCAATTGCAACAATAAGTATCTACCACAGCATTCGTTATGGACATTAGATCACGATAAACACAGGAAATGTAAAATATAAATCAACTGTACCTGTTCTAGTACAACTATTCATCATATAACTTTACGACCAGAGTTTGAGGTAATTAATGTATTGAACACACGGGTAAGTAATCGCATTATTATCCAGTGCATTGTAAATCTATTTAATTGGATAAAACAACGATCAGACACTGCCTTCATGTCAAATCAGAGATGACGTTCCGTTCATCAAAGACATTTTAATTGATTATTCGTTCCAAAAAACAGGCTGAACATAGAAGATAGAGTACCGTATTGAATGTATTGTTTTGTTTTTATTTGGTTCCAAGAAGAGATTTATGCTTTCTCTGGAATCATCGTTTCTGTAATTAAAATAGTATAATAATCAGTTCAATTGATTACGATTGTATGATATTTACATCATAGGTTGGACTATATATATAAATTACCAGACAATTAAGTCTTGGGCACTATTAAGCGGACATTGTAAACTGGACATTGTAGAATATATTGACAGCAGCTATACATAAATATTATAATACGAATGTCATGTCCAATTTTGTCGCTGAGAATGTTGTTAAAACTGTGTAGAATTTAGAGCTTTTTGAGAGTAAATCAATATGTTAAGGTTTAATTTAATTATATCCAGTTTTAATTGCCACGTGATAGTCTTACATCATGTTTATATTGGACTGACAATCAACCCTGCAGAAACAATGTTTCACATTCAATAGTATTTCAACACATGGTATGCATTGCATCATTAACCTAAGAGTTCTTTGACTTGATGTTAGTTTTGAATTGACAACAACAATGAAGAAAAACTGTTAAATATTCAATAAAAATAAATTTCTTTTTAAGCAAAATATTTGGATGTATCTTTTACTCAAGAGTATTGACTTTGTATTGGTTTTATATTAAACATACACAGATGGCACATATAGTTGTCAAATTTTGTGGTTCAATAGTAATAATTCAGAGTCAATAGAATTATGGAGCCCATTTTATGTCGGTCGAAAATAGAATACCGCCTAAGTTGGTGCCAGAGGGCGTGAAGGTGCTTGTGCATGTTTATCACAGCGAAGAGTCTCAGCGAAATCTAAATTGCTCGTTTTCTACTTTGGTTGTTTTTTTGTGCTTGCAATATTGCATTGAATGTATCTTCAGGCATGTGGATAGTGTTTGACTAAAATGTTCTTTAATGCCTTGTGTATTCCATTACAGAAACGCAGTTTAAACGTGCTGCCACGTATGTCCAGCAAAAAACTCTAAAGTCCAACTACGTTGCAGCTAACCGAGTTTAGTTACTTATAAACGGTTATGGGTCTGTATATATATGTGGATGAATTGACGATTGCTTGAAAATAATACTAGTTGTATTAAAATCAAATCATTTATTATATTTTATTAAATTTATTGACCCAAAATATGATTTACTAAATAGATGACCAGTGTATAGCCGTACCATCTCTCAGCTACCTTATTACTGGCTTGCTGAAAACTCCTTTTGATTCTTTTCAAAGTCGTCGACTTGGTGTATCAGCACTAACACAAGTCAGTAATTGTTACATAAAACCAATATAACGAATGTCCATAGAAATTACAGTTCGAACATAATTTTCAGCAAAGACGACAACACAGGGGTTGAATGTCTTTTTCCATTCAAGCTCTCTGGTATCAACATACAATTATCATCCACATAGTGTTTGATCGATCACCTGGCGTTATAATGCGACCTTTTATACATGCAACTGTCGCTTTGGTCGTTTACGCATGTTTCATTATATAAATTAAATATACTGAACAAAACAGCTAACCTGCTACTTTTGTATTTTTACAATCTTACAATATTGAATAGCATTATCGAAATTTGTTTAAGATATAAACAGACAATTATGTCTTGATTTGAAATGGTGGCGTTCTTTCTTATTTAAGTACAATTTTGAAGGAAGTTGCTTTGATATTTCTTGAGAAAACACATACTATGTCAGGTACATAAAATGTCAGGTAGCGGGTTAGCTGTTCCGTACAGTATACACAATTACCAGGGAATGACTCGTGTAAAGTATTAGACTATAATAAATAGGAGACATATTTGTCAGGATTGCCATAAACATGTTATTTGTCAGGATTGCTATCAATATATTATTTATCAGGATTGTCATTACCATGTTATTTGTCAGGATGGCTATCAACATGTTATTTGTCAGGATTGCTATCAACATGTTATTTGTCAGGATTGCTATCAACATGTTATTTGACAGGATTGCTATCAACATATTATTTGACAGGATTGCCATCAACATGTTATTTGACAGGATTGCTATCAACATTTTATTTGACAGGATTGCCATCAACATTTTAATTGCCAGGATTGCTATCAATATGTTTTTTGACAGGATTGCTATCAACATGTCTCCAGCGGCAGGTAACCTACTGATTGTAGTCGGTGCTCGCGTATGCAAGGTTTAGTATTCCCAGTGGCAGGTTAACTGCTGATTGTTTTCGGTGTTCCCGTATGCAAGGTTTAGTATTCCCATTGGCAGGTTAATTACTGACTGTAATAAGTCTAATTTTACCGATAAGTTTGAGGAAAATCTATTTTATCTTCGATCCGATAGTGAAACTATTAAATTTGGTGATTTTAATATTTGTTGTTTTAAAAAAGAAAGTTCATTGTATAAAGCATATGTCAATATGTTACGCATTTATAACTTAGATAAAATCATAACCGATCCCACGCGTGTATTGCACACTTCAAGTACCCTTATAGACCATATCCTACGCAATAATAGAGACCGAATTTTCCAGTCTGATACTTTCCTTATGGGTGTTAGCGATCATTTTATGACGTTTTGTTCAAGGAAGGTACCGAAAGTTTATTTTAATTCACATAAAACCGTTAAAATAGGTCAATGAAAAATTATACTAAACAAAATTTCATTCATAATCTCACGAGTGCTGACTGGAGCACCTGTTTTAACACGACATGTGTAACCGATGCTTGGTCATGTTTTCATTATATTTTTATGAATGTATTAAACAATATAGCTCCTATTAAAGAGGTCAGATTAAGGCAGCGTACAGAACCGTGGATGACTTCTGAAATTCTTGAATTAATTAAAGTAAGAGACAATGCCTTATACAATTTTAAAAAAACCATAAGTCTACTGATTATTATAAGCAATTTTGTAGCTTTCGAAACAAGGTTCAATATTTAATAAACTCTACAAAATCTAACTATTCCTCGAACAAAGTGGAAGAACATAAGTATGACGTGAAAGGTCTATGGCAGCAGTTGAAAAAGCTGGGTTACAAATATAAGACAAACAAAAGTTCGAATATTGTCTTAAATATTAATAATGAGGTTTGTCATGATCCTTTGACAACCGCGAATCATTTTAATGATTTTTGTACTACAGTCGCGGCAAACTTGTAAATAAGCTGCCGAACCATACACATATTTTTGCTACATCTTCACAAATTTTTAAGAATTTTTATAATTCGAAAAAGTCTCCAGACACTCTTTTTAAGATTAATCATGTAACTGACGATTTTGTTTTTAAGGAATTAAATAAGTTAAATGTTAAAAGCACTGGACTAGATGGTATTCCACCTAAATATGTCAGAGAAAGTGCAATTTTTCTAAAAACACCTGGTACTTTTATTATTAATATGTCTATTGACTCAGGCGTTGTTCCTAATGAAATGGAAATTGCAAGAGTCAGCCCGATTTACAAAAAGTCTAGTTCTTTGGAAGTTGGTAATTATAGGCCTGTTATCATACTTAATGTTATATCAAAAGTTCTAGAGCGTTCTGTATATAACCAATTTGCGGATTTTTTAGATAAAAATTCTCTTCTGTATCAGTTCCAGTCCGGTTTAAGGAGTAAATACTTCACTGATACATGTCTTATTCACCGTTTTGGTTTTATTAAACATAACAATGCAAATGTTTTTTATACCTGAATGGTTTTACTCGACCTACAGAAGGCGTTTGATACAATTGACCACGTTTTTCTATGTAATAAGCTCTCTGAAATGGGAGTCGCGTCGATAAATTGGTTCAAATCTTATCTAACCGAAAGATCACAGTAAGTGAAGATAAATAAAGTTTCATCCAAATCTACCAAAGCTACTTGCGGCGTACCACAGGAAGCATCCTGGTCCCTCTTTTATTTTTATGTAATGTCAATGAAATGCCTACGTGCATCGACTCCGATTGTAAATTATTATCATTTGCAGATGACAGTGTAATATTGTTCGATGACAAAGACCCTACTGTTATTGCAGATAGACTTAGTCGTATCATGGATAATTGTTCTACATGGCTAGTTGATAATAAACTGTCCCTTCATCTAGGCAAAACCGAATGTATGTTATTTGACTTTTCTAGAAGACTTAAAAAAATTTAGTCATTGATATTAAGAGGCAACGGTCATGAAATTCCGTCAGGAAAAGGTCAAATATTTAAGATTAACTATTAAGTTACTAAACGGTGAGGCGATAAGTGACTCCATTGTTAAAAAAGTTAATTCGCGGATTGCTTTTTTATATCGAAACTGTCGTTATTCTAACTTCAAACTAAGAGAACTTTAATAAGTGCCTTAGTACAATGTCATTTTGATTATTCCTGCTCGTCTTGGTATGCCGGTCTTATAAAAAGTTAAAACACAAACTACAAGTCACTCAAAATAAAGTTGTACGATTCTTATTTAACTTATCACCAAGGTCTAGAATAACCTGCGCTATGTTAGAAACAGTTAATGTATTGAAGGTTGAGGATAGAGTAAAACAACTAAGACTTAATCATGTTTTTAATATTTTCCATTGCACCGCGCCAACATATCTTTATGATAACTTCCATAGGGTGTCTTCTATTCATAACTGCACACGGTTTAGTGAAAGTAATTTTTTAGTTCCGCATGCTAAAAGTTTCGATTCGGGCACCTTTTATTGCAATGTAATTGCTGACTGGAATAATTTGCTTAACGATTTGAAGAAGTTAACTAATAAGCAAACTTTTAAACGTGAAGTTAAAAAACATTTATGTATCTACTCGCAGGCTAGAGAAAATTTGAATATTTAATTTTTAAGTATATGTTTATAATATTTCTTGTAATGTGAACCACTTATATGTATTATTCAGCTATTCAGGGTATAATATATTCAATGTTTTTTTGTATTGTTACATTTTAACAAGTTTATATCAAATGTTTACATTCTTAACATTTCATATACAGTATATCATATATTTTTTTAAAATCACAATTTTAAGGGAAGGGACCCCGTTGGAAATAAGCGCATTTGTTGCTTTAATGGGTTATCCCAGGTTATAAGAGCTTTAATTTTTAGATGATAACTATAATTATTTAACTTAGTTATTTTCTTGATTTGTTACTGCTATTTTATCATCATCATGATATAAATGTTGTATAATGATCTTATATACCTGAATAAATTTGAATTGAATTGAATTGAATGTAGTTGGTGCTCGCGTATGCAAGGTTTAGTATTCCCAGTGGCAGGTTAACTGCTGATTGTAGTCGGTGCTCCCGTATGCAAGGTTAAGTATCCCTAGTGGCAGGTTAACTACTGATTGTAATCATTTCTTCAGTATGTAGTCATTGTATTTCAATTGATTGATTGATTGAATATTTAGCGTCATGTTTATGCCATCGAGGGCTAATAGGCGATCATTTAACATAATCGCTGTTTCCTGGGATTAACCAGTACTCGAGCACACCTCATCTCAGCAAGTAACTGATCACTGGAATCAATGGTGAGGGACGAATGATAATGAGACACAATGTCGTATATCAATCATCACGGAGAATGTTGCCGGGCAGGGGATTCGAACTCACGACCCTTGGATTGATAGTCAGACACGTAACCAATTGAGCTAATCGGGGCTGGCGTTGTACTTCCAATAATTGTTTTACGTATATTCTGAACTGATGTTATTGTGATGTCTCTAACTAATCCCCGAATGTCTAACTTACCAGTTACCGACCCTAAGTTACAGAAGCAAGATTATTGTGCCACAACAATTAGAGCTGTGTAAATCGGTTTGGTTTTATTTTTTATGAAAACGCTTAAAATGATTATATTTCTTGGTACACATAAGAACATTTGATCATTCCCATGAGTTATGCCACGTTTGAATGACATTGGATACAGCTAGGTGAAAGTACAATATTTTAATGATGCGTGGTAATATACTGCAAAACATGGGCTGAATTGTCAAAAACCAATCTGGTCAACCGCATGGTTGGGACTATCTATGGAATCGAGACATTTTTAGATGTATTGGTAATGTGTTCAGTTTCTATAATATATAGAACAAAATTAATTGTGTTGGATGCGAATGTTGCGTCGCATGCTGAAAGTATGTTTTTATTTTAGATGATAATTTTACTGCGAACAAGGAAACAAGATAATTAGTATGATTAATAAATGGTATAATCAAATATTCATAATAACATATTATTTATTTTAAGAACACCGAAATGCGTGAGGGAAGTATAAATTGATATATTTATCCGTTTTGAATATGCGGCGAAGCAAAAACAGCAAATAATGAGGACCTTAGATACAATTTTAATTATTTTGATAAATAAATCGTTTAAATGACGGAGGTGCTGGATATGTGTCCCTATTCCCGTACTGTCGAACCCTTGCTTCGGAATTCCTTGTTGCTCTTGTTTCTGTAAATCTATCGACATCGTGTGCATCTTCGTGTTTTATTTCGTTATATGCAAAAGCATTTCTAAGATTTACAATATAGATATTCGCATGTTGTCGTATCTGTAAAAGAATAGTCTGATATAGACACTATTATTGATACTAATTTATGATATGATGGCTGGAGAAGACCGAGAAAGTAACGCATTAATAAAGTTTAACATATGTTAAATTAAAAAACTTGTACCAGAGCTTTTTCGCGCAATCAGCCGTGAATGTTTAAAATTCGTTACTTTTAAACCCACTTTCATATCAACCCCGGAGCAATATTTAGATGTAAAGGTAACACAAATTGTTTTTATCTGCATGAAAGTTATAATCTTATCGCAGGAAATAAAGTAAGTAATTTAAAGTTATTATTAAAACAAATTTGAATAAAAATTTATTATTTTACAAGAGAAAAGCAGCGAAAAGCGTCTGAAAAATACGTAACACAAGGGGACGCTGTTAAAGAGAAACTGCAGTACTATATAAAAAATAAAAGGTTTTCGAAAATTGAGACTTCATAAATCAATTGTATATTTCTTTGATAAATTGCTTGATATGCCGGAAATCAGATTTTCTCGCGTCTGATCTATTTTTGAATGATTATACTTGTTATCAGTTGTTTTATTGAGAATAGTGCACGTGTACCAGAAAGTGCAATATGATATATCTAATGAGAAAATGATATAAATATATGTAACTGTCTTTGGAGGAGTTAGTTTAAGGATAGGCATTTATTTGAAACGGGATCTGCTGAGCGGTTGCGTAATTCTCGGGTTATTTCGCGTGCAGACGACGAGATCTCGTGCTGACAGCAATAAACAATCAAATGTATCGAACTGCATCTATATTTAGTATTACATTTGCTTGCAGTATCGAAAACAACAACAACTGAAGGTGATATTAAGTTCAAGTAACCTTATTATTCATGAAGAGTTCAATACCTAGATACATATAGTGGTTTAAAATATTTTATGAAAGGAAGTCATATATTATTAAGTTGAACTTACCTTGTTATTTAAGAATTAGAGTTAATGAAGTGTTCATAACCTAGGATACATATAGTAGTTTACACTATTTTATGAAGGGAAGTCATATATTATTAAGTCCAAGTAACATTGTTATTAAAGAATTAGTTCGTGAAGTGTTCATAACCTAGATACATATAGTAGTTTACAATATTTTATGAAGGGAAGTCATATATTATTTCGTTCGAGAATCCTTGTTATTAAATAATTAGTTCGTGAAGTGTTCATAACATAGATACATAAAGTAGTTTACAATATTTTATGAAAATAAGTGATATATTAATAAGTTCAAGTAACTTTGTTATTTAAGAATTTCAGTTAAACTATAAGACACAGTTACTCTCTAGAATTATATTGTTATATTTTTATGTTATTACGCGTGATGTATGATAAACTATTAGTCACAATTACTCTCTAGAATACTAATTGTTATATTGTTATGTTACTACGCGTGATGTATGACAAACTGTAAGACACAATTACTCTCTAGAATACTAATTGTTATATTGTTATGTTACTACGCGTGATGTATGACACACTGTAAGACACAATTACTCTCTAGAATACTAATTGTTATATTGTAATGTTACTTCGCGTGATGTATGACACACTGTAAGACACAATTACTCCCTAGAATACTAATTGTTATATTGTTATGTTACTACGCGTGATGTATGACAAACTGTAAGACACAATTACTCTCTAGAATACTATTTGTTATACTGTTATGTTACTACGCGTGATGTATAACAAACTATGAGACACAATTACTCTCTAGAATACTTTTTGTTATATTGTTATGTTACTACGCGCGATGTATGATAAACTATGAGACACAATTACTCTCTAGAATACTTTTTGTTATATTGTTATGTTACTATGCGTGATGTATGATAAATTATGAGACACAATTACTCTCTAGAATACTAATTGTTATATTGTTATGTTACTACGCGTGGTGTACGACAAACTGTCAGACACAATTACTCTCTAGAATACTATTTGTCATAATGTTATGTTACTACGCGTGATGTATAACAAACTATGAGACACAATTACTCTCTAGAATACTTTTTGTTATATTGTTATGTTACTACGCGTGATGTATGACAAACTGTAAGACACAATTACTCTCTAGAATACTATTTGTTATACTGTTATGTTACTACGCGTGATGTATAACAAACTATGAGACACAATTACTCTCTAGAATACTTTTTGTTATATTGTTATGTTACTACGCGTGATGTATGATAAACTATGAGACACAATTACTCTCTAGAATACTTTTTGTTATATTGTTATGTTACTATGCGTGATGTATGATAAATTATGAGACACAATTACTCTCTAGAATACTAATTGTTATATTGTTATGTTACTACGCGTGGTGTACGACAAACTGTCAGACACAATTACTCTCTAGAATACTATTTGTCATAATGTTATGTTACTACGCGTGATGTATAACAAACTATGAGACACAATTACTCTCTAGAATACTTTTTGTTATATTGTTATGTTACTACGCGTGATGTATGATAAACTTTGAGACACAATTACTCTCAAGAATACTAATTGTTATATTGTTATGTTACTACGCGTGGTGTATGACAAACTGTCAGACACAATTACTCTCTAGAATACTTTTTGTTATATTGTTATGTTACTACGCGTGATGTATGATAAACTATAAGTCTCAATTACTCTCTAGAATACTTTTTGATATATTGTTATGTTACTACGCGTGATGTATGATAAACTATAAGTCACAATTACTCTCTAGAATACTAATTGTTATATTGTTATGTTACTACGCGTGATGTATGATAAACTATAAGTCACAATTACTCTCTAGAATACTAATTGTCATATTGTTATGTTACTACGCGTGATGTATGATAAACTATAAGTCACAATTACTCTCTAGAATACTAATTGTTATATTACTATGCGTGATGTATGGTGAACTACAAGGCACAATTACTCTCTAGAATACTAATTGTTATATTGTTATGTTACTACGCGTGATGTATGGTGAACTATAAGACACAATTACTCTCTAGAATACTTTTTGTTATATTGTTATGTTACTACGCGTGATGTATGATAAACTATGAGACACAATTACTCTCTAGAATACATTTTGTTATATTGTTATGTTACTACGCGTGATGTATGATAAACTATAAGTCACAATTACTCTCTAGAATACTAATTGTTATATTGTTATGTTACTACGCGTGATGTATGATAAACTATAAGTCACAATTACTCTCTAGAATACTAATTGTTATATTGTTATGTTACTACGCGTGATATATGATAAACTATAAGTCACAATTACTCTCTAGAATACTAATTGTTATATTGTTATGTTACTACGCGTGATGTATGATAAACTATAAGTCACAATTACTCTCTAGAATACTAATTGTTATATTACTATGCGTGATGTATGGTGAACTACAAGGCACAATTACTCTCTAGAATACTAATTGTTATATTGTTATGTTACTACGCGTGATGTATGGTGAACTATAAGACACAATTACTCTCTAGAATACTTTTTGTTATATTGTTATGTTACTACGCGTGATGTATGATAAACTATGAGACACAATTACTCTCTAGAATACATTTTGTTATATTGTTATGTTACTACGCGTGATGTATGATAAACTATAAGTCACAATTACTCTCTAGAATACATTTTGTTATATTGTTATGTTACTACGCGTGATGTATGGTGAACTATAAGACACAATTACTCTCTAGAATACTTTTTGTTATATTGTTATGTTACTACGCGTGATGTATGATAAACTATGAGACACAATTACTCTCTAGAATACATTTTGTTATATTGTTATGTTTCTACGCGTGATGTATGATAAACTATAAGTCACAATTACTCTCTAGAATACATTTTGTTATATTGTTATGTTACTACGCGTGATGTATGATAAACTATAAGTCACAATTACTCTCTAGAATACATTTTGTTATATTGTTATGTTACTACGCGTGATGTATGATAAACTATGAGACACAATTACTCTCTAGAATACATTTTGTTATATTGTTATGTTACTACGCGTGATGTATGATAAACTATAAGTCACAATTACTCTCTAGAATACATTTTGTTATATTGTTATGTTACTACGCGTGATGTTTAATAAACTATGAGACACAATTACTCTCTAGAATACTTTTTGTTATATTGTTATGTTACTACGCGTGATGTATGATAAACTATGAGTCACAATTACTCTCTAGAATACATTTTGTTATATTGTTATGTTACTACGCGTGATGTATGATAAACTATGAGACACAATTACTCTCTAGAATACTTTTTGTTATATTGTTATGTTACTACGCGTGATGTATGATAAACTATGAGACACAATTACTCTCTAGAATACATTTTGTTATATTGTTATGTTACTACGCGTGATGTATGATAAACTATAAGTCACAATTACTCTCTAGAATACATTTTGTTATATTGTTATGTTACTACGCGTGATGTTTAATAAACTATGAGACACAATTACTCTCTAGAATACTTTTTGTTATATTGTTATGTTACTACGCGTGATGTATGATAAACTATAAGTCACAATTACTCTCTAGAATACATTTTGTTATATTGTTATGTTACTACGCGTGATGTATGATAAACTATGAGACACAATTACTCTCTAGAATACTTTTTGTTATATTGTTATGTTACTACGCGTGATGTATGGTGAACTATAAGACACAATTACTCTCTAGAATACATTTTGTTATATTGTTATGTTACTACGCGTGATGTATGATAAACTATAAGTCACAATTACTCTCTAGAATACATTTTGTTATATTGTTATGTTACTACGCGTGATGTTTAATAAACTATGAGACACAATTACTCTCTAGAATACATTTTGTTATATTGTTATGTTACTACGCGTGATGTATGATAAACTATGAGACACAATTACTCTCTAGAATACTAATTGTTATATTGTTATGTTACTACGCGTGATGTATGATAAACTATAAGTCACAATTACTCTCTAGAATACATTTTGTTATATTGTTATGTTACTACGCGTGATGTTTAATAAACTATGAGACACAATTACTCTCTAGAATACATTTTGTTATATTGTTATGTTACTACGCGTGATGTATGATAAACTATAAGTCACAATTACTCTCTAGAATACATTTTGTTATATTGTTATGTTACTACGCGTGATGTTTAATAAACTATGAGACACAATTACTCTCTAGAATACATTTTGTTATATTGTTATGTTACTACGCGTGATGTATGATAAACTATGAGACACAATTACTCTCTAGAATACATTTTGTTATATTGTTATGTTACTACGCGTGATGTTTAATAAACTATAAGTCACAATTACTCTCTAGAATACATTTTGTTATATTGTTATGTTACTACGCGTGATGTATGATAAACTATAAGTCACAATTACTCTCTAGAATACATTTTGTTATATTGTTATGTTACTACGCGTGATGTTTAATAAACTATGAGACACAATTACTCTCTAGAATACATTTTGTTATATTGTTATGTTACTACGCGTGATGTATGATAAACTATGAGACACAATTACTCTCTAGAATACTAATTGTTATATTGTTATGTTACTACGCGTGATGTATGATAAACTATAAGTCACAATTACTCTCTAGAATACATTTTGTTATATTGTTATGTTACTACGCGTGATGTTTAATAAACTATGAGACACAATTACTCTCTAGAATACATTTTGTTATATTGTTATGTTACTACGCGTGATGTATGATAAACTATGAGACACAATTACTCTCTAGAATACTAATTGTTATATTGTTATGTTACTACGCGTGATGTATGATAAACTGTAAGACACAATCTTTCTCTAGAATATTATTTGTTATATTGTTATGTTTCTACGCGTGATGTATGATGTTAAACAAGGAGAGCCTTTGTCGCCCTTTTTGTTCATATTATTTGTAAATAACATGCGTGATTGCTTAAAATATGACAATATTGACAGTATTACAAATGACCAATTACAAATGTTGATGTTTTTGTTTGCTGATGATACAGTATTATTTTCATATTTAAAAGAGGGTTTACAAAGATTACTTACACAATTATGTTATTATTGTGACAAGTGGGGTGCAACTGTAAATATAGCGAAAACTGTTGTAATGTTTTGTATAAAAGGAAATAGACTAGAAAATTTCAAAGTAATCTTTAATAATAAATTTACCTATTTAGGAGTTACCTTATTATCTAATGGTAAATTGTACCAATCACAGAAAGCATTGTCTAAACAAGCCTTAAGAGCATTATATTCATTAAATTCATGATATGATTTTGTTTCACTAGAAAAAGGAGACACAATTAAATTATTTGATTCCATGAGTTCGCCAATTTTGTATTATGGATCGGAAGTGTGGGGGTTCAATAAATCATCAAATGTTGAACCCATACATTTACAATTCATGAAACAATTGTTAAATGTAAGACAGCAAACGGCGAATCCTTAGATATATGGCGAACTTGGTCGTGTTCCATTATCTATTATAAGAAAGGTCAGAATAGTAAAATACTGGTACAAAATTATCAAAAATCCTGACTCCCTGGTACACAAAGTATTTAATTTACAGGATGAAAAAGGTAATCATATAAACAATTTTGCTAAAAATGTCAAATAACTGATAGATTCATTAAGATTCTCATTTATTATACTAATAACATTACAAATGTACAACTAAATAACATTGTTCAATGTATTTAAGATCAATATTTACAGCAGTGGTTTGCTTACCTTAGAACGTCACGCAAACTTGAAACATATCAAATTAGAAAGAGCAATTTCGATTATGAAACTTATCTTTCAAGTGTTCAAAACAATAAATACAGAACTGCTTTAACCAGGCTTAGATGTTCTGCACACAATTTAATGATTGAGGAAGGAAGATACAGAAACATTGAAAGAAACACAAGATTACGTACTAAATGTAATATGAACTTGGTTGAAACAGAATCATGCCATTTTGTATTAGTATGTCCATTTTATCGTGAACAAAGAATAAATAACGTACTTAGATATTTTTGCCACTGGCCATGGATGACAAAATTAAAAATCTGATGAATACGAAACAGAACCAATTATTGAACAAAGTAGCAAAGTTTATGTTTCTTGCTACAGAACAAAGGTGGCGATAAAATATCAGCTGTCAAATGGACAGTAACGTACTTGTATACATTTACGTGTTAAAATCTGATATGTACATGTATATAACAATCTGATGATAGTGTTAATAACTTATTAACAATGTATATGTGTGTACGTGTGGTTTCCTATTATGTAAGTAGCTAAATACCAGAAAGAAGGTTCTAAATTGCATGGTACAACACTGTGTTAAAACAGTTGGCAGAATTATTTGAATATGAATAGGTTAATTATTGCTTAGAAATCACATATTATTATCTTGTTGTCATAATGAAACTCATACAATTAATAATATGCTGCATTCAATATTTAGCTGTAAAATCATCTCACATAGATTAAATCTTCAATAATCAGTTACTGTTTGTAATGCGCTGAATAACAATCATGGCATGTCAGACGGTTCTTCATCTGTAAACAAGTAAATTACAGCCGGGAACCCGTTGTCATCATTCATGCGTTGCAGTATATTTAAGTAGCAATAGTTGCGAATGTTACTCTTACCGACACTGCTGGCAAACAATACTGATAAGAACTTAAAAAATACAATTATTATGTGACACTTTTCCCCCCAAATAGAACATTATTACAGAGAATTCTGAAAGCATCTTATGGATCTGGACTTCCGTTGAATAGGTATACATGTAATAACCGCCCATCAAAAATTATTATTGATAACTATCATCGTCATAATAAATCTGTCGTACTTTTTTCCAATAATGATTGTAAGATATGAATTATATTTTCTTTATTGAAATGTTAATATAAAGAAGTCTACTTATAGATACTGTACAAAAATGTTATATCATGCTTTTCCACAAAGTATTGTGTGGTTTGCGAGGTAGTTGTGTGCTGTGTGGTGTTTGCTTGGGGTTTGTGGTGTGGGTGTGTGGGTTTATGTCTGTGTTGTTATATTTATTATTATACTATCATGATAGCCATATAATGGTGATAACATGTATATATTTATGCTGATAAAATTTTGACTTGATAAACTATAAGAAATGTGGTTTCTGTCATTTTCATTTTATATCAGACTTTGAAGAAAGGTTCCCAATTTCGGACATGACTAATCATTTAGTACAGCTATTTAGTTTAGCATATTGCTAAACGATTTCAGAAATATCGCCACGAGATGACTTGTTTTGATAATGCAATGCATAACAACAACAACAACAACAACAGCAGCAGCAGCAACAGCAACATCAACAGCAACAACAACAACAACAACAACAACAACAACAACAACAACAACAAACAAACAATGGCCACAATAAAACAAATTAATACATTTCCATTATTGAGAAATCGCGCCGGTTCCATTATTCTATCCGCAGTTAATTTAACGTATTTTCCTCATATTTGCAATGTTTTCTTTTAAAATAAATTCAAATGAATTCGAAGACTTATTTCACGTAATATCAAATAGTTTCGTTACCTGACATTGCTATTATTTCAATGACAGATGACACTTTCTTTCCTTTTAACAATGGTAAAAAACAGGTCGTAGACGCAATAATCCAAAGGAAAATAATACGTTAAAACTTTGTGTTATTTTTAGAATTTAGATTGAAATCAAGTCAACAAAATCTCTGCTTATGCGTTTTGCTCGGACAGGAGAAATTATTAAGGTGGTTTTGTTGTCTCAAATCTATTTATTTCAAATTGATTGTGAATACGTTCTTTCAATGTTATATACTTATCGTGCTCGATGTCTTACGAGATAAAACCAGTTAATTTGTATTCTAATATTCAGTGCCATTCTTATCTTACCGAAGGCTAATAGAAGATCAGAAACCGGGATCCTGGAAGATTTACTTACACTCGAGCGCACCCATCTCCTCAAATATCTGGTAACTTTCTTACTTTAGTCAGCTGTGAGAGACTAATGCCAATGAAACGCCATGCCGCATATCAGTCATTACAAAGACTATGGCCGGGCGGGGAATCTAACTCACAACCTTTTAACTGATAGACAGACGCGCTACCAACTGCGCTAAATATTGATTTATTGATTTTTATTCAGGTTAAAACACACATATACGGGTTACATTAAATATACGTTTTACATATAAAAAGTAGATAAATTAATAAAAGCTAATTTTATAACTATCAACCATATCATATAAATTTAATCAAGTTTTGCTTATTAAATATAAGGTATCACAGAATGCAATTTGAATACTACTTAGGTAAAATCCAATGCAAAAAAGTTAATTATCTATCACAATAAAACCGTGTCCGGCTGCTGCAGATCGAAACCACGACTGTAAGATAATGTGTCTGATGATGTACCACCAGAGCAAACGACCCATTGGTGATATAAATTTCCATGTAAAGTCTGAGTGACACATTTCTAAATATTAGACGTTAACCCTGTTGAAACCAGTCACACAATCAATAAATTAAGCAATTCTTAGAGATAATGTACATAACACGATTGTACTTTTAAAACTATATTTCATTTAAGGACAATACATGCAAATATATTTTGTAAAATTGGAATGCAAATAAGGATGTTCAACTTATATGGTAATATAATCGTATAATTCTGTCTGGGACACACTTGTTTCAAATTTAAACGTAAATATGCGTTGATGTATTGCTATATCTGGCAACATGAGCTAGTGAATGTCAAAGCTATTATGTAACATTCCAATGAAGGGTCATAATCGCAAATACACGTATTTCCTCTTACAGATGCTCAATAGAAAAAAGTTGAAAAGGAATTTGAATTAAAGTATGATTGATTGAATATTTATCGTTATTTTTTTGCCATTGAGGGCTAAAAGACGATCAGTTAACCTAACCAATGTTTCCTGAGATCCTCAAAAAAGATAGATAGGGTAGGCATTCAGTTTTTGTTTTGTTTTTCTAGCCGAGTCGAAACAGCGAAACAGTCACGGATACTTAAGGCAACATTTCTCTAGGTTTAAATATGTACATAACTACGTATTATGAATTTAATGATAATCAGTACAATTTAAATGACAGATGCCTGTAACAGCCATCAAGAATACACATCAGATCCAGATTTTTTGGCCTTGCATACAAATTTTAAGTTTTGTTAAGATTGCTCAATAATTTAGGATGCTGAAGTGTTAATGGAGAAAATGCTGTCGATGACATCTGCCAAGGGCTGATCAAAATAGTTCATTGTCTGGTGTGAAAATACAAATATGATTTGTTAATATTTTGTTCCCTTTATTTTGCACATCGACTATACATGCTT
Source organism: Panopea generosa (assembly GCA_029582155.1). Taxonomy (NCBI): domain Eukaryota; kingdom Metazoa; phylum Mollusca; class Bivalvia; order Adapedonta; family Hiatellidae; genus Panopea; species Panopea generosa. Next base: position 46,404,222 of record CM055904.1, on the reverse strand, counting down.
TTAAAATCTGCCCTGCCTGGTACTTGACACGGATTTGTATCCGTTAGTATCTGTCTAACATGGGTTAAATTAGCTGTTGTTTAAAATTCAATATAAATTCTGATATCAAACTATTGCAGTACAAACATGTTGTACTTCTGGATGTTTTACATGTATCTAAAACGGTTTTGATGACGATATCTACAATTCAAATACTATATAACGCTTTCAGAAAGTATTTTTAAAAATACTTTACCCCACCCACTTAAGGCAAATCTTTTGTTTTGTGTGGTAGTCCAGCAAAATGTTGTTTTCCAAGTCATTTCGAGAGGAATTACTTAGTCGCGACTAGATGGTCTATACAAGTACTATAAAGATATAATTGCTACTTGTGGCTAACTGATAGCTGTATTCAAGTTATAAAATCTAGTATTGAACATGTTAACTGTGTTTACATGAATAATAGATTCATGATTAGTCAACTCATATCAAACATGATTTTAGCAACATTTGTCAGCAGATTGTCAGCAAGACAGTTCTAAGCTTCCGCTAGCTGTATCCATCACCGTCAGCTATGTATTAAAATTAAAACAGTCTGTTAAACTTGTTTCAAACATTTGTTTCGGAATCGCTGTATGAATACATTATATTTCTACTTTCATTTTGTCAACAGTGTATACACTGAATAAAATAAAAACTCTCTTGGATGAAACATGACTACTAATTTTCTAATGATATTTTGGCACTATAAGATTATATCAATAAATTATAAAATATAAACGGTAAGTTTCCCTTCTTTTATTTTGGTCTTTTTGTGAATGGTTAGTGTTTAAAGATTTTTACTTTACTATAGAAATAAGAAGAAAACTCAATGGTAGGCTTACAGTTTAACAAGAAAGTAAATGATAAGAGGAAAACTATTCAAGTAAACCTGGAAAAACACTTTTCAATTGAAGTTTAAGAAGATCACTGTTTGGAAAACATTCATTTGTTCATTATTATATATCTTTTTTTGTTCATCATTTTTTAATATTGGTTTTCAATAATCTCTATTTAAGTCCTTGGTTAAAAAAAATGTGTAAAGCCAATTAGTAGTACTTTGAGAACTTAAACTGTTTTTAAACAATGTGCAGAAGGTAAACATTTCAATCCATTAACTTTGAAAAAACGTACATTTTGAAAATCGCGAAAACACACGACATTAACACATCGCTGATATTGACCTGCAAAAATTGTTTTGTCAGTTTAAAATATGAAAATAAACATACCTGCGGGATTGTTAAGGGTTCAACCTAATATAACATTTTTCTTTTACAGTTAATAGGTTCAAATCTCGTGTAAACTATAAAAGCAACATGTAAAAAAATGACGAAAGTTTGAAACCGCAGCGAATAGTTTTGAAATTTGTGAAATTTTTATTGAGATTTGTTTTTGGTTTTGAGAGACAAACTTTCCCTTGCTTCTATATCTGAGAGCAGACCATTGAAGTTATAATAAATAATCAGTTTTTGATCACGGGTATTTCTTATACCATCCTAAATCTTATTGGCTTACTACTGATAAGGGCGGAGTTTATCTTTACGATATTACGATTGTGTGCCGCATAATTTACTCCATCGCCATGGGGTTATCTCAGAGCTGGACACTGATTAATTGGTGTGTTGATGATTGTATATTGGGACTAGTGTGAATTAAAGGGATTAACGCATGTATACAAGATATGCTGACTGTTGGGAAATGTTTTTTTTTATGTTTTACTGGGCTTCTCAAATAGAATTGTCTGGTAGCGCGGAACAAACACAAATTCGGAAAATCGTAAATCGTATTTTTGCCAGGTAGGGTATGGTTGCCTGAAACACAGAAAGTTTTTTTGGCATAACGTTTTTTCCTGAACAGTGATAATATCACGATTATGTTCGATAGAAACTAAGATCTAGTTATTCAACTCTTTGATTTCCCACGTAGAAATGTCTTTAAGTTTTTGTCGATAGTAGGAATGAATCTGCTCATAAGAAATAACAATATATAGAATATATACTTGACGGCTTTTCTAACTCCACACTTGATAATTTGCTAATATATCTGTCAAATATTAAGATATCTCAATGAATTTTATGCACAATGTTAACTGATAATTTTATTACACGAACACATAAAAATAATAACGACCGGGTTCAATATCAGTGCTCAACATAAGTAAGAACATGACGACCCGTGAAGTCAAATGTCACAAATTGATCACCTCAATACCGATTTTGTCCGTCCTATGCTCTGATGACTGCAGATGTGATGTAGTTACTGTTGTACACCTGAGGAATGGCATTAAATGTCCGAACCAACGCATTTTTTAGCTTCCGTATAGTTCGGTTTTGGTGAAGAAACTATCTTACCCGACGACCAAGTTCATCCCATAAGTGTTCTATGGGATTCAGATTGCGACTCTTAGAGCACCATGGCAACACACGGGTGTTGTTTCTGGTCAGGAGACACATAGTGCTTGCCGCTGAGTGGCAGGGAGCGCCGTCCGGCATGAACCCGATGACCCTGTGCTGCTGAAAGTCATGTATTGCAATTGGTGTGAGAATGACATTCTGATAGCTCTGTGCGTTCAACCTACCTCTGACAATAATCGCTTTGGTTTCCGTATGAAGTGAGACTGCTTCCCATATCATGACGGAGCTTCCTTGAAACTGGTTGCGTTCAACCATGTTTGCATCAATGAATCTTTCACCGCTTTGCCGATAGCATCTCTTTCGACCATCATAACACTGGAGTGTAAACATTCTCTCATCACTGAATAACACATTGGCTCAGTCTGCTCTGCGGTAGCGAAGATGACGTCGGGCCCATAATAATCTAAGACCTGTCGGCGAAATGCCGTTAATGTGAGACCCCTATACGGCCGCCTGCAACGTAACCCTCGCTCCCGTAAGCATCGACGCACAGTATGCGATGATATGGGACGGCTACGAATCCCAATCATTCTTCTTATGGTAACTTATGCTGGCCGGAAATGTTTGACTCTGTGGATATGTTAAATAACACCGTCCTGTCGTCTGGATGTTATTCGTCTATGAGGGCGTCTCGATAGGTCGGCAGTTATACCTGTCTGTGCAAACTTGGCCATGAGGTTTGTAATGGTTTTGACATGTCTTCCAAACAACCGGGCAACCTAGAAAAGATAATTCGATAATACTACCCTGTATATTTATGGATGCTGAGAGCATATCTGCACAACCTAGCCCGGAAATAAAGAGGAAAGGCTCACCCATCATAACCCCCACCATCAAGAGGCAAAACTCTTTGCCAAATTTGTCTCAAGCAACAGGCAAGGAAAATTTATCGTTCTCTGAAATGGTTGTAAAAACTTTCAATGATGAACACTTTATTAAACAAGCAGCCCCCGCATTAACTGCTATACTCAATCCTTTTATCAACTCTGCCGTGAATAAACTTACTGAATCAATCACAGCCCTGGTTGAATCCAACAAAAAACTACAAGAAACTGTGGAGAAACAATGTAGCATCGTTCAAGCTCAGCAACTGACCATTGAAAAACAGGCAAGTGATCTCCGTAAAAAAGATGACGAACTTTCAGCGCTAAAGGATCGTGTGGCTCATTTTGACAACGAGATTCGAGATATTACTGAAGGACACAACGATCTTGAACAATATGGGCGTCGCAACAATCTCCGATTCTCAAATATGAAATGTGATCTCAAACTAAATGAGTCGGAACTTACACAGCATGTTGTTACTTTCATCAACAACAATCTACTAAGAGACGAAATCAACACCTGCATTTCCGTAGCAGATGTCGAGAGGTTCCGTCCCGTGTCCAAGCGTGGTAAGATACCCCAAATCTTAATCAAATTCCAATCGTATCACAAGAAGAACAATATCTATATAGTGAAAAAAAAACACACACTAAAACACAATGCGGACAGAGTGTTTATTTCAGAAGATTTAACACGGTATATTCACGGCATTATTAAAGAGCTGGTACCGCTTAAAAAAGTGGCACCATTGCCTACTTTTGGACCAAAAACGGTGCAGTTTTCATGAAGAAATCTCCCCTGGATAATCCAATCAGACTCAGAAGTATTAAAGACATACATCTGATGTAACATTAACTCATTTTGTCCCTAGCCAGTGATAGCTCGTAGCTATTTAGTGTTGTGTGCTACCTAACTATGTTCAATTAATATTTTTTTTCCCGAATAAATCGCCTATGTTTAGTCAAATGATTTTCACCTTAATTGCCTAGTATAAAACAGTAACTTTCTGTCAATATTATGTGTTCAAACTGCTTGTGACAGTCAAATTTTGACAGATATCATGTGACTTTGTTTACATGGTGACGTCGCTGTTTAGTAGCCGATTCAACGACTGGCCAACATGTGGACGATTGTGATGTACAGTAGACAGGTGTCCTGCACTCAGCCGGTTTTTGGGGGCGGTGCTTTAGCAGCCGCTCTCATAGCGAACATGATTTTATTCTATACCTCAAATCTACAACCCTGTATCGTGTTAATGCAAACCTGACAACCACCAATCAAATAGTTCCACCCCCTGATAAGCGTTCGAACTCACTATAAACAGTAGATTCGCCTATTTCAATGAAATCATTAATATTATAACAGCCAGCGACGATTTATACCTATAAACAATTGTGTATCGTATAAATTGCAAGTTTATATTCAGTGTTATTAATCAGCACAAAGGAATTAAAGCGCATGAATACAGACGCGCTGAACTATGGTCACGTGACCAAAAGAATTCTTGGACAACAAAAATTCAAGACAGACAACTGCGTTTTTAACTATAAGTCGTAAATATTTTTACCATATTTCATTGAATACGGGAACGAAACTTTTCTAGATCTGTGCCTAATGCCAAGGAACTATACTTCTATAGTTCCTTGATTATGCAAATAAACAATCAATACTCGTTTTGAAAATAGAGATATGCTTATGTCGATCACGTGACTTGCGGTTTCTCCCAACTGTTTTAAAATAGACTTGTATTCCTAAAAAGAATTTGCGATTGATTGAGTTTTGTATAATGTCAGTGCTTTTTTGTTATTTGGTAAATATTCCATATATTTCCAATTATTGGAACGGTAAATAATTTCCATTTAAACATATAAGAGTTAAAGTATTTTTGTTTCTGTAGCAAAAATACGCAAACATCCAGATGTGTCTAAAATTCGGCGCCATTACATTTTGGCTAGTGCGGTTCCGTTTATGGGGTGATATAGGACCCCAGAAAATATAAATGTAAGAATCAATTATTAATGTCGACATACACATTTCTACTTTTCGCTTTTTTAACGAATTGTTTCACTGTTGCGCTAGAGAAATCAATAAAGAAAATAGTAAATGAATATACTCAAAGTGGAATTCATTGTGCTAGATTCAGAGCACTTTGATATTTTATACATGATAGAAAGCTTGTCATTTCTGCAAATATCACGAGTTGAGTTGAAGAAACAAATCTCATATCATTGAGTTGAACTAATATCTTAAAGTTGGACATTTGCCAAATTTAAGAGTTAATATTCCTACTATAGCAGAAAATACACTTTTAAAGGCAAACCATTCAATTACATTCTCTGACTTATTCGAGAAAAGGGTCAACTTTAAGCATAGCACACGTAGATGTTGTACCCTGTATAAGAATCAAAGGTAATCGGGATTATTCTACTTCAACGTATGCAAACTGACCTGTTTGTCTAAAACAATAGCGACATTTTACATCTTATATGCTCCGCCTCAATCAACACTGCAGTGCTTTGATTATTGTAGCGGACCACTCGCGTTTATGTTTGAGCGCATGATTATGTAGTCTCTTGATAATTCATAACACTGACACAGACTGTATTGTTACTCATTGCTTGTCAGTGTGTACTGGTTATTACTTACTGTTTATAAGTTTGCAATATTGACATTCTTTGAAACAGATATAATGCAGAAGATAATTAAAAAGGAGATAATGATGATAATGAGTGATGATGATGATGATGATTTACTAGTTATTGATAATTATGATGGTTGTGATAATACTGATATTATGATGGAAATGATGATGATGATTAAGATTATGATAATGTTGCTGATGGTGATGAGGTTGATTTTTGTGAAATATAAATATCATATGTTGATTTTGATAATAATGATTTTGATGAAAACGATGATGCTGATGATGATGATAATGGTGATGATAATGTTACTGCTGATGAAGATATTGATGAATTATATCTTTTATATGCTAGTACTGATAAAAATGATGTTAATGAAAATAATGATGATGGTGATGAGGTTGGTTTTGTTGAAATATAAATATAATATGTTGATTTTGATAATAATAATTTCGATGAAAATAATGATGCTGATGCTGCTGCTGCTTATGATGATGATGATGATGATGATGACGATGATGATATTGATTAGATATTAACATTATATCCTAGTATTGATAATAATGACTTTGATGAAAATGATGATTATGGTGATAATGATGTCATAATGTTATTGATTATGATGATGATTATGATAATAATGATATTGATGACAGGTTATTATGATTAAAGTGTCATTGATAAAAGATTGTGATAATGATGAAATGTAAAACTGATATAACTGTTAGATTATGATGATGATGATATTAAGATGATAATGATGATGATGATGATAATCAGTTATATAAAGGATTATGATGATGATGATAAAATTGATGATTAAGATGATGATGGTGATTAAGATGATGATGATATTATATGAAAAGATGATAACTATTATTGATGATGAAGAGTTTATTGATTGATTGATGATGAGTTGTTGTTGTTGTTGTTGTTGTATGGTGTTTAGCGTCGCTTTCAACAATTTTTCAGTCATATCGCGACGGTGTCCACTTGAGACAGTATTCTAAGCGCTGTCACACTGGAGTATCATGCCGCAGACACATGGTATGATACCCCACCCAGTCACATTATACTGACACCGGGCCGACCAGACTTAGAACTGTCCTCTTAATGCTGAGCGTCAAGCGAGGAAGATTCTAGTACCATCTTTAAAGTCTTTTGTATGACCCGCTGGGGATTGAACCCACGACCATCCGCATGCGAGGCGGACGCTCTACCACTATGTATTCATTGATCGTAATAAAGTAAAGACAAAATTATAGGGCATATAATTATGTACGTCTGATTTTTTTTAAATTTATATAACTTTTGCTAAAAGACGCTCTCTTGTCAGCAGACGACTTTCTTTGGTTTCTTTGTCGTTAAAACATCATTTCTTGTTATGCAATTGTCAAATATCCGGACAACACTTTATGCGCTTTTCTGATAGCAGTCACATTTTCTATTTGTAAAAGTTAGTAACAGAAGCATTCCTTTACATTATATTTGTTTACGATTACGACAGGTCGACATGATATAGTTTCATAACGTACACTTTGATTGGCTAATTGATAATAGTCCTTTACTATATCTTTTTATTTTCCCACGTAAATCTGTAATAGCAGAAATGTTTTATACTTGTTTACCAGAGGATAGAGTAATCTGCAGTATTTATGACAGATACGCTTGAGAGTAATGACTGACAGCTGTGTTTTCGAATTACTATTGAAGTATATTTTAATTACATCGTTTTCCAGCAGTCAAAAATAAATATAATTTATATACATAATTAGATATTGTGATGAAAATCTAATAGACCCATAAAATACCAACAAGAATGCTACCCGTTGTTTTTTTTCATGCAAATTATATATGTAAAATTCATAATTAAGTAGGTAGGAAGGAAAGTATTTTTATAGTTTATACAAGTTAAATAAGGGGCCATAGTAATTACAATATGCACTTTTTTTGTTAGATTTTAGCAAAGCCTGAAGAATAAAAATGTTTACATAAGGGAGAAAATAAAGTAAGCATACACCTATTTAATTTCGTGTTGCCTTGGGACAGTGGAGCACATGTAATTTAGAAATATATTGTCCCGACAGTTTTAATTAAGCGATAATAATCGAAAAAAAAATCATACTTAAAATGTTATTTAAGACAAACGGTTTTCACCACAATTACACAAAAATTACCCTCTTAGTCAAGCTTCCAATTAGGACAGAAAATGAGTATTCCGTCTTGAACTCCAGGCCAGCGATAACACGACATCGTGCGGGATATACATCAAATGTGTCCTTATTGAATAAACTAAACCATTACTGTTTATTTAACCGCAGGACAATCTAATTTATTTAGAAGTATTACGTTATATATAAGCCTTTTATTTCTTTTTCTTAAAATATGCAATCTGTTAATATGCCCGGAAGGTGTTCATCAGACAAACACTTATTAAAGAAGAACATGAGCATAAAAAGAGGACAATAAAAGAAAGATATAGGACATGATTACAAACCGATAACGCGTACATATAATAAATTAACAACACTGATTCCCTTTACACCTAAGAGTAAAGATGTTATATTTCCTTCTAGAGGCACATCTTTAAATGTACGTGTACCAGAATAACAAAGATTGAATAACTTTTTTTAAATTCTAATAGAGATTGATGCAAGTAATAATCAGCTGGAAGATAAACATTGAAGACAGGAAGCTATGTTATCGACTATCGACACCACGCTGTAAGGGAAGGTTTTCACGAAGCTGCTATGGTTAATAGGATATACAAGCTGTTTTATATTAAGCCTAATGGACAAATGCTTAATTAAGTTATTTTCCATAAAAATCTGAAATAAAACATCGGTGGAGTTTCTGTTTTGATGGTAACTGTTACATTTTGAGTTTTAATTGTATATTTTTATTAGAGACCATATACCTTCACAACAGCTTAAAGGGAATGTAAATGGATTTTTTTTTAAAAATGACTTGAACATTGTAACCAAAATACCATGCCTATATATATACACTGTTCCTGTATTGCCAAAAATACATCTATGTAAACATTGCAAAATTATATATATAGAAAAGGGCCTTTCTATATTGGGTTACACACCAAGGTTAAACTTAAAAAGATTTCCCCCTTAAAATGGCAATATATCTTGTGATGTATTAAATGAGTCACTTGATTTCATTTTGATTTCAATTTGTTCCGTTTAACTAGTTTGCACGTAGTAAACATTGTTACATCTAAGAAAGATTCAGATTGACTATTTGAATGCCGTCAAACAGTTTTACATATTCATTTTGTTAATTTTTGATTGATTTGACATACTACTAGTATAACTACTCGGTTAATATCTATTAGTGAAATGAGATTTTTTTTCTATTTATATAATTTTTTAAGCTGTAGCGCTTTATCCTGATACACTCCCTTTAAACATTGGTTCAATACTTTGGTCAAACATTGTTTCTGTTTCCTGGGCAACTGAATACAGTTCTCATGAAACATTGAGTCTAAAAGCCTGACTCAAACTTAGAATTACCGATTTCGAATAATTCTAATAACTATTTAGTTAAAAGTGTTATTTTTTATATTTTTATCATTGAAATTGATTGATTATTTATTGTATCAATGTTTTAATACAAATAACAAAAGTCAGGTTTCGTATTTGAGTCTGATTTTTAGTCCCAACGCTTTGGTGAATTTATATCCTGGTTCTAAGGACCATGTTAAAGACGATTTCTATAGTTTTTTATAAATTTTTCCAATGGATAGAATTTTATGAAATTTCCAAGTATTTAAGTTTAATGTTTTGTTATGCAATATCAGAAATAAAAATATACATATTACTGTAAATATTTTCGTTATTACATTTAAACAACATACCCGTCCTTGAAATTTGGCGAAAAAAAATGTAAGTATTACTAGAAATGCGAAATAAATAAGAACTATTATTTAAAATCGTTTACATCTAGGATTTAATTAAAACTAATACATGGCTGCATGCAGATAATAATAATTGTCATGGAAAATGTAATTATTTAGAGGTTAATACACGACAGAGCAAGGCCGAAAGTGAACGAAAACCATTATGAATTCCGGGCCGATTATCACCTCTAGGCCAGACTCTGTCGTGTATTAATGTCTTTAATACACATGTTAGATTACACCACTAAAGCGGAGTAATTACGTTTTCACTCACCGGAACTGTTATAACTACGAGGCACTGCTCATGATGTCCATTTATCAGCATCTCTATTACACGTGCTCGCAAAATACTCTCTGATACCCATTCTTGTGACAATTGAAATAAAAAATACACTTCACAGTGTAATTGGAGGAAAACTATTTCTTAAAGTATGACATCGTTAAATAAACTGCAGTTGCAAAATGAACGTTTTTATACTAATTGAACATGTTTGTATAAAGATTTAATATTTCAATGATATTCAGGCTAATTTGCTATAAAATTTTATTTTATGTATATTTTATATATTGAACACAATACGAGATACCAATTTCAGGCGTATCTGTAAACGTAAGTGCAATCCGAAATAGGGTTAGTTGAAATATAATAGTATGTAGTGAAACTGGCTGGTCTCGACAAACTTGCTTCCCTTTGTGCACGAAATCGTCTTTCATCTAATCAACTCTTAATCACTTGAAGTCCGTGTGGTTCTAACTAAGAATATAATCACCAAATCTTCCGAATGGGTGTCATTTTATTATATTTTTTTTGGTATGTTCAATACTGCGATTAAGTTACTAATCTCTTTGTGGTTTCAGGATACCATTTGGGTGATGGCAAGAATAGGATCATTGTGACTCATGCATATCGTAGTCAGCGACAATTTGAGTAATACGATAGAATTTGCTGAAATTCCGCCACTCTGCAGTTATTCAGGTTCTCGATTCATTCTGCATATTTGTTGATGTATTTTGTCAATTATTTTTTGTACAAGTAGAGCGAACCTGTAATCTTCCTTTCTGTTGGCGTCCAATAACCTATAATGTGCTGTATGCTGTAAGGCCTTATTCTTGCATCCATTTATCATTTAAGCAACGTATTCAATTTGATGTAACATGTAGCTAAGACTCAATACAAGCTATTATAATAAGTGTGCCCAATGTTTCGTCACATGCTCGTCCACAATTACTAAATACAATGAAAAGCGAAACATTTAGAATGCCACGAACTTCACTACACAATGTGCAATGTAGTAAACAGACTGGAAATTAAATACACAATGTTAAAAATTTGGACATTTTTGTTCAAAGACGTAAGCATGATTGAAAATTAAATACACAGTGTTCCAACATATTTAATATTGACACTGTTCAATAGAGTTTAATATGGTTAATAAAGCCATATTTGTTTGAAAACGTTAGATATGAAACAGCAATTGAATTGTTAGATGCTAGATGCTATAATAAAAACGAACTTGTACCGGCCCATTTACTTTTTTCCGTGAAGACATATTGAGTTTGTTAACACTGTTGATAGTCGGTGTTACTTATCATCTCTCTTTCTCTTTCTTGTTTCCTTGGTCTGACATTTAATCATTTCGTGTTTGTAATTAGAAGAAAATAAAAAATAAAACTGCATGAATTTTATATTACAATGTAAAGTTGGATTGAATTTGTGACATTGATATATTCGATTTCTAAATTGTTACTTTGTTTTGTTTCGCATGTCTGTTGTTTTGATTTCCTATTGGCCTGGAGAAGAAGTTTCCAATTCATAAAATGTTGTTTCCAGTATTAATGCATACTAAATATAAATGGTTTTCTTTTTTTAATAAACAAAATAGTGCTAAAACAGCTTGAATAAGCTACACGTCAGCACTGTTAAAACAGGAGTCCTCAAATGCTCATCAATATGTTAAAACCCTATAAAAGTAACCACCAGTGTAGTATATGTTATGCCAGCTTTTGTTCTACTCACCTGCAGCAAGAAATCACAGTCCCTAGGAAACATTTTACCTAAGACCTTTTTTTTTTATCGCAATGGTCATGTTACCGTGGCCAACAAGGGGCACAACTGAGTAGAGAGACGTTAATTATTCATTAGCATGGAATTGAAGAAAAAGAAATGGGAGGATTTGTTGTGCATTAATCAAATATATGAAAACTAGACGTACATGTCATACAAATAGACACAAATACAAATAAATAGTAGATACCAATCTAGGACACTAACAGAACCGTTTTTTGTGACATACATGTAACTATTCCTCCTGTCTATGTCAGACTGTCCTGCGTCATCAAAACAAAACAGATAACAGTTAATAGGTATGTTGATGCTTTATATGGCACGCTAGGGTGTGAATGAAATTAAGCGTAAAGTCATTTGAAATACAAGCACGGTTATATTAAAGTCGAACGTTCATTGATTTGAATTATCTTTACGGTCGTTAATCTTAATCATCATTTCACAGAACGCCGTCGCTACTTCCGGTATACTACCACACTACTTCCGGTAGACTAACATAAATGGTACTTGATCAGGCAAACAATTTCCCTACCTTATGTGTTACATATTCTTATCTTAATGACACAATGAAAGAACTATTTCGCGCAGAATTATTTGATTCAGCATTTATGGTAAATGTTAAGTTTCCGGCAAATAACCCTTGTCGTGGAATAATGTGGTTAACACAATCTTGATTTTGAATACGATAATTATCTTTGTTACGGTAGAAAAAAAAAACAAACAAAATTACAATTCACTTTTGTCACAGTAAGTAATAACAGGCAGATATAACCTTATTACGAGGGGCATTCGATATATTCTGTCACTGGTCTTCGGATATTTATGATTTTCATAGGAACGGGATTTTTTTTTCAGGCCAACCCTTCAAAGTATTCCCCCCGGCACTGACACACACTTTTGAAGTATTGTTAATCACGACCTTATTGCTGTAAAGTAGTCTCCCATTGGTATACTGTTCAAACACTGAAAAATTGCAGACCCAAAAGGGTACTTCTAGTAGCATAGCGTTTACCTGCGAGTATTTTTAGAATAGGTTATAGAAAAAGGTCACTGGGGATTAAGTTAGGGAAAAAATTATGTGTTGTGTGTGTGTGGGGGGGGGGGGGGGGGGGGGGGGGGGGGTAACCTGAATAATCTGTTCTTGCTATAAGAAAGATTGCACAATTTTGGAGGCAGAAGCATTATAAGCTGTATGTCTTCAAAACGTTTGGGCGTTTATTTTGACAGATTTAAGTTCTTTATCTTTGTAAAATTTGCCTGTTATTGTTCTACCGTCTTTGCAACAAATTTGTACAACAGGACCACTAGAATTAAAGAAAATGGCATATAAAACCTCTTTGCGCGTCTTGTCCTCTTTGCTATGACCGGCCTAGCCATATTTTGACCAAGTCAGTGTTTGTTATTGATGCGCCGTTGTGGCTCAAAATAATTAAGTTTCATCCCCAGTAAGCAAGTCAGAAATTTTCTTGGGATTATATTTAGTATATTTTTTTTCAGCACAATCTAAACGCCTAGCCGTTTGGTTTAGTTGGGGATCTATCTAGCACAAAGCTCCTTTAATTTCAAACAGTTAGTCGAAAGTTGATATACGGTGCATTCTGAAATACCTAAACAATAATCTATATGGAAACAGTACACCGTCCATTCTTTCTTCTATCATAGCTCTAACAGCACCAAAGTTTTCCTTTGTTGCTGCAACAACAGGCTTACCTAAGTGCTTATCTTCTTGCAGGCTATGCTGACACCCCTTAAATTTCTTAACCTCAACGAGAAACTATTATTAATGTTACGGTAGAACTATCATGCATACGACACGATTCAGAATAACTCTCTTTTGGCGATGTCTGCAAAGAAACTCGGGCTTTAATGTAAGCCCTTATTTCTATTTTTATTCATTGAAATTTAGCCAATGTACACGAGTGTGTATAATTCAACAAGAATATCTTCGTAAATTATAATCGGATAAAATTGAGAATTCGCAGGTGTATTGAATAAATATCCCAAAACAAGAGTTTTTCATGTTCTTACGAAACATTTGTTATTGAATACCCCTCTTACGTGTAATTTGATATACAGTATATAGTGTAGACGTATACGTTAAAGAGACACAGAAAGCAATTATGACAACTATTTGACTCCTTTCTATCTATTCCTTTTAGATATAAATTATCATTCAATTAATATTTGTCAATTTTTGATATAATCAATTAAATATCAGTTCAAGATTACGTTTAACACCATAAACAGGAGAGGAACTACACACATAATATGATTACCTTTCTAATTCGGTTTCGGTTCGGTTATTATATACAACTAATATCGTATTGTATTAATTTTATTTAAATTTAGAAATGAAATATGTTTACACTTAATGAAAACAACGATTGCTTTAACGTTAAGGAAGAGAAAAAGTCACCCGGTGCCCATGCGACCACTACTGACGTTGCCTGCGTGTAATACGACACTGGACCAAATCCAGATACAATATTCAATACCATCACTACTGCTATAAACACAATACGACCATAAACAAGTGTCCTATTTGATTCAACTTTACCTGGTCCATTATGTCTGCTCATCACAATTATTTACGACCAAATTTAAAATATTTTATATCTTGAATCAAGAGATAAGTCATTACATTGTTATTTACAGCTTTGTAAATCAGTTCAGTTGAAGGAAAAACAACACTTTTGCTTTTCCTCAATGCCAATAAAAGATTACGTACCGTACATCAAAGCACACTTTGCATTGATTTCTGGCCTAGGTTAGCTGATTTAAAGTAATGAAACGTTAACTGTTACTTCGTTATGGTTTTAAGTGGAAAATACAAGGTAACGAATATGGGAGTCTTTTATTTTGTATTCTTATTTTCTATTGTGAGCAAAATGTGTTTCGAGTTAAATGTTTATCTAAATTGATGACTGTGTGTGTGTGTGTGTATGGGTCCTGTGCGTATGTGTGTGTGTGCAAATTAACTGTTCACGGGCTGTGCTATTATTAAGGACTGGACGTTATGGCTGCATTATAAGAATTTAGCACTGGGTTTGAGGTTCGGATGGATAATTCCGTCTCGAGGGATAACTGTTTTGGCGGGAACAAGGTTCTGCCGAGTTCCCATGAAAACAGTTATCCCAAGGAACGGAAATTTCTTTTCGAACAGAAAAAGTCATAAACATTTCAAAAACCAATAAAACTGGATACATGTTGAAGACTGCGTTAAACACCGTTCAAGAAATGATGTTCAAGCTGTGCAGACTAAAACATTTTATATTTATAGAAATTATTGACAGTTTTTGTAACTAATGGTAATAATCAACGTTTCATTTCATACATAATAGATTGTTCTGTAGAATTACTTTTATTTACCGGTAAAATAATAAAACTAAAACATATTTTGTAGTTTGATTTAAAAGTGACCACATATATACTAAAATGGAGAGCTTTCACCCATTTACCAGCGTTATACGTCTTCTTAAAGTTGAAACGAAATTAATTGTAAGCATGCTTACATGGTATTACAGTAGAGCCTTCCTTGGCTCAAACACAAATGGTTAGAACACCCCATGTAGCTCAAACCACTTATATAATCCCGGCCGAATTCCTATTTCGATGTATATACATGCTCATGCATTGTATAATGTTGAGCAATACCGTCAAAGTTCTACTGTATATTTTTAGTTTCATGATGTAGATAAACAATTGCTCAGAAACAGGGTTCGAGCCATCGACGTTCTACTGTATATTTCTAGTTTCATGATGCAGATAAACAATTGCTCAGAAACAGGGTTCGAGCCATCGACGTTCTACTGTATATTTCTAGTTGCATGATGCAGATAAACAATTGCTCAGAAACAGGGTTCGAGCTATCGACATTCTACTGTATATTTCTAGTTGCATGATGCAGATAAACAATTGCTCAGAAACAGGGTTCGAGCCATCGACGTTCTACTGTATATTTCTAGTTGCATGATGCAGATAAACAATTGCTCAGAAACAGGGTTCAAGCCATCGACGTTCTACTGTATATTTCTAGTTGCATGATGTAGATAAACAATTGCTCAGAAACAGGGTTCGAGCAATCGACGTTCTACTGTATATTTCTAGTTGCATGATGTAGATAAACAATTGCTCAGAAACAGGGTTCGAGCCATCGACGTTCTACTGTATATTTCTAGTTGCATGATGTAGATAAACAATTGCTCAGAAACAGGGTTCGAGCCATCGACGTTCTACTGTATATTTCTAGTTGCATGATGTAGATAAACAATTGCTCAGAAACAGGGTTCGAGCCATCGACGTTCTACTGTATATTTCTAGTTGCATGATGTAGATAAACAATTGTTCAGAAACAGGGTTCGAGCTATCGACGTTTTACTGTATATTTCTAGTTGCATGATGTAGATAAACAATTGTTCAGAAACAGGGTTCGAGCTATCGACGTTTTACTGTATATTTCTAGTTTCATGATGTAGATAAACAATTGTTCAGAAACCGGGTTATATGAAGGTTTATCAAAATTGTCATCAGAATAACAATGATTTTCCCATTTGTTTTTTTTGTCAGACAGATATAATATAAGTTCGCTGCTCTTGAGGCAAAATTGCAAGTCTAATTTGTCTTATATTGGATTTGGTTTTGGTTTTATTCATACTTCAGATCCCTTGGTATTTTGTTCATGCAATTACTAGTTAACTCTACCAATAATTACTTATACCACGCAGTAGATGTGCTCATTTCCTCTGTATGCATGTACACGTATGTATGTATTAGGTACAACAAGCTCTTTTACAAATTGAACTTTTCCAAAAGCTATTTTTTTGTTAATTTCTTTGATTATTTGATAAAATAATTTTCTAATAAGCTAATAGGATTTTGATGTAATCAACCGGTAGTGTCTTTTATATTTTTTATATTCTTTACGAGTTTTATATTCTTTAATTAACAAAAAAATGCTCAATCTTCATAGCAATTATCTAAGCAATATCTCAAAGTAAATAAATAAAACTTTAAGGTTTCGTTGTAAAATAAAGTTTGAATTTCATTTTATATATATATATTTTGTCATATAAGCGAATCTGAATTGATTTCTTAGACACGTGCTGTGCTTCCATGGAATCCATGACTCAGATAATATTGACACTTGCAGCATAAGCCTTGCGTGCTGTCTGATGGTTGTTAAAAGTCTTCTTGTACTTTGACTATTTCGTATATTTGACCTGATACGAGAGCGACCATCGCTCCGACTACTGGTCACGTGGCGTTGTTTGTTTACGTAAATACAATGTTATACAAGGGAGTGTTCACGTAGAAACCATTCGCATGTCTTACTAAAATTGGAAACACTATCGATCGCTGATTGGATAATCGACTTGTTTGATTGACAGCCAGCGTTAGATCAAATATTTCTGTTTCATTTGAACCATAGAAAGTCGGTATTATCCTAAAATAGAATACAATGAACCGTCTAACATTTTGCACTAAACGAGGATCGATCGGGTCTAGCTGGAGATAGAGATCGAACCTGTATTCCCTAGCATGAGACACCAACACTCCAGCCACTGCACTTCCGCCCCGTGTTAAGACTATACACTACCTAAGATGTCTAAATGCAAAGTGAAATAGGCGCACTCATTAATGGCCATTAACGTAAATATTGTTGTAAACAAATGTGCAAAAGCATTTTCTTCCTTAGAAGTTCAATTGTGAACAATATAACGATGCATATATTCGCGACATCAAGTATAATATTAACGTAAAAACCATGCATTTGTTTTAACTTAGTTTATATTTGATTTAATTCAGTTTGTTAGCAGTGTCGGATTTCCTTGACGTAATCAATTTATTATAATCTGAATCTTTGTTGCCTCTGCAAACAATTGCAACATACGCAATGGAACTGTGTCACGTGAATTATGTCAATGATAAACACAAATATGCATGTACACATGCCAAAATATTGTCATTGATTTATCGAAACACAAAATCGTACAAATACTAATTAGTTGAGCTGGCCAATTAAATAACGTTTAGAAATGGCATTAAACCTCGTACAAATAAACAAAAGGCGCATATTATTGTTTAGAAAAAAGTGGCAAAAAGTGGCAATAACTCTGTACTTTAAAGGTTTTGCAATCATATCGCCATTAGGATCATGTTATAACAACATTTCAATTTCCTATTACACTATATGCAATGATAAAACTGTGTTTATTTTGACCACTCATCAAAAGCACAGCTGTCATCATATTCATGTGCTTGTTGTATTACACAAAACTGTACGAGCGCAAACACCATCAGGAATTTAGACAATTATGTATCGAGTACATCACAGAGTTTTCTATAATAATACTATTGTTTGAATTTAAGTGCGTACACCACAAACACATTATGCCAAATCGATAAGAACAACGTAAAAGAAGCTTTTATTTTATCATTTAGAACTACTACTCGTATTTTAATAAAAGATATTGAGTTGTTGGACGTTAGAAACAATCATTATTAAGTAGCGACGCATATAGTTATTTTTTATTTTATACACACAATTCTGACAAAAGATGCCATATTTGATATGATATGTGATAATAGAAATCAGATGTTTAAAACAACGACTCATTATAATGATAATGTACCTTTTGTTATGAATATTAATTATATTGAAAAATAGAAAAATATGTAATAGGACGAGAAAATTATCAGTCCGGAACTGTATCTCGGGAATTTCGCTGACAGTGCGAATTATCTACCGAGCTAGCCGGACGTCTGGTAAATATTTCTCTCAGCTTAGGTTAAGAACACACGGTGACACATATTTAATACAGCAGACGTTATGCTCAAAGCCTTAATATGCTTGTTATTTTTTAACATGTCTGTTGTTATATTAAATTTAACATATATGGTACATGTACCTGTCACTTTAAATATGTAAATATGTATCGTATAGCCAGTTTTGAGAAAATACAAATATTGTATGAAGCAAACTATTATTATCAAATATGCATGCAATTTTAGAATTCATGTACATAGTTTCTGACATCAAACGCTTTTGTTTTATAACTTACACCTTAAACCAGCCAGTTAGTTTCAATTTACCCATTCGGTATTTGTATCTTTGTAATCAGATTTCTCTGAAGCAGAAATGACGATAGGTCACGTTTCATATAGCAGACAGACTGAATAGTGAATGAAATGATGTTAGAACGATATTTCACTCCATGGTCCATCAACGTATGATGAGTTAATACGAATGTACGGCATACTGCGGTTGAAGATATAAATGAAACATTGTAATAACTAAGTCGAAACCATCGTCGGATACCCACGGGTGACAATTCCGAAACTCTCCATCCATCACCCATTGGAAATTACGCTTGCTCAATGTCGTTTTATTTTAACAGAATACAGGCGCCTAATTAAAACGGCGTTTGCAATATCAAAATGAATACTCTTCAATGGGAGTCCTAAAGTAAAAACTATTTACCAGAAGACGCCATTTTGACAGTAAGTCCAAACGCTGTAAGAAACGAGCGATGCCGTCGGATAAATTTTCCTTCATGAAATTGTGAAGGAACCCATCATATGGCTGCATATTGGATTGACAGCAACGACGAAAAGCAAGTGTAATATCTCACGGGTGATGAATAGAGAGTATCGTAATGGAGTACCCGTTGGTATTTGAAGATGAGTCGAAATTTGAACATAATACAAAGTTTACAAATTACACCATTGTTATGCCTCAGCAATCTAACAGTGTCAGCATGAATCTTATATATTGTTTCGAATTGTTGAATATCTCGATCATTTGTTTGAATACTTTCTGTTTAATTAATTTCTTTTAGGTCCGCATTTAATGCTTTCCTTCCTTTGGTATTACGTAGTAAGAGGATATCTTTTCGTTGGATATGAAAGCATACAGTACAATGTTAAATAATTGCCAGAAGTTCGATTTCGTCAATGCGATCAAATGTGACAAAAATACAGGGTATCCGAAAAGAAAGGTAACACTTTCTCACCTTCAGAACTTTGCTTTAATGTTAAAGAATTTGCATCAAAATACGCACACAAATAAAGCAAAGATATAAGTTTTTCTGTAAAAAGTGAAGTAAATATGTCCAACAACATTATTTTTACAATATTTTTAGTACAAAGTACCTTTTGTGTCAAATCGCTTCACGTCAATAATTAATGACGTTCTCAAGATAATGGCCCTTCAACACTTTTCCCTGTTGTACTCGCACTATGAAATTGTTTATATCATTTCCACACATTTCTTCACTGATTTTCTTCACTTCCCGTTTGATGTTTTTCAACAGCATATCCGTGTCCACTGGCTTTGGTCTGTAAACAGCCGACTTCAGGTAGCCCCAGAGAAAATAATCGCACGATCAGGACTGTGTGCGGGCCAAGATTGTCCACAATTCTTCACTTCAGGGTATCGTCGGGAAATCATTATTATATCATTAACTTATTTTTCAAAAGCGACAGGTACCGATGTGAATTCACAGTGTCCTTAAACACATATGGACCTATCACTCCGTGCGACGAAATAGCACACCAAACCGTTAATTTGTCACTATGTAATGGTCTCTCTGTACAACAGTGAGGCTGTTCATTTGCCCAGAATCTCATGTTTTGTTTGCATACATAGCCAGACAGCAGGAAATGCAACTCATCTGTAAACCAAACATCATGAAATGCGTCAGCGTAATTATCGGCAACGTCAAATGCCCAGCGACAAAAATCTAATCTTTGAACCTGATCTGTGATATTTAAACTCTGCATAATCTGAATTGTATAAGGAAAAAGTTGAAGGTCCTTCTTTATTATGTCATGAACACACGTTTAAGCGATTCCGGTCTCTGAGGAAGAACGTCTCACCGACTTTTCTGGGATATTCAAAAGCATTTCCCGAAGCGAACTCACGTTTTCGTCGCTCCTACTTGACCTCGGCCGACCTGCTTTTGGAGCATCCGCTTCTGACCCACGTCGCTCAAATGTATGTACTATCTTTTGTATTCTTAAAAAGATATTTAAACTTTCGCTGAACGTCCGTTACACATTTAGTTTCATAAAACTAATACAAATACGTTGTTCCGACGTCAATCTCGCCATCTTGAAAATAACGTGTATATTTGATGACGTCATGACGTCGAGACGTCATTTATTTTGGCGCGTTAGTGTTGCAAGTAATAAAAACTTACATTTAAGACCTTTAAATTGGTATAAATTTGATTAAAATAGCCCAAGATTAGGAAAAGTTATGCAAACTTTAAAGTGTTACCTTTCTTTTCGGACACCCTGTATAAATATACATTCAGATTTTAGTTTATTTTGATTATTCTAGCTCTAGTCAAAAGTATATTAAACCAAACGATGCACACTTGTTGTATAATTACTATAGGGTTTCAGTGTCATTATTAATCTATATGCGTCAGTAGTTAGCTTAATTAGATATAATTCTTATTGATATAAGCGGAATACCGCCGACAACAGTAGATACACGTTTTATTTTTATTTTATTGCCTGTTCAGTCAGTCTGATGTAATATACTGTCATAAGATTAACATTGGTACTATTTCACAAACATTTCTTGACTTTTAAAAACATAACTTAATTTTGACTGGTTACGTAAATAGTTTTGAATTATTGTAAACAAAACCGAAGGCAGTTTTTCATGAGCCAGTATAAAATCAAGATCAACAAGATACTGTTCTCTGATGCATAGGTTTAGGTACATATTTAAACAGGTTTATGTCCGTAATTCGAGAGAAAATAGAGACGATAACAGTTGAAGGGTACTTATAATTTTACACGATAACTTATTGCGGGAATAGAATTAAGCATAAGGCCATTTAAAACTAAGGATATGATACCAGAGAAGATGAGGATGCTTCAATAGAACGAAAGCATTATCTTTATAGTCATTTATCTTAATCATCATTTGGAAAATGACGTCACTTCTTCCGGCAGACAACAAACTAATACGCTTGATAAATTTAAAACATTACCTACTCGGCATGCTACACCTTTTGTATGACGTTGTAGTATTCGTGCAGGATTACATTATTCAATATTTGCTGTTAACTGTAAGCTTCCGGCAAACATCCCATGTCGTCAATGGACACCTGGCAAGCAACACATTGTGTATCACTGTGGATGAATAGATTGAATTAAAATGACAACACTATGATATAAATGGAGTGATAAAAGAGCACATTTCCTAAAACTGTTTGCTTGGAAATGTGAATTATTTTCAATAACTTGACAAATGACATATCCAAAAAAAGGTCTCACTTAACAACTGTCTCCCCATAGTGACGAAAGAATGTTTCTAGCAGTTTTATTAAACATGCTAAACATGGTCATTTTTTTAACAGACGTCTTTTCATGAGTTTGCCAAGTTTAGAATAAAATGTGTGCTGCTGGATGACCTTGAATATTATAGTTTGAAGGTGCGTAGTGATACACATAGGTCGAAACTTCACAAATTAAAGGGTATCATCAGCAAACTATTTGAAATTTTGAAAAAGCAATCTGATCGAATCCATGTTTTCCTGCATATTTGTTCCGACAGAAGACTATCTATGACAACACTACGCTTTTAGACCAATTGACAATGTGTTCAGTGACCCGAATGTGTATTGTTCTATTTGTCAAATAAAATCAAATAAAGTTCATTTACAGTAAATTAAAGCCTCAAGCCCATAGTACACAACATTACATTTGAACATAAATGTCATTTGAAAAAGAGTTTTGTCAGACATATTATTATTATTATAGAGGTACTATATCAACATTGGTTTCTGAATTGTACATTATGTTGTTTACATATATTGCAATATGTTTAATTTCATAACCATCATTAGTGTTCATCAATCGGTAAAATGATATAAGGTTTTTTTTCCAGATGAGTACCAGTTATAAAGATTATAATTAGGACACTCAAAGAAAAAACACGATATTCACATTTTTTCAAAATGTATTACTTTAAAATGCACAATAACCTATGATTTTCTTTATAAATTTTGAAAGTGTTAACAATGGACCAACGGAAACTAAAATATAAACAAGGATAATTATCTTAAATTGGTGGAATTAGTTGGGTATAGCAGATTTATTTTTCTTAAGCAAATTACACATAAGATGATTAACTGAATAGTTTTGAAAAAAAATATTTTTTATCCATTTTTTTAATCTGATGCTCATTTTAAGTTCAGTTCCACATGTATACAATGTAATAGAATGACATTTGAATAACTCCATTTTTATGACCCCCCCCCAAATATTACATTTTGACGTAGTTATATTAAATGAATTAGCATAAAAAAAAGACCACGGCAACATTGTTTATTTTGTAATCAGTTTTATCTTAGATAATGACAAATGTGGTGTTTAACTGAATAAAAAAACATCTAATTACTTTCGTGTTGACAAGCAAATATCATTTATAAAGTTCCTTTGACACGTTAACCTTATTGTTTCAAAATAATTTGGTGTTTTTCATGATACTATAAGGTTATTGTTTATTTATGTTATCATATTTGGCTTATTTGATTTTTTGATTGACAGAGAACTTTGATAATCTTTCGTCAATGACTTTTCGTATGAATATTTTTTTTTCTATTTAAACACAATTATTGTCCATACGTTTCTTAACCAAGCAAATTGTATTTCCATATTCAAACCTTTTCTTGCACAAAGTATCAAGACGTTTTTTCTGTAAAATACCAAGCTACGAAGATGATAAAGACTATATTATATACTCAGTTATAGGAAGTGCATTTTCGGCTATTTTATTTTGAACATTGGGCTAAACGTAGGCAGCAAAGCTAATTCAGACAACAATGTCAAGTATTTAACATACAATTTCCGTATCACAATGACACTTAACACCATACAAGGTATGATAATTTGATAAGCACTAGACAAAAGTGACAGCTGTTGGAGAGTGATATAAATAAAACAAGATCATTCACGTCAATTCTTCAATTAAGAATCGCACTTGTATAAATTGTATGATAACGTAATTTGTTCTTGATATGTCTTTACTACTTGACGCCAGACTTTGAGATGGTTTATGTGACATTTTGGTTACACTTGTAAAGTCAAAGCCATCGTTGTTCATTGTAGAACAATTTTATTTATGTTTTTATTTTCGGTGCGGATGGATATTCCGTCCCTCATGAAAGACAGTTATCCCTCGAGAAAAACCTATGGAAGATACTTTTTTTCGTATACAACACTAGCTGTGTAATTTTAAGTTATTTATTTCGGTTCATTTTTTATGAATGAATACCTCATCGCACGAGGAGTTTCGAGGAATGGTGTTACGTTACAGCGCAAGAGTTTTATTTTGGCCCTGGGGTGAGATAGACAGTAAAATGCAAATACTATCTGATGTGCTAGAATATTCGGTCTCGATTGCTGAGGAAGCTTATTATCTTGAGTTAACTTGCTGGGTACAACGAAGTTCTAATGGCAGGTTTTAAAAGATGATCGGGCTGAGTGTGGGATCAAATCAAAACAACACTCTACCCACTGTTATACAGCTCCGGTTGTTGTATATTGGCTTAATATTATATGTTTACATTGGTCAAGTGTCTCTGAAAAAGACACCTGAAAAAGACGGCGATCTATTTCTCTCTGTTCCATATTCTCCATATGTGAATTGAAAATATAATTTATTAACAAATTATAATTAAAGGGACTGTTGAATACATATATATATATCATATACATACATACGCAAATGTAACTACAGGCATAACACAGAGAGAGAGAGAGAGAGAGAGAGAGAGAGAGAGAGAGAGAGAGAGAGAGAAGAGAGAGAGAGAGAGAGAGAGAGAGAGAGAGAGAGAGAGAGAGAGAGAGTCTTCAGCGCCTATTTATCATATAGAATCTTAGGGTCGTTTCCATAACTGAATTTCTCCGAGCACAATAAAAGTAAAATCAGCATTCCACTGTATACTAACTGATAAAACGTAGGCCGTGGGTACATCACAACTAATCAAAATATGAAAATAATATATTTTACTTTACTGTTCATTAACGGTTACGAATAAAAGAAACAATACTTGCCACGTCCTTAGGATCTTAAGAGGCATTCGAGAAACACTGATATAGGTCTCATTTAAGAATTATCTCCCTTACATGACGGTAGCATGAGTCTTACGCCAAAGAAATTAGAACTGTGTAAAGCGGTTGGGCTTTTTAGTTGTTGAAAATGCATAAAATGTCATATTTATTGTGCACATGGGAACATTAGAACATTTTCATGATTTCTACCAAGTGTCAATGGCTTTGGGAACTGTTTGATAAAGCTATAACAGTTTAAAGATGCATAGTGATATTATGCAACAAATGGGCAGAATTTTCAAAACTGAAGGGGTGCCACCAAACCATCGAAAAGCAGCCTAGTCAACCCGATGTTTTTTCTGCATAATTGGACCAACAGTGGACAATCTATGATATCAAAACAAGGCACCTTTAGAACCATTGGTGACGTATGCAGTGTATCCAGTGTTCCAGAAGTACATTTCTCTATATGTAGAATAGTACAAAATTAGTTTTTGTGTGAGATGTCCAGCTACGTAATACCAAGGATTAAGACATAACACATTAGGTTAACGCTAAAATATTCCATATATCAAATGAGTGAAGGGAGTAACAAACCTTATGGCAATATCATCCCAACATTAGTTGTCCCTCAACTTCAAGGACAAAATATACTGACCGTTATAGCATCAACATTGCACCACCTCATACCGTGTATATCACTGAGTAATATACTGAAATATATAAGTTTAGCAAGTACACATGTACTTAGAATATGCTGACTACAACATTAATATATAACTGTATCTCACTATTGGTCATGACGTTCAGATTATGGTTTCATTGATTAGCAATATCAGGATAAGTCATCTTCCTTTGATGTAAAATAGTGCTTTTTGATCGGACATTGTTTATACTTTTTAACGAAATTTTTTCTAGGAAATGAAAGACCGCAAAAATGTCTGCGAAGTTCCTGCTGGCCATTCTAAGAACAGACTTAATATCAAAGACGAACATATAATTGGAACTTGACTGAGGATTTATTCCTATTGAGAAGATATATAATTGTGTTTAAGTTTATAATTAAATGCAATTGGATACGACTTTTCTATTTGCCACTATTAATAATTAGACGTAGGCAGTTTCATAAATGTTAAATATCGACCTACGGTCTGACAGCAAATCATTTTCAGATGAAAATGTGATGAATTATTTTTACATCGGCTAAACACGATTGGAATTATACTGAATATAACAGTTAATGGGGAAACATTGAAATCATAGAGTACAGGCCAGGTCTCACTTGAGAATTACCTACCTTACCTTAGCAAAATTATTGCGCTAGGGAAATTAGAGCTGCGTCATTTTTTTGGGCATATTCATTTTTGAAAACGATTCAAATGATCATACTATTTTCTATAGAAGAAAACAGTGGAACATTGCCATGAGTTGTGCAAGGTTTGACTGACAGTGACAGTTGTGGGATGAAGATCTAACAGTGAGAAGATGCGTAGTGATACACTGCAAGAAATTGACAGAATTGTCAAAAATGAAGGGGTTTTCTCAAACTATGGACATTGTAAAAACGCAATCTGGTCAACCCCATGTTTTTCCTGCATATTCTTAGCAACATGGCAATCTTTGGAAATAGGAAGCTTTTAGAACCAGTGTCAATGTGTCCAGTGTTCCGTAAATGCATTTCTCCATATGTGGAAACATGCAAACATAGTTGTTGTATGAGACATTGATAGTGTGAATGAAATTTGTTAATTAGCAGTGATAGCATTATCATTATAGACATTTATCCTAATCATTATTTCGGAGTACACTATTGCCATGTCCAAACGACAACCACATAATCATGATACCTGGCCAGGCAAGCAATGTGCTATATTGTATGTTACATAATCTTATTTTGTTTGTTTGAATATTTAGCGTAATATTTATGCCATTGAGGGGCTAAAAGACGGGTCAGTTAATTTAAGTAAACCATACAATACATACAAGCGCACTTCTTAATATGACAATTAAGTAAACCATACTATACATACAAGTGCACTTCTTAATATGACAATTAAGTAAACCATACAATATATACAATTGCACTTCTTAATATGACAATTAAGTAAACCATACAATACATACAAGTGCACTTCTTAATATGACAATTAAGTAAACCATACAATAAATACAAGTGCACTTCTTAATATGACAATTAAGTAAACCATACAGTATACACAAATGTACGTCCTAATATGACATTAAGTAAACAATACAATATATACAAGTGCACTTCCTAATATGACCATTTAGTAAACAAGACAATATAAACAAGTGCACTTCTTAATGTGACAATTAAGTAAACCATACAATATATACAAGTTTACTTCCTAATATAACCATTAAGCAAATAATACAAAACATACAAGTTTATTTCGTAATATGACCATTAAGAAAACAATACAATATAAACAAGTGTACTTCTTAATATGATATTAAGTAAACAATACAATATATACAAGTACACTTCCTTATATGACCATTAAGTAAGCCATACTGTATATACAAGTGTATTTCCTAATATGACCATGAAGTCAACCATACAATATATACAAGTGCATTTCCTAATATGATAATTAATTAAACCATACAATATATACAAGTGCACTTCCTAATATGAACATTATGTTAGCAATACAATAAATATAAGTATACTTCCAAATATGACAATTAAGTAAACCATACAATATAAACAAGTGTACTTACTATTATAGCCATTACGTAAACCATACAATATAAACAAGTGCACTTCCTAACAGGACAATTAAGTAAACAATACAATACATATAAGTGCGCTTCCTAATAGACAGATTAAATCGAATGATATCCGTTAATTTATTCATTTTTTCTAAGGCTTATCAAGTTATTAGACCATGTAACATGTCACCTTATACTGTATATTAGATACACCATTTATTTGTCTAACGGTTACTGTATATGAAAAATATCACAGAGCTGTAAACGGATACTGTTTATTGAACACGCCACCGAGTTATCTTTAATTTGTCAATGCAATTTGATATTCATAAACATAACGTGGATTAAATATTGCTACAACGTATTTGATTCAAAGATAATCATTAAAAAATATCAAGATGCACAAAAGTAGATGCAATTGTCCCGACGCGGCTGTCAATCAAACAAGTCGATTATCAGCAATCTATATTTGTTCCAGATTCGCCATTTTCTTAGACAAGCTGACGAGGACATAGTTAACACTAGTTTGTATCTACTTGGACGGGGCGATCGTCGTTCTGACGTCAGATAAGTTAATAGCCTGTCATTTGACTATTCAGTAGTTAATTTATTTCCTATATTAAACAATATGGTATCCGCACATTGCTGATTGATAGGTTTGCACTGCGATAACCATAGACAAGTGGTTCTTTATGTGTTTGTTACATGGTCCTACAATGTACAACGCACCGTTTCTCTTCCAAGTTTGGAATAATATAGCATGCGTAATGTTCAAAGCCTTTACTGTAATAATCACGTTCATTGTATATCACATCATAGGGCTGCTCTTGCATACCAGTTAAGGATAACTGAATTTTTTAACCGGGATAAGATATTTCTATCTCACCCTAGGACCGAGGTAAAATTCTCGAGCCGTGACGTAAGTACCATCTATGACGTAACATATATGAACCTCGTACCCGCAAAAACAGCTATTCCTCGGATAGGAATTTTCTATCCGAACCTCAAATTAATGTAATATTTTCATAATTTTTCATAAATTCATATGGTAAATGTTTTAGCAATTCTTACGCAATCGATCTCTTCTTTTGTTGTTTGTTTAAGTAAACTCTACCGTGATGAATAGACGACTTTATGGTCACTTGTTTATAGAGAACCTTATATCACAGAATAGATTATTTGCTTGAAGTTACACGATTGACAGTAAATGTTTAAAACAAATGTTCTGCGCAAAGTGTTAGAGTAACACTGTTATCTAGATAATCAATTGCAACATACCAGGTAGATAATCTGCTTACATGATCAAAATCAATAGGTGGTAGTCTCTGAGAAGTGCGAAAACATGATTAAGATCAATGACTATAAAGATATACATTTATATGTCATTGTTAATAATCTGATTAATACCTAATTTTCATTTTTGCTTAAAAACGTAGAAAAAAATAAGTACATGCTCGCGCGGCAGTGTGCATTTTTGTGTTACAGTTTTTTACTGTTTCTCATCTATATTATCTATGTTATATATACTATAATACTTAAACAATTCAAAATGTATTGATTGTAATATGTAATTATCATGTCTTTGCCATATGATTTAAAAAATATTGTAAATGGCCAAAGGCATATGTTTGCTGTTAGTTTGCCAATAGAATTGAATTGAATTGTTAATGAACAAAACAATAAACTTATGTTATAATCTGCACCGCTACCAGACGCTTGCATGCTAAATCACTTTACGCTTAATTTTATTCACACCATTAACTGCCTTTTGAAATTAAATTAACCCACCGGCCTTTGTTTTCTTTTTAAATGTCACCAGGATTAGCTGCCGTAGAAATATCACGAAAGGAATTGTAAATACCAAATAATATGGAAATCTCATAAAATTATGAATGTTGGAAAGACACGTGACAATGTGGAAACGATTTCTGTAACACTTTATTGTCTAGGACGCTAATTGAATGACAAAAAGATAATTAAAATACTGTATCAAATTGTCAGTCGCAATCTTATAAAAAATAAAATAAGGTGAAGCTTCTGTAAGCGTCTTTGGAAACATAAAATAGCAAAGTCAGCTGAATAAGAACTACGTGGTCATAACATCTCAAGATTATCGATAAGAGTATAAAGACTACATATTTCATTTGTTGATGCTATTTTTTGGTGATAACAACACTGTTTCATACATATCGTAATGGTGTCAACTTGAGACAGTATTTTGAGCACTAACACACTGGAATATCATGCCGCATACACAAATATGACATCCCACCCATTCACACTATACTGACAACGGGTCGACCAGACCTAGAAATATCATCTAAATGCTGAGCGACAAGCCAAGAATTTTTCAGTACCATTTTCAAATATTTGGTAAAACCAGGCCGGGGATCGAACCCACGACCTTCCATGTGCTTTAAGTTCAACACAAGACCATTTTTGCGGCATATTTATTTGTATTATGGTCCAAAGATCCAATTGTGAAACTACAACCTACCACAAACACTGGGCGACTGTTGGTATTGTAATTGTAAATATGTATTAACAAAATATATATATGTAATATACCAAAATATAATTTAATAACCCCGAACTTTTATAACTCAATTAGTTCGAAACAACAAACATTTCAAATATTGAACAAAACGACTTTTTTTGGATAGAAGTTGCTTTTTGTATAACTCGTTTCTAAATGAGTTCAGCTAGTACTTAATATTCATTCCACATATGGCCATAAGTATCAGATACTTATTTTAGCATTTATTATTCTCCGGTTTTCAGAGCATGTGAGTCAAAACACTATTAGCACGGTTCCCTGGAATGTATTCAAACTGACGATGGTTACAGCAAATATTGAATACTTATGAATTTTGACTTCGAATTTGAAACGAATGTACTTTTAACATTTTAACACCAAAGGTGTCTTTTTCTAGTATATAATATGCTAGCCTTTACTCTACGCATCTGTAGCAAGAAATCACAGCAAGTAAAAAAACATTTTCAAACGACATTACATAGGACTTTCAGCGCAAAACGCTTGTTAGCTGGAACGCAACTCTGTAGTGGGACACTATATTTTCAATAAGAATTACATTACTATGAGCTGTCTGCTACAGATTGAATAGAATAAGGAGAATACCCAAGTTACAGACTTAACAGAAGTTACCGATTCCCCCCCCCCCCCCCCCCCCGATTTCTTTATGGACGAAATACGTTAAATTGTGATTGAGTTAGAGATGATGAAACATGTACACAAAATGACATACATGCATACTGTTAAATATTCATACTTCTACACTAATAAATACATTATAAATGAAAACAATCAATGTCTTTCATACGCCATTTTTAGTTATTTGAGTCCCTTTGATAACATTTCCTTAAAAAAGCCACAGTCAGCTATCGGTTCTTTGAAGTTTTAATAAAACGTCATTGGGAAATGATGTATTAACAAAAATGAAATGGTATTGTTTATAATACACGTGCCTACATCCACTCCTTCTTACAGAAATAAAACACAACCACGTACAGGACAAATTGTGTTTTATTTCAATAATCCAAACAAATATGTAACAAGATATGTGTGGAATGAAAAACATTGTATTGGTAATCACTGTCAACACGATCTCTAACTGTCTGCACGTCAACTCTAAATCCCATCCCCAGTTAGTGCCAGTGGTAATATTGACTTCTACTTACAAAACGTCAACAAATATTATCGAATAATTAAGAATGTTCTTTTCCAATTAACCAACTCGGTAAATTGTTCATATTATATCTCCTAAGTGTATAAACAGTTTACTTAAGATAAATTTCTTATAGTTATGACTCTCAAATCACGGAACAAACGTATAATTTTATATTTATTTGTTAAAAGTATATTAAAAGAAAACACTTACAATACCAACAAATATTCCGACTTATTTGAAGTATTAATTAATAAAACAATTGTCTCTCATAAGTTCATCGTCTCCTTATTCCAATACCTTTGTTCGTACTTCGGGTAATTCGAATTATTTACAAGGCCCATTAAAATCTAACTGTACACACACACACACACACACACACACACACACACACACACACACATATATATATATATAAATATATATATATATATATATATATTTCGATATTGGGTGAACGATCTAAACATAAAAGGCAATAGCTGTCAAAGGTGAAATATCAACGTTGACATAATGCAATATACAAACGGTGAGGACATTATATAAATATGTATATATTTACAATATAACTTGATAGGCTCGAACACGGATGGCTGGAATACCACATAAAGCTCGATCCATTTATCTGGTCCCGGTAAAATTCCCATTTCGCTGTATTTACATTTTAATGTAGGGTATGATGATGAACAATATGGCATCCGCACACAAGTTTGTCCAGTCCAGTCGGGATCAAATCTTCAAAGTTTTTTTTGACTGTAGATATATAGTCTCATGTGAATATAATATTTTTAAATATACAAAATCAAATGTTATGTATAACAAATAAAGACCACTCGAATTATCAAATGGTTAAGTTTTGAATCGAGCTAACATAAATCTGATATGAAGGTTGGCATGATATTTGTTTATATAAACAAGATATGAACGTGTTTATTTGCTTTTATTACACAGCCTAGTTTATATTCATTACTGCCTTTCTATCAAAATTTAATGGTTGCTTCATAAGACAAAAGGGCGTTACGGCATTATGTACAATACATAAGCTTAAGGTATTAAACATAATAATGTAATGCATAAAATCCTCTACTGCTATTTTTGCAATTTCGCGCTTTTTCCCAGTGGTGTTTATTTATTTGGTTTACCGGAACCATGATATTCACTTATTTTGCACGAAATGAAATACCCTTTAAGTAAGTTTTGGAGACGTAAGGGGTGTTTCATACATACTTTAATACCACTAATAAAGCACATCATCTTAAATCGCGTATTTTTTTCTAATTGCTGTGTTCTGTTATTTTAAAATATACTATTGCTGCTATACTACAGGCAAACTTAAAATTATATTAAAAAGAACCAAAAAAAAAAACAAACCAACATATTATATAATATGATATAACTACAGCAGCTTGTACAATGATTGTATTAAATTTTTATGTATTGTTTTACTTTACGATGACTACTAATTAAACAGATCTTATATGCATTTACTTATTGTGTTATTACATTATTATTAATATACTATGTTTTTATTATAGCATGAGTATGTCAAGTAATAAATAAATGAAAGTTTTGATGATTGTTTTATTATGTTGTTTATATCAAATAACATCCAAGAATATTGTCACAGGCATAATTATTTTTATAATAATTTAAATTGACAATATTCAACATATATCCGCTTAATTGACAAGCGATTCCCTGATTATTGCATAATATATTGTTTCAAAATGTCATAATATCTATTCATTTGAGTGAGAAATACGTGAGTGATATATTTATTGGTGAAGAAATCATAAAGTAAGATAATTGTAGCAATAGAACTGGAATAAATTATACAAAGAAAAGATGGTGACAGATTATAAAACTAAATCCTTACAAGTAGCGACACGTTTTATGTTAACTAAGAATGCTACCTGGATAATGGCGATAATTCAATAATTGAGTAGAATGACCTTCGCTCCGAATGTAGAAAACAAACGAAAAGGTAAATATTTAGTGACGTCACTACATTGTATTAAAAAAGCTGGTTCACCCACGTGAATAATTTCTTTCAGCTGAACATGGAGTTCCTTTGCCTTATGTTGTGTACAAGGTATGTCCCAAAAGTAATAAGACGCATTTAGAAATATGCCTTTCACTGTTTCGATCCAAACAAAACATGGATAAGTTTCAATATCTTATCTACAAGCATGCAAAATCCTATATAGTATGTTATGTACAACATAAAGCAACACAGTAGTGTGAAGTTATATCTATATGCGTGATTGTTTTATAAAGACAGCAGCGAAAAATAATAGTTACGAGGAAGGACAAGTAAAGTTGCGAATGGAAATATTGCAGTGATAATCTTGTAATAATTACATTGTCATGCAATACCCCAGCTGCCTTGCAATCTAGTACTTATCAAATTATGTGTTTAACTGCCAGAACTTGTTAGACCTTTGTTTCCCGATTTATGTAAAATAAAGGAAGTTACAAGCAGATAAAATGTCACACTGAATTTAATGATCTTATATTGAATACGTCACTTATATGTCTTTATTAGAGTAGTACTAATATATCTTAACAGAAATAGAACATTCGTGTTTTGTTGGTGGTAGCAGATCAGAAATCTCTCCCTATGGCTTCTTTCATCCAGACATACATCCAACAAATACTCTATTCGGTCACCCTGCTGTATTCATATATCGGCAACAAGAGTTTTAAAAATGAATTCTACTGTTTCTCATGCGCAACAACTCCACGCACAAAGTGAAAACACTTTGTTGAGTTGTCCCAATGTTTTGTCAGATCGGTCTTGATAAGGACTAGGCTATGGAAGACGCAGAAGGGCGGTTTACAGTACTTAAATTAAAACGAGTAAACTTATGATCAGTTTTTTTAGACA
The DNA here is from genome assembly GCA_029582155.1 of Panopea generosa. NCBI lineage: Eukaryota > Metazoa > Mollusca > Bivalvia > Adapedonta > Hiatellidae > Panopea > Panopea generosa. The sequence goes on along the minus strand of CM055904.1, from coordinate 46,369,965 downwards.
AGCTTGTGCTATCGCGCACTATAAGACTGCAACTGACCCTATTACGGATGGCACCCTCATTTACGGATACGCCTTAAATTGGCCTCTTTCATTGTGTTCAAAATATAATATACGAACGCCGGTATAAAATAATTGTTTATAGCAATATAACCGGAACATCTTAATCTCTATACATATATGTTCATTAGGTATGGAAATGGTAATTCTGCAACTTCATTTTATTTAACAATGGTATATTTTAACAGCTTTTTTTCTCTCCAGTTAGAGAATATTTAGTAACATTTTAATCAAGATATATCCGTACAATATATCAAAATATTAAAAATATAATTGTATTTCAAAACAATGACACTCAGCGGAAATGATTTCTTTTTTAAAAATTCTAACCAGATAAAATTAAGCTTAAAATTACCTTTTCCACGACAATTGTCATTATTTGTAAGCATCTACGTACAAGGTTTAGTTTCAATTAAAACTAGATGTTAACACTAAGTTCATATTTAAAGTAAAACATTACTGACAAAAAATCGTTGGATATAGGTAACCGAATGTGTGATTTAAAATCGTAGAAGAACTGCCGTATAGTGTCATTTAAACGTTCAAATTCCCATCCGTGAAGTTGATATTGTGGTCACGCTCGAGCAATTTTAGTGCGGTTGCGGTGAATATTCATATCTTAAATGAACCACTCTGGGGCCGTGTCCTGGATAGAACGGTTTTTGATTTTTTTTGTCCTTTTGGAGGCACCGGATCGAGCCTGGGATAGAGCTCGTGATCTCACACAGGTTCCATACAGGAGCGGTTCATATCAGCTTACTTTGCAATCGAACTAAAATAAATTAATATAAACTAAATTAAATTTTCATCTCATATAATCAACTTATTAGTGAAGTTTTAGCCTTAATATCAGCATGCGCTATGTTTGTTTTGTTTATCTTCATATCAACACACGCACGCACGCACGCACGCACGCACGCACGCACGCACGCACGCACGCACGCACGCACGCACGCACGCACATTTATATATATACACACAATATACAAGGTAAGCATATTTGATTTGTCATGTATCTGACGAAAAACTAATTTTATTTAACATTTCTGACAAGTACTTATCGGACTATTTTTGCAGCGTGGAAATAATAAGTTATTCGGTTTTCTCAAGAGATCTTACTCCTCTTATTCATTCTTGGTTGCCGTCCTTTACCATTTTAAGCAGACGTGGGATCCAGCAATTTAAGTTATTCTTGATTCACTAGTCTCTAAACTGTTCAAAATATAAATAGACATCACTTGTAATTTAACGGCCTATGCGCTTTTCGCAGATCCCTACAAGGTAAGCATCCTTGATTGTCTGATTTAGTACCATGGGTAGTAGTCCGCCGGAAATAGTGTTATTGTGATTCGAAATGATGATTGAGATAAACAATTATGTTGTCCAACCCTACATATCAATGCTCGTGTACTACATAAATTGTCAACACATTTTTTACTTATATTCTATATATATATGGCATTACTTTGGTGTAATTATTCTGAAAGTAAGTCCTTATATATTTTTTTCAAATAAATTATTATCTAAAGTGCTACTAGAAGTAATATGTACATAAAGGAGTCGGCTCTGTAAATTTAAGGTTAATTGAATAATTATAAATGTTGTAGCTTTTTCAATTTTATGTAGATTATTTTTCTATCAATAGCGATGATGTTGCCTCCTTTTGGAAATGCTTATTTAACTTAATGGAGAAACCCAATTAGATTTAGCGTTTGATTTACACAAATCAAAGAATAACATATTAAAAAAGTATAAATGGAAAAGACCAAATATTCCAAAAGGCATATGACTGTATACAAATGATAGTAAAAGTATAAGAAACCTTTCCATGTTTTTGTTTTCAAAAGTTGCAAAAGACGCAATGAAACGTATCATTTTGTATAAAACACCCTTATATCAAACAGAAAAAACAACATAACAACGGTTTATCATACTAGAACTCATGTATGTAACATCAAGTTATATTGGAAAGTATAACAATGGATACATTCATTTGTTCACAATAATTTACACAATGTTTTAATTGATGATATTGAGCAATATATTGTAAAATAAACATATTAATATTATTACTTAGTTTAGCCAAATCAACTGCTGTGACAACACTTGTAATTTTTCAATTATTAACTTTGCCTGTATTGCTGCATTTATATCATTGACAGCTTGATGTTTATAGAAACTCCATTATTCAAGTATGTATTTGAATATGTTATTAATAGTTAAAAGCTTTTGTAATTGTTTAGCCAAAATAAAAGAATGTTCTGTTATATTCTGTTTTATATTATATGTATTTAGTAATGTGTTTTAATGAATAAAACATAAAATTCAAACTTTATTTATCTCCATTTTTTTAACAATAGTGCTTACAAATATTTAGATATTATTCTGTTGTTGATTCTTAAACATTTACAATATATTCATTTTTATTTATATTGTTGAACACACATGTCAATTAACAATTGTTCCAGCTGATAATTTTGAGGCACAGCACAAATATTGGAAACAGGATGCGCTTTCGTGGGGTAGCCGCATAATGGCGGTTAAAAATAAGCCTTGTCTTTTCTTCTTAAAGAACACATTTTCCTTATTTAAATGCTCGTTTTTTTATTTGAGTGGCATCATTAAAGTATTTTGAAATTTCTGAAAACGTTGTCATGTTTGAATTGTGAATTAGGTAAATAATTGGTGCTTGGAAATTGGGGTACGAATACATGATTTCGGAAGTCTACTTTCACTTTGTCAACAGTGTACACACTGAACATAAAATAAATCTCTTAAATGACACATAGCCCCTAACATTATCATCATAGTTTGATAGTACAGATGTTGACAAACAATAAACTGTACTTTTCACTTCTTTCATTGGGTTTCCTTATAAATGACAAGCCTTTAAACATTTGTTATTTACTATAGAATAAAGAACACAACTCAATAATGGGTTTGCTCCTAAAATATTCATCATGCATTTGAGTTCTTTATTTCCCCAAACAACATTTTTGTTAATAAATTGTAAGGCTCTATCCGCTGTATTACATAGTAGATGTATAATTTTCAACTGTAATTGTTGAAGGTTTTCTATTGGAATTTCCTTTGTGGATTCTCCAGTTGGTTGTTTTGCAATTAAAAAGAGATAATGTAGTCTGCAAAACAAACAGATTCCTTGCATAGACATTATTTACCTTTAATTAACTAAGCTTTTATATTGAATTTTGCTTTAAAGTACAACACGTTTTTATTTCTGTAAATCAGATCTAATAAAAAATTTAAATTGGAATCTCACATAATTCAGGTTTTACTAATAAGATCTTGCTTGTAAAATACACAAATTGTACATAATTGTGTATGGATTAGAATGATATCTATATAGCCAGCTACTTCCATTGCGTTTTCCATAGACTTACATTATAACATTTGACATTATTTTTACTATTTTTACCAAAAATCGTTTATCATATGGAAGTGCTATCCAAGACACAAATGGTACTCCCATTTTCAGCATAAAGAAAACTAAATTTCACCGGTTAACTTCCATACAGTTTACTTAATAAAATGAATTTAGTCAGTCAAAGAAATATAAAATATTTTTTATTGACACAAAACAGAATAAACTTACAGTTGGTGTGACCATTTGGATCACTTGCCAGTTTGACATTTTCATCCAAACAGAAATAAGTTTATTGTCGCATGTAACTGATAACTTTTCCACTTTAATCAGCGGCGAGACAAGAGTATATCAATCATCACGGAGACTGTTGCCGGGAAGGGATTCAAACTCAAGACCCCTGGATTGATAGTCAGACGCGTAACCGACTGAGCTAATCGGGTCTGGCTTCTTGCCATTTAGACAATAGTAGATATTATTTATGTATATTTAACTTATAATGATCGTGTATTGGGTATAAAAGAAACACAGACTTACATAAACGAAAATGTAATGGCCTTGTTTATGACATATTTCACTCCTTGACACATATATCAATAATTTTTCTTTTCAATTTTCCAGACAAACGCGATATCTAATATATATAACAAAAGACTGGTAATAGAATAAGCCGTCAACGCGAGAAGACAATCTTAAAGGTGTATTCATATGAATATTAGATATCCTAGCAAATCAAAATGTACTATTCGAAAAAAAGTGAAAATTCTTGCATTTAAAAGCATCAACCCCGCGGTAAATTGGATGATGGTTGCCATGTACGTGTGACTCTTACATTGAATACGGGGTATAAAAATCAAGGGTACTTAAGGCAAGCCCGCATTCTTTACAGAGAAATAAGGAATTCCGATCAACGAGACGCTCACGCGCAGTTCGATTCTAACAAAATCAATCTGTAAATTTATATAATTTCTCCCGTTTTCTTAAAAAAGATACACTTTTTTTATTTAACTTCCTTTAAAAAACAAGTACGTGATAAAACATGCTAAATTATTTTTACAGGTGTGATTTTTTATGCCCAATTGATGGACGCCCTTTGCAGCAAGATTAAACGAAAACACAGTTTTCATTGCATGTTAATCATATCAAGAGAAGAATTTCATTTTACACACAATGAATGATCTATCTATATATATATATATATATATATATAATGTATATATTTACCCCTTACGAGCCAAACAATACGAACAATCCTGTGATTGAAACTGCACGTGAACAATTACAAAATACCTATATAAATAGCTAAAAATAAATATTCGGCATATCTCTATCATTATGGCTGAAATGCAAATGAAATAGGAATTATAAACATAAAAATATGACAAATACGATGTTTTAATTGTAGGAGTAAAACTGAAACTAAATTCCTGTTCTAGAATAATTATCACGTACATCCACTCTACTGTACGACATTCACATCGTCACTTGTACTTTTTCTAAAATAAACCAAATTCTAAAATAGTCTGTTATCATTCCCAACTTCATATGTAATCAAGAAGACTGATAAAATCGGAATCAAAATTATATCACGTGACTCATTTGAAACGTCATAAAATACGTTGCAATGGTAAACGGAAAAGTCAGTCACGCGTGGTAGTGTATTTTCAAGTTAGGAATCCCATGTCAATATCACATGTTGGTATGTTTATATAGGCATCCTTATTGCAGTATAGTATAAGTAGGAAAGCAAAGCTTGAAAAAGTATTCAAATATTTGGGAAATATTTCCTTTAATAAAAAAATCGAATGCTTGACTTAATTAATACTGTAAAAGATCGCAGACATCTTAACGATTATTATATTTCTGTTGCCATAATAATCTATCACAAAGCTAAGTACCCAACGGATGCATATCGAACAGCGCAAATCAAAAAATAAAGAATGATAACGAGAGCTCTTCTCTTTAAACAGTGTCAAATATTAATCAATGTACACACGTTTAATGGCCGCCAGTTTGTTAGCTGGAGGGATGCAGTCGCAAACCGTTATGTGTTAACGTTATTTGAAGGCGGTTATAACTGGCCAAATAATCTTTCACAGACATTATAACATTTAAGAGATGTATTCATTCATTTTAAGTTTGCAAAAATGGATATGGTTCAGATGTTATCTATTCTAAGGAATATATGCTGTTCAGAACAAATACACTTTTCGTTTAAACATATTTATTCATTCAAATTTACATAAATACATATCATTATAAAAGTATAAATATGGAATAGAATGAAGATAAAATATTTAAAAGTATTAATACAAATTTAGGTACGAACGGACTTGTTTAATTTCTTTAGATTTAAAATGATATATAAGGAAAGCTTGTTTAGTGGGACAACAGATGCAATTCTTTGTTGACAGATTATAATGTTTTATTTTGTAGTGGTACGACAGAGGTAGCTCTTATAGCTATATTACATAATGGTCCTGTTTTAAGTGGATCACACATCACCACCACAGATTCATATATATTCTACTAATCATCTAATTATCCGGGTTGGTACGAGCTAAAGTACTAAAGAAAAGTCAGTAATTATATTCAATATTGACATTAAGTATTGATATTAAGGTAGTCGCGTTTGATATTAATGTCTACTAAAGAAAAGTACTTTCGTTTTTAATCTATCTTACACACTTGTTTAAAAAAAAATACATTTCTATCACCAGTTTCATATGAAATAGGTACGTGTTTGGTAGTATCCAAGACAAATACATTTATGTATTGGAAACAAAGCATTTAAATGAAGAAAACTGCTGCAAAAGAGTAGAAACGATCGTTGCTAAGTACTTATGCCGTTGTCTTTGTTATAAACTCTGTATCTCATATTATATATCAATTTCGCATCATTATAAGACTAAGTGATAAAAGTATAAATGTCTTGCGACATGGTTATACATGGCGTTGTAGCCGTGTTTTGTCTGCGCGATCAACCTTGGCAGATCAACACCAAAATGAGAATGCGCGACAGGAATTACTTTTCATTCATTCTATTGTTAACATGTATATCATATACAACACATCAAACAATAAAAGTACAGTGTTGACATTGCTTTATATCATTGAAATAATAAAAATATTGCAAATAATAAAGTAAACGTTCAACCCAATTAGGGAGGTCTATGGACTTTCCTGATATACTCCCATTAATTAAAATTATTACATATATGCATACATACTTATGTTTGTATATATATCATTTCATGTGTGTCTAAAAGTGATAGTATCATTATTTTATTGCAGCACTATCAGATTATGTCAGCAGGCTTGAATGGACTTCACGTGTCTTCAAATTTAAGTTTGATAGTGGTAAATTGTAATGTTCAGTTAAATTGACCAAGATTGAAAGGGTGTCGATAAAACGAAATGTATTAAAAAGAAATTGATCAAAGTGTATTTTTCTGAATATTTCAATGACTTCAAATATCCCTACTGTTTAGAACAAACACTCAGAAACCCATATACATGTTACAATTTAATGATCCTGAAGATAATTTCAATAAAATGGAACAGAAAACGATAAATTTGTTATTGAGACGACACTTATTGATTTCAATGAATGATCATTGAATAATTGGATAATTCCGCAAAACTGCAGCTGTCACAAGTTCTGACACTAATCAAATTAATAGAAGCTATACGGACTAAAGTGTCAAGCGGAGGTCAACGATCGTATACTGAATTGATCACTTGTATGTCTAAATTGATATAGTGACTCAGTTTGATCGTGTTTTTGGTGACGAATAAAAGTATTCCTAATAAAGATTTTACTATCAATATTATTAAACTACCTAACATAACCTTAATTTTATTTATGCATGTAATGTATAAATTTATGTTTAACATAATGTCGTTGATAATAGTTCTATCCATAACACGATTACAGTTATATCTATGTAATTCTGCTCATTATAGTTTATTTAGAATATTGTCATACAATTTAATATAATTCTAAAAAGAACGAGGATGACATTTGTAAAAATATGTGAAAACATGTACATGTACTATCAAACATAAGAAAAAATAAAACAAATAGGAGACGTAGCCTACAACACTGTATTTCTCATAAAAAACATGTATACGAAATCATCCATATGATATATGATGTCCTCAAAATCATATACGAAGTCATCTAAATCATGTACGAAGTCATCAAAATCATATACGAGGTCACACCCAAATCATATGCGAAGTCATCCAATAAATACCCCAACAGTTACGACCACCGACGTATCATTTATATACGACCCCAAACTTCAGAATTAAGAATTTGTTACGCTCTTTGTCAGAGACTGAAGTACAAATTTTCACCATAAACAATTCTTCAATTAGTAAATTGATTTGTAAAGTAGAGCAATGTAAGATTTATTAGTTGTTGGGACTACGAGTGCAGTTGTTTATTGATAGATTTCAATGAGGAACATGTCAAAGTTGGAGCAGTCTTCAACACCACAACTGTCATTTATCATGACACTAAACTAATTAACTTAACCTGTACGAGGTTAAGTCCCATCAGTAAGCAATGATCGAGACAGAGTGCGTCACGTATACGTCTAACCTAAGGTGGCGACACTGCTTTTATGTTTGCTACTGTGACAAATAAACTGAGATCATTCTTATCACGAAGTTGGATATTTGCTTGATAATTACTATTTACGATGTCGAACTATCTACACTTCATGTTTTATCTAACAGATTGACTGGACAATCAATGGAGTAAGGTTAGAAGGTCAGACGGTCTTTGTCTAAGTAGGTCTCCATATGAATGTTTCATATATAACTTGTGCTACTGAATGGAATTGTTAATGTTAATATTTAATTAAGATGATGACAAACAAGTTCAAACATAAAATATCTGTAGCAATTGATACTGAATTGATCAATAGATAAATTGTTTATGACTTCAACTTTATAACTTTTGATGAATAATGACACTTGTCCATTCGTACCATGTTTCTATTCTGTATATGGATCATTTTCGTTCTCTTTCGTGTCCTCTTAAATTACTTTAAATTTAAGTTCCATCCCATTCTGTTTTTCCAATAACTTGCTTATAAGACAAGAAACCGAAATTGCTAATTAAAGAATATCGGTAACCGATTTTGACGATAAAACTAAACACAAGCACACAAACACAAATACTTAAAGCAACCATGAAAATAAATGATACACTTGGATCGACCGAGTCAGTTCATAAAGAACTATGGAATATACAACACTAGACACATTCCTAGCCAGCATTTTAGTCGGTATTTTCATTTGAACACCAACTTGATGAGCGCCATGGTTCAGAAAAAATAAACCAGCATCGGAATCAAAGTACGTGGTGAATGATTGTGTAAATTAACATACAGAAAGTATGTTGTTTTATATAAGCAATGCAAAAATGTTACAAAAACCTTGGGACAATACTAAAAGCATTACCGTTAGTGACGGTATACACAGTGACATAAACACTCTGTTGTCATTTCGACTAAGCCCTGTGCACAAGGGCATACGAACAATAACTGTAACCAAGCCCTCTTTGTAGCTACGTATCCAGGTCAAGTTATCTCAGTCAATAGAATGTCTGACTTTCAATCCAGAGATCCGAATCTTCACCCAGTCAAAGTTTCTGTATTGAATAATATACGCTTTGCGTATCATTGCCATTCGCCTCTCACCGTTGTTTAAAGTGAAGTAGCCATCAGTTACTTGCATTAACAGTTATGCCCGAGTACTGGTTAACTTTATGCTAACCGATTGTCTGTTAACCCACGATAGTATAAAAATGACGCCTTATATTAAAACCAACAAATTTTAGTAATGCACACGGTATATCGTGACATTGTCAAAGCTATTACAGTAACACTTGTATCGTCTAGAAACTTGATTAAATGTCAAACATAATTATGGATATACCAGATGAAGCTACCGTTAGCAGCGACTTAAGAGCTACACTTGGGCATTGCAAAGGATAATGAATAAATCAAATAACTATATATTGTTTTTATTCAATAAACTGTGTGTTTACCCAGCGTTTTTGTTTATCTGAGTAAAATCATTTTTTAGATTTAATTGAAATGCTATAACGGAAATGGTTTTCTAACCTCTGAATCAATTGTTATTACATTCAGCCTAACGTTGGGATGCATTCGTTGCAATTCTTATATAAGGTAAGCTGGTTACATTAGATACTTTTCAGGGAGATTTTCACTCTTGTATTATATACAGCATGAAGAATACATGGCAATGCCTATTGAAACATTCGCCTTATAGTCTATACAAATGCATAGACGGCGTGTTTGCTATACATAGTGACGGTACACATTCCTATTTGTTATACATATATGTTTGTTGAGCAATCACCTAATATGTTGATATCTGACCAGTGAAACTTTTTCAATGACGATACCAGTTCAAATGACAGTAACAATAGCACTGGCTATGACAATGAAATGAAGAGTTATTCCTAGTTTCGGTCATATTTTTCGATGAATTCTATCTATTAGAGATACTGCGATTGATTTTAACATCAACGTTTCTTGACGTCAGGAAGCAACATGTAGTTAAGATTAAGCTTGGACTCTGGTGTTCTGTTGGCCGCTTTGAACCTAATCCAGCAACACATTATTTACTTATGTATTGGTGTCATATAAATGACAATAGACGTGTTTGCTCTGTTCATAAACGAATAGGATAACGAACAAAAAAGTAAACGGGTATCGGATTCAAACGGCGCTGTGCGACATCCAACCGTCTACATGTACAATACACTTAATTTCCTAACTTGATATACTAAAATTTTGTATGTGTTTCTTGATTACAGAATAATATTTAAACATTATGGAAATTGAATGTGCTTAAATAGATTAAATTTATTTAAGTCATTACAATTAAGTGTGGATTATTTCCAATTGACGAATTTGATTCCATTTCAACTATGTTGTCTCCTTGTTAAAATATGCAGTTACTGTACATGCCGATGCACTGTAAATGTTGTATAACATATATTAACATTACATGTAATTCCAAGCGTAACAAAATTTTGTATGACTTACGTGTTTAAATATTCATTGGAATGTATACGATTCATTTTAGCAGTTTGTACATATGTTAAAGCATAAATGACTTTAATACTTTCTGGAGGAAAATATTATGTCTATTTTGGAAGAATCTGCAATAATCCTATTGAATATTGAATAATCATAGTTACGTATCACAAGCAATATTCCATAAGTTAAAATTTTTATCAACAGTTTACCAACAAGTTTCTATCAATGGGGTTTTTATCAATAAAATAATTACCATATATTGACACATTTTTCAACTCTACAAAAGTAGTAGTGACCCTTTATTTTAGTTATAACCGCATAATATACAATGATAAGCCAAAGTACCAAAGTGTGGCACATGTAATCAACCTTCATGTCAACATCTACATTGAAATCAACTCAACACATGTACAGAGTTGTGATTATTTGAGTTGGCAATCAATCCGAGATAGCTAACATATTTCAGAGCTACATTACGTAATTCCAATATGTTCAGCATGCGTTGATATAAATTTTAACGTTTGTTCAGCTGTCAACATATCAAATTGCGTACAAAGATTCTTTATCTCGTCATTTAACAGTTACTTTTTTACTTTTTATGTCATGGAAATATTTTAGAGAGTGACAGAGAACCAATGTTTTACAGAGAAATTTATTAACGTACGTCAGTCTTCAATCTCTTTAACTTCTTAAAATATCACTTTTAATTCTGAGCCTTTTTAAAGTGGAAGAGAAGAGAGTTTATATTTGCTTTGAATAATAAAAGGTTTACAAAACCTCAAAAATAGTTTACGCTTTATTCTGGACTATAATATTGCTTGGAACGATATATTTTTATTGATAATTGAGATTTTAACGGTATGCAACTCTACACAAGTATAAGTGGTCGATAATATCAGATATAACCTCATAATATACAGTGATAAGTCAAAGTACACAATGACCAATATTGCATATATGTAACAAAGTGTGGCACATGAAATCACACTTCATGTCAACATATTAAAAACAATATCTATATTGAGACTGAATCAACAAATGTATAGAGTTGTGATTAATTGAGTTGGCGAGCAATCCGAGATAGCTAACTCAGGGTTACATTACGTGTTTCTAAGAAATCACAGGACGAGTTGATATACATTATAACGTTTGTTCAGCTGTTAAACCTATTCAAATTGCGTTCCAGAAGTACTCTTTTGAATATATTAAACACTAATTTGCATTTAACATGCCTTTCTTTGTTTTGTCTTTAGGAGTGGGTCAGTTATATTGACATGCAGATATTTTAAATGCGTCGTTTATAGAAATAATATTATGCACTTTGTACTTATTCGTAGACTAAAAAATAGTTCTTTTTGTCGTCATTTAAAAGTTATTTTATTACTTTTATGTCATGGAAAAATTTTAGCGAGTGACAGAGAACCAATGTTTAACAGAGAAATTTATTAACGTATCGCAGTCGTGAATCTCTAAAACTTCTTAAAATGTCACTTTTAATACGGAGCCTTTTGAGCGGTAGAAAGAGAGTGTATGTGTCACTTATGTTTTGAATAATAAAAGGTTTTAAATCGTCTGAAACAGTTCCCGCTTTATTTTTAACCATACTGTTGCTTGTTTTTTTTAATGATATATGCGAATTTTACGGTATAATTTCCTGTGATGATACAAGCCCAGTTTCCCATTCAACTCCGACAAAACAATAGCTTTTCCCTACATTGTATGATAGTTTCTAGATTCAGGTACGTTATATTGATATAAAGAGCTATAATGTAATCCTACAAGTGTCTGTAACTGTTTGTTTTCTTGTTTGAAGTTTTGTCATTGAGTATGTGTAAAATAGAGCGATGCTAATGGGGAGTTAACCGTGAATATCTCTCCTTCCGAAAACAATTGCTATAATGTTCAGCAACCATTGCCGGCATATAACGCACAACAAAGCCAGACTCAGTTTTCCCCATTATCACAATATAACAATAACAATAGCAGTGGTCATCAACTAGTTCATAATTCTACAAACCGTAACATGAACCAAAACTGATTAACCGGTCCAGTTTACGCTACTAGTCAATTTGTCAGTCAGCAAAAAAAAATGATTATTTGTTCTTTTACAGCAGATCCAACAAACCAATATAAGTGTGCTGCGTAGACTGTCATCAATAGAAGGCTATGTAATAAAACTTTCGGCAATTGAGCAGTATATTTTTATTTTACGCGGAGACTATCTAACCTGAAATTAGAGAATAGCTCGATGTCCAAAAAATAATAGATGTTGAAAGTACTTGTCAAGTCATAAGTTCTATCTTCGACCAGAATTCGGAGTTTAAAACAATTAAATGAAAAATGACACAAGCGACCTCAAAAAAGAAAAATGAAATAAAAAGATCAAAAGACAATAATGAAGAATTGTATGACGATCTACACTAGCTCATGGCCTGCTATATGCAAGAAAATCGAATCAAACGGAAACGAAAGGGAAGATACCTAGTCAGTTTTACGCGAATTCAGGAAATGTGAAATATTTTCGGAATCTACCGACACAGTCGACAAAATCGTATTTGATCATATCCATAGACTGGGACAAAAAAAGATGGAACGTTGATGCACGGCCAATGGCTATTGTTGTAAAATTTGGAAAATACAGAGACCGTGAAAATGTACGCAAGGCTGGTATCGAGCTCCACAAGATAAAACTCGGAAACAGTTTAAAAGAACAATTTCCACCTGAAATGGAACGAAAACGAAAGGAATTATATACAATTATGCGCTAATACACACAACATTTCAAACAACAAAGTATCTTTGATCCACGATAAACTATAAATCAACGATAAATTATACAGCTCTCAAGTCTTTTGCGGAACCATTACTGAGTCTTACGTTTAGAGTTCATCGGGTCTAGCAGGTGACCACACCCGCTACTTCTAGGGTAAAAGGTCAAATACATTAATGCTTTGTAAAAGCATTCCTTTAAAACACTGTTAAAATTTGTTTTACAGTGGAAATTCTAAACTTTATTATAATATTAACCATAAAGCAAAGTTTAATTTTGTCATAAGCCTCTTATTAGATCGTTTAGAAAGATGTCTCTACCAATAAAAATATTGAATAATATTTACGGAAATGGCCTTCAACGCCTTTAACAATTATATTTTCTAGTGAGTTGACTTGTTTTGTGATTACAAATAATCCTCTGAAATGGCATTTGCTATCGCGACTATAGCACACTTTTCTGCTTCGATACATCATACTAACTATTTAGATATGTTACGATGATTTATTTCAGTTAGAATTATTTGCGTGATACTCACTCATTGCTTTCACTGTAACACTAGGTGAGGCTCACAAGAAATTAGATGAAATACCAAAGGAATTGGAACAAAAATCATACAAAGCAAAGCTAATCCAAAATAAGACAAATGGCATCCGATCCTTCTTTTGCATTGTTCATTTGAAACAAAAGGATTGATTTTTGTAAGTGATATATTATGGTATCAATAATGCTATTCCACAAGGACAACCACTGGTTTATGTGTAGTTATAATTTTAGAATTAATCATTTAAATTGAATTGCATATTGTCCTACACGTACATGCTTTGATATGTATAGTGCTACTGATGAATGTGAGGATGCGGATGAGGATGAGTAAGAATAAACGCTCAGGGAGGAAAGCCAATTTTATAATTTATCATTTAGATTCAATTGCCTTACATATTATTGTCCTACACGTACATGCATATGGTTTGGTACAATGCTACTGATGAAGGTGATGATGAAGAAGAGAATGATGAAGAGAATATGATAATAGAGGCTCAGGGAGGATAGCCAATATTAATATTTACCATTTAGATTCAATTGCCTTACATATTATTGTCCTACACGTACATGCATATGGTTTGGTACAGTGCTACTGATGAAGGTGATGATGAAGAGAATATGGTAATAAACGCTCAGGGAGGATAGCCAATATTAATATTTATGTATTTAAAGAGTAAAGATGCGGTATTAGCGGAGAAGGAGGAGAACAGTGATGATATTATTATCTTATATGACGTAGTAATGGATAAATACTAAATGTACCATATATGCTTGGATACCTCATATACCTTAATCTGTATTCAATTAATGATATATTTGAGTTAAATAAAACTAAGTGTACAAAATATTAAAATATTATTATAAAAAAAAAAGAATTTTTAAACGTGTATTATTTTGTATAGCTGTGGTTGGTGTACAAGTTACTGATACAATAAAAACCATGTGTTGATTTCAATCAGCTATGACAAATGAAATCAAGTTGACTAGAAATAACATCAAGCTCATATTGGACTGACAATGACAATACTAAAATATAGATATACAAAATTAACGACTACTTTATATGTAGCAGTTGAAACAATTACGACTAATAGACGACTCTTTTAATTATTTCCATTACACAGATATCATTCGCAAAAAGGCAATGACATCCTTTGAAGACACAAAATCTAACAGGATGTCATTTATTTCTGATTATCAATGTTTTGTTTGAAATACTCCAGCTCCCTTACTGTTATTTTATATTGAATCTTGCTATAATCAGCAACAGTTTCAATGATAGCAATTAGAGAGTATCACGCAAAATCAATCATTGTAAAATTGCACTTATCAAAATAGTTATTATGAGGTACCAAATCGTGCAATTTTAAGGTTAACAAATGTCAATTGAGACGATGGTTTGTGTTTGCTTAATCTTCAAATTAAAACATTATCTAAATATTTCCACGCAGCTTTGATAGAAATGGAAACATTATAAACAAATACAAACCAAGACATGAAAATCAATTTAAAATTTAAATACAAACATTTTGATGAATAATGTATGTATATATATCATGGTTTTGCAACATAATAAATAAGCATTTATAACATTTTATGGCTATATTATTTGGTTTTAATAAATATCTTTGAGACAATATTAGCAAGGCATTTCAATAAAAAAAATGTTGATTAAAAAACAAGATTACACGTGTCAACCGAACTGCAGAAATTGATTACGATAATGATTTGAGGTAATATATTGAGATACGTAATATACATGCAAATCCTGTAACTTATATTCTTTATACATGGTATACCAAAAATAATATGTGATTTGAGGTGCATTTAAAGTATTGCAGTAACCCTGAAAATAAGTTTCGGTTGTAGTGTGTCTGTTCATAAGGAGTAATGACACCTACAACACCTATCACGCTCACTAGAACAGGTCAGACATTACTTATTTTTGTGCATCACAGAAGGAGCTAAATTAAGCTAATTGACCTGAAACGAGAACTACTATCTCTCATTTTATCGATTACAAGGTATATATTGTCCAAGTAACTTACACTAGGAGACTTTTAAAATAAAACAAGTGGTT
Organism: Panopea generosa; assembly: GCA_029582155.1. Classification (NCBI taxonomy): domain Eukaryota; kingdom Metazoa; phylum Mollusca; class Bivalvia; order Adapedonta; family Hiatellidae; genus Panopea; species Panopea generosa. The sequence goes on along the minus strand of CM055904.1, from coordinate 46,354,045 downwards.
TCTAACACTTCATCGTAAAATGTGTTAATTGGTTTATCAAACCAATATCTAGCTCAAAGGCAGTGACTTTTTTGTACAATTAATTTTGCACGTTACGCACAAGATAAATTCCCACTACTTGCACTTGGTGCTCCAATTTATCAGTAAAGTAATATCTAATATTGATTAATATGTGCATTGTGGAAAACACTCCTGCGGAATTTTCCTGAGCCGTCAGATATGATAAGAGACGGAAGGAGCGTTTCTGATGTCACACGCCACTGCAACTGTCATCCCTCGACGATTATTTGCCTACGACAGCGTTTATAAGCGACAGGATTGGTCAAAGATTGATCTCGGCTAGGATAGACACGGATTATGACGCGACATTCATAAGTATAATATAGTATTCGTTTACGTATATTAAGTAGAATATCAAGATTGACATTGACTGGAAACGTGATATAGTGTTGACATTTATACAACTCTCATATGACTTTTCTTGTAGACTGTTAGGTCTCGTGTAGGCTGTGATTATCAGTCTAGTTATTGTTTTGTACACCTATATCACATTTGTTTTGAATTGTAAATTAATCTTGATGAAAAATACAATTTTGATTGTTAGAGATTTATGTTTATAAATTAATATTATTGCTCCAAAACTGGTCTTGTACATGTATTATATGAATTCAAAGATAATTACATGACTGTATACTTTACCCGTGATATGAATTTAATTTTTATTTTTCATTTAACCTTTACTTAAAGGTAAATTAAAAATTCCAATCTCAACCTTTGATTGTTTAAACTAGTGCGTAACTGCTTCTATCGTTTTAGTTTTACAACACACAATTGCTATAGAGTTTCCATAACACATCACTTATGTAATTTCTGCGACAACACTTTTAATATAGTCGGCCTTATGTCCATAGCATCGACAATACCATCTATATGAAGTGAATAGTTTCTTTTCTAACCGAATTTTCAATTGTTAATTCAAGTTTGATTACCGTTTCCTATTAAATTGGTCAATAAACCCATACCACGACTGTGCGCTGGCACGATCGCCGTGACATGACAGCACGATAACAAGATACCGCGGTGCAACTTGCTATTTAATTGTCGCAGAACCACGTGTTCATATTGCCAAAACGATAGAACATTGACCCTAATGAATCACAGTACTTCTTTCACCATTGTATCGAGCAATGAAACGGAATAATTCTATGACCAAGCATCGTCAGTTACAAATAAGAAATAAACATGCAGTTAAACTGTACTAAAAACTTGTCGACATCTTACTTCCGTTCCTTATAAAAACATCAACTGATACATTCACCAAGTAACAAAAGCGTGTGGGAATGAGCGACTGCTGTTTTAAAGGCTTCATGATCTCACAATGTTTACAAATGCAAATTCCACCACAAGTTTTTTCTCATTTGCATGTTGCCTTTCTTTCAGAAAAAAGTAATCACATTATAAATGGCAGTTTTAAAGAGTCCAATGGAGCGATAAGATAAACTTTTTTCTCTCTTAAACTTTGATTCTGCCTCAAGAATTATGTGTCTTACATAAAACAAAGTAGCATTTGATGTCGAGATTCGCTTTACTGTCGTTTCAGGGTAAAGAACAAAAGATACATGAAGTAAAACGTTTCAAAGACAAATGAATCATCTGCATTTGGATATTAATGACGTGATTGTATCTAACGATAACCAAATTGCAAGACATGTTAAATGCATATTCGTGTCTAATGTAATATACGTCAGTTAGCTGTTGATCGCAATTTGATCGAGTTAGATGGCTTAACAAGCAAAGTAATTTGTATTTATTTGTCTAGTTATATCAGCTGATGCATGTCAGATAAAAAGATCACAACCTTATACACTTAGTAGTGTAAGTCTTACTAAGACATTACTTGCTATCAAGCACTCAAATGCCGAAGTGGTCACCTTATTTGACGAATTCATACATCTGTTATCATGTTATAAATTTACTTAGTATCTGAGTGGGTTTCAACATGCTCTTTTAGTTGTAACAGTGAATATGTTTCAAACAAGGAAATATGACACTGTAAATATGAAACACGATCTAGTGTGTTGACAGTCATCTAATTCTCAAAAGATTTCTCTTGCATACCACTACATGTTTTATATTGTATATACAAATTGACGTTGCAAGAGCTGTTATGGTTGTCTGAATTGAGGACAAGTGTCTATCGAACTGTACTGACAAAGACTTGCCAACTTGACACTGTCTTACATATGTGCAAACACACTTAAAGATCACATAACTACTTTAGCAATGGTTATATTCATAGACAGTCATCTGTTTCTTGACACTTATGTCTATTTGTTGTAGTGTATAACTACGCATATTCAAACTGTTATATATTCATCCATACATATTCAAAGTCAACCTGATTCTTGAGAATGTTCTACCGCTCTAATCTTCCCGAGCGCAAGACTCTCAAACGATTTCTCTTTCATACCACTACATGTTTTATATTGTATATACAAATTGACGTTACAATAGCTGTTGTGGTTGTCTGACTGTAATGATGTCTGAGGACAAGTTTCCATCTAACTGTTAGTACTGACAAAGAATTGCTAACTCGCGAAAAAGACACATATATGTCTTACGAACATTGTACAAAAATATTAACACTGTTCTATATGCGGGGAAATACGCTTCTTGATCACATAACAGGTTAGCAATGGTTAAATTCATAGACAGTCGTCTATTTCTCGACACTTATGTCTATTTGTTTATCGTATAACTACGCATCTTCAAACTGTTATATCTGCATTCAAACACATCCATAGTCATCCCAACTTGGCACAACTCAGTCTGAAGAAAAATCTTGATCATTTTAAGCATTTTTCAAAATACATCTGACCATCCAAATAACATCGCTCTAATTTTCCCGAGCATGCAATATTGATATTAATTTTAACCTGAAGTATCATGTTCTAGAACAGACTTACCACTGCGGTAAACACATCTGGTACAAATAACAACTTAACTGTGTTAAGTTTATGTGGAGCTTTTACCTTAATCTACCTATAAAGTTCAGTAATTGGCATTGTTCTTTTTTATCCTCGAATGCTCTTTTGGACAAAACTCATTGTTCATATTTGTTACGGTCGTGGAAGTCTGCACGCAATTATGTTAAAATGATGTTTTACAAACAAAATTGAAATAATAAAACATGACATATTTCTCAGATTTTGTATTATTTATGATTGATTGATATTGTATTCTTCTTTGGCATGATTGATTTGCGGCATATGTTGATTAATTTTGTAACAGAAACCGTGTTATTTGTTATAAATTAAATTTCGTTAGAAGTTAACGTCCTACAATCGTTCTAATTTTGTTTCCAACGCGATCATCTCAGCGAATTAAAGCTGAAATATGTGAACATTGTACCTGTGTTTTTTTTTTTAAATATTTCATCTCGTTTTAATTATGGAACGAATCTTTTAAATCCTTCATTTATCAATCGTACGAAGGACGTTCAAATTGATATGATTTAACAAATATGTCTAAAACCTTTTAATCTTTCTTAGAAGGATCAAACAAAGTATGTGAAGATACAGATCTTGTACAACAAAAAGTTGTTTTACAACAATAAATATCTGATATATAAAGTAGTACTATAATAATTACGATATGTATCTGAAACAAAACATGTAGATACAAGGTAAAGTAGAACGTCATAGCTCGAACCCGATGGGTCAACATAGCCCGAGTTAAGTGTTGATCGAGCCATTTATTGTTCAAAACATATTACCTTACATGTACATGAATATGCGTCGAAATTGGGAATTCGTCTGACCACTGGAAACTTCTAAAAGGCTTCATTAACCCCAATTCCTCTACAACAAGCATCCCAACACTTTATCACAACAACAACACATACACAACAAACACAGAAAAGCAGACAAACTCAACACATTCTTTCAGGCACAAACATTCCTAGATGACACTAATAAATGCCTACAAACCTTCCCATCAGCGATCACAGTCCTTAACTCACCAACATTAACATCTAACCTTAGGAAGTTACTGATGCTCTTAAAATTCTTATATCAGAAATTGTCACTGGACCGATACCAACACTAGCATAGTCCTCAAGGAACTTTCAAGCTAGCTATCCCGACATCTCTGTTATCTCTTCAACTACTCCATATGCCTATCAAAAGTCCCCCGTCAATGGAAACTGGCCAACGTCTATGCAATCTACAAGAAGAAAGACATTTAGGATGTTAACAACTACAGCAGATTTCCTTACTCAGTGCAATCAGTTGAGTCCTCAAAAGAATTCCATTAATATTTCTTGTTTACATCAACGATGTTGTTTTTGAAACTGGCTCTACGATTCGTCCCTTTGCTGACGACACAACACTTTATGTCATAGTCGGAAACCCTCAACATGCTGCTCTCCGTTTAATTTCTATGTTGACCTTCAAAAGATCAATAAATGGACTTCAACCTGGTTAGTAACTTTCATTCAAGCTAAAACTGAATTTAATTTATTTCTCGCAAACACGTCAAACCTCAGCACCCGCCCATATTCATGAACTCTATTCAAATAGAGGAAGTCGACACTCACAAACACATTGGAACCACTCTCTCTAGCGGTGGCACATAGCACAAACACATTGAAGACATCACCAAATAAGCTTGGACTCGAGTCAACATTCTGTGCTTTCTCAGATTCACTCTGGATCGTCGGTCATGCGAAACTATCTACACAACTTTCATAAGGCCTACACTCGAATACTTTGACGTCGTTTTGGATAATAAAACCAAAGCTGAAGAAGGAGACCTCGAAAAAAAATCCAAATGGAAGCAGCTATAATCACAACGGGAGCAACAAGCCTGGTATCACTTCATAACGTATACAAAGACTCTGTCTTGAACCCATGAAGTCCCGCAGACGTCAACAAAAATTGGTCCACTTTTATAAAACGCTAAACAGTCCCTCTACCCCTTCCTATGTTTTCAATATGATCCCCGAGACAGTAGGTAATGTTGCAACCTATGGCCTACGCAATTCTGACCACATTAGGAACGTTTCCTTCAATACCCAACACTTCTCTGCATCTTTCAACCCTCCACTATATCAGAATGGAACACACTACCTTCTGCCACCCGGTCTGATGATTCCGTCATGTCTTTCAAGAACGCTCTGAATTGTATAGTTAAAACTTGTGTTACTTCTTACAACTTACAACTTCTCACCAGTACTAAGCATATGCGGATGAAGTCTTGCTCAAGTACATCTCACATAACCGTGGCGGAGGATCGAACCCACGACCCTTAACAAGAAAACTTTCCCAAAATTGTACTACGATGAAGAAGAGATATGACAATTCAGCATGCGCGGTTACGGATGCAGCATCTGTTTTCCAAAAATGTTGTAGAAAGCCCTACCTGTGTCTGTGGAGAAATTGAGGATTCTTATCACTATCTCTTCATATGCCCTTTATATCACCGCCAACGAACTTTACTCCATGACGTTCTTCATCCTATTACTCGTCTATTACTCGTTTGGACCAAAATACACTGCTGTTCGGCACTCTTTCTGATGATGTCGATCGTCAAATATTTTACCATGTTCAAACATACATCTCGAAAACAAACCGTTTTATTCATTGAGTTAAACTAGAAATAGCTTTCTCCGTAATTCTACTGTTTTGTATCAATTTATATATGAATATATGCATATGTTATATGTTGATTACAAATAAATATTGTTTAAACTAACCGTTATATAATGTTCGAGTCATCCGTGTTCGAGCCAACGAAGTTCTACTGTACCTCATATTTTCAATATAGCCAGTTAGGTCTACATTTAATATATTTTCAATAGTTTGTTTTTGTCGAGGATAGGGTGTTCTGTGCGTTATTGTTTGCGTATATGTGTGCTCAATACGTGAAATTACAGAATAACTGCTATAGCTTTTAGAGATATCAATTAATACTGTGCTTTTTTCTATTGTCTTGTCTGAAAAAATATATCATACCATTTAGATATACAGCTACGAAGTGCAATGTTTCTACTTTAATATGTCACAAGACACGCAGCTTCGATTCATTGATTGTGAATAAATACGATTGACATTCTTTCGAGATAGACGTACACTCATGGACTAAACTCGAACATTCATTGACTAAGATAAAAATATTCATCGTTTAAGTCGTTTATCTTAATTATCATTTCGACTAATAATGTTGCTACATCTGGAATACTATCATTTACGGTACTTGATCATGCAAAGCATTTGCTTACCTGGTACGTTATCTAATTTGATATCCTTAAAATTTTAACACAGAATTACCTCTGCCGGCATTTACAATAAAGTGATTGTACTCTTTCCGAAACTACCCCTTGTCGCGATATCTCCTATTGGTGCAAAAAGATATGAAGTGCCTTTTTATGTCATAAACATTTGGTACTTTATTGAACCAATGGGGCGATAGAATGTTGTCAATAAGCGTCTAAGTAGATAGATGCTGATTGGTCACGATAACACACACTGTAACAGACATAATTGATTGATCGATCGTTTTGGAATTGAAACAATAATTGCATTGAAACATTAGTACAAGCATTGTTTTCCAAAGTTAAGTTAATTAATTTAATTAATACCTTAAACGGAGCGATAGTTGTTTTCGCAGTGAGGTCTATTGTTTGTATTGACAATTGAAAATATTCAATGGCAAGTTCGTATTCGTTACTAACAAATAATAGGTGATGCTGGTAGTGTCCAATACAATTGGCAACGTAATGATTTTAAGATGATAGCGATGTATTAATTATTAACGTTTCTTATACATCACCGTTACAAGAATTGCATAATACGTTTGTTTGAAACCAGAAATAGGAAAATAAGATCTGAATTGATTTCATATAATTTTCTAAGTAAGAAATTTTTATTTTCCCACCATGATTTAAATATACAGGTTAAGTATTGAACACTTTCTACGACACCTTAATGGGTACTAGTTCTTATAATTAAAAATCATTAGCAGATAGACTGTTTTGTAAACAAGAATCTAATTAATACAATATCGCCAGTATATAATGGCAATTAGAATGTGCAATCACCCTCGCACTAACCCATTTATCTTCAATTATTCTATATTTTTTAATAATTTCAATTTTAAAGCATTGGTATCTGTCCGGTAAGGTTCTAAATGTATGTTTTTTTTCTGAACGTCTTGAATTCATCGAGGTATCCATATAACACGATACAGATACCAGACTGCCGTTTCATTAATTTCGTAAAGGCGAAACGTTTTTATTTATTCTGTATATTTGTTTTGAATATATATACTTCAGTTGCAAAAGATAGTGTGCAGTATGACTTTCCCCAAAAATATCCATGTTTGAAAAAAAAAATAATAATGTCTTGTACCAAAATTTACCAAGTATTTTATTAGCTTAAACGATGATGCATTTGTTTTGCAAATTGACAATGTTGATGTCATGACTTTGCTTCGCAAACAACACAGGGGTCAAAAATAAAATCAGCGGCTATTTTTAAGCCTATAAAGAATTTGAATTTAAAGTCATTTCTTTCAAAGAAATCGTATTTGTTCTGCATCAAAATCGTGTGTGTACCACCTCTTGCGTTGATACAAGCAATGAGACGTCGACGCAATGACCTTACGTATCGTTGTAGAACATTGTTGGGTATGTTGCTCCATTCCTGAACAAGAGCGAGGGAAATATCATGCAAGTTGTTGATATGTTCTATTGGGTGTATATCTGGCGAGAGGGCTGGTCACGGCAATGTATGTACGGTATTAACGTCCAGGTAATACTGGGTCAATCACGCCACATGCGGTCTTGCATTGTCATGCATTAAGATGGCTGGTGCATGTCGAAATGGAAAAGCTTCTGATCGTGGAATCTGGTCAATGTACCCCTGGGCGTTAAGATTACCATGTGCGACTATCAGATTGCTTTTTCGACCACCCATAATTCCACCCCAAACCATTATGCTACCCCAACCGAACCTGTCCTTCTCCATAATGCAGCAATTGGCAAATTGTTTATTCTTACGATGAAATACACGCACCCTACCATCGGCATGGCTAAGTCTGAATCGGGACTCATCCAAGAACAAGATTCGGGGCCAATGTTGCACACTCCCAACGTGAATGACGCTATGGCGTCGAAGCATGACATGGCCAACATAGGGTCTCCGGGCTCGAACGGAAATCAAGGAATTTCGAAGTCGCCTCAAAATTGTGCGTTTGCTATTACCGTATGTCCTCGCAGACGCTGACGCGGTTTTTAAAGCGACGTCGAAGTTGCGTCAATGCGATATAACGGTCTGTTCGGTGGTTACACGAGGTCTACGTGACCGTGGACGGTCAGCAGTTCTCCCGGACGCATTAAATCGTTGACGAAGATGAGTTAATGTATTTCTATGTCAATTAAATGCCCTACTTATGCCTGCGATGCTGGTACCGACCAACAAGCATTACCGTTGTCTGAACACGTTAATTTTCACTGAGCCTAGGCACTTTTTTACAGCTATGAAGTGAATGTTGTTGTGATTTGACTGTCATAAAAGATATTAAGAATATGATTAAACAGATTTAGCCGACATGTACTTCTTCCATGATGTGCACGTACACAAACAATGTAAACACTGTATTCACTATAGAATTGTTATCGGTCAAACATACAAAGCAAATGTTATGCTACACTGAACGAAATTTTGTATACAAATGTTCACAAAAACTTTGACTTGATATCATTTTTAGTTAAAAAATTATGGGACTAACAAAAGTGCACACTTTCTTTTGCAACTGAATATATAATATTCTTCCATCATCGTAATAATGAAGTATCATGAAATGTCTTTCTGGTAAGAGTCTTAAGCATTCATGTTGTTTCTATTAATCTTTAATGTATTATATTATTCAACAAAAAGAAGATAGACAATACATACATCGTTGCGCCATTCGAAGAAAGAATGTTTCCCTTGTTAATGATAAAATGCCATTACCAAGGTTACATGTTTACATAACGGTTAGCATTGTCATTGTCATTGTCATAACGATGAGCATTGTCATAACGCTGAGAATTGTCATTGTCATTGCCATAACGCTGAACATTGTCATTGTCATAACGCTGAGCATTGTCATTGACATAACGATGAGCATTGTCATTGTCATTGTCATAACGCTGAGCATTGGTATTTGGTAAACGCTGAGCATTGTCATTGACATAACACTGAGCATTGTCATTGTCATAACGCTGAGCATTGTCATTGTAATTGTCATAACGCTGAGCATTGTCATTGTTATTGTCATAACGCTGAGCATTGTCATTGTCATAACTCTGAGCATTGTCATTGTCATTGTCATAACGCTGAGCATTGGTATTGCCATAACGCTGAGCATTGTCATTGTAATTGTCATAACGCTGAGCATTGTCATTGTTATTGTCATAACGCTGAGCATTGTCATTGTCATAACGCTGAGCATTGCCATTGTTATTGTCATAACGCTGAGCATTGTCATTGTAATTGTCATAACGCTGAGCATTGTCATTGTCATAACGCTGAGCATTGTCATTGTTATTGTCATAACGCTTAACATTGTCATTGTCATAACGCTGAGCATTGTCATTGTCATAACGCTGAGCATTGTTATTGTCATAACGCTGAGCATTGCCATTGTCATTGACATAACGATGAGCATTTTTATCGTCATAACAATGAGCATTGTCATTGTCATAACGCTGAGCATTGTCATTGTTATTGTCATAACGCTGAGCATTGTCACTGTCATAATGCTGAGCATTGTCATTGTCATAACGCTGAGCATTGTCATAACGCTGAGCATTGTCATTGTCATAACGCTGAGCATTGTCATTGTCATAACGCTGAGCAAGAATTATACACCCATAGGGAGACTTACAGTTTAAAAACGATCGTCACATAAGAGTTCAGACACAATCAAGTTTTTTACTATTTTACTTGGTTTTAAATATGTCATTGTAGAAATATTGTTCCTAAAGATAGCCAGCAGACACTAAACAGAGAATCAACCCCATGTTTGACCTCTAACATAATGTCCGCTGTTTCAGAAAGTGAGTGTTTATATACCATTTATCACTGTCATCTGCCAGTTATAATTGCTTTTTTTTTCAGTATAAACTGATTTAAATGGGGATACTATGTTATTCTACAATTCTCTGGGACGATGCATGCATTTGTAGCTTTAAATCACTTCTCAAACATCCTCTGAATAGTAAAGTTCGTTATTAAAGGAGAATTTTCCACAGTAATGTGTATTTAAATGTATTAAACCACAAATAATGACTTGTAACAGGCATAGATTTTTTAAAAGTTACAAAAGTGACTACACAGGAAAAAAATAATAACCTTATTTATGTTGATAACATTTACTAACATATAACACTTGTACGAATGCATTGTGTTTCTCTTTGCATTTCCTGTAACACTTGGTTTGGATTTTTCTCGTATTTCGTTTGTTTATACCCCATGTACTTATGTTTTATGCAAGCACGGTACCATATCTCTATAAACCAGCTATATCTCGAACTAACAGAATTGCGATGTCAAAATACATATTTGTTATCGATTTTAACGTCATTATCAACACATGACATACTTTATATGACATCAGGCTTTAATAAGAGATAAAAGGGAGAAAATTAATTCAATATTTCATGACGTAAATTAGATTCATTGCACCGATTATTCTTTCTTTGTTTGAAGGAGGTGTGTTTTCTCATTAACCGATTTTCAGTTGCATTTCTTCAAAGAAACAATCCCTTTCTTTTTTGTAATCTAACAAATCTTATATAGAACAAATTTAGTTACAATTATTCTCATTATTAACAAAAAGGATTTTCATATTTTTTCCCTTTTGTGCATCATTTTCGTACAAAGAATATTAGTAAGTATATTAGTATATGTATGCATTTTCAAAAGGGAGAAACGTGTTTTGTTTTTTTATCTGTAAAGTATTTACGTATATATGTAAAATAACATATTTCAATCATGTCTTTTAACTGAAACTAAACATTATTTACATTCTTATATACTCTGTTAAAACCGGATGATGTATTGGGAAAATTTGACTTGCAGGAATTTATGAAATAAAAATGTTAACTATCCCAGGTTATAATTTGTGTTGTTATGTTTATATTAAAATTCTCCTAGAAAATATTTGAAAATAGACAAATGCAAGATATTGCAGATTGTTTTTACAACTTCAAAACATTTAATTTAAAGCCTAGAATTGATTTTTTATACCTGTAAAATAAAAGGACAGCCGGTGATGATTGACGGTGATTTGTAATAAGGATAAACACATAGTAAAAATTTTAGCAAATTGTCTAGAACGGAAATATACACATATTTTATACTATGATAACCATTTGTATTATTTTAATGAGATTAAACGCTATCAACATAAGGGATCTAGTAGATCCTTATAATGACTCTTAGTAGAACCACCGTCTTTCCTCAAGATATTTGCTAATTTTCTCATATAAAGTGTTAAGGCCGTGATGTGCTCTTAACTAACCACCTCAGGTGGAAGAAGTCAGCGGCCATTACATGACATCGCAATAGACCACTCGGCCATAGATACCCCTTCCGCGGGCTAAGACAACTCGGCCATAGATAACCACTCCCCCTTCGCAGCCTTAGACCACTCGGCCATAGAAAACCCCTCCTCCCGCACCTTTAGACCACTCGTCCATAGATAACCCCTCCTCTCGCACCTTAAGACCACTCGGCCATAGATAACCCTTCCTTCAGCATCCTTAGACCATTCAGCCATAGATAACCACTCCTCCCGCATCTTTAGACCACTCGGCCATAGAAAACCCCTCCTCCGGCAGCCTTAGACCACTCGGCCATAGATAACCCCTCCTCCGGCATCCTTAAACCAATCGAACATAGATAACCCATTCTCCCGCACATTTAGACCATTCGGCCATAGATTACCCCTCCTCCCGCACCCTTAGACCATTCGACCATAGATAAACCCTCCTCCCGCACATTTAGACCACTCGACCAAAGATACCTCCCCCACACCCTTAGACCACTCGGCCATAGATAAACCCTCCTCCGGCACCCTTGGATCAATCAAACAAAGATAAACCGTCCACCCGGACCCTTAGACCACTCAACCATAGATAGCCCCTCCCCCGCACCCTTAGACCACTCAGCCATAGATAACCCCTCCTCCTGCACCAGTAAACCACTCGGCCATATATACCCCCGCACCCTTAGACAACGCGGCCATATATAGCCCCTCCTCCTGCACCCATAGACCACTCGGCCATAGAAAGCCTTTCCCCCGCACCCTTAGACCACTCGGCAATAGATAACCCCTATTCCCGCACCCTTAGACCACTTGGCCATAGATAACTCCCCCCCCGCACCCTTATTCAACTCGGCCAGAGATAGCCCCTCCCCTGCACCCTTAGACCACTCGGCCATAGATAACCCCTCCCCCGCACCCTTAAAGCACTCGGCCATAGATAAACCCTCCTCTCGCACCCTTAGACCACTCGGCCATAGATAACCCCTTCCCCCATACCCTGAGACCAATTGACCATAGATAACCCCTCCCCCGCATCTTTAGACCACTCGGCCATAGATAAATCTCCCCCGCACCCTTAGACCACTCGGCCATAGATAGCCCCTCCCCCCGCACCCTTAGACTACTCGGCCATAGATAACGCTCCCCCCGCACCCTTAGACCACTCGGCCATAGATAACCCCTACCCCCGCACCCTTAGACCACTCGACCACATAAAGGCCCTTCCCTCGCATCCTTAGACCACTTGGCCATAGAAAGCCCCTCCCACCGCACCCTTAGACAATCGGCTGTAGATAACCCCTCCCCCCGCACCCTTAGACCATTTGGCTTAAGAAAACCCCTCCCCCCGCACCCTTAGACCATTTGGCCATAGATAGCCCCTTCCCCCGCACCCTTAGACCACTCGGCCATAGATAACCCCTCCCCCGTACCCTTAGACCACTCGGTCATAGATAACCCATCCCTATCACCCTTAGACCACTCAGCCATATATAACCCCTCCCTCACGCACCCATAGACCACTCGGTCATAGAAAGCCCCTACCTCCGTACCCTGAGACCACTCGGCCATAGATAACCCGTTCCCCCGTTCCCTGAAACCACTCGGCCAAAGATAACCCCTCCCCGCGTACCCTTATACCACTTGGTCATAGATAACCCCTCGTCCTGCACTCTTAGACCACTCGGCCTGAGACCATTTATAGTAGATGGAAATCGCTCGAAAGTCCAGTAATGCGTTATGCTAATTATATGTATATTACGTTCCTACATCATACACAACTAACACAGAAAACAGGACTTTCTATATATATTTTATTTTTACATTTTAACCTCTTTCAATTTAACACGAAATACGTTTCAAAACATAGTTTAGACAAAGTCCCCATCTCAGATCTTAACAAACACATGTATACTCAAAACCTGACCATACTAAACACCCGTCTTAATATGCTTGCATCTAGAAGTATTCTGCCGTCCTTCCCTATTCGAGTACTCGCTAATTTATATACCGTCCCTTTGTTCATACACCTGGATAATTAACAATACATTAGCCAGGTTCGCATCTCTCTGTTCCTGTCACTCATTTCATATGAATACAGGCCTTTTTGCTCAATAACCTACATGTAAAGCTTCCTAATTGATTACCAGATCACTCGCTAATTGCAAACACCCAGCCACAAGGAATACCATACATATTAACATAACCTCTAATAAATATAAACACACAAAAACAACCCCAATACAATAAAATTCATGTAATTATTGCCACTATATCTTTTCTGTAAAAAGGGAAACACCAAAATACATATTTAATATTTAGTAAGGTCCTACACCAAGCCAGCCACTATAGACTTAAGAGAGAAAAATCTCCTGAAGTCATTAGACAACATAATTTTCTTATACTATCATCTGCTGTGTCAAATTATATTTTATTTCTGTTTGATTTTTGTTTTAGCTCAAGCTACAGTCAATAATTTGTTGAGACTGGTGTGTCCCTTTAAGATTAATGTATATATGTGTATTCGGTGAAAGGAAAAAGAAAGTATACATACCTATAAACGTCGACAGGTCAAGGAACAATAAATGTATTGCATATAAATTTTGTATATTTATATTTCATCATACTGTTGAATCAAAAAACAAACATTTAATTCATTTCAAAGCAAAACAATAAGAAAAAATCCATCACATAAATAAACTTAGTCAATAATGAAATAATTCTAAAAACCAAAATGTATGCTTTCTTTTTCCTTTCAGTGTATATATATATATGAATGTATGTTACAATTTGACTGATATATATATTTGTACGGTTTGTTGAGGGATGGCCCACCCCGACCCTCACAGACCTATTACGGGGTGATTAAATGGATCACTTTTCAGTGATTAAAATTAAAAAAAAAAAAAAAAAAAAAAAACACAAAAAAACATAACTTTTGTATTTGGTGAATACACTTTATATCTTTTGATAAATATTCGGTCGTCAATCATCAGGACATCTCACAGAATGTTTCCATTTCTGTAAAAGTTATAGAGATATCCATTCATTGTTCCAATATTAAACTTATTAAATTAATTTGATAAAAATATAATATTTACTGAGTGACTATGATAAAATTACATAAATTACATATATTACTATTAGCCAACTTGTTTGAAGTGTTCATTGCTCTTTCTTAAAGTTTAAGTTATTAAATAAAATACATTTAAAATGATTTTACCTGGAAATCTACATTTTTTTAGATTTATTAATTTACACAAAACAAGATGCATACTCAAAATATATTAAAAAACCCAGCCTAGTTGTGTTTATAATATCAACAAAAATAAGTGATTCCGGGGGTAAATTCCAGTATTGTACCAATAAACTATTTAGTATCAATTTTGTAATTACGTGGCATGAGCCTTGTGTAAGTGGAAAATAGAACCTTCCTTTACGTGATGTGGGAATATTAACTTATACATTCTGTTGGAAATTACGAATTAGAACATAATGTTATTTGTTTAACTTTCAATTCATTTAAAAAAAAACCCAAACATAATCGGTCCGGTATTTTGTTTATTTTCCAAATAATAAAAACAAAGACTTCAATCTCATATGCAGACTGTTGTACTTATTGTACTAGAAGAATGTTCTACAATAAGATTGATACAGTGGTTCGTTGCCATCATGATTGCGACAATCAAAAGTCTGACAGTTTGTGATTCCATTAAACTGGAATAAACCATAGCTGAATATTATATTGCGTTAAGAGCGAAATGCACTGTCTACGCTGGTGGAATAAAGCTTGCATGAAATCAGAGAACATTTTCCATTAATTGCTTAAAAAACCGATCTGATAGACATCAGTGCAAATGCCTTAAAAAACGATTTAATATATAAAATGATGTAAAACTCAAGTTTTCTGAGACATACTTTCTTGCCTACCTGATAGGGACTTTCAGTTTACGTGGGTGTTGAGTTTACCATATATGTACATGCTTGGCACAAAGTAAGTAAAACGTTGTCAACAAGTTGAATCACTAATCTAACGTAAATCCAAACTTTTTTTTTTACCTTTTTTTACAACATACATAGGATAATATGTTTCTTGCATACTGGACAAGGATTTCCACGTAGTTTTATCGAGTACGGAGTTGTTTCCAAGTGCTTATTCTACTCTCCTCGTGCTATGACGTAACTCTATTGATAGAATTCCTGCGCAATGACAAATACCTTGCTCTTTGACGTATTCATTTACAATGACTATGGTAGCCTTGTGCTACTTTACAAATAGACCGGAATAAAAAGTTAGGGTTGTATACAAGAAAAAGTATCTATTATGGGGCTTTCTGTTCGGATTTTAAATTCCGATTTTCCAGATAACTGCAAAGAGCCTCTTTATCGCCAAAACGGTTTTCCATCGGGACAAAACTTTCTATTCGAACTTCAAACCTATGAAAGACACCTATAATAAAGTCATAGACGAGAAATAGACTTATCATGATTATCATTTATTGATAAGGAGACCCTACGTGTGGAGTCTCGTTTTTTGACATATCCTCAACCACTTAGGTGAGTTT
Source organism: Panopea generosa (assembly GCA_029582155.1). Taxonomy (NCBI): domain Eukaryota; kingdom Metazoa; phylum Mollusca; class Bivalvia; order Adapedonta; family Hiatellidae; genus Panopea; species Panopea generosa. The sequence goes on along the minus strand of CM055904.1, from coordinate 46,337,888 downwards.
TCATATCCACAAAAACAGCGCTGTTACATACTATTTTTGTTAAATAGATCGTTATCATTTTGCTTAAAACTATAAAACGATCAGTATGCAACTTTTTATTCGTAAATATTTTGTACTAGTAAAGTTTATAAGTTTGTTTTGTGAAAAGCAACAAAATTGAAAAATTAGAAAAAATAGTCAACATTTTGCTGTTAATTTTCCGGATAAGAGCTACATGTATATGCGAAATTATCCATAAAATTATGGACTTTCAAACGTTTTATGGATCACAGCCAATCACTTACGAGTATCTCGAGCATTGAAATATCGGATTTGTATCTGGGCAGTATCAAACATGTATTTTATACATATAACTGCTGTGAGCATTTTAATGATTACATTTTATGAAGAAAACATTTCAAGTTAGATTTATACCTAATTGATTAATTATGTGTTAATTAAATCTATGTTACGGTGGAAAGAGACATTGGCGTAGTAATGGAGTTTGGTTTATTTTTCATTAATATTGGTATGTGTGTTACAATGATTAGAATGAATTGAAAAGTTAAGTGCAATATCTTGTTTCATAGAAATGATCATTATTTTAAGTAATACAATATATTAACTATGGTAGTTTTGAAGTTGTTATGGATTCTAAAATGTAATTTATAACACAAATGACTACTCGAGGGACATTTTAAAAGTTCATCATGAAAACACTTTAAACTACGCGATAATGTCAAAAACTGTAAAAATAATTTTTAAAGCATTACTTAAATATGTTACTAAAATACAAGCCTCTAGCTAAATGAAAGTACCTACACCCTTCCAAACTCAAACCGGTAAAACTTAGAATCACTGTCGCTGTTTGCAGAGGAACCCGCCAAAGTGTTGTCATGTTCATTTTATCAGTTTTGTCATGTTCATAATTGTGGTTAAATAACCAATCCCTGTGTAGTACCAGAGAGCAATATGGGTGATGGCGAGAATAGGATCACTGTGACTCATGCATAACGTGAGAAGCGACAATTTGAGTCGTACGGTAGAATTTGCTGAAACTCTGCAGTTTTGTAGATTTAAATGTTCTAGATTCATTCTGCATATTCATTAGTTGATGTGTGTTAATTTGTTTGTACATGTAGAGTGAACCTTGAATTATCCTTACTGTTTGCGTAGAATAACCACCAATGTGTTGATTCTACGTAAAAACAAAATCATCCATTCGTTCTATTCACTACAAAAATGTATAAGCCGTTATACATGTATGCCTCTCACTACACAACTGTGCCCCAATTTTAGTGACTGACGGTAACACAACGCTTGAACTATTTTCAAAACGACGCATACAGACTGTGCTTTTATTGGTGTAGATGAGTAGCTGGCAAACATATACTCCAATAAAATAAAACTAGTGTTAAAAAGAGAGTTATATTAGATTTTAACAGATATATGCGTTTAACAGCATTATTTAAAACAACCTGAAGACTATCACTGCACTGTCTTTCTTAATAAAAACACATTAAACTCATCAATCATGTGCATTTTTTGTATGGGCATATACATTGTTGCTGTGGAAAAATATTTTAAAATGTTTAATGTTGATTTTGTTTGACCTTTGAAATCTCAGATCTTATTTTAAAACATGGAGCAAATTTCAAATTTGACATGAGACCTGAATAAGTCTATTTTATCTCCTGCGAATATGTATAACATTTGTCTTATAAACAGTAAAACAGATCCAGACGTTACGTCAGATCAATGCCATCAACATAGCATGTTATGACGTATTTTAAACCGTTTTGAGAATTCCTGTCAGCTAGACAAAAGAAGCTCACCATTGAGAGCAATGCAGACTTTCAAGACACAAACAGTTTAAAATTGTGGCATATCAGAATTAAGTTATAAGAAAACATGACCTGGAGTTCAAAGGTCATAACCGTTGCAGCCGCGAATGACATCATTCCAGCGTTCGTTATAATAATTTGATAATATTTTATGTGCTATCATTTTTCATGCGATATCATTTTAAGTAATACTTTTACTATGAAAAAGTATTATATGTGATATTGTTATAGATGATAGTATTTTAAGTGATATCATTTTATGTGACATTAGTTTATGTTACGTTTATTTTTGTGATAGTATCAATTGTTATCATATAATTTGAGTGATATGATTTTTATATTTTATTTTCATTTTTATGGGAGGTACATTCCTGCTATGGAAAAATTACTTTAGAGCGTTTAATGTTGATTTAGTATTGACCGTTGAGATCTTATTTCAAAACAAAGAGCAAATTTCAAAATTGTCATGAGACCTGAATATATCCATTTTCTCTCCTAGAATATGTAAAACAGCTTAAATTTGTCTTACAAACAGTCATACAGAGCCAAACAATATGTCAGATCAATGCCTTCAACATAGGATGTTAACACGTATTTTAAACCGTATTGGACATTCATGTCAGATAGACCAGACAAAAGAATCTCACCCTTGATATCAATGCACATTTTCAATAAGAAACATGACAAGCGGGCGCAGGAGACCTGGAGCTCACAGCGGTCACAGCCGCGCAGAACATCATTCCATCGTTCGTGGTAATTTATCTATGTGATTTTTCATTCGATACTATTATATGTAACATCGTTTACAATGTGATATTTTTTAAGTAATATTTTACTATGAAATATTACTTTATGTGATATTGTTATATTTGATAAATCTTTACTGTTAGCATTCTATATGACATTATTCAATTATGGATTTTTCAGCTGTGCAATATGATGTACTATGCACCAGATATATTAGTTAATTTATGTTTTTCTGGTGCATAGTACGTCATATTGCACAGCTGAACATTCCATAACTGTTTTATTATATCAGCTATAAATACATAAATTCTTAGCCTTTTCCGTATTGAAAATGACAAAAAGTCACAAAGTTTAATTATACGTTTTATGCAACAATAGATCTATATAAATAAAAAAAATAAAATGATATCAATTTAATTTGAAATCAAAAGCGAATCTCTTGAAGACAGCAATTTGAAAAAAACGCAGCATTCAGAACTGCTCAGTTTTCATCATTGTGTTCAGCTAACACTTGAAATTCCCACTGGCTATGTTTAGTAACCGTGGTATATCGTATTTTATGCACAGTTTTTCAAAACCAAAGTAAAAACTTTTAAATTTCATATAGTATTTTGTTCAATGATGGATCATTCTGGCCAATCAGAATACATTTATTTATAAATTATATAATAATAGTTTATGTAACATTTCTTCGTGTGATATTAGATCAATCAATTGTAATCATATTATTTTAAGTGATATGACATTTATGTTCTAGTATTTGTTCTTATTATAAATCATTTAATAACGTTGGTGTGATGTAGAATATCAATTGAGTAACACATTCGTATTTGAAACAATCACAGATCTGTGTAGCATATATAATATGTCTAACATACACCAAAACCATAGCAACTATTGACAAAAGCGTCTTATACATAATTGCGATCATATGAGAATTACTTAAACCTTTAAAATAGCGCTTGTATTTCTCTCGGCGTATAATGAACCGAGCGACATTCAGACGTTCCACATTAATGTTTTTCTGATATGATTTCAAAGTTATTATGTATTGCTTGCAAATAACAAACGAACGAGTTTGGCATCATGTCAATCATCATTAATCTCGCTCTAACACTACAGGGAACTAATATTATTTAAACACACATGGCAATCACGTATGATATGAAATAAACCACCAATCAAAGGAACTGAATGAATAAAAGGAAAATTGTATAATAAGGAAGTAAACAAAATTTAAACAGAGTTCATTAAGTAATGCCATGAAATACTGCCATTTCTGTTTACTCAGCACTGAAATAATGCAAACAAGATAAATGTCAAATGTCGTAGAGTTTGTTGTTGCCAAACAGTTTGTTTTACTATGTATGCTACGAACTCTTCTCTATATGGGGATAGTAAAAAAGAAGGCTGCATACGATTTCAATCGTTTACAAAACTCCACTTCGACTCTCAGGTAAACTTAATGTTATGCATAAGTATAGCTGACCTTATGGCGGCTGTCAATCAAATAAACCGTAATGCAATCAGCAATCAATATTACTTCTAGGCTCGCCAATTTCCTAAGACAAGCACACGATCTATAGGTTAACACTGTTTTGCACTGTACTGCGCTGTATTTACTTGGACAAACAACGTCACGTTTAAAAAACCGTTTCTGTTCTAACACATATATTCAATGCACAGTTAATAAATAGTTATCGGAAAGTAAGAAAAAAAAGTTTTTAAAGAAAATATCATTATCCAATTGTTTCAGGTATCGTAATGTGTATTTACCCGTAATTCTGATCCAGCTTAGATAAACATAAAAGTGATTGCCCGCTGTGTGCTGTTATGTATAATCAATGAGTCTTAACAGCGTTAAACCTCATTAATATTGGACCCATTGTGTTAACTGATATGATGCACTCATTGCCAATTAGAAATAGACTCTGGACAGCTGCTACAGTATGATTTCATAATTTCCGATATTTGCAATTTGATCACTTTAGGTGAACTTTTACTTTAGAAATTTCATATTTTAACATCATGATATGCTATTTGTCGTGACCATTGTATGTGATAACCAGGCCTGGTTATCTCAGTCGGTAGCGCATCTGACTATATAATCTAGGACCGTGATTTATAACTCCCGGCTTGGAGACAGTGTCCATGGTTCCAGTGTGATAATATTTGTGACTTGCGAAGATGGTTGTGCTTGAGTGTGTACTTTGTGTGGTACAGGATCCGAGGAAATAGAGGTTAGGTTTACTGAATGTCTGCTGACAGTCGATGGCATGGAATTGAAGCTAAATATTCAGACAACAAAACAAACCATTATGTAAGCCTCTAGAGCACATAGGTCCATTATGTAAGCCTCTAGAGCACATAGGTCTTAATAGTCTTAGGTTTTTGCAATCTGGTATTTAAGTTAATCGTATTTTTTATTAATTTGAATACTAATGTATAAACTTTACAAGCCTATTATACAAGCTATTGATTCAAACGATCATATTATTAGGATATATTGTTGAATGTACATTTGTATTTGAACAAAGTCTGATATTTGTTGATGTTATGTGCAATACGTCGATAAATAGTTATAATTTGACTTTAAACTTAAACTTAGTATTGCTTTTACACTTAGCCATGTATTAGTTGACATATTCTTTAAGTAGTGATTCACATAATCTGCCATTTTTAAATATGCGTTTAGTGCTTTCACATAACTTCAAATCGAAAAAAGAAAGTCAAAATAAAATAAAAATTACTTGAAACCAATGATACATTTTGTCTGATTGGTTTCATTGATACTTATTTTCCCCATTTGCAGCATAAAATTGTAATATCTACAAACCAATTTAATATAAAATCCAAAATATACCGTATTTTCTGTGTAGGAATTCAATAAAGGAATTTGCAATATATTGAACTTTGTAGATTGACGTGTATGAAGATCTATCAAATATACATATCACATCAACGTGCATCAAATATTCTTGTTAAACGGAAGTATGACCAGTGAGAAAATTGTCCTGTATTTATAACGATAGGGCATTTCATATTCAAGTTCTTGAAATCAACCACGAAAAATAACAAAACACACAATTATGATTAATCTTGCAATAACAGTGTTTATAATTTAAATATGTATAAACAGATGAATGACCATACACACAGCATAAAGTAAAACATTGTTAACAAGGCATGGAACACACTATACAATAAACGCATTTCAGTACGTATAGAACCTCTTCAAATTTTTAGGTAATAACTTGAACATTTCTTTGATTTTGTAAAGCATGTCCACACTTTAACATTTACATTATGTCTTTCAAAAGCATACACTGCATGCACTATAGAACGGACCCTTCCGTCACATGGTATTCACGAGAGCATGCTGATAGGCTGCATTTAGCAATAGAAGGAACACACTGATTGGTCGTTTATTTTTTTTCGTTAGGAAAAATGATTTAACGAGGACCTTTCAATTTAATGACCAATCAGCGTGTCCCTACTATAGCTTGATGTAGCCAATCAGTGTAATCATACCAATGCTAAGTGGCAGACCTAAGCGGGGAGAGATGGGCCCGTTTATGTAACATACAAAGGATACAACTACCCACCACATGGCACTTACACATTAAATACACGTGACAACATAATACTTTTAACGCAAACACATAACTCAGGATACATACAATAATAACGACAAAAGTGTCTAAAACAGTCAATACAATAAAAAAAACTAGTAAGTACTAACAGTCGGTGCTTAATAAGTATTTACACGCCTTCCTCATTTGATTGATATATATGCGGCATATGGTTTATTTTATGCAGCATTTTCTTTTGAAAAATGACTTAATATAATGTTCATAGTATATATTTCTATTAGTTTGTTGTATAAATATATATGCCAAAACGAAAATGTGTTTAATAAAAAGTAATCCCTGTCGCGTATGATTACTATAGCGATGATCTTGATAAATATTCAGACGCCTTCCTAATTTGATTAATACTATTGTAGCATTTGGTTTTATTTTTTTGCTGCAATTTGTGTTTTAAAATGACGTTATTCAATTTTCACATTGTATAGTTTATTTGGATACACATAATATGACAAAATGAAATTCGTTGAACAAAAAGTTATTCTTGTTGCATTTGATCTTGAAAACGTCAAAATAGACATACAATCTGACTTACATGTAACACCCTACTACATTTTAACGTTCAAAATAGTGCTGATAGCCGAACTATAATTAAATTCGAGGAATACAAAGTAGTTCTTAACGCGTATGATCATTTTGGCTGTGATCAACAATGCAAAGCTTGATCACGACATCATATGTAGGTTTATGACGTTGGCATCACGAGGAAGCCCGGCTCAAATACTGCTTAAATAATGATAATTTACCGGGTCGTTCAATGTTGTCACATAGGTCTTTATGTTTTTGTTTTGTTGTGATTGCGGCAACAATTAGTTTTGTATTGTTTATTTGTCATTTGAACAGGTGCTTACGTTTTTAGAATCAATTAAAATATGCATGTTTCAAATATTTACATATCCTTTAAGGATAGACATTTATGCCGGCAGTCCGACTTGATCAGTCGGTAGAGCAACTGCGCTATCAGAAAAAGGTTCTGGGTTTGAGTCTCAGACTGGATGCACATGTTCTCAGCTGTTACAATGGCGCCTAGCTAGCGTGGGGCACTGACCTATATATTCATGTGTATTTCGATAAATATTAACATGATTCTCTAGTTTCTATGGAAATTCGAAGACGAACTCAAATTTTCGGGAAAATATGTCGCAGTGTCTACGTAATACACAAGGAAAGAAATATTGTATCTCACTCAGTAATGCATTCATTCGGACAGTGGAAAGTCCTTGGTCCCGAGTCCCGAACGGACCGCATATTTGTCTTTTTCTGTTACATACAGGTACGTATATAGTTAGTTAATTGTATTGCATAACAGTCGACCAAACGATCATATTTTCGTCATTTGAAACGAAAATCAATATCAGTGGGTGCGATTATTTTCTCACTAAAATAAAAAAAAAAAAAACGTTTTGTACTTTCCATGCAGAGGTAGGAATACCTCATGGTTATTTATGAAGCAGTTTTTACAAAATCTGCATTTCAATCTGTTTTTATTGATTTAGAGAACGCTAGGAGTAGAAAAGAATTACACAGTGATAAGTTACAACTATATGCAAATTACATAACTGAGCGCTGTATAAGATTCTATCGGAGGGCTTAGTAATATTTGTTTATTTGGTTCATCTAGACAACATTGTCAATTTGAATACATTTGTTGAATATTTTTGGACCAAATCAATAGATTAAGGAAAATCACTAATAACAGCTTGCAGCAACAATGCTTTTAAAAATGATACATAAAAACAGACTGTGATAGTGAACACATCAGCAACATGATGTTTAAAGACAGAGATTATCCTAGAAATAAATCATAGCTGACACCCGTAGTGCATTATGAAAGATGTGATAAAGCACTCAGCTTATGTAAAGTATAAGACAATATTAACATTTCTTCTGCAATCGGTCAAGATATGCAATGGATTTTGTTCAGAGACATATTTTATTATTTATATTGTCTCTTATAATTCATTTTAGTAGGGCGTATGTCATGTTATGTCGCTGTTCAAATTGAAATATTAGTTTTGTCCGTTAGTGTTTATGATCTGTTTAATAACATCGAAATGGAAAAAAAAACTGTTAATAAATAGTTTTATATCAAGCAGTTAGAAATGTAATGTAAAGTATTTAGACGCAATTTTGATCACGTGATCGTTTCAATTTTCATCGTGTGATTCAGTCACCACACAGATTGAACGATGCTCTATATTCTGTATAAAATATTGTCTAGCATTTCCACCATAATAACCATCCAAATAAAACGTTTGAAAAGTGTTTTATATCAGGAATGAACTACTCATGAACAATGAACAATATCTGGTGAAAAACAATCTTCAGTTTGTTTTAAAAATAAAATCCTAAAATACACTAAAATACAGCTGTTAAAATCAAATAAAAATCACATTTTAAACTAGTAATTTCTTATTTCATTATATATGCCAGTCTTTGTTACATTCCTTTGTAGCAGGATGTCACAGTCTATGTTAATCATTTTGGAAATATTACAAAACTACAAAATAACATAACACACTTTAGCGCGAGAATCATGTTGCCGTCACTAAAAAAGAGATGCAACTCCGTAAGTAGACGTATAGGTTGTGGCTTTAAAGAATCCTTGTCTCTTTTTATTTCATGTTCTTTAATTTATTTTATGTTTTCTGGGAACATATAAGTGTATATCATTTGTATTTTAAAATTATTAGGATATTGAAGTTGTGGTTATAGGATCATAAATTTAGATATATTCACTAATCACATTTAGAGATTTATCAACGAACCTGGGCTGGTTAACATTGCAACTAAGGGTAGTTTCCAAAACCGAGAACAAACAACAATACCTATTAACTTTTTTTTCTATAACAACTCGAAATATCCGGGAAATAATCAGGAACATACAAAAATTTGCCAGCATCTAAAACAAAACTTAAATATAAACTAATAAAACAGCATAACATTCTTTACTGTATTCACTGAACTATTGTTTTACTGTATTCACTGAACTATTGTTTTACTGTATTCACTGAACTATTGTTTTACGCCTATATGTTCAAAACATTGGAATAAATTCTTTGCTCGCGCACATGCGACAACAGGCTTGTATCAGGCTTCATACAGTATCTCTATGTTGATCACTGAGAACATATTCCTGAAAACTTGGCATTTACCGATATTGCTTCTAAAACTATAGATGTCTATAGTCAGGTTATTGATATACAGTCAACATATACTGTCTTAAGCAGTCAGTCAAGGAAATAAACAAAAGTTGCTTTTAAGACAGATTGTTGCTTAATACAGGTTAATTTGTTCTTAATGTATATATACGGGAAACTGCAAATGTGACTGCTTAAGACAAGTGGCTGCTTAACAGAGGTGACCACTTACACAGGTACTGTACATACATAAAAGAATAATTACATAAATGAATCAATGTATCAAATTAACCGATGTAAAACGTACACGCGAATATCTATTACAGACACATATAAATAGACCAAAAATTATTTTTAATACGTTTAAACAAATACAAGTACTTCATTTTATAATAATTGTTTTTAGTCCAATCGGACATAGTTATTGTTATTGTCTTAAGATGAGATAAATATCTTACTAATGGAACATAATATATGGGGTATTTACCAATATATTTAGTCAGCAAGAGTTTAAGTATGACATTTTGTTATTGTCTACTGTCTACAATAATGAGTTGAGTTGAGCTGAAAGGTTGGACCAGATGACTACGTGTTATAATGGGAACGTACGATGTCATTGCAGCGTTCAACCGAATATGTGTTTGTTTCTATCAATATCGCTTCTCGCTGGTCAATATCAACTTTGATGCATGGGCACGTGATCGGCGACCGTAACAATTGACATTATAAGATTATAGAGAGGAAACTTCTTGTAAACTTAACCATGTTGCCGTTTTATATCCAAGTAATAATTGGCTTTCTCATCTTTCAAAAAACTGGTTTATTTGTACGAGAGTGTGTTAACAGAGAGAAGAAATATTGCATGAAGATAATTTGCATGGGATTTAGACACGTAATCAGCTATTTCCATATTTTTTTTCATTATTTCAATATATTTCAATTGTATTTGGAAAAAAAAGAACAGTGGATTTCTTTTGTAATGCTGTCGTCGAAAGAAGGAAAAACAAAAAGGACAAAACCGTATAATAATATCCATCATGCTGCTACACGTGTACGTTAATTTGTAGGACGTATAAATAAGTCACACTAACAAATATTCCCCAGTTATAGACATACGTAATACGAGAAGACCCATTGAACGTATTGAGCATACTAAACAAAAAAGCCTGCGTTTGACTGCGTTCAGTTTGCTTAAACGTTTAATTTGTTTGCAAACGATTGATAACAGAACCGAACTGAACGACATGTTTGCTTTAAACGTTTGCTAACAGAGTAAACACCCCGTGAGATGTTTGCTTGTGTTTAATCACGTGACTTAATGAGAAAATGGAGGGACAACGCCGAGTAGACCGATTTTCGTTCGTTTTGGTCACCGTTTGCGTTTATTGCGCACATTTTTTCTACAATATAGTTATATAGTATTACGTGTATTACTACTTAAGACCCTAAATGTAGAACATATGTTCAACATATTTTGAACTAGTCAATTTGTCTTGGTTTATATATAAATTGACCATCTATTTTAAAAAAAAAACAAAAAAATAATACTTGTGAAAATTGTATCAAAAAATCTTTTAAACTAGAGAATGACTGTGAGAGAAAGATATATATTTTATAGTGATAAAGATGTTTTGTTATTTGATTAAAACTATTCTAAAATATGTATATATAATATAAAATAATTCTGGAATAAATGGATTAAAAAAGATAAGCAATATATATATATATATATATATATATATATATATATATATATATGTATCTTTAATTTACTGCCTTTGAAATAAATAAAAAATCGATGTTGTAAAAACACGAAACGCAAACAATAGAATGCACCATATAGGTTTTCACATGCATGTATACATTCATATATATATGTATATATTGCGAACTGTTTTAAATGATTCATGAAAACATTCTGCACAAATTTGTCTTTATATCTCTGTTATTCATAAAGGATATATATCATTCCTTGTTAATACTGGGGAAAAATCTATATTTTAATGCTTTACATTTTGTATGTATTGGGTTTACTTTGTGTTTTTTTTATTTAAATACATAATCATATAATAAAATATAAAAAACAATTTATATGCGATTTTTAAGATCAGATCGGGAGTTAGTGTTTATGGTTTTCATTAAAACTTATGGAACATGCAGTTATATTATAAATATACATCATATAACAAATGTATACATCTGTAAACATACACATACATACATACATAATATATATATACATACACCTACAGATTTATAATATTGTATGTTGAATATGTTTAAGTGTTTACATCAATCCAGAATGCTCATATATTGAGTCCACATGTTTTCGAATCTTTGTACTTTTAAGTTTTTCTGAGGGATACATCTTCCTATGTTGTATTTTGTCCTAATTTATTTCTTGAACTGTGTTATCTCAGGCTCTGAAACTTTTAATCTTTGTTTAAATATATAATACTTTGCAGAAAACAGTATATTATTAATAACATCATCAATTTTTTTGTTGCCGAAAGCTATATCAATATCTTGCCATTTTATATCTTTTGTTGGGCATTTTTTATTTAAAAAGTGTTCAAGATTGGCCCAAAATAATTGTGTGACCCTACATTCATAGACTAAGTGTTTTATTGTCTTATCATGTGTTTTGCAAAGTAAACAAAGGTTGGAGTTACTAATAATCATTTTTTCTAAAAGATGATTTGTACCCAATATTCGATGATTTATTTTGCATTGCAATCATTGCAGATTAGTGTCATTAATGCATTTAAAAGGGATATCAAATCTCTTAGTTATGACCGATTCTCCTCTTGAGTTAAATTCTTTTGCCCATGTTTTGGATGCTAATGGAGATTCATGTTTTGATTTAATCCTTTCATATATGTATCTACATCTTTTTTTATTATTAAATAAAATTGATATTGGCAATGGAAATAATGGATTATTTGCTTAAGAGCTAGAGTGTGAAAAAGAAAAGGTACCTAGATATGTTCTTAAAGAAGATATGAGTCCAGAGTATTCTAAAAAGTGTGTTACAACACCATATTGTTGTGTCATTTCAGCAAGTGTCATAAAATTTCCATTACTGTTCAATAAATCATTGATAAAGCATATACCTATCTTCAAATAACTATCAATAAAAACACTCGAACCTCCGACCTTAACATTAGGATTATGCCATAGTGGTATCACTTGAAATTCATGCCATGAATATGGCATAACTTGTTTTAAAAAATTTCATATATCAATTAAAAACATCTCTACAGAAGGGACTTTTAACTTTATCTAAATGTGTTTTTTACAATAAATACAGCTCGAAATGTGCTAAAATGTATAAGTGGCTTATACGAAACTTTAAAGATTTCTAAATATTTTTTTTCACCTTGTTATATTCTTCTTAGCCATGTGATTTTTAAAGCTGCAATAAATGCTTAAATATTTATCATTCTAAGTCCCCCTAGTGAGTAGTCTTTATAAATAATTGTTCTTTTTATTTCATCTGGTTTTCCATTCCATAAAAAAATAAAAAAATAGCAAGTTAAGTTCTTTTATAGTTTCAGAATCTGGGTAAGGCAATGCAAAAATAAGATGAATAATTTTTTTTAAAATGGCCAAAGTTTTAATAACCATAATTTTTCCAATAGGTGTTAAAATTCTTCTTGACCATGTAATAAGCAGATTCTTGATTTCTCGAATCTTATTGTCATAAATAAGCTTAACCATTGAGTCAAGATTTATTGAAAAGTTTATACCTAATACAGTAAATTTATTATCCCAGTTAAGTTGTTTATCACTACATCATTTTGTTTGGCAGTCTCATTTTGCGCCTATCCATACAACTTTAGTTTTATCTATATTGATATTAAGGCCGGAGATTCTTGCATAAAATTTTAACTTTTTTAATTTATCCATTTTTTTTGAAATCTGGACCAAAGTTATAAAAATTTAATACTTGGTGAATAAAGTGCCATAATAATGTATGAACAGGTATTTATGAAATTATACGCAAAATGTTCATTTCATATTGATTGATACAGTCCATAACGGGTTGCTGTTGTTCTTTTTGCTGTTGCCGTTGTTGCTGTTCCTGGTGTTGTTAATGATGTTGTTGATTTTTTGTTTTTGTTAATTTTTGTTGTTGCTAATCTTTTGATTAAAGGCTGTTGATGCAACTTAATTTGTTTAAATGTAGATGCTATTGTTATTGTTGATGTTATTGTTGCTGTTGTTATTGTTGCTGTTGCATTTGTTGGTGTTGAACATCTTTTTAGTGGACAGTGCATGCATTTTAGTCGAATGTTTATCTAAATCTGTAGCAATTTATATTTTGTCGACAAACTTGGGTATGTGCTCTCGCTTACCGGTAACAGAGATATGATCAAATGCTTGATATAGGCGGCGAATGAGTATTCATTATTGAAATGAGTTCATGACTGAAATGACAAAAGTTCTTAATTTCATCGCTGCAAATTATTGATTTTATCATTGGATCACATAATAGAAAAAAAGACAATTCATAACTATCAGTGTTATATTTCTCTCTGCATGATTAGTATAGCAGGACGTCCATATATGTACATATGTCACTAACAAACAATATGACTGACAAAATATATTTCCAGCGGAATGACAAGATACGTAGAAAAACATATATGTCACTATTTATTAGTCCGTTATTTTTGGAACCTTTGGTACAAAGATGATTCTAATCGGTTATGGTGTGCTACAGGGAGGGGGTGGTGAATTTGGAACGAAAAAGAAGAAATTGAAAAAAATAGGACTATTAACGGGATTCGAACTCGGATCGCCAACATGTAAAGCGACCCCCCTACCATCAGCCAATACGGGCAGTTAATTACTTATTGCAGTATTAACATGCATACTAATCATACCTCCAAAATGTCAATACACACTTACTAGAAAAGGTAACTAGTAGTTAAATGCTTTATTTTGTTATTGTTGGAACCTAAATCATTTTGTATACAGGGGATTTAAATCGATAATGGTGTGCTAAAGAGAAAATAAATGTCACAAAAAAATCAAATAATTCGAATAAAAAAGTCTCTACTTCCTGGAATCGAATATGCAACGCCAGCTTGTGAATCAACTGTTTATCCATTAGGCCACGGAGAACATTAACTTCTCAACACAGTATTAACATCCATATAATCATATATTTCCTATAAACCAGGGCAGTCACTCTATAAAGTATTTTTCCAGTTCAGATTTTTATAAAAGTCATTCTATTTTTGTTGAGCTTTATTTGTAACATTGGTAGATATTTTCAAAATGTATGTCTCATATTCAATTTTATTTGGTTTCAGTACCTTTAAAATCCTGTCAATGAAAAAAATTCGGTCATTTATGTTGTATGTTTCATGTTTAAGTTTTTCTTTCCAAGAGTTCGGTATAGAAGTAATTAATGCATAATAGTTTAAGAAATCTGAATCTTTGAGGTTGTGAAGTTGTTTTATCACATTAAAATTATAAAAGTTCTTATTTTTGTAATCATAAAATTGTTGTAATTATTATATTCCTTTATCTAGCCATTCTTTATAAAATATTGTTTTATTGTTATTTTGTATAAATGAGTTATTCCATATGATTTCATCTGTGATGTTTGTTACTTCCGAATTAAAGTTACCTTTGCCCAACATTGTAAAACATGTTGTGTTTTTATATCTCATCTTGTGTTGTGTTTTCATATCTAATCTTGTGTTGTGTTTTTATACCTCTTGAGTGTAATATATAGGGTAGGTAAATGAAGAAATATAACTATGTAAACTAATATTTATGATTTATTTAAAAACAGGTTGACATGAAAAGTATACACTCTTCTCTTCTCATGGTAATTTCTGCATTGGTGTCACTATTTTCTGTTCCAAGTATGTCGCCTCTAAACCTTGCTGTGCGTCTCCATATCTCATCTTGTGTTGTGTTTTTATATCTTATCTTGTTTTATGTTTTCATATCTGATCTTCTGTTGTGTTTTCATATCTAATCTTGTGTTGTGTTTTCATATCACTTGATAATATAGATTAGATAAATGAAGATATATAACTATGTAAACTAATCTTTATGATTTATTTAAAGATAGGTTGACAGGAAAAGTATAAACTCTTCTCTGAGGCCCTCTTACATGTATGACTCATTAATATATACATGTTAGGCAGATATACTGAAAGGAACAGCTAACCCGCCACCTGACATTTTATCTTTTTTCTCAAAAAATAGCTAAGTAATTTCCTTGAAATGTGGACTTGAAAAAGAACGAAAAAAATCACACCTCCAATAACAATAACCAAATCTGTATTATCAATACATGTGTGTCTGGTAATGTCGTAAACGAATTTATAATAGAGCTACTCAATATTTTGACGAGGTTATAAACAATACAAAAGTGGTATGTTAGCTGTTCCGTTCAGTTTAAGGAGGAATATACCTTTTAAATTATTTTCGAAATCAGTGGAATATTTGGTATGTAATGAAACTAGAAGTAATTTCCGATTTGAATATGCTTTTTGTTCTGCGGTAAATATAACACTTCTTTACTTATGACGTCGTAAACATGGCCATGTTTGGTCTTTTTGACGTCCCGATTTATAGCAGCAAAATCGCGTATTTGTCGACCTCAGTCAAGTTATACCGAATGTACAGAATCGAAACACATATCACCACGTACACATTCAACTGATATATGAATTTACATATGCAACAATTACGACGAACGCCAAATTCTGAAAATATTAGCGAAAAACGGAAATTATTATTTTCTCGATTTTTTCGAAAAAAATGGTTCAAATCAAAATTACCAAAAAATAAACCGAGCGATTTTGGAATAATTTTTATTTGATTTCTAACAATATGCTTCACAGTGATTGTGAGATTTTTAGAACAATTGACAAACTAGATTTTTTTTTATTTTTAATTATCTAACCCCACCCTACGTCAAAAAAGACGTCAACATATTGCGTAATTCTACGCGTTTTCCATAAGATTTTTGTCGGTTGATTAAGGTTAAAATATTTTCTAAATCAGTGGTTCAATTAGTATATCATGAAACTATAAGAAATTTCCAATGTGAATATGTATTTTTTGCAGCGGTCAATAGAATATATATTTATATGTGACGTCGTAGACATGGCCATGTTCAGCCTTTTTGACGTCCCAATGTATAGCAGCCAAATCGGATATTTTTCGACCTCAGTTGAGTTATTCCTAATACACAGAAAAGAAACATATATCACCATGTACACATTTGATGGATGTATGGATTTACAAATGCAAAAATTACTACGAACGCCACATTTTGAAAATACTAGCGAAAAACGGAAACTATTTTTTCTTGATTTTTTCGAAAAAACGGCTTCAACTCAAAATTACCACAAAACAAATCAAGCGAATTTTGCATAATTTTTATATATTCACATTTACATATTCACATTGGAAATTACTTCTAGTTTCATAATATACTAATTGAACCACTGATTTAGAAAATATTTTAACCTTAATCAACCGACAAAAATCTTATGGAAAACGCGTAGAATTATGCAATATGTTGACGTCTTTTTTGACGTAGGGTTGGGTTAGATAATTAAAAATAAAAAAAAATCTAGTTTGTCAATTGTTCTAAAAATCTCACAATCACTGTGAAGCATATTGTAAGAAAACAAATAAAAATTATTCCAAAATCGCTCGGTTTATTTTTTGGTAATTTTGATTTGAAGCATTTTTTTCGAAAAAATCGAGAAAATAATAATTTCCGTTTTTCGCTTATATTTTCAGAATTTGGCGTTCGTCGTAATTATTGCATATGCAAATTCATATATCCGTTGAATGTGTACGTGGTGATATATGTTTCGATTTTGTACATTCGGTATAACTTGACTGAGGTTGACAAATACGCGATTTTGCTGCTATAAATCGGGACGTCAAAAAGACCAAACATGGCCATGTTTACGACGTCATAGGTAAAGAAGTGTTATATTTACCGCAGAAAAAACAGCATATTCAAATTGGAAATTACTTCTAGTTTCATTACATACCAAATATTCCACTGATTTCGAAAATAATTTAAAAGGTATATTCCTCCTTAAATATAAATATATTTGTACAAATAATCACTTTAAAACTGCTAATGACATGTCTGTTTTATTGCACTGTTTTTCCAGTCAATTATTTCTCAATTATTTTTTTTCATCTGTTTCAAACATATTTGATTAGTTTTAAAATGATTTATTCATTGACATTGTAAACCACTGTGCCACCTGGTGTTAAAACAAATATGTTTTAAGCCATTGCTTGTTTACTACGATTTAACACATAACACATCTGGACAACTTACATACATAAATACGTTAATGTATATGTATGTATATACATGTATAATATATAGCTATTGTTACATTTCTTTACATCACAAAATTTGTTATTTTCATTTTTGTAAAGTCTTTTGAGTATTATTTTAGTTTTGATCTACTCAGGTAGGTTATTATTTATCTCTCTACATTCTTTTCTTTTATTGTCAATTTCTTTCGCTTCGTCATTTTTTATTTCGCATCCACCAAATTCACTCGTAACTATTGGAACAGTGTCCCCATTCCTATACTTATATTGCGTTCGTACAACATCTCTTAAATAGACGCTGCTACCAAATCTTGAAATGTAGTCAACTGTTGTGATTTTGATATCATTATAGTCGTACAACAATGCAACTGACAAAACTTTAAAGCAATCTATGGTTCAAGTTCGACATTTATTGCTTCTATAGTGCTTATGTCAGATTTCAATTTTTGTTTTAAAACGCTTTGACAACGATATATTTATCGGCTGTTAATTTTATTGTCATGTTAAAGTCACTAAACAACTCCTACCTCTACTGATCATTCCAATTTAACGATCCCTTCTGTCTGTCTGTCTGTCTGCCTGCCTGCCTGCCTGCCCGCCCGCCCGCCCGCCCGTCCGTCCGTCCGTCCGTCCGTCCGTCCGCCTGTCTGTCTGTCTGTCTGTCTGTCTGTCTGTCTGTCTGTCTGTCTGTCTGTCTGTCTATCTGTCTCCCTGCCTGCCTGCCTGCCTGCCTGCCTGCCTGCCTGTATATTTATTTTATCATTATCATATTTTCCTTTTTTGCAACGAAACTATACATTGATATTGACCGAAGTGAAGCTTGGTCCAAGTTTCACAGAAATTCTCGACTTGAACACACACTAATGAAATGTTTACATAAACCATTTTCACTCTTATTCACTACCGAGTTGCGATATATTCAAAGTTTAAATATGATTGGTTATTTAATGTGTGATGAGTTTGAGTAACGATTCCGAGTCAATTGTCCCTTGCTATTTTATATCATATTTTCTTATTTTTATAACAAAAACCAATATAACTATACATTGATACTAATCGAAGCGAAACTCTGGCTCAGGTTTCACATAACATCTAAACTTGAAAATTTTCCCAACTCACACGTTTTGTAATTAAATAACTTCATTTACAAAAACCATTTTGCCTCTTATCCATTACTAATGTGTTAACATGTATTCAAACTTTAATTATGCGCGATCATTTAATAAGTGATGAATTCGAATAATGATTTAGTGAAATTGAGAACTTTGAGTGGAGAAAATTCTCGGCTTGAGACGTTTAGTTGAATAGTCCATATGATTTTCTAGGTCTTGTACCACAGTAGCACTTCGATGGCTCGATCCCTACAGGACTGAACACAATAGTCCGAGTTAAGGGTTGTTCGAGCCAAGTATTGTTTACATCATACCACACATGTACATGTATATACAGTGAAATAGGAATACAGCCGGGACCAGATAAGTGGTTCGAGCTATATGTGGTGTTCCAGCCATTCGTGTTCGAGTCAACGAATTTCAACTAGATTATGCCAGATATATTCAAACACAATACCAAGCTAACAAATACAGAAGAACTTCGTTGGCTCGAACACGGATGGCTGGAACATCACACATGGCTCGAACCACTTATCTGGTCCCGGCCGAAATACTATTTAAATTCCATTATTCTACCTCCGATGACTAGAACACCGAGTCGAACTAAAAATTAGGTCTAGCCAACATATTTACCTGTATTTTGACACTCTTCGTTCGAACTATTTTGTTCAGTCCCGTCGGGTTCGATCCATCGAAGTTCTACTGTAGTCATCTTTATATACCTGGAATAAGTTCTATCATTCCGATACAACTCAGGAAATTAATATATGATTTGCACTTGCTGTCGAAGATCTGCCAAATATAATGTTTTTCAATAATTTACAAGACTTATGCACTTTTTTCAACACAGGAACAACATATGGTATGGTAATGTAACTTTACATAATAAGTATACATACTTTTCAGAAATAGTTTTAAGTGAAAATTGCAGCGTGTCCCTTTAAAATACTTTAGTAAGCTAATAAATGTGAATAGCTGATATATTACGCAGCAGTTTTACAAATATCTTTGCTTTGACTAGTAATACCGCAATTATCTAAAGCTATATATTCCTTCTAGTGTTACAGATAGTTCGAATGAATAATCTCTTCCTACCCGACTGGTAACTATTAGTTAACATGCAATGTCGGTATCATATTTGCTTTGTTTTACGTACACTATACGGTTTACAAATGGAAGCTAACACCGATATGAAATTTGTTAAATGAGGAGGTCAAATAATTCCAATGGTATGTTTTTATCAAAAGGCATGGATATTTCTTTTTTGTGGTTATTTGTTAGCTTATCATAATGGCTAATCATAAAGGTTTTATTAAAATAGGTGGGTATTTCGTTTTGTGGGTACTTGTTAACTTGATTGTTAGTTTATTTAAAAATCTGTATCAATTATTTATGGGAAGAGCCGTAACTAATTTTTAGAACTTGTAGCTCGACCCTATTGTACACTAAACATATGTAATCTGTTTAAATCAAATTAAAATTTGAAGTTGCGGCTGAGTGTAAGCCGTTCAAACCAGATATCGCGATGGCTTCTGGAAAACACAACTAAGTATGACACTGGTGTATAAGTATGTCTTTATTCTGATAACGTAATATAATCGATAACGTTTGTGTTCCAACTATAGTCAAGTACAAAAGATTATTCCTTATTCCCGTTAACATATGCCTTGTATAAAGCAATTCTTAATATATTAGTGACAAGAAGTTTAGATTGATATTTTCTATTTATTACTTATTTTAAAAATCATCTTTTCAAGTGGCGTCGGTAGTGTAATGGATAAAATGTTGGCCGCTCACGCCAGAGGTTGCGGGTTCGATCCCCAGCTCGACCCGATGCCTCTCATAAAACAACACTCAGTACAGGTTCTACCCAGGAAGCGGACTCGAGAGCGGTTCATATAAGCTCTGAGTTTTTATCGCGATCGAGCTAAAATATATTAGTATAAACAAAAATCATCTTTATCTGGTTTTGTGTATATTTCAAAGAGTTTCTCTAGGTTTTAAAGTTACTTGTTCATGTATTTGAAATTCGTAATCACCTATAACGCTTCTAACTGTCAATCTTGAGGTCGTGTATTCAAATCCACCACAAGAAACTTTCTCTGTGATGACTTGTTTACGGCAATAAATATCCCACCCCTAAATATGTGGGGAAGAAGTGACTTACAGACATAAGTTTTGTCTAGCACTGGTTAATCAACCAGCGGTGTACGTTGAACGCGTATAAAACTGTAAAAAAATCGACAACATGTCCTAGTGTGCGGAAACATACACAATCATCGTTAAATCCTATTTCAATCCAATCACTCTGCATTAAATTCTATAGTTGTAAACGTCATTTTCGTTATAATATTAACTTAAACTATATTTGTTTATAATGTTTTGTTAAGACAAAATAATACGGTATACAAAAATTATGTTAAAATGTCATTTAATAACAGCTGATCTCTCACCGTTGAGGTCTTGGGTTCGAACCCTGCTCAGTCAATAAGCATGAAAGATTGTATGTCGGTTAACTGCAAAAGGTCGGTGGTTCTACTAAGATTACTTTTAAAGTCTTCATACAAAATGGAAAATGCCATATACACATGTAACATGTTATATGTTGAAAATGACGTTAAACCTCAATCAAACAAACACGATTGCACAAATATATGAATTAAATGCATGTGGTGTCATGTTGAATAGAGTAGACATATGTGGAATAGTTCATCATTTACAGGTTAACACACACAGTGCTGTCATTACCAGTATTTCAGCTTCTAGATTGTTAAAACGTCACGGACATGATGTTAACATGAGTTTATATCTATATCAAATAACTGTTGTCTCTGGTTATACTTCACCGTTAATTAAACAAAAATTTACTCTGAGTTTTCAAACATAGTTTCGTTTACTTCTCCATGAACAATATATCGCTTTCGTGTCCACGAATAATCTGAAAAAAACTTTTTTCAAAAACGATCAGGCTAATACATACTTTCGATTTCTTTTCTATGAACAACTTTATAAGACGTTTTTCGAAAACGAGCAGTCTAAAACATAGTTTCTCTTCCTTTGTAAGAAGTTTTCCAAAAACGATCAATTTAAAACGTCGTTTCTCTTCCTTTGTATAACGTTTTCTGAAAACGAGCAATCAAAGCTATGACTCATGTAATTGACAAGATTTATCTGTGTTTGTGCAACCAACTGTACTTAATTAACGTTTGAAAGCAGAACCAAGCTATCTCCATATATATTAACAACTACATTAAGTATAATACTAAACAATGCCGCCGTCTAATGTGCGCTTTTCTCTCTTTGTTATGTCAGTATTGTTTGTGTAATAAGTCGTCGTCCTCAAACGATTTGAGGTGCCGCCGTTGAATGTCCACTTTTCTCTCATTATTATGTCTGTTATATTTGTGTTATTAGACATCGTCGTCAAATAACTTGAGGTGACACCGTTTAATGTCCACTTTTCTTTCATTGTTATGTCTGTATTGTTTGTGTGATTAGTCATTCATCGTCAAATGACTTGAGGTGCCGCCATCTAATATCCACTTTTCTCTCATTGTTATGTCTGTATTATTTGTGTAATTAGTCCTCGTCTTCAAATAACTTGAGGTGCCGCCGTCTAATGTCCATTTTTCTCTCATTGTTATGTCTGTATTATTTGTGTTATTAGTCCTCGTCTTCAAATAACTTGAGGTGGCGCCGTCTAATGTCCACTTTTATTTCATTGTTATGTCTGTATTATTTGTGTTATTAGTCCTCGTCTTCAAATAACTTGAGGTGGCGCCGTCTAATGTCCACTTTTATTTCATTGTTTTGTCTGTATTATTTGTGTTATTAGTCCTCGTCTTCAAATAACTTGAGGTGGCGTCGTCTAATGTCCACTTTTATTTCATTATTTTGTCTGTATTATTTGTGTTATTAGTCCTCGTCTTCAAATAACTTGAGGTGGTGTCGTCTTATGTCCACTTTTATTTCATTGTTGTGTCTGTATTATTTGTGTTATTAGTCCTCGTCTTCAAATAACTTGAGGTGCCGCCGTCTAATGTCCAATTTTCTCTCATTGTTTTGTCTGTATTATTTGTGTTATTAGTCCTCGTCTTCAAATAACTTGAGGTGCCGCCGTCTAATGTCCACTTTTCGCTCATTGTTTTGTCTGTATTATTTGTGTTATTAGTCCTCGTCTTCAAATAACTTGAGGTGCCGCCGTCTAATGTCCACTTTTCTCTCATTGTTTTGTCTGTATTATTTGTGTTATTAGTCCTCGTCTTCAAATAACTTGAGGTGGCGCCGTCTAATATCCACTTTACTCTCATTGTTATATCTGTATTGTTTGTGTAATGAGTCATTCGGCGTCAGATAACTTGAGGTATCCACTTTTCTCTCATTGTTATGTCTGCATTGTTTGTGTAATGAGTCATTCGGCGTCAAATAACTTGAGGTGCTGCCGTCTAGTTTCCACTTTTCTTTCATTGTTATGTCTGTATTGTTTGTGTAACACTTTATGTGAGAATAACTGTTGTCGCGGAAACTCAACAGAGGTTCGTTCCCTCTTAAACAGTAGTCCACCGGGACGGAATTTTCTGTCCGAACCTCCAACCCATGTAAGATTATTATAATATAACCTGTGACGTGTGGAGTTGGACGTTAAATCACGTTCAGTGATAATTAGGTGAATCTCTATCATTTTTCATATATATTTATCTATTTCTTTGTAAATATTGAATAATTCAATCGAATTTGTGTGTTGTCACTATTGTTATAAGTACTGATAATAATATACTTAAAATACACCTTGTCATTGATTGCTTGAATGTTTTGCATCGTATTTATGCATCGAAGGCTACCAGACGATTAGTTCCTGAGATCCTGGAAGGTTAACCTGTACTCAAGCACATCTATCTCCGCAAGTAACTGATAACTTTCCCACCTAAATCAGCGGTGAGAGACGAATGCAGCTGAGATGTTATGCCGCATTTACGGAGACTGTAGCCGGGTGTGAATTTGAACTCACAACCCCTGTATTACACATATTCATAAATCGTATCTTGCACAATCATATGGTGGTACATGTAAAAAGGAACAACAACACTTAATTAGACATAAAAAACGTAAAAAAACGAGCAATTATGCCGTTACTACAATACATTGTAATTCAGAGGGAATGCTATGAAATATCTTAATCATGATGCTTTTTGTCGTTGTCGTTGACTAGTTGTCAGTTTTCTGATTTCAAGTTATCATTTCTATGATTGAAATCTACATGTATCTTGCTGTTTAAAGCATTTCAGTTACAATTAAATTGCTAGCAAAGAAAGCAGGGGAAATATGCATAATTTGATTTCTATAGTTTCCTGTCTTTCGAATATTTGGAATGTTATGTAAAATATAAAACATGTTGAGTGATTTGTTTCTTTATATTCTTGTTATTCAAAAGACAAATTCTCTTCAATATTTTCAACGAATATATTGTTTCTGTTATAATATTAATGTATATATATACTGAAGTATAATACCAAAAATACATTTATTGTACTCCTTTTAAGTAGATAAAGATGCATATAAGGATACAGAGATGCTAATGTATAGTAAGTAGAACAGCTAACCCGACAATTGATATTTTATGTATTTTCTCAAAAAGTATCGAAGCTCGTGCTGCACGCAATTAGTATTTCGCAAAAGTAATTGTAGCGAATGTCGCAATCTGTCTATGTAGACTCCATACATTATTGTCGGTTGATGTCGCCGGGCCCGATTAGCTCAGTCGGTTACGCGTCTGACTATCAATACAGGGGTACTGAGTTCGAATCCCGCCCGGCAGCAGTCTCCGTGATGATTGAAATACGACATTGTGTCTTATTATTATTCCTCTCTCACCGCTGGCTTAAGTTGTAAAGTTATCAGTTAGTAGCGGAGATGAGGTGTGCTCGAGTACTGGTTAATCTTTCAGGATCCCATGACACAGTGGTTATATTAACTAATCGCCTGTTAGCCCTTGATGGTATAAAAAAGACGCTAAATATTCGTTCAATCAATCAATCAATCAATCAATCAATCAATCAATCGGTTAATGTCATATACATATTTCGATAACGCTAGTCACTATTTTGATGAAGATATTGGAAATACAAAAGTGGCGGGTTAGCTGTCTCGTTTAGTATATGTTTGGTCCTTTAGGATCACGGCAATCATTTTGTGTGAATCGATTATACAAAACTGATTTGGCCGGTGCATTTCTCATTATCCCTCACCAACAGACTTAATAACACCGAGTCTACTATAACAGTCTTTTCTTGAATTGGTTTTGTTTTTCCATCGATTTCTTTTATCATATGTTATTATGAAATATATGCATGCATCTCAAACCATCAATACTATTTTGAATATTTACAGTCCATTTAAGTAATGAGTTTTCATTTGATAATACACATGATATTTTAAGATTTTTAGACATGTTTTAGTATATAGCAATTGTCAATTTCCTAACTTGGTCTATCTTTTTATGTTTTCAGAAAATGTTCAGAATAAATTTAATTTATCCAAGAGTATCATATCAGTGTACAAATACACCCTGTATTAAAAGGATACTCTTTTCCTCCCCTTTAAGAGCCGAATAAGGGTGTAGGTTTAAAATCGGAGAAAAATCCAGTACATACCGACGGACTGCCGTCATCGATTTTGTTTAATCTTGCACATACTATCTGAAGTTTTATACTGTCAGGTAACAGTTTGAAGGTGTTTCTGCATTGCCGTCGCTTTGTGAGTATATCCGCGTTCTTATTATAACTGTAGCTTATTTTTGTACCGAACGCACTTTTAAATGAACCAAAGTATTTTGTTAAACAGACATCCTTCAAATAAACAATAGACCCAATATTAGATATTTGTTTTATGGCATCGTCCCTAAGTGTCTCAAATTTATACTTAACGGCAGTTAACAAAATTCTCTAAACATTCATCTATTGCTTCTGTACTCTCTAATTCTGGACCTTTGTTAACTTTTGAAAGTTTGACGGTTAGTTTCTGCTGCAAGACATCTTTGCATATTTCTATCGATCGCTTTACTTGGTATTCTTCTGCTAATCTAAGCATTTCGTACACATCATCCTCTAAAATTAGAGTAACAAACAAGTCAATAATATAATAGTTTATCAATAGATCTTTACAGGGACACACACTAACTGAAAATAAAATCGAGTTTATTTATATTGTTCGCGTATCGGTGAGTTTATACACTTTTCAAACTCATAACCAATCTTCAAATATTTCTATAACATATACTTAATGCCTTTAAAAAGTATTTATGCTGTATCAATGCAAACATCAACTTAACAAATTAGATTTAAGTTAAATAATAGTTTATTGCTACTATTAATACAATTACATAAATAAAAACAATAAAAAAAATAGTTGAGGTTGACATATATGAACCGATAGCAGATTTTAATATTTAAAATTTTGCCTTTTAATGGCGTTCAGCATATTTAAAAATGTTAACGTTGTTTTATAATCTAGGAAAGTCACTCTAGTCTTGTTAAAACTTCTTAAAATACAAATTAGTAGTTTAATATTAAATACATGTAGTTTATTCTGACTTAATCTAGCTCATCTTCGTATTAACCTTGAAGCTTACATGAATCGCTATTGGGTCTGTTTTCTGGTAAAATCAGTACTGAGAAGTGTTTTAGAGCGGTCGTAGTTTCGAGTCGGGAGTCAAACCCGCGTCATTTGGCATAAGCAGCAACAATTTTATCCACTGTATTACCGCTCCGGTCTTAAGAAGCATTCTTAAAAAAAGATTGATTGATTGGATATTTAGCTTCATTTGCATGCCATCGATGGCTAACAGACGATCAGTTAACCTAAACACTGTTTCCTGGGATCTTGAAAGGTTAACCAGTACTTGAGCACTTTCCTTCTCCGCAAGTAACTGATAACTTTCCCAGTTGTATCAGTGGTGAGAGACGAATAGTAATGAGACACAATGTCGTATATCAATCATCACAGGGAATATTACCGGGCATGGATTCGAACTAACAACCCCTGGATTGATAGCCAGACGCGTAACCGACTGAGCTAATCGGGACCGGCTTAAAAACTTAATATTCTTAATTTGATTAAAAAAACAAAATTATTACATGCATGGTATATAAAACGGTTAACACAAATCGGAAATAAAACCAGAAGAATTGTTTTTTAATTGTACTCATTATTATCATTTTTATCACCAATTTCAAAATAACAGCAAAAAGGTATTTACGTTCTATTGGCTTCTGTATGTTTGGATGTAAAGTTTTCAAAAAGTCCAAGACGTCTTCATATTCCTTTCCCTTCATTTCCACAACTCCTGAGTGTTTCTCTTTAAGATCAACACTAAACATGGCACGAAACACCGGTGAGGCACAGCATATGAGACCTCGTGACACATATAATTCTCTGCTATCATCAAAAACAAATGTAATTTCGTCATCACACAGTCCAGGGTCAACAAGAAGTTCTGCTTCTTTGTCCTTCAGGTGATCTGACTTCCTTTTAATTCCCGTTTTTAAACTTTGATCTTCACTCATTTTAATTACGTTCTATCAATATTGAACAGACGAATTACCCGTTGATTGGCGATATTAAACTAAACAGTGGTGTTGTCATATATTAATCTCTACAAAACATCCATAATATGGCCAGTTACTACCACTGTCATTATACACTATCTCTAGAATATTTAGCTAGCTACAGTAGTCTTTCCACATAAACTTTGTTAATAATTATAGTTGTAGTTGTAATATGACGAATGCGGATTACCAGGTCGAGCAATTTTCCGTAAATGCCTGTTATTGATCCGATGTCTATATATACACTTTGTATATACAAGCATTAACATTATTGCACTATATTTTAAACTTTAATGTGATGTACAACAACGAAGCATAGAAAGCTGAGATCATGATTTAAGGGAGTGTATTCGCACTTAACGTCTCACTATACAGTTGCGCCACTATCTTTTGACACGGTGACATGCGTCTTGCGCTTGAAAAGTGTTCTATACAGTTTTGTTTTAAATATTTTCAAAATGGTTCATAGTGGTTGTGATATCTTACTGCAGATGAGTAGACCACACGCTGGCATTGTATAAACTGCAATAAGACATCATTGGTGTGAGGAAAGTTTATAGGATTTTAACATATGCATGTATTCATGAACTTTTATGCTTTCTTTTCTTTTTAAATAAAATTATTCCGACACCATCACGTAACCAACACAGAATGTGCAGAGTTTTTTTTTTCAATACAGCTTTTATTTCTTCATTATTATAGCATCTGTTCTTAAACTTTAATGCATTCTATTAACACCAATGTACAATTCAAAACATAGTTCAGACAAGACTCCCATCTCGGAGCCTAAACCCGAATCTCACTGTCTTCTGAAACCGAGCTGAACTCGCCTCCATCCCAGACCTAACTCAACCTTTGTTGTTACTCTCTGCTTCTCTTATAACCATCTTCTGCACTGTAATTATTACAAAAGTGACAGCTAATTCATATACAAATCACGTTTTTCATCGGCATGCTGGACAGATATTCGGTATATAAAATGGATACACGTTACCTTGTTGGCAGCCCATCACTAATCAGAGTGTGTCCTATGAAGTACTCCCATTTGAAATACGGACCTACTATATACTATAATGACCTTGTTGTTGTCTCGCCTTAACTAGGAAATATCCCACATATAATATATCTTGGATTCAAATATTTACATTATTAAACTAATAAACCAATAATTATTGAGTGTCGATAAAACAAAATTTTAGGGTATTACTGCACTATCAAGCTGGTCAATCTACCAGTGATTGTGAATTTTATGTAGGAATACATCCATGCTATGAAAAAAATACTTGTTTTCATGTGGAATATATTTCACCGTGGAAAACATAGACTTTATTTTATATAAAACAAAGAACAAAATGCAACTGTAAAGTGAAACCTAGCTGTCAATATTGTGTCGTAAACAAGAACTTCCGGTGCAAGTATATATATATATATAATTATTTGTAACTTACGCATTCGTCTATTTTAAATGAACTGGTTTCAATAGTCTGATCAATCACCGTTAACAGCGACGGTGTCAAACAATTGTGAACAAGTGCATATTTTACGATTGGTATTAACACTAACACACAAACAATGGTCAATTGTTTTGAAAAAAATATAGATATTCGGAACAGCTAACCCGCCACTTTGGTATTTCAAATATTTTCCTCAAAATAATTTTGATGATTTTACGTAACCTAAATGTATTTTCTTATTTGAGTCCAAATTTTAAAGAAATTGCTATGACACTTTTTGAGAAAATACATAAAATGGCAGGTACATAAAACGTCAGGCGCTGGGTTTGCTGTTCCGTTCAGTATATTAAAAATATTAAAGTAAAGACCATTTTGCTCGAGTATATGTTTTTGAATATCTATTTCAAACGTAAGATGCAATGAAATAAGACGAAAATATGAATCTATGTTTGGAATGTAATATGTAAATATTGCGCAATTTTCCGTCATGAATTATTACTCAATTTAATGAGTGTTAATTTAATGACTCTTGGCACATAACCAATATTTAATGTACAAAACATTTAAAGACAGTTTACATTACAAGCATGTACGTGTAATATACTGAACGGAACAGCTAACCCGCCACTTTTGTATTC
Source organism: Panopea generosa (assembly GCA_029582155.1). NCBI lineage: Eukaryota > Metazoa > Mollusca > Bivalvia > Adapedonta > Hiatellidae > Panopea > Panopea generosa. The sequence goes on along the minus strand of CM055904.1, from coordinate 46,308,381 downwards.
TAATTTCTTCGTCAAGGAAATTGATTTGATACTTTTTGAGAAAATACATAAAATGTCAGGTACATAAAATGTCAGGTGGCGGGTTCGCTGTTCCCTTCAGTATATAAATTGATTATATTCTGCATTTACAATTTCAGGTAATACCCGACTGAATATTTTGTTCTGTAGTTCAACTATACATGTTGTACGCTCATCAAACTCAATAAATTCATTTTGAAAACAACACACTTGTAGTTTTCTTGTAATCGCCGCAGAGGTCATGGGTTCAAATTTAACTCGGTTCAATTTATATGTGAAAAGCTTTACCAGTTACTTGCAAAAGGATAGTGATTCTACTCAAATTCATTCTGACGTCTTCCTACACCAATTAAAGTTGATAGGTAATATAAACATGTAACCTGTCCAGTTGAAAGGCCCCAGCGTAAGTACAAATTGGGGTTCACACACACACACACACACACACACACACACACACACACACACATATATATAAATATATAGAATTACTGTGGCACTTAATACCTTTAACCAGAGTTGTTTAGTCCTAATTAAAGTAGGGTATTAATAAAAGCCACCTGTCTCCCGCTAAAATTCAGTAGCAATATTGTAATAGACACTTCCGGGGCTGTCAAGATGGGAGTGATTACTGAATGTGTACTTAAATTATGTCGATGTAAGTACAGTAGAATTTCGATGGCTCTAACCCGACTGGACTGGACAAAACAGTAATCGGTTGTTCGAAATCATACCATACATGTGCATGGATATACATTGAAATAGAATTCGGCCGGTTCAAGCTATATGCAGTGTTGCAGCCATCTGTGTTTCAGCCAACGAAGTTCTACTTTATACTAAAAATAGCACAGGATATTGTAGAACAAATACGGTTTGAGCGTGTGTATAGGATGGGTCCAAAATCCAGTGGTGCAGTTCCAATGCGCAAAATTGTTGCAAAATTCACTCTATTTAAGGACCGAGAAATTGTGCAACGGCAGTCCAGGGAACAGAAGGGTACACACTTCTTTCTCTTTGAGCAATTTCCTAGCGAAATTGCTGAGCGACGCAAGGCTCTGGTTCCTAGACCCAAGGCGGCGAAGCGTGAAAACAAGGCGGCATAGCTTAGTTACGACACGTTGTACATTAATGGCAGACCAGTGCGTGACGGGACGGAGTAGCGGTACGTTGAGGGTGGACTGAGCGTTACATCATGGAACGTTAATGGGCTGACGAGATACAAACTTGAAGATCCGAATTTCATTAAAAAGTTATCGAGCTTCGACATTATTTTCTTGTTTGAAACTTTGGCTAACAGTGATTCTGATCTTAAAGTTGATGGAAATACACATTTTAATTATTTTCGTTAATTCCAAAATAAAAGAGCTAGACGTCGTAGTGGGTGTATTGTTATTAATGTAAAAGACTCTATAAAGCAGGGTATCGAAGTAATACAAAATCATTTTGATACATTGATATGGTTGAAATTAATAAGCATTTTTTTAAATTTGATAGTGATATTTTTCTTGCAGGTGTTTATATATGGGTCGAAAATTTACCTGCGTATAATGTTATAAATGAAGATTTATTTCTTTTATTGCAAAATGATATAAACACTTATGAGCTTCACGATCGAGGGCTTCTCTGTGGTGACTGGAACGCGCGAGTTGGTAACGGTACAAGGAGAGACTATATCGTGTGTGATCGTACAATTGATTTTCTAGATGACGATGGCTACTACCAAGATACACCGTGTAAGCGTGCGTCTTTCGACAATACCTGTAACTCACATGGATTGAAACTATTAGATTTGTGTTAATCAAATGCTTTACGTATTGGTAACGGTAGACTTGGTGACGACCATTTAATTGGTTCCTATAATTATGCTAATTATATGGGATCAAGTGTTATTGATTATTTATTATTACATAAACATGATTTTATATGTATTGATGATTTCCATATTGAACCATTTTGTGAATGGTCAGATCATACAGCGTTAAATTTTAAAATTGTTTGTAATACAGCAGTAACAAAAGAAAAGCGTGATTATGTTTTTACAAGTATCAAATGGAATGATAATTTAAGAGACAATTTTAGGCGAGAATTATATCCAAACTTCCACTCTTCAATGCAATTACCCAGGGTGTTGATTTTAGCAATAGAGAAATGGTTAATAATTGTGTTTCATCCTTTTCGGAGTTAATAAATGACGTTGCACAGCCATTGTTTAGTAAAAATATAAGAATGAAAAATGAATCGCGTACTGTTAAGTCGTTTAGCAAGAAAGCTGATTGGTTTGATTTTGAATGTAAGCAAGCGAAGCTATTGTATGCTCATTCCTTAAATAAAGTTAATAAATATAAAAGAAATGAAAATAGAATAGAAATGTGTAACTTAAAGTCAACTTATAAGACACTTATTAAAAAGCAAAAACGCTGTGACGAATATAAAAAAAATTAAAGATATTGAAAGATTATGTCATGGTAAACCAAACGATTTTTGGAAGCTTTTTTTCAAACAAAAATAAATCTAGAAAAAGTAATTATATTAGTAAAGAAGCTTTTTTTATGATTATTTTTCTAATCTTAATGAGAAGTTGCCAAGCGCATCAAATGCTGATGCTGAGACTTTTTGCAATGATTATTATTTTAATTCAACTAATTGTTCTTTTGAAGAACTCGATATGCCAATAACTGTTGCAGAAATAGAAAAATGTATAAAAAGTTTAAAGAAAAATAAAGCCTTTGCTGGTGATCTACTACTAAATGAATATTTTATTGAATCTTATGATATATTGGCTTCACATTTTGTTGATATTTTTAACGGTATTTTTAATTCTGGTCATTTTCCTGATAATTAGTCAAAAGCGATTATGGTGCCTATTTATAAGAAAAATGACCCGGACAATATCAATAATTACAGAGGTATAAGCTTAGTCAGTTGTTTATCTAAGATATTTACGGGCATTTTAAATAAGCGAATTAATACTTGTATTGAAAATAATAATATTGTGAGTGACGCTCAATTTGGATTTAGACGTGGAAGGTCGACAGTTGATGCAATATTTGTACTTAATTCCATTATACAAAAAGTATTATTAAAAAATGACCGCTTAGCTTGTGCATTTGTAGACCTTAAGGAAGCTTTTGATAGTATTTATCGAAATGGTTTATGGTTTAAACTTAATCGATTGGGTGTTAATGCTTAAATGTTACGAATTATTCGTGACATGTACTCAAATGTGAAAGCATGTGTTAAGGGATGTAACTCCTATTCCGAGTTTTTTTAATGTGCTATCGGTTTAAAGCAAGGGGAAGTAATTGTTTTCATTATATTTGGAAAATCTAGAGCTATACTTGTGCGAAGATCCAAACTGTGGCATGAACTTGGATGACATTACATTTATTTTAATGCTTTTTGCTGATGATATGGTGATATTAGGTAAAAACCCGACTGCTCTGCAAAAAAGTATCAATCTTTTACATAAATATTGTGAAACTTGGGGGTTAAAGGTGAATACTGCTAAAACCAAGATTGTTGTATTTCGAAAAAGGTGTCCTTTAAAAAGCGATGAAAATTTGACTTTTAATAATCAACCTTTAGAAGTAGTGAATGATTTTAATTATCTGGGCACTGTTTTCAATTATACCGGTAACTATTTTCTTAATCAGGAAGCATTGGCTGGAAAGGGTCTTAAGGAAGTGGACCCGTAATGGGCTCGTTAACCTTCGTGCGATGTCGGTATCCTCCGTAACGATTTCGAAGCATCTCGGTATAGATCGGAAAAAACTTATAAAATACATAAAGTATAGATATTTTTTATTTCGTAACAATAAATCCCATATCCTGTTTTGTTTCATTGCTTTTAATATCATTTTATCGTCATTAACGTTAAATTTAAAAAAAAAATAAATAAATAAACGAAAATTGCTCACTTCCGGTTGTAAACAAAAATGGATTTTTACGATTGTCGAAGATGTTTTTGTTCGAATAAAAAGAAAAAATACAGCGAAGTCTCCTCCTGGTGGAAATATTGGTCGCAAATATAGCAATCAGACCGCTTGTAATGTGTCAGAGCCAGTGTATCATTATCAAATGAAGAATCGACGAAGCGCGTTGGAAAAAGTGATCGAAAATTGGTTGTGTTCGAAGTTTTGTTGTCAAACCTAAAACGTTGTCAATTATGCAGACGAAGTTCTGTACCAGATACTTATGACAGCATTGCTCAGAAAGGGTTAGCCGAATATGTGTATGTTGTTCGTCAGAACAGTGACTGTGGACATGTCAACAGAGTTGCCTATGGCAAAAGAACACCATCAAAGATCTAAAAGAATGCCCTGTTTTGCAGCCAACACAAAGCTAGGCCAGGTAAGATAGTATTGATGACTGTCTAATGTATAACGTTGATTTTTTTATTAGAACTGATAGTAATTAGTTGCGATGAAACTGTTCAATTATCCAGAATTTAAAAAATGCTGAGATACATATATAAATATTTTTTGCTAGACTTTGATTGATGATTGAATATATAGAATATCATTTTCGTGCCATCAAGACCAAACGGACGATCAGCTAACCTAACCACTCTTTACGGGATCCTGGAAGCTTAACCTGTACTCGAGTACACCCATTTCTAAAAGTAGTTGATAACTTTCCCACATCAATCAGCGATGAGATACGAACGATATTTATTATTAGACACATTGTCTCATATCAACAAAATACATAAAACTAAAATGTAAACAAGTAGTAAGAATTGTTTTTATATACATCATACATGTAGATACAATGATACAAGATACAATATATGGCAGTTAGAATGTTGTGTATGTTGATTTCAGTAATGCAGTTACACTGAAGACAGCGATTCACTGTTGGCTCTCTACTGTCTGGAGGTCTGTCCGGTCAACACACAGAGTAAGCCACATTTTCCTGTCGGGCAAGAAGTGCAATGTTCTGTACAGTAGACACCGAATGGCACACACAAGACTTTGAAAGTTAAACATGTATGTATTTAATAATTTATAATTGATTAATTGCATTGGATTTTACGCTGTTTTTAACGTGACAATTGTATTGATGCCCTTACATGTACACAAGGAATTATATAGAGCTATACAAGTCCATGATGTACATAGTCATCGGGTTTTTGTAGATATGCAATAGTTTAACTAGGACTAGATACCCATTATCTGTCATTATCTCTCTGCCATATTATGTTCTATTATAGAATGCAGTCAGATACATATGTGTAGATGTTTAGTTTCATATTTAACAATCAATACAAAACTTCCAGGCTACCTGTTTATGACAAACCCTCTTTAATGAATCAAATTGGTTTATACCAACTTATTTTAGCTAGATTGCGAAGAAAGCTCTGAGCTTTTATTAAGCGCTCTTGAGTCCGCTTCCCAAGTAGAACCAGTCCTGCGTGTTGCTTTTTCAGAGGCACTGGGTCGAGCTGGGGATCAAACCCGCAATCTTTGGCGTGAGCTGCCAACACTATCTACGAAACTACTGTCTCACTTTGAGTATTTTGAGAATTTGTGTTTACAACAGTGAGGTCAGTTATTTTGGGACATTAGGATGAGCAAAAAGTGACATGAAGAAGATAAAGAGAAAATAATAGTATTCAATTATTAGTCACTTCTTGAAAATATTACGGTAGCTCAAAGCAGTCTCAAATAATAACAGTACTTTATTCTGTATTTGTAGTACGTAATGGACCGATGCCACACATTACATCTATGAGAGCTGCAGTGGAAGTCGAGTCTTCACAAACCTTTGCCACTTATGTTAGACCAGGATTGCCTATACCATCAGAAGGTTACTGGTATAGTGATGATGATTCTGGAACTATGTGTGAAATAGTGTGAAACCAATCTACATTCAAACAGCTATCCAGAAACTTTGTAAATGACTGGAAAAGAATTCTAAAGTCGTATTAGTCGCTTACAATAGAAGATGATTTTATTATCCAGTGGTTTATGACGTACCAACAATACAGAGCAATTTTCAAGTGTGTATCAGGATTAATTATTCCCTGGCAGTGTTAAGGAAACAGTTTCCAAGTCATTCACAAAAAAAGGTAGACCTTGTGAAATTGTTGTGCAATATCAGCTACAGTGCACAAAATGCCAATTCGTAGTCACTTGGGCAACTCCTCAAATAATTGACACCGAAAGAGCTCCTATCCTACAGTTTCGCTCCAAATGAAAACAATTTATAAACATTCTGGTGAGGATGGACTGAGAGGCATATTTCCTGCCAATAATGGTGATGGTGTACCAAGGGTCACCAAAGCAAAATAGTATTAGATGAGGTTATATCAAAGATGGCTATATATTTCAAACAATGACTCTTTATGACTTGAAGTGTGTGTGTCAAGTGAGGGGGTGGGGGTTCTATTCTGTTATACTCATAATGTGAACTTTTTTACATAGTATTAATATTGTATAGTTTATGTCATACTATGTTTGTTTTGAAATTGACACCATTCGCAAGATAAATAATTTAAGTGTTTAAGCACAAGAATGAATCCGCGTAATGGGGTGGGGGTGGGTGGGGTTCTGATTCCATGTTCTATTTTCACATAAAAAGTACATATTATTGCTTTTATGCTATTTCTGTATAATGTGGGAACATCTTTATTTCAATAATATTTGTCACTATAGTTTTTTTATCAAAACTTGGAAACATTAACATTACTTTTAAGATAAACATTTATTTCTATAGAAGTGCTGATAATGAAATTTTGACCTTATCATATTAAAAAAATTATTGAGAAAAAAACGGACGGTAAAACTTCCTCATCTTTTGATATCATATGTGGAATAGTATATATATAAAAGTAAGTCATGTAGTATTGATGCCCCAATAGTAGAATGGATTCTCTATACTTTTATTTTAGAACAACTTTTTTCAAAACTATCAAAAATATGGATTTCTCCTGTCCGCTCGAATACAAATGAGTTCATTTTAGATTATTTTTTTTCAATTTAATGTTGCATGCTCATATTTTTTCTTTAAACAAATGCTTTTAGAATACACTGATATTGTAAAATGTAAAAAATATTGAAAATAAATAAAATTGTAGCAATTTTACCTATTTTGGACTTTGTAATTTTTTTGCGGCCTTTTGAAAATGGGATATGGTAAAGTAAATGCGGATAACTTTTTTTTTAGACGGTAAAAGTTCGTAAAAATTTGGAAATTAGTCAGTGATATTATATAGTTAATAAAAACAAAAGGCTTTAAAAGATTTGAAATATAGCCCATTACGGTCCCACTACCTTAAAGAATTAAACAATTTACTGGCAAATACTCGTAAATATACATTGAAACCTAAAACTGTCTGTCAATTATTTGATGCCTTTGTTGGCTCAACTCTTAATTATGCCTGCGAAATATAGGGATTTTCCAAATCAAAAGAAATCGAAATAATTTATCTGAAATTTTGTAAATATTTATTAAATATTAAAACCTCGACAAGTAATATTGGTGTATATGGAGAGTTAGATAGATACCCATTGTATATAAATAGATATGTTCGTATGATTAAATACTGGACTAAAATTGTTAAATCTGATAATATTATAGTTAAATATTTATATAATTCATTACTTATTAATTGTAATAAAGGTGATAAGAATTGGGTAAAAAACATAAAAAATCTACTGGATGATTATGGATTTTCGTATATATGGTCAAGTACTCATGATGAAAATTTGTTTAACTTCCATATTGTTTTTAAAGAGAGAGTACTAGATAATTTTAAACAAAAATGGTTTAATGAAATCGAAAACAGCCGTTCACTATGTACTTATAAAATGTTAAAAACTACTTTAGAATTCGAAAGTTATTTAGATATGCTTCCAAGAAAATTAAGAATTCCTTTGTCAATATTAAGATTATCTTCACATCAGTTGAAAGTTGAAACCGGTCGTTATGCACAGAACAGAATTGAACGTAACTTATGTTATTGTACTCTATGTAACTTTAACGACATAGAAGATGAATACCATTTGGTGTTAATATGTCCTAGTTATCAGGATATCCGTAAAAGCTTTATTAAATCATATTATTATAAACGGCCAAGTATGATTAAATTCATTGAGTTAATGCAAAGTAAGAAGTATTCAGTCTTGTTAAATTTGTGTAAGTTTATTCATCAAGTTTTTAGTACTCGCAATTCCTTGTACAATCAAAATACATAATATATACATCTATCTTTTTGTGTTGATTTACTCAAGTATTCATTTGACAAAGTATTTAAATGTTTAATTTATATTTGTCCAACATCAAAACCTATTAAAATACATGTATTTAAATAAGGTAATTTTCTAATTTAAAAGAATCTAACATAATATTAATCTATTATCTATGTATCATGTGTTACATTTATTATCTGAATTTGTATGTAATGAGAAACATTATATGTTTTAATTACTGAATAAAAAGTTTGAATCTTGAATCTTGAATCTTTATATTATAACCAGCGTACTGTTCATCAGAACTTTAATAATTTATAAAAAAATATTTTTTTTAATAATTTTTAACAACAACAAAAACATCCACACGACAATAATGCAACCAATGTAAACGTTGAGTGAAAAACTGATAGTCTTCGTAAATTGCATATAATTATGTAAGAGTACAAAAATACAGTAACAATTGAAACTGCATCATTAAAATTAATGTCTCGCACTGTGCATTTATTACAATTGTAATGAAATAAAGGCATGCCTCCTCCGTATAATGTACAAACGAAGAACAAATAACATATCAAACGTAATATTTGCTAGTAAATTGATGTAAATGACACTTAAAACAAAATAAAATTGACAACACATGTCATTTAATTTCGCAATATTATTATAGTATCATGAAGAGCATTGAAATAAACGACAGACAATGGCGTAAACAACAAGTCTTCAAGCATCCACCTTCCTCCTCATCAGTAATACATTTTTATTGCTTTTTGTCTATACATTTATTTTCTCGCATACAAATGGGTGAAGGTCGAGGACGAATTCATATTTACAAATTATTTACTTATCCTTTTTTATTTTTCATCCTTGCTTATAAATTAAACAACTATGGCAATAAATTATTTCTGAATACAACAAAAACACGGGATAGTGAAGAACGTGAAAAGTCTGCCAGAAGGTAGATAGATTTCGATAGATAACTCATTTTCATGATATAAATAGTCAGTCTGTATAATTGACAACTGAAATTCCTACAGAATCAGTGATGATAACAATAAACATTTTTTTTTTTTCGTGTTTTGCAAACTAGTAGCAAATTTTGCATGAGGCCAGAAAACGTTAGTTGGCTGGACACGATCCGTTTTAAGGGAATGGCCGTATCTAATGTTAAGAGAACTTGTGGCCAGACCCTTTTGCCTTAGATTGTATTTGACTCATATGCATATATATATATTGTACTATGTGTTTATATGACAATAAAATATGTTTAAACTAATCCGTTTTTTTTAATTAATGTAACCGGCATTATAATGTGTAACTTAAATTGTGCATGTTGACTATCCTCTTTCAAACTAGATAGGTATATCTGTAACAGAGTTGGTGTCTGTTGGTCGTTTTCATCTGGATTCATACAGAAGGTGGACTTCTCTTAATAGATTGACTATGGAAGAAATCCCAAACGATATTAGATAAACACAGTAATGCTAAATATATTATTCAGGTTTATGCATAGAATTAATATTTACACCTATGTGCAGATGCCATTTTCAGATGGCAATATATGTGAGGTCGGTTGGATGAACAGGGGCCAAGGCGTGTTTTATTTCATCAACTTGAGTTTAATAAAATACAACATCGAACCTCATTTAGAATAACTTTTTAGTGCGAGTATCGTTTTACAATAACACCATGGGTCGCTAGTAAACATGTACACAAAAACAGTTAAGAAGCGGGCGATTTTCAGTTTTTATCTTTAAACAACGTTTTACTCTACATATTAGATGTGCAGTAAATATCAAGTGTGTTTAATGTCATTTATGTTGCTTTTATATATTTATGTTTCTGGGTTCAGGTAAACTTTGCTCGTTGCGTGCGAATTAAAGCTAGTATATATGGGAAAAAAAACTATAAATGTCTTAGAAAATTATTTTCCAATGGTTAGAATATATCTCATTATCATAAATAAATAAAATCTGAATGGCTTAGTATGTCAAATCTACAAAATGTGAAAAAAAAATCACTATAAATTTAAATCGGAGTGGTAAACGAAATCCCCGTTCTAAACATAGACAACACTTAAATACTGCTAGACGTATGTCGCATCGCCATTTGGACACTTTCTAAGATGAATCAATGTTAACTACATGTAAACCTGTATAACGAATCAAACTGAAATAAAAATGAAATCACGTGATCCATACAATACGTCACAAAATGTATTTAAGTCTAATTTAGGCGCATTGCCCAAGTTAGGAAATCCCATAACATACGATACCAAAACACGGAATTCAGCAGGTATTACTTTTACATGTAGATAACTCGACTTTTTGACCACCCGGCTAATACGATACATGTAGTACCTTTTAAAATATTTTTACACAACTTTGCTATACTTACCAACACACTCTTGGTTATCTTCCAAATCTGAACAGCACTTTTCCCTGTCATCGCAGTCGTTATCGGAGCTGTAAAACATGTTACCACCAAGTTCTACCACTTCTTGAGATGGTATGGGTGGGCATTAAAAGGCAGCTATGTTTAAGAATAGAATTTAGGGAAGTTTGTATATATGTACATTTAACATACAAATAAAGTTGTATTAAATGAGTGTTGTACATTTTACTATTGAATAATGACCTACATTGTATTCATTTACGTACTTATCTTCTGACCATTCTAAGGCGCAGTGACTCCAGATCTAAATTCATCAGCATTACGAGTCTGAGATTTAGATTAAAACTCAAATTTATGATTCAAATAACATCATTTCAATAGGAAAATTACTTTTATATTTATTTGCAGAAGCCAGCAGTTTTAATGATTTGTTTTTCAGGAAATGTAACAGAATAACGTGTATCACCAATAAGTGTATGCTTAAGTTACAGTGTTTTACAAAATGTAAGATTTTGATTTCGAGTCCAATTCTTAGAATCAAATCATTGATGAATTAAGGCCTTGTTTTCTATGTTTGTATTGTATTTACTGTAAGTATCTGTTATGTTAGTTGTGTTTAATCTGCTTTTGTCCCTTCCATGCAACATCTCCTGTTGATTATATAGTCTTATGTTAAAGGACTACTTATGGTAATGGACTGGGTAATGCAAAAATACTGTTACATCTTGTTTGACATAGTGTTAATATTTTTGAATATATATATTGCTGATGCTATATATTCAAACCCAATAACCAGATTAGATGTAATCATATCAGCAAAATTACTCATATCAAACAAAATATTTCATAAACCAATAGATATAACTGTGGTATATTTTAATTGCACAAACAGCATGCTGAGCAAATACATAAGCAACAAAATATTACTAAATCCATTATATAAAATATATCATTAACATAAAATTATACCTGTTTGATATTAGTGATACTAATGTTCTTAAACACAGCTAAGGACGTAAAGAACAAAATTAATATTAAAATATAAGAAAAAACTATCAGTGATTTTAAAAATAACAAATAAATCGTTTACATAACCTTAATGAAATTTAAAGACGACTGCATAATAATAAAAACAAATTCACATGCAAATATGAGAATAAATAGAAAAATATAGGTACACTTTCCAAAGCACAAATGTAAATATGGTGGTTTGATAGTAGTGTAAACATAGTATCTTCTTTTTAGATATGACTTTGCAGAAGATTTGGCAATTGATCATTAGATATTTCGTTTTATGTACAGAATCTAACATTATTAAGTCTATGGTGACAAGATATTTCCCTGTTTCACACCTGTTTTACATTACAAACCACTCGGCAACTTTGTCAATAATTTGTATACAAAATATTGAACTAGCATATATATATATATATATATATATATATATTATTTAAAAACATATTTTCAATATTACGTACACCATGTTTGGATTATTCTTTCTTTAAAAATAAAACAATTTATCGCACTTTATGGTGCTTTAGTGTAATAAAATCAGTCTGTTAGCGTTCGATAAAATGATGCTTACTATTAAATGCTATTTTAACCTAATGTTATTTGGAGCCGCTGACGGCATACGATAATTGTTATATTCATAATGTCGTTAATGTAGCATCATGGGTAATTGTTTCAAGATGCAATAAACACATTCCTTATAGAAACGGCTTGAACCAATAATGGTCAATGTTACATTTCTTTATGAGTATTGTATTTAATACAGATACATTTAATTTGTTCTTGCATACCGGATAAGGTGTTCCTTGTAGTTTTGTCGGGTGCGACACACCCTGCACGCGTTTATCCTAACCTCCTCGCAATAAAACTAGACGTCATTCATAATGCAATACAAATTCCTTGCGCTATGACGTAACGCCATTCATAAAATTCTCGCACTATGACAAATTTCTGGCGATATGACGTAATTTCTATGGTATCCGGAGCTACTATAAAAATTAGACAGGAATGAAAATGTAAAAAAAATCACATATTAAGGGTATACAATAAAACTTACCTTTCTTGGGTTTTCGGTGCAAATAGAAAATCCCGTCTCTCGGGATAACTGTTAATCAAATGGGACTGGATTTTCTATTCGCACCTTAAACCCATACGGGATGCGTATATTCTTATCATCTTACATATATGTATTTATTATTTTTTAGTAATATCAATTAATATTTTTGAGTTATCTAGTTGAGATATTTGAAAAAAAAACGGAATAGTTTATTTATTAACTTTCCTTTGAAACATCATTCCACAATGTAAGCTATACAACATCACAATAAACAAGCAATCATCCTTTGATTTTAACGATGATTTTATACCAATGCTATTGCTGATTTTGAGTGTAAAATTTATGTGTTAATGGTGCATAGAGACTTCATAATGCAAAATAAACACATGTGCACCTAAGCTATAACCATCGAAGTATAGAGTGGTTACTAGATAATCTTGCCTGCCTAGCTTGATGTAAGGCGTAGATGACGGGTAAACTTACATAATCGGTTATGTCACGACGTTTAAACTGACATATTCGGTTATTTCACAACGTGTAAACTAATATATTCGGTTATTTCACAACGTGTAAACTAACATATTTGGTTATTTCACAACGTGTAAAGTAACATATTCGGTTATTTCACGACAGGTTAACTAAAATATTCAGTTATTTCACGACGGGAAAACTAATATATTCGGTTATTTCACGACGGGTCAACTAACATTTTCGGTTACTTCACAACGGATAATAAGGTTTGGGACACATCTTACTTCTAGTTTATACATAATTTTATTTCAACTTGAAGTAAGGTTCGTTCTTTTTCAAATTCTTTTAACAGTTCGGCCGACATCCATAACTCCAATTTGCATCAACTTAAGTAGTATCATTTTTTTAAACAATACTGAATGTGTGCATTGATTTCACAAAAATAACAAATAATAAAAATAACAATAACATTGAGCCAGTAACAGGTGAATAAACAAATCTTCGTTACATCAAGCTGATGTTCATTTTTCTGCTTTATTCACATTAACATGTATATTTAGCAATTTTAAGTAACAATTGGCATTTTGCTAAAAGTTTAGTTTTAATTCGGCCGTAAGATACATTTTATTGGTACCACAAATACCAACCAGTTAAATTACAATTCACGTAAACCAAACTATATCGTAATTATATATTTATATTTTTATAATTTATCTGTATTCCAGTTGATAACAGCAGTTAGTGCACCTAACAAACAGCAGTAAGTGCACATAACATACAGCAGTTAGTGCACCTAACATACAACAGCTGGTGCACCTAACATACAGCAGTTGGTGCACCTTACATACAACAGTTGGTGCACCTAACATACAGCAGTTAGTGCACCTAACATACAGCAGTTAGTGCACCTAACAAACAGCAGTAATTACACGTAACATACAGCAGTTAGTGCACCTAACATACAGCAGTTAGTGCACCTAACATACAGCAGTTAGTGCACCTAACATACAACAGTTAGTGCACATAACATACAGCAGTTACTGTACTTAATCGCCGTCTCAGGAATCCGCTAGACTCTAAACTGGTACTAAACACATCCTATATCTATATGCCACTGACTGTTGTATCAAAGCTTATCTTTATATCTCCACAGGTTTCCTGTATGTGCGATGCTCCCAGAAGAGTGTTATAGTAGACCATCCAAACACAGGAAAAAAACATTTGATGGCAAATATGAGTAGAATTTGGCATCCATGCTTAATGTTTTTCTTGGTATGTATACAAACCTGTGAGTGTGGATGCCAATCATGAAATTGCCTCATAATCTCAAATTAAGTCAAAGGTCAACTGGGTGCAGTAATTGATATATAGAATTAGGAACACTGTCTTGTTAAAATATTTATTTATTTATTGAACTGAAAACTATAGAAATATGTATGTTGTAAGCAACTTCTAGGAAAATGAATAAAATTTGTTAAAAATTGTGTTGTCAAATTGAGGTCAAAGGTAAAAAAGTGGGTAAAATTTATGAATTTTGAATTTCTTGTGAAATGCATGCTTGTAATACATAAGAACAGGTAAGTATTTTAAATCAAATGAAGTGAATACATAAACAAACCTTATGAGAAATTAATCACTGTAAAATAGAAGGAAATTGCTTCACGAGGTCACAATAGAAGTCAGACAAAACTAAAAGCGGTATAGAAATACTTAATATTCTCTGATATTGGTCATAAAAGAAAGCTTATGATTTATAGTCGTTTTAATATACACTAGTATACTACTTAATACGTTGTTATATAAAAATGATATTTGTTAGAATGCAGAAAGTAACTATTCGGATAGCATGCATTCCGAAAGCCTGAATCATAGTGTGACTATCAATGGTTATGTACCATTACAGTGAAGAATTGGGAAAGTCATCAAGTTATAATCGACATTCAATAATTCAGTCTTTGTGGTAGAATTCCTAAATCCAACAACCCTAACAAGTTGCAGAGGTACCAAGGACAACTTGTGTTTCAGCACAGAACTATTTTCTACATTTCAGCTAGCATTTACAGCTGACAAAGATATGTTTAAACGTTTAAGTGTTTAAAAGACTCTGAAGTAGTTTTCTGTCATCTTTAGTAACCTGAACTTTCTACTTGTTTGAAACATCATATATCAACGCAATTGTTTTGGGGATATTTTCTTCAAAGGATCATACTCAGAAAATGTCAAACGCATCCATTTTTTGATCAAAACTTGAACATCAGACTCATTAAGATCAGTTCCTAAAGGCAGACAATCATATCTGGTGTTGGTATGGTCTTCCTCTGCATCACTTTCTCCTTATAGTGACTTTTCTAAAACACCCGACTGAGTTGTCAAAGTGACACAGAATTTGTCTCTGGCTCGGTCATTTTGTGCGATTCCTATTTTCCTATTGTTCATTTATTTGTTCATTATGTATTGTTATTATAACATTAACTTGAAATTTATATTCCTATACTGGGCTACTTCCAACATTAATCTTTGAATTGTCATTCAAATTTTAGAACACTGCCTTGTGAACTGGTAGTGATTGTTCTTAATTTTTCATAATATGTGCATTTCCTAGTCTTTTGAAAAAACATCATATGTTTTTCGAATACTTTTTCTTAATATGGTCGCAATATCTGATTTACTGTCACAATCCATGCTTCTGGCAACACATATTGTAATAAATTGGCCTGGTTCTGGTGTACTACTTGACTGACTTCATCACTGAAAATTAAAGGAAACTTATATGAGATAAAGAAATAAATGACAATGTTTGTTTGTATGTAAGCTTAATTTACATCACAAGTTTCCCATTTGGGTGATGCACCCAGAAGAGTGAACAGTTTAGTCTTTTTAAGTTTGTGGGGGATAGTGCAGGAAATTAATTTCATAGAAACCTAATCATATGTTTCACCTGGTTCTTTTGCTTGGTGTATAGCATGGTGTATTGTCCTCTATTTATAGTCCCGTCTGAATGACTGTTTGAACTGTAAGTTAGCTAGCCTCAGGTATCAAACTTTCAACCCTGAGCTAGAAGTATTGTGCTCTACTGACTGAGCTCATCAGCCTGGCTAAAAAAACGACAATGTACTTTAATAAAACAGCACAATATATGGGTATAGTTTGACAACTCAAGGGCTATAACTGAGCAGCAATTCCTGTTATGATATCTATGTTCAAACCATTGAACCAAATCTTATGGTTATAACTTGCATGGAATGTGGACATTTTTACTGAATGAAACTGTTATGTTATGTAACTAGCAGTCAAGGGGTTGCAAGCTCAAAATCACGCTTGGCCAGTCCCTGTGATGATTTAAATATATGCACATTCCAACATTGTGTCTCATGTTCATTCATCTTTAACTATCTGATTCAAGTGAGAAAGTTGTCAGTTACTTGCACGGATATTGGGTGTGCCAAACAAATAGTCACAGGTTTGACCCCCCTCAGATCATCTTTTGTGTTCATGTTTTTTTTGTTGAATTGCATAGTAGAAATAAGCTGAAACGGTTAAACTACATTAATAACTTACCATTGGCCCCTTTTGATGATTGTCACTCTTTCATTTAGTGCTTCTGTACACGTTGTCTATGTCACGATATTGATTGTCTCTTCATAGTTAATGAAACCACAACAGGTATTTAAAGCACCGACATCTCAATCCATCTGTAACCTGAGCCTCTGTTTAGCATTCCTTGAAATGTGATTGAATAGTTTCTTATTTTCATAATTCATGTAACAATTTTCACTTTAACAGGAAACACAGAACGTGACGGTGTATAAATTTATTTTTAACATTTACTCAATGTAAGAATACTGTTCGAATCCCCGCCCAGCAATAGTTTCCAGGATGATACATATACAACATTATGTCTCTTTATCAATCGTCTCTCACCGCTGATTCAAGTGGGAAAGCTAATCAGTTACTTGTGGAGAAGGGGTGTGATCAAATACTGGTTAATTCCAGGAAACAGTGGTCAGGTGATCGTCTGTTAGGCCCTCAATGGCATGAAAATGACGCTAAATATTCAAACAATCAATCACGTTTTATAGTTGTTCATCTCTAGAAATCATAAAGTAAGTTATCATTTTATGTGATACATCGATATTGATCAGTGATAACCTTATATACTCAATTACTTTGTGTTGATGTCAAATGATATTGGACTTTTCCTGTTCAATCGATGTGTCTTGTTTATTTCCACTTGTTCTTATACTTCCACATATACAGTTTATGTATAACATTGACCCACATAAGTGTCTTCAACAATGTCCTTCAATACCAAACTTTTACATGCATCAGGTCAGCTAAATGTCAAAATTCAACACTTATTCTTCCTTGTCTCCATCCCGGTATGAATAATATTGTTTCAGGTAAATTCATTATGTATTCAGCGCTTTGGAACAAATTCACGAATGATTCATATCCGAAAATGAGTTATCCAAAAAATTACCACTACGAGTATTGATTATATTTTCGTAGTTGTTTCTTCGACTTCGTTATGTACAAGCACTTCTGGTGGTTTAGAACGAAAAACAATATACATTTCAATGCTTTTCGGTCGCTTCCTTGACTAAATTTACATTTCTGACATCTCGAAATGAAAATACTTCGCTTTGTAAATATCCTAATGCGACTCGACTTTTAATTAACCAAACGGCGAAATAAGACCTCGAAACTAAAAGCAACAGAAAGGAACTATGCGCGTAGCGATGCGCAGTAACAACCCGCAGAAACGTCTTTAAGAGTTAACTTTTGTATTTATCTTCAAAGATATGTATAATATTCAAGGTAAATAACAAAAGATTTGCAATAAACAACAACTACTGAAATTGTCTACATTTTATATGGACTAATTGAACGTATAAAAACAAGCAGAAAGACAGGCATGCTCCAATATCCTTTAAATAGATGCTTCATTGTCCTTTACACTGTTTCATAAGACTATTAACAAGATGTCATTACAGAATAAATATATATATAAAGCAACATAATTGTAACATTAGTGACATTAATTTATATACATTACCGTTTTGTTAATATTTTGCACCTGATTGACCTTTGACCTCAACTGTGACCTTAAAACGCAATTTCATGAGTGGCATTTATCATCACACGATGCTATACATATTGGGGAATGATGTTTTGGTACTAAAACAATTCTACTAAAAATTGCCATCAAAAGTTACAATAGGGCCATTTTGCTTTTTTGATGACCTACCATTAGTCTTTTTAGGTTTGTTAGGGATAGTGCAAGATACAAATTGAAACCCATCGTAAGTTTATTCCTGTTTTTAGCGTGCTTGGTGTACAGCACCGTCACATGGACTCTCGGTTTAATGTCCCATCCGAACAACTGATAGAATTCTCATTTGGCTAGTCCCGAGAATCGAACCTGCAGCCCGAGACTAAAAGTCTCTGGCTCTACCGAATGAGCTGGGGCTGGTGGAGTCACTGATTACGCTACATGTGTCTTATGAGGGTTGAATCAGAAATAAATCTCACATTTAACTAAATTGGTCATACTTCATTGACTGAAATATGTATTACAATAAGACTTTGCATTATGTATTTCATATACGCGGCTAAACTATTACAGTATATAATGTTCATTAAACAGTTATATTATTTTTCCCTATACTTATGGCTCAACCATCGTAGATGGGAAATTTATTGTCATATAACGAAGTTAATGACGAATCACTACAGTGATTTCAGCCTGCATGGGTTAACTACACAAAGCCAGAGAGTTGTATTCCATGTACGCGTTTTATTCCGTTACTTCTTCTTTCAAATCTTGGTATATTTGTTTGACTTGATTCAAATGTGTGTTTTATTCATTAATTGCAAACTGATCAATACTCGATCGTTACAAAATACATAGCGTATGGGAGAAAATGCTTTAAAGAAAACTACACATCTACCACAGTAAAAATGCATTAAGTTGTCCAATAAATCGTTATCTATTATAGCGATACAATGGTTGTAGAAATAGTCCCAATTACCATATTAAAACTACAGTAACTGTTTGTTCAACTGACACATACAACGTAGTGGTGGTCTATAGTCAGAGCGTCAGCCTCGCATGTGGAAGGTCGTGGGTTCGATCCCTGGTAGGGTAATACCAATGACTTGGAAATTGATACTAAGATACAGTCCTATGTCTGGTCGGCCCGGTGTTAGTATAGTGTGACTGTTTGAGTGACCATACCATGAGTCTGTGACATTATTTTCAGTGTGACAGCGCTCAGGAATATTACCTTAAATAGACACTGTCGCGAGATAACTGAACAAGTGTTGATATCGACGCTAAACACCATAAAACAACAAAAACACCATCACCTGACGATCTATGTTAGTATAATGATTTTTGGTCAGAAATATATCAGTAAATTGATGGAATAGTACACCACGTTAATATGCTATAACACCTCATCTATGTATTAGTTTTAATTTTATACTAGATGTAAACCAATATTTTCTAATTGCTTGTAAAATCTACGTTTTTACGCGCCATTTCAAGAACGGGTATGTTGTTAAGGAGGTAAATATAACAAATGTGTGGGGTAACATGTAATTTTTATATTTTATATTACATATACATACATTTTAAATGTAAACACTGCAAAGTGTCATACAACTCTACGCATAGGAATAAATTGACATAACTAAAAGTTTGTCTTTAATTTTTTTAGTGAACTAAAAACTAGACCATATTTTAATTTAAAACGTGTGTTTTTGCAACATATATTCAAAATATTTATTTTTTAAAAACTATTCTAAAACCAAGTTACACATTAATGATTATTGGTCCAATAGTGCAGCTAAGGTTAGTTCACATGCGATTGAAGTTATTTACGAAATGCATTATTCCAATTAATTTAAAGCATACTGGTAAAACGAGAAGTGAAATTGCTTTTGTGATCAGGTTAGTTATGTATTCCGCCTCCAGGCCGAATGCCATTAAATCAATAACATGGACAAAACCGTCAATCTGAGCAACCTAACATTTGTATTTTAAACAAAACAAATAGTTCAAAGATACAATGAAGCAGGTTTTCTCAATCCCAAAAACGTGCATTAGAGGGAAATGCTTCAGTTTTGATCAATGGTCAACTAAACTACTTCTGAAAGCTGTGATTGAAATGCAAACTAGAATACCCAGGAACATGTTTGTCAAAAGGACTTGTAACACACCGAAGCTGTAATTGGAATATAAACTAGAATACCCCAAAAAATGTTTGTCAAAAGGACTTGTAACACACCGAAGCTGTAATTCGAATATAAACTAGAATACCCCAAAAATGTTTGTCAAAAGGACTTGTAACACACCAAAGCTGTTATTCGAAAATAATCTAGAATACCCCGGAACATGTTTGTCAAAAGGACTTGTAATAAACAAATCTGTAATTCGAATATAAACTAGAATATCCCGGAAAATGTTTGTCAAAATGACTTGTAACACACCGAGGCTGTAATTGGAATATAAACTAGAATATCCCGGAAAATGTTTGTCAAAAGGACTTGTAACACACCAAAGCTGTAATTCGAATATAAACTAGAATACCCCGGAGCATGTTTGTAGAAAAGACTTGTAACAAATAAAATTCAACTATTCGTGCTCATGCATGACCAATGTGTATGATACGTTTATTTCTAGCAGGTATTACAGGTATGGTATATTTGTATCAGGTATTACAGGTATGGTAGTTTTGTAGCAGTTATTACAGGTATGGTATATTTCTAGCAGGTATTGCAGGTATGATATATTTGTAGCAGGTAATATAGGTATGGTATATTTGTAGCAGGTATTACAGGTATGATAAATTTCTAGCAAGTATTACAGGTATGATATATTTCTAGCAGTTGATAAAGGTATGGTATATTTTAGCAGTTATTACAGGTATGATATATTTCTAGCAGGTATAACAGGACATGGTTTATTTGTAGCAGGTATTATAGGTATGGAATAATTGTAGCAGGTATTACAGGTATGGTATATTTGTATCATGTATTACAGGTATTGTATATTTCTAACAGGTATTATAAGTATGGTATATTTGTAGCAGGTGTTACATGTATCGTATATTTCTAGCTGTTTTTTCAGGTATGGTATATTTCTAGCAAGTATTACATGTATGGTATTTTAGTAATACTTATTACAGGTATTGCATATTTGTAGTAGGTATAATAGGTATGGTATAATTGTAGCAGGTATTACAGGTATGGTATATTTTAGCAGGTATTACAGGTATGATATATTTCAAGCAGGTATTACAGGTATGACATATTTCTAGCAGATATTACAGGTATGTTATATTTGTATCAGGTATTACAGGTATGGTATATTTGTAGCAGTTATTACAGGTATGGTATATTTCTGGCAGGTATTATAGGTATGGTATAATTGTAGGAGTTATTACAGGTATGGTATGTTTCTAGCAGGTATTATATGTATAGTATATTTTCAAGCAGTTATTACAGGTATGGTATATTTCTAGCAGGTATTATAGGTATGGTATATTTGTAGCAGGTATAACAGGTATGGTTTAATTCTAGCAGGTATTTCAGGTATGGTATATTTCTAACAGGTATTACAGGTATGGTATATTAGAAGCAGGTATTACTTGTAACAAACAAAATTCAACTATTTGTGCTCATGCACTGACCAAGGTGTATGATACGTTTATTTCTAGCAGGTATTACAGGTATGAAATATTTATAGAAGATTCTATAGATATGTTTTATTTGTAGCAGGTATTTCAGGTATGGTATATTTCAAGCAGGTATATTCAGGTATGGTATATTAGTAGCAGGTATTACAGGTATGGTATATTTAAAGCAGGTATTACAGGTATGGTATATTTCTAACAGGTGTCACAGGTATGGTATATTTCTAGGAGGTATTACAGGTACGGTATATTTCTAGTAAGTATTACAGGTATGGTATATTAATAACAGGTATTAAAGGTATGGTTTATTAGTAGCAGGTATTACAGGTATGGTATATTTGCAGCAGGTATTATAGGTACGGTATATTTGTATCATGTATTACAGGTATGGGTATGTTTCTAGCAGGTATTACAGGTATGGTATATTTCTAGCAGTTTTTACAAGTATGGTTTACTAGCAGTAGGTATTACAAGTATTGTATATTTGTAGCAGGTATAACAGGTATGGTATATTTGCTATGAAAGTGAATATCGATGCCTATCATTTGACTTAGATGAATGGTAGAAACAAGTAGTAATCGATTTATCCCATTGGAAATTCTCATCTTTGCATGACATTCTGGCCCCTCGTCGTACTTTTTAACTTTTCCATATGGATATTGATGATTGCAATTTTATTATCGTCATATGGTTATACATTCACAGGTGTAAATGATTACTGGATTCTATGTTTTACGATAATAATACAAATAGTAAAACAACTTGCTAGTGTACGTAATAGTGCCAGAATATCTCAGTCTCGCGTCTGACTATCAATCCAAGTGTCGTGAGTTTGAATCTCCGCATGGTCATAGTCTACGAGATTATGGATATACGACATTGCGTATCATTGTCATTTATCTCTCACCGCTGATTTAAGTGAGAACGTTAACATTTCAAGATGTCAGGAAACAATAGTTAAACTTATTGATCGTTTGTTATAAGTCGATGGTATAAAATGCTGCTAAATATTCGAACAGACAAATGAGAATATCTCTAGATGGCATTTTTCTACCCTAGATGGCTATTCATGATGGGTTGCTTTATTGTCATATGATTATACGAATATTTGTAAATATATACAGATAACTGTCAATTAACACAGGTGTTATGATAAGAAAACGAATCGTTAACAAACTTGCTTTTGTAGCTAAAGTGTTGGACTTCTATTGATCAAAGTAATATTAATAAATCTTCGAACTATAGATGTGTTCACGTTATCTGATAGTTTACAGTTGTTATCAATAATTCAGTGTTTAATTAATACAAATACATTTTGTCTCAATTTAAAAGTAAGCTAGTAAGCATTTCTGTTAACCGCTTTCAATGCCGTTTCTTGTTAGAACCAGTACTATGTGGTTTCTTCATAGAGTCCGTCTGGTCAACCCCAGCAAGAACCTACATCTACCGTGAATGATCATCACACTATCCACCGCACCTCAACATCGCTATATCAATAATTTCGATTAAACAGTGTCTGTATAAAGAATATTTGGATCTATTATGGTCACCATGATATTTTGTTTATTTTCTTATATTTCGGTGATTAGCCGGATAGAAAACAACTACAGCTAAAGTGTCTAGATTGATGCCTTCCATCGGTGTTAAAAGATTCTTGAACCGAAGTCTACCAGCTCGGATAACATTGTTATTTACACCAGACTGTGTGATAAAAAGACAATTTGGCACACCGTGGCGGACGCTGTGATACTCTCGTAATTGCGATAAAACATTGACCACGGCTGGATTTCAGTGTTAAAGACGTCGCAAACCAAACCCATATTAGAACTTGGAAACGTCAAAATCGATATTGCAATATTATATTGTAGAACAATTTTAAAGAGAACCCATTAAAGTGTTGTATGCAACATGAACACATTATTTTTGTAATACATAAATTTATGTTACACTGATCATGTGTGTGAGGTCAGATATATTCCTTTTATACAATACCAGTATTGTATTGTTCTATATCGGTGTGTGTGTGGTGCAATAAAAGTTGAGACATAAATAGAATAACAATAAGCATACTTGAGACCGACATCAACTGATACTATAAATGGAATAACTAGGTTATAAAAATTGCACCGGGCAATGGTCAGATTTATATTTGCTTTAAAAACAAAATATTCTGTTACGCTTATAAAATGCAATTTAGTTTTTTAGTTTAAACATATTTTATTGCCATGTAAACACATATTACAATATTTAACATGCATATAAGTCAAATACAATTTAAGGCAAAAGGGACACAAGTTCTCTCAACATAGATACGGCCATAAAATACATAATAATAATCATTCTATTACGCCCATAAAATACATAATTATAAGTATTCTGTTACACCCATAAAAAACATTGCTTTCAGCGGTATTACACTACTTGTTTTGAGTGTTATATTTGTTATATTGCACGAAAACGTTATTACACGCAACATACACCTGGCACGTGCACGAGAATATTAATTAAAACTATCGAAATGAATATTCCCTAAGTAGAATTACAGTAGATATATGTATCTATACATAAGAGTGTTTTCTTTTCATGTATTGACAGAATGTATAGAATCAAGTTTAAAAATAATGACACCCAAGCAAAGAAATGTCCAACTACACTAGGCACGCAAGCTATATAGCTGAAAGAAATTCAGTCCATTTTTTTCATTAACGTATTGGATTATTTTAGTTTTTAAATAACGCATCCATTACTACTTATTTGTGAATCATTACGTTTGTATTGCTTTCAATTACAAGACTAAGTACACACTCAGTAAACAAGTTTTGATTACGATATGGTCACCTTCCGCAGTACAACTTCACATATAGTTAATCACTAAACACATTTTATAGTTACTGTATTTCGTTTGTATGTTTTTGTTTTACAATTCAAGTCGCCATTGCGTCGTCAGATTCTCCTCCCTCAATTGGAGGTAGGTAGAAATATTCTCCTTAAGTTGTATCTTAACATGACAACATTTAGTCATTTAGACAACATATAAATTTAAAGTTGCGGTAACAAACGTACTAATTCATGTAGAAATTAATCGAAGTAAAATGTTTACGCTGACATTGGTCAAATTACACTGTTTTATTAAGCGACTGAAAATAAAACCAAAGCCTGTCTTTATATGCAATCGATTTATTTCGAATGTCTTGCTTGGTTTTCCTTTTCTTACAAGTATGACATAACTGTTAGATAGGGTTTCTGATGGTCTTGAACTTGAAATAGAGATACACAATACTCGTCTCGATATTCGTACTAACGCAAGATTCTTCAAAAAAGTGTTTCAGTTAAATACGAAATCTGAGCGCATTTGTTTACCTTGTTACTGTGTTTATCAATAATGTTCAATTTGTCTTTTTTCATCATAAAATGTTTTATATAATAGCAATCTTTGATGTTTGTGAAATACGTCACAAAATTATTTGGTCTCCGGGCAGTATGTAAATATACCATAAATGCATACACTTGAATTTTATATCTTCATCAATTGTTCAACCGCGTTATTAACTTAACGCCTGTTCACGTATGATCATCTTATAATTCGTGACTATGACACTGCAATGTTTACTTCATTTAAGTTTAGGTAAACATTACAATCTCCATGTCAACCCAATACAATAATATCGATAATCCCGTTTCTATATTCTTACGCTACTACATGTAAATCCTACGTGATAAATGTCGGTATGCTAATACACATGTTTTTCCAAATTAAACTTTACATTTAACACAATGCATTGTTTTCAAAATAATTATGTATTTCTTATAATCGCCATTTGATGTAATACTTCCTATAACACAAGACTGTGCCCTTTATATTACTAGGTATTTGATTTAATATGGTATTGCAATAAAGTTAATCGCAAGGGATTTCATTTTGTTGTGAGACATATTTCAACATACCGTCAAACAGAGCTATGAACAGTTGAGATAATTTGTAAGTAATTGAGATATGTACCCTCCTTTCTTCGCTTATTCAATCAATAAAAAAGGACACATCCAAAAAACTTCTGGGGAAAATAAGTCTGGCAATTACAGCATTTGTGCATTAAGGACCACAAAGAAACAAATATAACATAAAGAACAAACGGATCACAGTAAACAATATCTGATAAAGGATCCGCTGAAGATAAGAAGCCAAAAACAATTTCGATCATCCATGAAAAAACGTGTTAAAAGCTTTCAACATAATAGATAAATGCGTAAGAAATAACGACACGCGCACTTGTTTGCACTTGTTTAAAGTGATGCACGTTTACACAATTCAACACCTCAGGATAACAAAGAATACAGTGCGTGCGTTATTGTCATATCATACAAATTTATCACGCGGAAAATGCATAACCTGTTAACCAATATAGAAATAATACGCATGTTACTCTACTGAATAATAAATACACAATTACAACCACGATTTCGTACAGTATAGTATTATTGTTAACGCACTTATGTACTTACATTTGTACAGTATTATATAAACTAAATTTACCTTTACAATGAATAAACTGAACCGTTTATAGAACAAACCTTTCAGTATGCACTTTATGTCTATATTTCAAACAGTAAAATAACAAAAGTATACTAGAGAGATTTATTGTTTTTATATAAACAAACATTGAAACGGTTATTTAGTATAACTCCAAGAAGGTACTAGAATACTTGAAATATTAATGCAAGCAATGTCACATACGTATATTTTAATTTTGGTGGAGAAGAAGACAACGGTGTTTCAAATCAAAGACTCTTCATCACCCAGTGAGAGGTTAATTTTATAATTTTGTAATTTATTCTGAACATATCGAAGCTGTTTTACACTTTTAATGATTTCGTTCAGTCTATTGACTACCAAAAATTGAGGAGCAGTAGAAAAGTACATACTATAAAAAATTGTAATATTGAGTATGTTCATTAAATATCAGGGAACTTATGAGACTAATATAGATAAACAAACTAGACAAAATGAACACAAACATAACATCTAAACAAATAAATCATGATGATTGTGAAGTTGAATTAACAGCAAAGATTTAAAGAAACCATTCGTCGTTATTGTATGGGGTTCAGCTGGTTATAAACTATAACATGGCCGGATACCCGCGTCAAATCCATTCCAGTTCTTTCCATTTTTCACCCGAGGGATATTTCGTCGTTTCTACCTAGCCACAGTGCAACCATATGATTGGTTCCTTTACAATTTCATGAAGGGAAAGATATCCATTCGCAACGCTAGTTTCATGCAAACGCCGTTTGGATAAGACGTTGTTAACGTTGGCTGTATCTTATTCTGTTCTGTTCAAATAAAACGACACAGAGCTAGCGTAATTTCCCACGGGTGATGTATGGAGTTTATCGGAATTGACACCCGTGGGTATCCGACAATGAAACTATAATTGACAGTCGCAATGTTTAATGATTTATTACATTATGAAGCACTTATTAATGTAAAGTACAAGACAATATAAATCATACAGGAAACAATGATATCGAAGGACGTAAAAGATATAAGACAAGTTCTCTAGAAAGAAATCGCCAAACAATCACTGTCCTTTATTTATTGAGTAAGTTACATACTACTCACGTAACACGTTTACCATCGATGTATTAGTGTATAAGAGTTCTCCGCGGCCGAGTGTTCTAAGTTATATAAATCACTTACCTATCATCACAAAAGTTTTCCTTTTCATATAAAAATGCTCCAAAATGTTTGCCAGTACTTGCAGAAGGACGCTGGTACAGGGTGCTTGCTTGTCATAAACCCAGGGCAAATTGTTTATGGTACCCATTCGTCCGTCCGTCCTCAATAACATAAACAATATCGATAAATGGTCACATATTTTATTACTCTAGTGTAATAACTATCCCTCTAGTGCGGTAGCTTTTATTCACATAATGCAGAGATACTGGACCGGACGTCCAATTAATGCCAATTTATCAATATCAATGTCGTTATCTGGATACGCTTGTGGTATACGATGACTGACGAAAACATCATAAATATGCATAATGTTGTTTATAACATCATGAAAAACATGGAAACTCATTCATTATAAACAAGTTTCGAACAATTAATGGCAACCATTTCTTTTTGGCTAATGATGTGATTAATTAACGTTCACTTGTTCTCATTTTCTATATGTATTTAGTAATTTTAATTAATGATTTGAGTTATCTGGTTACTTTGATACCACATCAAACAGCTTGTTTTAAATATAGAATAAAACATCATTCTGTTATGTATTCTTTGGAATATCATCATAAACTAACGATCATGCTTTTATTTTAACGATGAGTTATTATCTATGTTATTGCTGAATTCGAGTGTAATCTTGTTTTATGCGCATAGCAACAAATATACGTACGTACTTCTATGATCGTCGAAGAATAGACACTGTGGATGCGGTTACAAAAGAATACTGCCTTGTTAGTTTAATGTAAGGATTCATTAAAGGTTCAGTCTGTTATCGTCGTAAGATACAAATTTTTATCAGAAATACCAATCAGTTCAATAAACAGTTCATTTAAACAAATAATTGGCTTTTGATGGCATAATCAATCAATCAATCAATCAATCAATCAATCAATCAATCAATCAATCAATCAATCAATCAATCAATCAATCAATCAGTTACGAAACAGTGTTTACTTGAGACAGTGTTCTAAGCACTGCCATACTGAAGTATCATGCCGCAGACTTGTAAACCACGTTTAGTACGCTATAACACTACATGGCGATAGCGCTTATAGAATTGTTTCGGTACCTTTAAGTTAGTGGATTATACACTACCATTTTACAATTAGAAGCTTTCGGTTCTTCCAACACATTTTTGGAAATATCCTTTTTTTAAACGAATAGCCTAAAACCAAGTTACATATTGCTCTAATCAACCCAAATACTAAGGTTAGTTCACGTGCGATTAAACTCGGGAGTGCGGCGTTTTGAAGTTATCTACATAATTCAATAGTTGAGTTAATTTAAAGCATACTGGTAAAACTAGAAGCAGAATTGTTTTGTGATTAAGTTAGTTACGTATTCCGCCTTTTGTTCATCACACTATCCACTGCACTTGTTCTATAACTGGCATCTCAAAATTGTTAAAATAATATGTTTTGTTAGTGTCGTATTTTTTGCTAATGGTTTATTGACTGGATAAAAAAAATAGAACAGCTAAAGTATCTGCAATTATTACTTTATTTGATATTCAACGGTTTCTGAACCAGTTTGAATTACATGGCCATTTATGCCAGCCTTTGTTATAAAACTGACAATTTACCACTCCATAGCAAGTTCTGTATTGCAATAAAACATTGACCAAGGCTGAATTTAAGTGTTCAAGACGTCGCCTACCAAACTCTATATTAGATCTTGGAAATAACAAAATCATAATGGCAACGACATTCAATATTGGATATAGTTGATATAAAAAATAAAATTGTTTCATAAAATAAAATATTTGCTTGATGGTTTTTGTATTAGTACAGTCTTTATAGGGATATAATAAGAAAAGAATAGTCTCGGTATAACTGGAACACTTCCATTTACACTGTTAGGGTTTGTTTTTTTACAACGATTGGAGGGCCGAGACTGCGTGCATCCGTGCTACCCAGTAACGGTTTAATTAACGACCTTTCCAAGGCAGCGACTACTGTTGCCACTACTTCGGTTGGAGAGTAGTGTTCTTGTGACGAATAAAAAGCTTAAACTATTTTGACTTCTATAAATAAAGTAAAGTGGGTGTTTATTATAGTGTCACTACTATTATAATTGTTAGTCACAAATCGCTTATGAGACACATTTATACTGTAATTATTTACTTCCAAAAACCATACTTGCTATACGTCATCTTCACTAGCTGCTCGGCTTTTATTATAAGTGCTTTCACCAGGATTCGAACTTTCGACCGACCTCCAACTTCCAAGGGGGACGATTAAACCACTAATACACGGAGACGCTTCTATAAAAAAATATATAAATAATATATATATATATATATATATATGTACAGCATTATCAACAGAATGATCAGTGGAGCGATATGAAAGAACACAGAAAGCTTTGAGTTTATTGGCTTCTGAATTATGTTAGATGCTGTTGTTTAGTCACCATTCCAGTTGCATGTGAAATGATATAGTTAGACGTATCGAATAAAACTAAAAATACCATGTATAACAGGGTATGTGTTGCGTTTAGCACAAACAGTATATATATATGACAGTATATATATCTTGTTGAGAAGGTGAAACAAGCTTGAATATAATAAAGACATCCATGTATACTGATGGCTGGTAATAATTAGAATTGTGCATATATTCCCCATATCCACATTACACATGCACTTTGAGAAGTTTAAAAAAAATGTGTTGATCAATTTTAACAATGTGTACATATAAAATGTTGTTGTGTTGACTTATCGGAGATTAGATTTCTTGATAAGCTGTTAAAACTGTTATTGAAAGGGTTGTTCAAAGCTCTGTTTGCTTTAAGTTAAGTGAAAATTGATGTGTTCAACATCTGAATAATTCAAAATTGTCATATACAAATACAATAGTTTATAGGATAATACTTCGTTAAGATTCCCAGTAAATTGATACCTAAAATTTATCAAATCTCAAAATACCATAAACTGAAAATTATGCTTAACATAGCTTTGATGTAATATTTCTTTGGAAAACATTTTTAATGTAAATTCTTAGTAAGTATAGTACATGTACAAAGGACCTCATTTGGAAATAAGCCGTCGTGCAATCCAAGGTTATTAAGCACTATTATGTGTCTAATGTTGCATTATTTGAATACTTCTTTGAGATTTGCCATTCATTTCATTTAAGTACCCTTACTTTTCTAAAGAATATTTTATTGTGATTTTACATTGGATTTTGCCAAAACGGTAGTGTTAAAATTGCGTTCTGTGATACTTTATATTAAATAAGTTGCAATATTTGATTAATTTTATATAATATGGGTGATGTACACTCAGGCACATACATGGCCCGGAGGTACTGAAAGCGCTTTTCAGAAAGATCTGACTTAAATCCCAGGAAAAACACACACTATTTCGATCGTCCAGATCGATGACGGTCACTTACTTTCGACTTACCATTGCAAACCCGTTTGTACCACCGATAGATAAGATTCCAGTATATGCCTTCTGTTAAAGAGTTTTGTGAAATAAGTTTCAGAGTATCCTGTGGGGTCAAACTACACCCAACACAAAAATTTACCACAATCCAAATTCCCATTCTAAGCGTGACGTCGTCCATTTTTGGTAATATACAAATTCGCACTTGTTATTTCAAAAGTGCCCACACTATTCAAATGTTAATGGTTAACATTAAATTTTTGAATGACATTCGCACATGATATGGAATTACGTCAGCTATTATTTTTATAACATTTGGCACAATATTGAGAAATTTGTCAGCTTTCCAAGGCTATGTTGTTTTTTTAAATAGTGTCATTTCCTTGTCCCTCGTACTTCTAAACTCGCGTTACTATGGTGCCTTTTGCATGAACTTAATAATGTCCGACAGTCGATTTGATGTTTTATGACAATAGAAGATGTGGCGTTCAATCCATTGATACAATTGGTTTGCATGTAATGCCCTTAATACGAAAACGACAGGGTCGTCCTATTAATTTTGGGACATACCTCATGTTAGTTGGCGAGGGGTTATCTGGAAGTTTGACAAATTTTGAACATTTTGACATGTAAGTTTGTAAAATAATAACAGTCGTTTTCCAGTAGAAATTGCGGTAAAAAACACATATAATATTTGGAACGCGTCATTATTGTAAGGATAAATATTTCCAGTTTTAGCATTGTACGTATGCGTTATGAATTTAGAAAACCTTACATTTAAAAGGTAAATCCCATCGTGGGATACCCACGCGTAATCCATTTCATTGATCGCCCGTGGCTTTGCGTCGCATTTATGTCACGATACAACCATATGATTGGTTCCTTCACGATTTCATGAAGGAATCGTTATCCAATCGCAACGTTAGTTTCATGCAATCGCCGATAAGATGTAAACATAAGCTGTATTTTGTTCTGTTCTGTTCAAATAAAACGACACAGAACTAGCGTAATTTTCCAAGGGTGATGGATGAAGAGTATCGGAATTGACACCCGTGGGTATCCGATGATGGGTAAACGCGCACACAAACAAAAATGGCGACCGATATAATGATGAAACAACTAGCTGCTATACATCTTTGTGTCGGTATTAGCAAAACAACGATCATTTGGAGGTAAAAACTAGTTTTGTAATTTATTCTCAACCTATCGAAACTGTTTTTTCACTTCTTGTCAGTGTTTTCAGTTTGTTTACTGGTTATACTTGGTCGAGGAGCAGCAGAGAAGTACACACTGAAATATCATAGGCAAATTGTATATTTGTTAAATATCAAGGGACGGATAAGTCTTACATAATGAAAAAAAGACTAGACATAGCGAACACAACAACCACTTCATCTCAATAATAAACTGCATCATGATTGTGAGGTTGACTAAACAGTAACACACTTTTAAGGAAGTCATTCGTCATTGTTATATAAGATTCCGCAGAACATAGAATATAATTGACAATTTTTATGTTTAATGCAAGATGTAAAACATCTTAAAGCACTCAACAGATGTGAAGTGCAAGCAACATTAATCATACAAGGAACAATGCAAATGGACGTATTATTAAAATAAAAATGTCAGCAATAAAAAGAAGGTCTCTGGATAGAAAACTCCAGACAGTCACTGTCCTTTGGTTATTATGAGTAACATACTACAGTGTAATACTTGTACCATTTATGTATCCGCACGAAGTGTAACACATTCAGATAAAACGTTTATGTATGCTGAACATGGGATGTTGTAATGTTATCTAACAGACATGCATAAGTACACAATTATCTCCCTTGAATACACTGATCTGCAGAAGTGGACGCGGAAGTGGAACTATGGCTCCCATTTTCTCTATATTTCAGGAATTTATTTTAGACTAATTTATTTATTACAATAGCAATTTTTTGTCGAAGGTTACTCTGAACATTGATGCTGATATACGGTTTCTCAAGAGGGTCTTCCAAGAATGAGTGGTCTCAGACCTTACAAACTGCATCTGTGTAGTGAGACCTTCATTGCACTCATAATCGCCTCAGTTTAAAAGAACGGTTGTCATTTGTTGTACAATGTATATGTATATACATGTAGTATACGTGTGTGCACAATCTTGCTTATGCAGGGGGTGAACATGCATTCTAAGTCTAAAATGAATTTGTTGAAGATCTTAACGTTTCACACAACAATTAATTTTGTACTGTTCTACACATAGAGAAATGCACTTCTGGAACACTGAAAACATTACCAATATTTCTTGGTGTCTTGTTCCCATAGATAGTTCTCTGTTGCTCCAATTATGCAGAAAAAAAACAACATGAGGTTGACCAGGTTGCTTTTCCACAATTCCGATGACTTGACGGCTCCCCTTCATTTTTGGCAATTCTGCCCATTTGTTTAAGTGTATCTTTACGGATCGTTAAACTGTTATAGCTTCATCAAGCAGTTCCCAATGTCATCGAAACTTGGCAGAAATTATGAAAATGTTCCAATAGTCCCATATGTACAAAAATATGACATTTTATGCATTTTCAACAAAAAAAAGCTCAACCGATTTACACATCCCTAATGTTTTGGGCGAAAGAGTCTTGCTACCGTCATGTAAGGAAGGTAATACTTAAGTGAGATCCTAAGCCATTTAGAATTATCAGTTTAGCATGGAATGTTATAATATTAACTTGTACATAAATACATCATTGCTGTAAACTTTACTAATACATCTCAGGTTGGAAGCATATCCATGCATACTGAAGGGTCTCAGCGACAGACACTCTAAATTAACATTCTCAATTTGTGCTGTATAAATACAACAGTAACTCAAAATGTTCCACAACATTCTTTCATGTGGAAGTAAACAGTAAACCTCCGATAGCCGATTGGTTAAAGGCGCTGGCTGACGCCCAATGATCACTGACCTCTTTCGATGAGGTTTGAGCACAACTCGGTCTAATAATTTTATGTGGGAAAGTTTGCTAGTTACTTGCGTAAGGGCAATGACTCCACTAAGATTTATTCTTTCTCTACCAATAAAATTGGATATGCCGTATATAACGTATCGTGATTTAAAACTAACGTTAAACCCCATTAAGACATAATCTAAAATAGCAATTCTGCAGTTCTTGACGTATTCGATTTTGAATTATATTTGAACCGTTTTACAGATTTACATGTAGTTAAAATTGTTTCATCCTAGATATATTCCGAATGATAATGCAAAGGTCGGCAAGCATTATTTAGGTGCTGTCTATCTTAAAAGTGATGGTGATTTCGTTTCAAGTTTACCACTCCGACTTAAATATCGATTTTGTCAAATCTTGATGAATTTGACGTACCAGACATTTCAGTTCTTAATTATTAATGAAAATGATTTTAAAAATAATTGGATTTTTTTTCAAAACATTATAGCATTTTTTTCCAGATATACTCCATTTATTTAACATTGCTGCGTGTTGTTTAGGAGACATGCATGGCTGTTGTTGTTTTGTATGATTTTAGACAAATTATCACTTTGAATAAATGAAAACGTTCAGGGATTAAAGGGGCATGTGTCAATGTGGATATATATTCATCTCCAAATGTCACAAGTATTCTTATCCGAAAGTTGATATTTAAATAAACATTTACAATTTTCACGAAACTAATGACGTCACGATAATTTTCAAAATATGCATAAACAATCTTAAAATATTACAATAGCAACTTCGATTTTTTTTCTGTCAAACATAAAATAATTGATGAAAATAATATATTTATTGCAGAGTTTAATTGTTCATGTGAGCCATTAAACCTTTTAGCAACTTTCACAAAGAGAAACGAAATTAAGGGTCGTTGCATATGTTGGTGTATTGGCATCGAGTTCACGGTGATATGTAATGTTGAGAAACAGCCTAAAGTAAAATATATACAAATTGGCATATGCACCAAAAGATAACTAAGATAAACATGAAACTTGTCGTAAGTTAAAAAAAAAAGCTATAAAGATTCAAGTTTATATTAACGTATAGCAACCGACAATAGCTTTCCTTTGACAACTTATAAGTGACATACATAGAAATATACCAAAGGTAACAAGACTATTCCAGCGGTGCGGTGGTCTAGGAGTAGAACGTCCGTCTCGCATGCGGAAGACTGTGGGTTCAATCCCCGGCTGGGTCATACCAAATTCATCAGAAACGGTAGTAGAAGCTTCTTCCTCACTTGGCGCTCAACTTTTAGAGTTCAGTATAATGTGACTGCAATATCATGCCATAGACACACGGAATGATATTCCAGTGTGACAGCATTTTGAAATACTGTCTCGAGTAGATGCGATATAACAGAATAATTGTATCACCAAGCAAACACAACAAGACGAAAAAATCAACTTATTTAAAAACCCTAATTGCAATTCTGCAAAAAAGAACTCAATTATGACTGGTCATAACTCTAAGTGCTAGAACTAGTAAAATGCAAGTTCAAGTTTTCCAACTAATTAAAACTTAATCTGCATGCTAATTAAACTTTGATATATTATTTTCTTCAAAGTCATAACTAAAGAAATGCAATAAAATTGCAGTAAATTATTGTAAAGGTTCCTATTTTTATATGATTAACTTTCGTGGTATATTAATTTGTGTGTGTAATATTGTTTACACTTCGATTTACACTTCAATTTTTCAGTGAGATCTTGATCTAATTTCTAATTTTCAGACATTTAAATTAGCTCGGGTTCCTTTCAATCCGAGTGTCGTGTTACACCGCTATGAACATTGTATTATTGGCAAAAACGTTACATTTAGATAAAAGTGATTTTGCGGATTTTGATTAAATACGAGCTAACTTTGTTCATTTTGATTTAAATTTGATCCGTTTTACGTAGTTAAAATTGTTTCATTTTAGAAAGAGTCAGAACGACAATGCAAGCAGTGTTTAAATGCTGTCTATCTGTAGAATGGGAGTTTACCACTCCAATTTACATATCGTTTTGGTGGATTTGATATACCAAACTATTCGGTTTATATTTATAAAATTAAATATATGATAATGTGACGCTTTTTTGTCCATTTTGATAATTATTTTAGTTTTTAAGGCATATTTAGCGTTTGATTCTGATCAACTGCCTTTAAATAGAATTGTTGTCTATTTTTAGAATGGGATCCGAAAACGGGGGCGCTATTGAAATGGAGAGAGTGTTGGCCGCTCACGCCAGAGGTTGCGGGTTCGATCCCCAGCTCGATCCGATTCCTCTCATAAAACAACACTCAGTTCTTGTCCTACCCAGGAAGCGGACTCGAGAGAGGTTCATATAAGCTCTGAGCTTTCATTGCAATCGAGCTTAAATGAATTAGTATGGAAATAGAATTGTCTTTATAATAATCATCAGTATCATAATCATCGTTTCTGTTACCTTTAGCAATATCATTGTCATTATCATTACCATTGTTATTGTTATTGTTATCGTTATTATTATAATTATCATTGCCATTGCCACGGTCATTGTTATCGTTATTATTATAATTATCATTGTCATTGTCATTGCAACTGTCATTGTTACTGTTATTGTTATTATTATAATTATCATTGTCATTATCATTATCATTATCATTTCCATTATCATTATCATTATCATAATCATTTGCACTATAGTGAGCTGAGTTATTACCTAATACATGTTACTTTTATATTTTATCATGATCTTTGTTATCATTCCAACGAAACTGAAATTAACGAAAAGGACAAAGCAGTAACTGGATTGTTAATTGAAATCAGATGGAATCACGTCTTTCATGGATCTAGTTATAACCCAAGGGTTGTTGTGCTTTTCTGCTGCTATATCGATGGCGGGAGATGGTATCAACCGTAAACAAATTGGTCAGCGTCCGTCAGACGAGCGGAGATTGCTATCGCTTAGCAATACAACACGTGTATCACCATAGCAATAGGTTAAGCGAATATAATACAATGCAGAAAAAATATTGTTTCGCATCGCGCTTGCATGTTTTATTCGACATTGCAGTATTGCTTTGACGCACTGCATTAACGTTTCGTGTTCGCTTGCATCCTTGCATCCGCTGTAATTGTTAGAAGAACAGGCGCTCTATTTTGTACTCACGTAAACAAACAAAATCAATTACGTCATCATTTATATATGCAGAAATTGTTGCATGACATTGTTTTTTATGTTTGGCTTTTAGACAATAGCAAAGACTAGACAGCAACACGCCTACACGCGAATCTAATGTCCGTTTGCGCATGCCCAACACTATCAATACATTAAATGTTATATCTGAGATTAAATGTTACATCTGACATTAAATGTTATATCTGAGATTAAATGTTATATCTGAGATTAAATGTAACATATGGCATTAAATGTTACATCTGACATTGAATGTTATATCTGAGATTAAATGTTACATCTGGCATTAAATGTTACATCTGACATTAAATGTTTTATCTGAGATTAAATGTTATATCTGAGATTAAATGTTACATCTGATATTAAATGTTATATCTGAGATTAAATGTTACATCTGACATTAAATGTTATATCTAAGATTGAATCAGTTCCATAACCTCAAAAGATAGAGTTAATTATTACATGTATATATTTTGAACCTGATGAAGGCTGTATAGCCGAAATGCATTGTTAATAAAAAAATAAGACCTTTACATGGAAAAAAGGT
Organism: Panopea generosa; assembly: GCA_029582155.1. Classification (NCBI taxonomy): domain Eukaryota; kingdom Metazoa; phylum Mollusca; class Bivalvia; order Adapedonta; family Hiatellidae; genus Panopea; species Panopea generosa. The sequence continues at coordinate 46,270,725 of CM055904.1, read as the reverse complement.
TCAGCATAAAAACATTTACATGGTATTTGTCCTCTTGTTTTTAATGTATTTATAGCGGTGTTTTCTCCAAAATATGAAACGTAGCAAGGGTCCATGGTTTCATGTGCATGAATATTATTTCTTAAAGACAGTATGTTAGGAAAAATCGTTATGAATTCTAAAAAAAAAAATGAACAATTAATAAAAGTACCACTTTAAAAATGATTTGGAAAATCAATTCCGCCAAAACGTGACAAAAAGCTATATTTAAATTGGAGTGCAAAAATTAAAACAAAATCTCTATTCCAATACTAAATATCACGTGATTTACTATTTGACTACAGTCCAACAAGTCATTCGGATACTTTCTTTAATAAACTAATAACAACACTGCGGATACACTCGCAATCATATCTAAACCACGTGACTCATTTGATACGTGTAACAACATACATCTTTTCGGGAGAAATGTATTTTAGTCATACCTGAACACGTTAGTCATGTAAGGAAATAACTTTTAAATCTATGATTCTGACCCGCTTAAATAATGTATTTTATGACAATAGGAGTCCGGTGAGTGTATATAGACATAATATACTGGGAACCAATAGTTATTGCCAATTTTAACGTCATTTGAAGCCTTAAGAAATGTTCCCTTTAAATATAAAATTAGTCATTTTATTCAGAATAGACCGCTTACTATGACGTAATATCTAATTGCATCGTTATAAGTGCGGATGAGCATGTTATACACATCAGCTTATATCATCATCAATTGATTAGAACAAACTAATTAAATATTAGTTATATCGTCAGGCAATATAATTGTATTATGCTTCTAATTAATAAAGGATTTACATATTAATCATTGTGTTAATAGATACGTATTTGAATGATTGAATGTAATTGTTTTAATCTAGTGAGATAATGACTTTATTTCTATGGTGGTCTCATCAAGTCTGTTACATTCGAAACGCAGGTCTCTCTACACAGTCAGATTTTGCTATATAATCTACATGTATATAAAATAGTGTCAACTTTTTGTTTTACACGTATTTTTGCTTAAAAGTAGTTTCTTTCCAGTGAATACATTATTGATAAGAAAGACCTCAGAGTGGACCTGACTTTTACCACCGTACTTCCGCAAGTAACTGGCCATCTTTCTCACATAAAGTTTTTGGAGCGAGCGGGTTTCAAACTTAGCGGTGAGAGGTAAGTGACCTTAAGACGGCACCTTAAACCTTGTACTTATTTTTATTGTAAAAACTGTCGACTTGCTAAACATAATCACTAACAATCAAAACAATATACTGCACGACTAGCTCAGTCGGTACAGCATCAGCCTTTTACGGCTGATATTTATCATAGATATCTGAGTGGTGTGGGTTCGAGTCCCAAAATGGGCGCTAATATTTTTATCACATATTACCATTACTTAACCGATGGTTAGTCTGTAGAACGGACCCAGCTCTCCTGATTGAGTCCGTTAAATAGCAATGCATTGAGCACTTTGATTGATCAGTTGCTTCAACTGAGAGTTTGAATGACTTCATAGTTTAGATAACGTTACATTGGTATGAACTGTGGGACATGCATAAATTACCTGCTTTTTCATTTTGGGGTTAAACGACCTGCACCGGGAGATACCAGGTTCGAGGAAAAAATAAACCTTTGCTTCGTAAAAATATTTTAGATTATAAAGTCACTCTCAACCTACGCTATATGTAGACTTTAGAATGTCGTTATCATAATTGCGATGCCCGTTATTAATGAAATAATTGAGAACCAACTTGACAGTTTTTAGTCACGTGTATAAAATAAAAAATGTGTCTACAAATGCTTAGTACAGGTCCTACACAGGATGGATTAGACCGTGATTGTTCTTACTTGTAAGATCTGGTTTCAGAGTCTATGTGAAGTAAATAAAAGTAAAACACACTTTCTACAATACTTGAAATGTTAATGCCACCAATGTCACATTTGATGGAGATGTCTCTAGGCCACATGCGGTTTACCTAACCATGTATAATGTTGTATAAATACAACGGTGTCTCGAAATTACAGATTCCCTGACTCTCAATCACGTGGAGGTAAAACGGTAATTTTTTTAAAAAATATTCTCAATTTATAAAAGTGATTAAATCTATCTTCAGAAGATCTTCATTTAAATGTTCAGTTTTTTTATTAATTACAACGAATAGAGGAGTAGTACAGATTAACCCTGTGATTAATGTGTAAAAACATAGTAAATTGTAAATGTGAAAATGTTTGTTAAATATCAGGGGACTGCTACTATTTAGATTAAGAAAAAACACTAGCAGTAGGTAACACAATCAATGCATATCTCTCTCTCTCTCTCTCTCTCTCTCTCTCTCTCTCTCTCTATATATATATATATATATATATATATATATACCAAGTGTTAACGTCTTTCTGTTTTTACAAATGTTGTATAAAATAAACCAAACATTACAATAATATCAATCAATTGCGGACGCTGTATGCTTATATATGCAATCCCGTCTATATTAATGAGAGGCGGTTGCGGCTAAGATTGCATCAGTCGGTACATACGTTGGTTTAAAAGCGAACAACACAATTGTTTATCATTCGATGTTAGAGTTTTAATATCAATACTAGAATACTCTCTGTGTAGAATCGACACTCACATGGAATGAACATGACTGCGATACTGCAAATAATTCTTAAAGTTTTATTCGTTGATGCTTTTGAGCAGGGCCCGGTTAGCTCAACTGGTATCAACGCTGGCCTTCAGTCCAAGGGTCTATTGTTCGAATCCTCGCCCGGCCAAAGTGTACGTGATGATTGTTATACGACATAGCCTCCAGTCATCATTCGTCTCTCACCGCTAGAGTGATTGTTAACCTCGCAGGATCCCAGAAAATGGGGTTAGGACTAACTGATCGTCTGTTAGCCATCGATGGTATAAAATGACACTTAATATTCAAACAATCAATTTATCAATTAATTGTCGAAAACAAGATCATATCTGTAATTAAAAGTGATAAACATAAATACGTTTTTAGTAAAAATGTGATGATACAAATATGAATTGTAATAAAAAAGAGATATTGAAGAATATGCAGCCATAAAATAAGAACTTCGTTTATAAGAAAGTCGTTTATAAGTAAAACCTTAATATGATCAAGTGAGTCACATATGCTTCTCATATAAAACGATTCACATGTGTATATGCTTCTCATATGAGATTGTTGTAAGAATCATATGTTTATTGCTTCATATTATTACAATAGCAATGGTTCAAATGCTTTTCATATGAAAAAAATATGATACGATTATCATATGAGAATCCGTTCACTATATGGGTTTTATATGAGTATCATATGTTGCTCATTTGTATGTAGAAACAAGCATTATGTACAACACTTATGTTAATATTGTCGGTTTATTATTATTGCATGTATTGCTGTTCATTTTGCCAAGAGCCAATTTATGTGTTTGATGTTTTAACCAACAATAATAAATGTGCATTTTCAACATAAGTCTACTAGACGACTGCTAAAATTTGCTGAAAATAGAGATGTTTAAATGATGCCGAAAATAGCACAACTGTCTTTGATAACTCACTTTCACGCAGATGACCACATCGTTTAACATTATCTGAATATGGTTCCAGCAGTGCAGTATATAAACATTTTATCAGCTTAATGCGTCATAAAACATGTGCTTACTGGACCTCCATAGTTAAGACTAAATTGAATGCATTGACCTGTATCGTGCATGTCTAGCATGTGTGCGTGGGGGTAATAAAATCATACACGGAAACATTAATTTGGCACGCCTGTGTGTCGATCAGTGCATATTACGCCGTGAGAATTACACGTTATCAGAGTATTAAGTTTCACTAGCGTATTCTAATTTATCTTTCCAATATTTAGTATACAGCTAGTATACGTCGGTTTCATCGTTTGTTTTATGAGTCGATACAAAAGGTATAACAAACCCAGCATTTATTTGCAAGGCCCCATGTGTGTTTGTTTGTATATTTAGCGTCATCTTTATGCCATCGACGGCTAACCGACAGTTATTATTTTTATTTGTTAGAATGGGGTTTAACGCTATTTTCAACACATTTCAGGTTATATATGGAATATCTGTTACTGGTAAAGGAAGACCTCAGAAAGGGTCAGACTGAGTAAAACCACCGTCTTTCCGAAAGTAACTGGTAAACTTTTTAACATAAAGTTTTTGGAGCAAGCGATGAGAGGTAATTAATCTTGAGACGGCGCCTTAGACCACTCGGCTACGGAGGACCCTTGCATACCATTAACCCAAACCATTCTTTCTTGGGATTCTGGACATTCGTCTCAACAAGTAACTGATAACTTTCCCCCTTGATTCTCGGCGGTGGAAGACACATGATAATGGGATGCAATGTCAGTATTTTAATTTCCACGGAGACATTGGCCTGGCAGGCAATCCACCTCACAACCCTTGGATTTAAAGTCAGATGTGCTACCGACTGAGCTAACCGGGTCCGATAAAAGCTAAGTTTGATCGGTTAATACAAATGTAATGCATATAAACACATTTTTTTTCTGCAATTGTAGTTTAAACAAACCCTGTGATCAAGCCAGACAGCAGACTGACGCAGCACGGGACTGCTGGACAATGTCAAGGCGTTGTTAACGGGACACACGGTAATTAAGAATGCCATATAAACTAGCATAGCTTTCTTCTGGATCCTTTTCACTTGCAATTAAATGTGTATATTGAATGTATGACTAAGGTGTATATTGTGAATAAAATATTGTTCTAAACTAATTCTGAATTCTCACTTAACATTCATTCTAAAAAAAATATCTATATCTACCCTTTGTAAAAATGAACATGAAGTATCAAAGTATGTCGGTCAAGCAATGACAATATATATATTCTAATTTTCAAAAAAAAGTTACATGAAATTAACAACAATATCAATTAAACTAGAAAGTCGTAAGCGTATTGAACACAACTATAATCTATTTAAATATTGACATGTATTAACAGATATAAAAACAAAAAAAAAACCCTGAAAACCTAGCTATGCAATTATAGTTGAAATCCAATTTTGAAATATGCATTTCAATAGACACTGTGCTGATTTGAAGAAAGCATTATCATCATAATGTAGTGTTTTCTTCGCGTTTCCTTATTCCTAATATATAAAAAAACGTTTTGGAATTGAAAATGTAATTATAAAAATCATTTCATACTATCTGGTCTGTCAGTACGCATTCATTACTGTTGTCACACAAAACCGTGCACATCACAGTTGACGCAATTAAGCTGTCACTTGCAATTATTGAAAAAAACAACGTGTCACATGCTTTTAACAGATGTTTTTTATGGGGTTTAAAGCCATTTTCAACACTTTTTAGGTTATATATGGCATATTCAATTTTACTTGGTAGGGGAATACCTCAGACTTAATCAAACTAAGTAGAACCACCAGTCCTTCCGCAAGTAACTTTCTCATATAAATATTTTGGAGCGAGCGGGAATCGAACCTACAAACTTAGCGGTGAGAGGTAAGTGATTAATACAAAGCTTTTTTTCCCAACTGCTATTTATCATAATAAAATCTACAAGACTGCACACATACACCGACACTTTCTAAAATGTATTCCTGTATTACACGGATTATCATAATAACACTCCTTGTCTGTACGCGTTTTAGCATCTTCTCAAAGTTGTGCTGATTATAATAAATGTCACAAGAGGTCGCCTGTCTACTGCATTTCTGATTCCACAAGCATTGCCTTATCCACTAGCACCCCCCTGATCCAACTCCCTGATCCACGAGAACTCCCTGATCCACGAGAATCCCCTGATCCAAGAGAACCCCATGATTCACAAGCAATCCCTTATCCAAGAGCACTCCCTGATCCACGAGAATCTCACTCATTCACTAGCAATCCATGATCCACGAGCACTACATTATCCACGAGCACTCCCTGAATCAACGAGCACTCCCTGATCCACGAGAACACCCTGATCCACGAGAACACCCTGATTTTAGAGCAATCCCTGATCCACGAGCACTCCCTTATCAACAAGCACCCCTGATCCACAAGCACTCCCCTTATCCACGAGCACTCCCTGATCCCACGAGCACTCCCAGATCCACGAGAATATCCTGATCCACGAGCACCCCCGATCCACGAGCACTCCCTGATCAACGAGCACTCCCTGATCCACGAGCAATCCCTTATCCACGAGCACTCCCTTATCCACGAGCACTCCCTGATCAACGAGCACCCCCTGATCCACGATCACTTCATGATCTACGAGAACACCCTGATTCACGAGCATCCCCTGATCCACGAGCACTTCCTTATCAACGAGAACAACCTGATCCATGAGAATCCCCTGATCCAGGAGCACTCCCTGATCCACGAGCACTCCCTGATCAACGAGCACCTCCTGATTCACGAGCACTCCCTGATCCACGAGCACTCCCAGATCCACGAGCACTCCTTGATCCACGAAGCACTCCCTGATCCACGAGCACTCCCTGATCTACGAGCACCTCCTGATCTACGAGCACTCCCTGATCCACGAGCACTCTCTGATTCCCCGTCACGCAGATCTTACATCATAGCGGTTCCGAGTTTTCAAGAGATGAGAGAATCGGTAGACAATGCCAATATAAGTGTAGAAAGCGACAAACACATTCTGATCTACTGTGAGAGAAGTAATTAAGAACGTTTTGACATTATTCAAACATTAACAACACTGTGTCCAGTTAATGCCAGCGAAACAGACAAAATAAGATGTTATTTACCAATCCAACATGTATTTATAAAACAGAATATTTTACTATAAATGCTTTGAACAATGTACCTTGACATTTTAGAAGACTTCATAAGAAAAATATAGCAGATATATAACGGTTTTACTGATTTTAAAAATCCACTGTATCTGTACTCATTTTTTTATAACTAATAAATGAATTTACATATTGTGTACTGAGAATATAAGTGAGAGATATGCCTGATTAGACACGGCACAACCCAACATTGTTATAAATATTATTTTGATTGTCTATGATTGTCTCATACTGTAACCTTGTCACGTGAACAAATAAATAAATTAATATAAAGATATACACGTTGTAACTTAGAATGGTACAGAATTCAAGTCTAACACAGGCATGTGTATCATCGAACCATGGCTGCGTTCAGCACGGTTAAACATGTTTACTCTGTTAATCATCACAAACGTTGACCTAACAAACGGAAGGTAAACGGAAATCGGTCTACTCGGCGTTGTCCCTCCACTTCCCATTAAGTCACGTGATTAAACTCAAGCAAACAGCTCGCCGATGTGTTTAATATGTTAGCAAACACTTAAAGCGAACATGTCGTTCAGTTTGCTTCTGTTATCAAACGTTTGCGAACCAATTTAACTTTTAAGCGGACTGAACGCAGTCCATTCTGGTAACCATCGGGAAAATCGTTACTAAATGCAATACTGAAGATTTAACTCGGACAAATTCTTACCTGTGTATACCGGGTTGTGTTCCGGTAATGCTCCAGTCATTGACGTCCTTTCTACAATTTATGGAAGTTGGGTTGATTTTCTGTCGATGTTGACGGTGTTTATACAGCTGGAATGCCGTGCCTTGAGACTTGTGTCGGTGGGTTGCAATAGCAGGCATACGACTGACATGACGCAGACGTAGCGGATGTAGACGCCCAAAAGAAGAAAATGACAAGAACTCTATAATAGTTCTCATAACATCTCTCCACTTTATGAATAAAATACAAAAAAAAACAGCACTTTTTCAACAGAATGGATGTTTTTGACAAGTCATATCACACAGTCTCAGCAACGACATTCAAGAATCAATTCAATGTACCATAAATACACAGCATTAACCGCCGTGGGACATACGCACTCGTCACGTTCATCCCTGTGGCCCGTTTCCCCGAAGATTATTGAGCTAAGGTACTCTAACTTTTAGAATCATCCACTCCCTGATCTACCAGCGACCCCAAGAAAACCATTACAATTGGACATTAGACGTAGTTTATTTTAGTTTTGTTCAACCGAATTATTAAAACTCACCTACTGCTACATTTTCAGCACATTATCATATATGATATGTCATTATGATTTAAAATCATAAGTTGTTAAAATGTTAATATCTTGGACAAGCTTTTACACTCACTAAATTTGATAGATCAATAGATAGAACAAGGTTTTGGCAGAAATGCAAATACTACAAATGTCACGTTTAAACCTCAATGTTGAACTTAATACGTAGAAAATTAAAAATTTAACACACATAATGTTAAAAAACATACTCCATTTCGGTTGCTTGAAGATTGCCCTGCCTGTTCACATCGACATGTTTGAAGTCGAACATTACTCTATTTCAGTTGAGCAGTTCAGTTTTTTATAATCTACGGGCCAGAATGTTTATATTTCCAACACACAATTTAAACCATTTTTTTCAAAAAATGTACAGTCTAATTGATTTTTATTGAATAAAATGAATCAATGTTTTTTTTTAAAATTGAGCGCCATGTTAATGCCACCGAGGGATAACAGACGGTCAGTTAAACTAATCACTGTTTCCTGTACTAATAAGTATCGGAGCCCACCAATCCCTGCATTTTAACTATTAACTATAATTAGCTTACTTTCTCGCTTCAATCAGATGTGAGAGAAGAATGACAATGACACGCACAATCATATATCAGTTATCTTGGAGATATCACCAGGCGGAGATTGTACTCATGAACACTTGATATATAGTGAGACACGCTACTAGCTGAGCAAACCTGTCCCGGCAAAATAAGAAACGAGATTTTGACTTGTTTTACAAAGTGATACATTATACGATAAATGAAGTTTCAACAAGTCAATATGATATCCCACAGGGGTCTGTAGAAGACAAACATGTGTTTTTTTTCGATGCTTCCAGACAAACTGTCAGTTGGATTATGTTTGTTAAATATCGGGGGATTACATCTGCAGCTAGAGGAAAGGCTCAATCAGTAAACAACACCATTAATACATCTGCCAATAACTGAAAACATGATAAAGACCTGTATTTAACACAAAAAAAATTAAGACAAAATTCGCCGTAAACAGTACACCAACAATTATTCATAGTATGTTTAATTTCCATCCAAATGAAGCCAAGTTGGCTCAAACCATGCATACAATTATATATTTTCTGAAAATACAATCATTTTAAATGTCAATCATAATTTGAACACACAACGGGGAAATTGTCAAATTGACTTACGCCGAATTTTATCGTAAGTTATTTTGAGAAACGCAGCCCTGTTGGTCGTAAACATCAAAAAGATTTTAAGAAAAACGCACCCATTACTGCTACGTGAGAGAAAAGTTTATATTATAAACCTGTTTATTTTACTTCGTTGTGGAAACAAGTTCTTACAACGTAGACAAATAACGTTCGAAGTCTACCTGGCTAGAATCTGTACTAAGCATATGCGGAAAAGTTGTCTTGCTCAAGTAACACATAAATTCTATTCGACAGGCGTAATGCTGATTCAAGATAATGTTGCTTACGGAAGCTATCAACCAATGTAAATATTCTTGCAACGATATATTGCATAATAAAACTTCAATTAAAATAAATATTAAGCCGAATATATATAACGTAATACACCTTCCAACTAATGTATATTTACATGTCATATAAACATTAATCTTTTTCGATGTATGCTTTAAGTAATGTAATATTCGAATTAACTTTGCTTATTACAAAAAGGTTTACACAAATGGGAAGAACCATTTTCCAAAATCAAAATAGTTTATTACACCAGCTTTAGTTTTATCTGTATTTGTTGGTCTATCACAGTGTCATTAGCTAAGTATAGCTTTCAATCAGAATTGCAACCGTTATCCTGCGTTAGCTCAAACATAGTTATTGCGCCACAACGTAGGTGCATGTTTCCTTTATTGTCACGTGATATGTTTGTTTTAGCATGCTCTTAGCATTGTTATATAATTGCTAATTTGACCTTTGCAAAGTAATCAACTTCATCTTAGATATAGCAACACGTCCTTCCTATATATATGTACATTTACCCGAGCATTAATGTGATATACACTATAGACAGTATTTATTAGAGAATGATTTGGTGGAGATAAATTATTAACATTGTCTCGCTATATGATGAGACACATGAGGGAAGAGTGAGGTTGTGTGCACATTAACAAGGTTTAAGTTTACCATTGAATTTTTTTCTCTTTCTCTACTGACTGTACTTAAGGTGATTACCCTAGAAGTGACGACTTCTATCTATGCATGGGTTGTACTTATTATAATTGTTCCATTTATTAACTTGCGACGAGAACGAATTTCGCTCCGCCCATAGGCCAGGTGGTGTTATTGGTTCAAGTAAATACAAGTAATTGTTACTTAGAGATCGTCAGCTTGTCTGAGGAAAATGCCAAAGCTTAGCCCAATATCGATCTCTGAGTGGATTATCAACTTGATTGCTTGTAACCAGCACCAGGTCAATTATGTAATTGCTGTCTTGGCGGGTGTGTCCTCTGAATGCCACGCCTCCAGTTAGTTATATATTTTTTTATTTATTGGTATTCTAAATGGAATTTTTATGGATTTTGTATCGTTTATGTGTCATTTAAGTGCTACGCCCCCTTCGCCATATTAAAATATTAATCGGACCTTGATGCTATTCTGTATTAAGTTATTCAGGTCATTGCACCAATAATCAGAGTTAACGACTCGCGGGGGAAACATTAGACGCTTTACTAATTAGTAGTATGAAATTCATAATGATTGCAATGTTGCCTATCATTGTGTTAGTTTGATTTTAGTTTCAATTAAGCAATTCTCGTCTGTGTATTGAACTGTCGCTGGATAATTACTCAATGTCCTATGGTGTAATATTTAATTCACTAAGGTAACAAAGACATTAGCCAGAAATATATTAATGGGGATGGAACTGACGTGCCTTTCGTTATTTGCACAAAACTCGGTACTGGTTCTACCTAGGAAGCGGACTTGAGAGCAGTTATTAGCTCTAAGTTTTCATCGCAATCAAACTAGAATATTTATTATAAACCTTAACAACACTGAAAAAGTTAAACAACATGAAACTTTTTTTGTAATTGTAACACACTTTATTTAACAACCCAAAACAATCGGTTATTTGAAATAGATAAAGACAACACGTTAACGTTATCTACATATTATATCAGCAATATAAGACAAACGGTGCGTCATCAAAACGAATTTAGTACATTGAACGAGGATAGTTTATAAATATAATGTGTTTAATATAGAAAAATCATGTACATTAATTTTAAATACACGTAGTAATTACGGTTATTATATATGATAAATAAAAATATTTATGTCATACATAATCTATTATGTTTGAGTTCAAGTTGGATGTTTCTTGAAACTTAAAAAATCGTAATATACGATAGATAAAGAGAATAAACAACAAAAGATTAAGCATTGAAAAGACAACGCCGGCAACCATATATAATTTTCAAAATGTATCAAATAAATGCCAGAGGTTGCCGGTTCGCTCCCTAAGCTCGAACCGATGCTATTCAAATCGAAAACTCAGTACTGGTTTTACACAGGAAGTGCAATCTAGCCTATAACCTTAAGTTTTCTTCGCAAATCAGCTAAAATATATTTTTAAACTATAAAAGCTGGCGCAGCTTGGAATGGTTTTCTTACATTTGTTAGTATATATATTATACTTTGTTTTTATGATTTCCAAGACTGACCGAAGGTAATACTTTTTAGATTTAGTTTATGGGAGTGTTTATATTAGTTAAAAATAATTTAAGTTTGACCAAAAGTGTTGTGTAATAGGGTATTCCCAGAATAAATGAGTTCACTGTCTCTATGCCTATGTTACAAAAATCACATAAGTTTGAACTCACCATTTTATATTTAAACAATAAGTATTGTTGCTACAATTCTAAGAATATATTTGTATCGGGTGTTTCTTAATTTTGTATGAGTTGTTGAAACTATAAGCACATAGTACATTTCACTCCATCTAAATATTTCATTTACAAAGAGTTCCGTCCATTTTCGTTGTTGGATGTTTTTCATTATTTAGCAGATGGTTGTATAATAATTTATTTACATGTTTTGTTTGTTTTGTATTATTTATCATGTCGTTTATGTTAATAGCATTTATTTGTTCGTTGCTAAGTTTGGCTTTCAATGTGCTTGGTATACCTTGAGATTAAGGATAAATATATTGAAAAAGTCAGTCCTTGGAATATGATAGAGAAATGAGAAAAGGTCAAAGGAGTAGACCAGTTTAATTCTCTAATCAAATATATGTTCAAAATATGTAATTCCTTTGTCAAACATTTTTTTATAAATTAAAACATAAACCTGATTCTTCAACTATTTTGAACTTAACGTAAAGTGCAATAAATGCATCCGTTTTTTTTAAAACCTTTTCGTGCAGAATGATACGAAATGCCGTCTTGGGTGGCGCCATTCTTCATTCAAGGCACGAATTGAGTAATATAAAACATATTGTCGATTGCTTTACTCCGAGGTGCAATAATTTCCCCGGCAAATTGTATGGTTTAACTGCATTTACTTCCATGTAAGTGGAACAGTATTGATGTGGGAATGAAATTGTCTGGATTGGTTATGACTTGACATGTTGTCTCGCAGCAATATTTTATCGCTGTCACATATGAAAGTTTAAATATCATATCTACTAAGAGTACGTGCATGTGTACGCATTGCAGAATCATTGATATTTAAAAAAAAAATCCAGAGGACATGTAATATATATATATATGCAATTTTCGTGTATCCATTAATTAATATTTACAATTATAAATTTTAAACAAAATTCTTATCGTATTATGACATAGAATGTAAACTTTCGTTATGTGTGACGTCTTTGCCAATGAAATAAAAAATTATAATTATCATTAAGAGCGATCAAAGAGAGCTCCTAACCCTACCCCTAACATACATGCTAAATAAAAAATATAAACACTAACGGATTGGAAAACAAATATTCTGACATTGATTTCACAGGGAGCACTGGTGTTGTTGTTCAAATAAAACTTAACACTGCAGTGTAATCAAACACTCAGTATGAACATTAGGATACTGCAGTTATAAACCTTTCCACAACAATCCTCTGTAGGCTTGCCAGAGATTACATTCGGCAATTAAATGTAATTCTCTACAAAAATAATATTTCTAAAAACCATAACCAGCATCAACAAAAAACTGGTATAAATGTTATACTGAGAACAAAATGCAACTGTCTGGTTCATATCTGGTCAAAGTACCACTATGCATCACCAAAAATGTATTTAAACTCGCTACTATTGCCATTATTAACATTATTTGAATCGTGGAATAACGTCGATGGTGTAGTCTCTCCGATCTTTACTATATCCGTAAAAGTCATCCATTAAAATGAACTTTACTTTACCGATAGGCGTATACGCGAATGCTATCGGCAATTTTACGATATATTCCGTTAGCGAAGCAGCTAATTTACATATTAGAATTACCGATAGTAAGTATATATTTAAAAAAAAAAATTCAGGTATAGGAGAGATATCGGCTGTAATAAAACCAAGGAAGGCAATGACAACTCACGAAAATGGTTCTCATTCATAGTCAGATTGTTTATTTCTTTATAAAAATATATTCAGTTACTAATTTTGCCACTTTAAATATTTGTGATTAAATAAAATGTCCTATAGTTTATACCGTGAAAATTGATGATAACCAATAACAAAAAATGATCATTCAATCAATAAAAGAATATAAATGAGCAGTGACGACGCTACATCAATAAGAGGTAATAATGCCGACGAAACAATCGCCACCAGTTCCGTAACGCTGTTCTGCTTATGAATGAATGAATCTCGGATGTAGAAATTCCAATAGACGGGCTATCATCTACCAGAGGATAGTTCAAATACGATAGTAGAGATCGGTTCTTTAGGATTTTTATTTATTCTTTATGCCATTCGCTTGTCGTTAAACATTCGTTAACGGTTCATAATCTCAGACAGTGGTTGATATAACTCAATGTTTTATTGGTAACCATAGTTAATATATAGTTATTAAAGCAGTTAGTGATTAAATGGATTTTATTTGATTGAGCGGTATATAAATAATGTATATACTTAATTAACAACTATTGATAAACTTATGGAAATCGACACACGTATAGAGCTATAGTTCTAGTTTATTTTTGAAACTCTATCTACATCTAAGAATTAATATCAGTGATGATATCGAAATATTGTTAAAACTGAACTCATTTTAAACTAGCAGTGTTTTACGTAAAGCGTCTGGATTTAATTTCAAGCGCTCTCGCAACGAAATATGTTATTCAAAACATAACTAGTTTGTGATGTTACCCCGGACGGAGCGTGATTTATAGGAAGTGCGGACATGATCGACAACGTCTTTGACATTTGATTGACACTTTAAAGTTATCAAACATTGTCTGCATTATTTAACAGTGGTCGGCGAGCCTAGAGCGTCACAGTGATAATTTGGATATTTATTTGACTTGCAGGCGATTGTATTAAATTAGACGCTGAACTTTAATGGATAATAAGAGAAGAGTGTTTCGCAATAACAGTAGTTAAAGGTTAAGTTAGATAAAGTTAAAATAAACGGATTTGAAATGAACACAAACTACAATTAATAAACATAATAAACAAAAATAATGACAAAAAATCTACTTTTACCTACAGTCAATTAACTATTAGAGTCACATAAAAAATTCCGTATGTACGCTGCTTCATTTTGCTAGAGCTCGGCAAACGAAATAGTGACTAACACCAAGAGGGTAAAATTTAACGCTGAATATAGAATAATTACAGTTCAACCGCCAGCTTAATCATTGACGCGCAGGGGCAAATTGCTGTTACTCCATCAAATATATCGTTGGGAAATAATGCAATAATTAATATAAAGCGACCGAATCACGATAAAAATTGATAATTTCCTAAAAACATTTATTGTCTGAAGACCTGCTTTATTAAATGTGACTGTTAGTGTTGTTTTATAGTTTGATGGGTAATACATTATTTAATTTTACTATTATGTGAGTAAAATAAGAGAGAATCACACGAGTTCTCTTTCTTAAACAACCCACACATGTGTTAGAGTGTACATTGTGCCCTTCTGCTGGTTTACAAATTGAAAAATTTTCAAATGCCATACATTTGAGTAATTTCACGGACTTTAACCTTCGATTGTGGTGTATGTTCATTACCAGTAACTTCCTTTATATTGCAGGAATCATAGACGCTTGTATTAATTAAAGGTGACATCATCGTTAAAGGTGTATAATGTGTCATTTATTTCATTTTTTTAATTGTAATGATTAAAATTTAATTGTTAACTGCGTTCCGTGAAAGAAACGTTATGCACTCTGTACTATAAACAATCACTTACATGTGACATAACTAGTTTGTGTTAAAACTAAATATAAAATGTAGAAAATATTCGACATGTTATATAATTAAACGATTTGGAAAATGTCAATGTTAACAGATTGATAATCGATCACGCTATCACAAAGACACCGGTTTTGAAACAGTACTTGCAATTAAAGAGTGTTATTTCTATTGTGTGAGTGTACAACAACGCAATTTTTCTACGACTTATTAAACAACATACTAAGTGACTAAACAAAAATAACAAGAGTTAATACAAAACAATAATAATTGTCAAGAATAAACTATGGATAGGTTGTGGTTAGAAACAGTTTCGATGTTGGTGGTCATTAGCCTGATGTGTTGTTCTTCAGGTAAGTGAGATTATATTCAACCTTGTTTTATATTGAACCGAATAACGAACCAGACAATTTTGGTATTTCCAATATCTTCGTCCAAATTTTGATCTTCATGTAAAAATCAACCCGTCTTAGTAATTAAGAAGTTATTCAAATTACTGTCAATTCCAATAATACAGAATTTGCCATTGATATCATTAATGCTATTTTTTTCAATTCAAGTCCATTTTTCAAGGAAGTTGCAATGACACATTTTGAGAAAATACATACAATATCAAGGTGGCGGGTTAGCTGTTCCGTTCTATATTTATTATTGTATCCGTTTTCTAATGTTGTGCATATTGCTATACATTGGCGCTGTCGAAATGGTGCACATATTCTGTAGGACCTGAATCTGACATACAGTTGTCATGTACTGTTGTATGGACCATTTATTGTTTCTTTATAACATAAAAAGAAACATTTAATAATGCGATAGCAAACATATAGTAAGTTTAATCAGGTACGAAACGTACTTAAATCAAGAAATTACTGATTCTTCTCAACGTAACCGAAGAACGGACGTGTTAGGTGTTATAGCATTTTCAGTTGGTCATTAACAGTTTCTTTCTAATGCAGTTAAAAACAATGAGTTATTTAATAGCAAAACAAGCACCAATTTAAACAACGTACTGAACTTACTTTGATCAAGGTAGTATTAATGATATTACAAACGTAGCTTAAGATCAACTGTACTATGACCAAACATAAGTCTTCATATGGCAATGTAATACCAAAACCAACTAGGCTACATTGTGTTTATTGTCTCTAGCAACATAATATGAAAGTTGCCAAAAAATTTAGTTATGAACTCCACCGTACTTCAGTTCGAAAGCATGAACAAAAGAGTTAATAAAATTAACTGTTTGTTGTAATGAAATAAATATAGTTGTGGTATACTAAAATAATTTATCAACATGTGATACATGTCCCAAATAAATCATATATTTTGTAGTATAGCTTGATATTCAAGCCCAGCATTTATTTTTGTTCTTTATTCTATATAAAATGAAATAATGCATGCTTGCCATTTATAGAGAGATCAAAATGAAAGAAGTGAAACTTACATTTTATTGTTTGTGAACCTCTGCACTTACAAAATAGAATGAGAAATGTAGGAGTCATAAATCACTCAAGATATCGTTTTTCTGTTTTCAGTGGACAAAGTGAAAGTAGACATCGGAAATCATATATTCATAATCAATTTCCAATCTTCATTTAAAAATTTAAAAATATGACAGTGCCTTAAAACTATTCGAAATACATAACAATCCCATAAATATAAAATGAACATTGAAATAAGGAAAATACATTTTTAAAATAAAAGAAACAACGATTATTTGTAACCGCCATTATGCGTCTACCCCACGGAAGCATTTCCTGTTTCTAATGGTGGTACTATGCCTCAAACACATGTTATTTCGATTCCAGTAATAACTGTGTTACCCAGAGAACTACTTATTATATCAATTTTCATGCGAATTTAATTTTCAAATCATTTGCAACTAATTATGTATGATTCATAATCCATCAATGAAAGTGCACCATAAAATGTGCGGATTTTACCATTATTCCTACACTCATTATACATGCAGCACAGGCACTTCAACCGTGGAAATTCATATTAAGACTTGATAGCACGGGTCAAGAGAAATTGGTCGTATCTGATGTTAACACATGTATGTATAAGTCGTGGTCCAAAGCTTAATCATATCGATATATATCACTATGTTACATTGTAATGAATTGTTATTGTTATAAGCAATAAATATGTTTAAATATACCACTACTCTGTTAATAGCTGGTGGAATGGCGGAATATCAAGCAAAATTTCTATAGAAACTGCTTAGATAAGTGTTAAACATAAACACTTATGTATTAAAGCAAATGGTGTTCGAAGGAAACAAGCGCAGAGTTGTACAACCTTGGGGTTAAGGTACAAATAATTCTTATAAATGCAATGAATTTTATTATTCAGCATTGACCTTACGCTTATTAAAAGTGTGAATCTTGATATATAATGCATCACCTTGTATACTGGACGGAACATGTAAGCCGCCATTTTTTGTATTTCCAATATCTTTGTTGATATATTAAGTAGTGTTATAAAAATGGTGTACGACATCAACAGTATTTGAATATTTAATTTTATATTAACCTAAATGTTCTTTCTTGTTCAAACTCAAAGTTCATAGAAACTGCGTCGAAATTTATACTTTTTTAGATATATACGTAAAGTAAAAATGCCAGGTACATAAATTGTCTGTTCCATTCAGTATATATTTTAATCCAGACATATGACTCGTTTGTGTTTAATGCCCGTGGAAACTTTAACACAAACTACTAAATATTATATTACAGACTGATTTTTAAGTAAAGTAGGGCCCTTTTCATAAATACTGTCCTGTCCAGGTTCGACCCGATGTTCCAGACTGTGAGCCATAAAAAAACCTAAGTATTCCAATGTGGGTATATGGTGCCCCAGAGTCTTCAGTATATTCTAATCAACTATAATACTATCGCTTTATTACACACCTATGTATGAACCGCCTACTTTCTTTTTAAACTGAAAAATATATGTTTTTATAAAATTATGTCACTAAAATTTCCTATTGATAATTTTACACAAGTTCGTCGGGAGTAATAAAACACTATTCAGTTGGGACAGTAGTGTATCGGATGTAGTCCTCGTCGCTCGAGCCAGAAAGCGCATGTTCGCTCCAGGTTGCTAAGCATCTAGTATTGGTTTAACTCACGAAATTATATCTATATGCAAAATCTTTGAAATAACTTGGCAGCTGAGGTTAGAAAAATAGAGTCATTAATATCATAGACTAATTTATGAAACTTTGCTAACAGTGGTCCAGTAATAGACCGTCCGCCTCGCATGCGGAAGGTCGTCGGTTCGATCCTCGGCAGGTTCTATACATCTGGCCGGCTTGGTCTCGGTGTAATGCGACTGTGTGAGGTATTCCAGTGTTGCATCGCTCATACAACAAAACCGAAGCAACATTAAATAAAATGTGTAGTAAAACGTATTAGTGATTCAAAATCAGCTGTAGCTCTCTCGTATATATATGTAAGAGATGAAAATCAAAGCTTTACTGTACAATTGCGTTATTGTGCGTTTATTGTTATTTTATGCATTGCTTACTATACAAATGAATGAAATATTAGGCAGGTAAAAAACTATTCCGGTTTATATTTAGATATTTCTGTATCTGTTCCACGTGCATAATTATTTATGTAGTCTATTAACTTAAAAGCATGTACTATAAATCTGTTTCGGGAATATTGGGAGAAACGTACAGTAGTAATACCTATTGGAATAAAAAATGAAACACTTGTTCAGTTTTTGTTCAGTTAGTATTCTGTATGCTTAAATGTTGAAGGACTTGGAGTACTTACCAAGTGTTTCATTTCATAAAATAGCGATGATTGACAGAATTCTTCGGTTTATAAAAACTATATCTACTGAATTGTATTGCATCGGCTGAACATTGTTCCTATCCATCGTTTAGGTGATAGACGGCGTTCCCGCAGTCCATCCTATTCACTGAACACACTGATTCATGTATCTGTTACACGAAAGAAAGTGCAGGTGCTCTGGACTGTAGGACCCAGCTTTGATCCATTACACAGCAGTAAGAAAGTTGTTCGCTGATTGGTCAGTTGCTTCTGTCGAAATTCAATGACGTCACAGATTTGTTAGCGTCAGAGTGATATGAATTGTGGGATATTGATGGAATTTCCTGCTTTTTCACTTGGCGATATAACAGAGCTGATTCGTAAGATTTAGGGGAAATGTAAAATACTAACAGGAATGACATGAGTGTCCCTACAATTAAAGCAGCACGGTAGTGATTTATATCACTGGTCAATCAGCATATTCTTGATGGAAAGTCAAAGACACTACAATATGTGTTTACCTAGAAGTTGGGTAATAAACTACAAGTTGAAAAGAATATACAGATAAAACACGAAATTACTTGTTATCTTAAATATTTAAGACTAAACTACATGTTTATTGATATCAACCACAAATTGTGAACATAACAAAAACATGACAAGATGGATTTGACATCCATATGCAGCATTCTTATCCCTCTGCAAGTACCTGATAGTGATTCTATCTTTTCTCACACATGTTAACAAATTATGTACTTTAACTTAACAACAGAGTTGAAGTACTTCAACAAACGGATTAATTGCAAAAAAAATATACACGCGCACAATAATTCAGAAATTTTGACTTTTAAAATACGTAATAATGTAATATAACTTATGACTAATCTAGCTGTTATAAATGTGATGGTTGATAACAGTGGTTTGGTATGCTGGAAATAGAGAATATACATAATATATTATTTATATCCGGTATAATGTTTTAAATGTGTTTTGAGTCAATAAATTAGTTGTTTATGTTTCAACAGATAAATGTTTAGAATTTTTAATATAGTGGTGCAAGAACTACTTCCCTACGATCGGATGCACAACGAATAATTTCCACGTGTAGATGTAAGAGTTCAGACCGATTTTGCGTTAAATAAAGTTTTATTTCCATCACTAATCTGGAAAACGTTGTCTGGGAATATGGAAGCAATCAAATAAAATGTATGTTCGCATAAACAAGACAAGTTTGTAATGTTTTACTTGAGTTCTGTTTTATTAACGGATTCTGAAGAAAAACCGGAGGTTCCTATCTGCTAAAATATTAGTTAAACTTATTTATTTTACTTCGATTGTGAAACAAATTCTTAAAACATAGACAAATCACGCTCGAAGTCTTCCATGGTAGAACCAGTACTAAAATATTGAAATATATATAAATGTATTTACGTCAAAATAGAGAAGACATATACTTGGCACGCTGGGCATTTGTTCCATCAACATGTTTAAGTATATACTTGGCATTTTAAATAATAGACAAGCAAGTAGATTTTTGACTAGTACCAGTAATATGCACATGGGTCTTCGATATTGCTTATATAATATATAAATAACCAGTCAAAATTACGGTTAGTGTTTGAATATTAAAGTCAAATGTTGTTAAAACAGAAGCCATGGAATATCTAAACCCACAGTGAGATTTATAAGATGTTAAACTGTTATAGAGAGCCTTGGATTATGTGGAACTAAGAAAATATTAATGTTATTTTTTCCTTGATTGAATGCATTTGTTTACTGACTATACTACTGGTATGCCCAAATAATTTCGAATTCCGCACATTTAAGTTACTTTTAGGTTTGAAAATACTTGGAAGTCCATTAACACTTGAAATAATACAAAATTAAGAGTGAAAAAAGTTTGTCAGATAATTTAATTGGATCGCCTATATTAGTCCACCTTAACTATTCGGCCATTTCCGCAACCTTTTTGAACTAGGCCTGGAGGAAAGTCCAAGAATATACCGTTTTTGGTTTATCCGGTGGATAATATTTAATGACCTACTTTGTATTTTATGAGTTTTTCCTTGTTAAACACCATACTGTCACGACGATTAAATAAAACATAATAAATGTGATTGTTCACCTGGTATGGTCTATCAAATATAACTTAATTGTTGTTAGATATGCACATAGCTGTTGATATAAACAAATCAAGTGTTTTTTGTAATACGTCACAAAATATGTAGCAATTTTAAGCGGGGAAATCTGTTTTAATTAATCTCGGCGCGTAGCATAAGTTCCTTTTCAATATCTTATTTTGACATGTTTTGTCAATACGAGGTCGTTCAATATATATAGGCATGGTATGTAGGAAAAGATGTTCTATTTAAAAGGAAAACTGTTTTAATTAACATTGAACAAATATCAGGTATCACATTTTTTCTGTCGAAAGATAATATACAAATGTGTGATACAATATTAATTGTTCTTTAAAATAATTTTCAATCGGTTTTATGTTTTTGATTATACCGAGACTAAGAGGATAAAGATTAACCACTTAGAAGGAATATTTATGCCCTACATCACCTAGTTGATTGACACTCCGAATGCAAATGACGATTATAAATATAGTTTCCATGATATTTTGTTTCTTGTCTGAATGCTCATAATAACATGTAATGGTCTTATCCAATTTTGTTTAAATTGGTGAACATCACTATTTCAGAATTTAAGTTAAATATTGCAATAGCAATCATCCATAATTGTTCAATAGAAAACTTCTCAAATAAAGCGAATAAAACGCTTATATTTGATATCGGAAACGCTAAATTGAATTGAAAAGTGTGAACAAAAAGTACCGCGAACTGCGAAATAATCTTACTTTTAATGATCAATTACCACTATTGAGATGAGCTTTCTGATTGATATAACAATAGTATAGAGATGTTCTGCGTATGTATTTAATAGTAAGCTTGTTTCTGGTTGGATGAAAATGTCAAATGACCACAATGAAATATAAGTTTATTACGTTTGTGTCTATAAAAAATTAAAAATGTAACTGTGACTGAATTAATTTATTTTATTAAGAAAACTGCATGGAAAGTAAAATTGGTGAAATTAATGTGTGTTTTTTCATGTTGAAAATTCGGGTACTCAACTTCAGGGAGCAAAAAGTGGTAAAAAGTGATACTTTTGACACCATTATTGGGACATTTAATTTGAGTCTAGGAAAGTACTTAAATATGATAAAGGACATTTTAGTCCGCGAAAGATAGAAATAGTGATAATTAGGTCTAACATTATAATGAAAGTCTATGGAAAACGCAATGATGGTAGCTGACCCAATATATATATATATATTTCCCGGAATAGGTAACATCATAGATAAGAAGAAGTAAACAATGTAGAGATGAATGAAGCATAATATAAACTGTCAGACATATCAATGTGAGATAGGCTAACTAATAGATAAACATCCCAGGGATTCAATATGGTTTAGTTTCTGATTACACCGGATTAATGCTTTTACGGGTTGAAATTGTATAT
Source organism: Panopea generosa (assembly GCA_029582155.1). Lineage (NCBI taxonomy): Eukaryota > Metazoa > Mollusca > Bivalvia > Adapedonta > Hiatellidae > Panopea > Panopea generosa. Next base: position 46,247,965 of record CM055904.1, on the reverse strand, counting down.
CGCTATCTACGGGAATCTCTTTTCAAATTTTTAATGTTTATTTAGCTGTTTAAAACGTGCTTCCCATGACCTTTATTGAATGTTCAATTCCAAATATCTAGGAAATTACTTTGATATTGTTTGAGAAAATACATCAAATGTCTGGTACATACAATTTCGGGTGGCGGGTTGGCTATTCCGTTCAGTTTACAGACAATGTAATAAACACACAATGCTAAAACGCATCAACAAACACACGAGGAAGTGTCAGTGGTAACTGCTTTGAAACAGCCATTGACGAAAACATTGAACATATTCACGGATAACGCAACGTGGCTATTTCTCCAGCCGACGCATAATCAAGCGAGAGGCAAAGTCCCGCAAGAGAATATATATATATATATACACACATATAAACAGCACGGCATAAGATAGAAGACAGGTCGATAAAATGATAGGTAATCATGTTCGATTTGTCCGAGATTATTATCGAAACAGAATACATCTCTGAACACACATGGATAAATAAATACAACTTTCTGATAAGAGCGTGTCAATGTATCGTATATTATAAAAATATTCTAAACAGTATTTGCTAGAAGGAACGTTGTCTTTATAAATATAGCAATACATAACTCTGAAGAAAAAAAAGAGAAAAAAATGAACTTTACAGAAAACACATTTTAAATTATATTTGTTATCACGCTCGACATATATTACTTCACTTACTCCTGACAAACTACCACGTTTGCGTTCATAAAATCACTCAAATGTGACTGAACTGCTCTAAACGAGCATAGAACCTCAACTTAGGCTCATTATAGAGTTTGAAAAAATAAGAAACTCCCGGTTTGTCAATACCGATGCTGTTTAAGCGATATTAAAATTCGCTTCATTAATGCGGTTTACAACTTTCAATTTGATTGCAGGAATTGAAAACCAAATGAGAAAGAGATACAAGCATGTGTTGACAATAATACAAATGGACTAGTAAAATAATTAGATATTTTTTTTTATGTAAAAACGCAAAGGATGTGTAACTCAAATACGGCTGCAACACGTGTGTGTAGTCAAGAATCAAACACACAAATAAATAAGTCTGAAATGATGATGCATCCTCGATGTATGTGGGTCCTTCGTACTGTTTAATAATCACCTGTGCTTTTGGGTGTGGTTCAAGGCAAAGCACCACCATTGGAAACAGGAAATACTTCCGCGAGCTAGTCGCATAATGGCGGTTATAAATAATCCTTCTTAATTTTTAAAAAAGAAAAAAAATTATCATGATTTTAATGCTCATTTCTTATTTGATGGCATTGTTGATGTATTGCAACATGTTGAAAGCATTGTCATGTTTGAATTGTGAATTAGGAAAAGAAGGGTGATTGGAAATAGGGATATGACTACATGCATTCAGACGTCCACTTTCACTTTGTCAACAAATAAAATCTTATAAGCTACATCGCCCCTACTGTTCCCATAACATTTTGGCCGTGCAGAGGTGGACAAAAAATAAAATGTAAGTTTCCCTTCTTTCATTTTGGTCCTTGGATAAGTATATCGATTCGTTGTATTTACTACCGAATACATCGAATACAGATTGTTCGTTTAAACATATTTCATTTCTATTTATATATACAGGAACGGGGTTGGGCCACAAGTTCTTCCAACATTAGATTCGGCCCTGCCCCTACAGTTTAACAAATAAGATAACACGTACGGCAGTTGTAAACAAATAAATATAAATATGAAGAAGAAAAAGACAGAATTGTAAGAGAATGAGAGTAGAGAGAACAGAAAACTTATAACAAACTTTAAAAATACTAAAATGTTTGTTTAACATAGTTAATTGAACGAGTTTTCATAAGAAAACGACCGTGTGATCCCGTGATTAAATATTTATGTAAACATTCGAGATTAGTTTAAACAATATTTATTCGTTTTCAACATATTACATATAAATATATTCAAATATACAGCGATACATAACAATAGAATTGAGAAGAAAGCTATTTCCAGCTTATACAAAGTCTCTCTTCTGAATATCTTGCAACGACTATATAATGGTGTAACAAATGCAGAGATTAACCGACTACAAAAAAAAATTACATATAATAACTTTGCATAAATTTACTTGGTTATTTACCACATCATACATGTTCATATTGTTACAGATTGTTGGGCTCAAACCTTTAACCCCATCTCGATCCAACTTTGCAAGTTTCAAATTTATTACGGAGAGGACGATAATTCTGCTCGGATTCAAACACATCAGGATAATGGATGTGATTCTATGTCAGACAGGGTGTCAGTAGCCATGTGGGTGTGGCTGACCTTTATAAAATTAAGATTTAAATATACACAATATATTTAAACCAAAAAACATTGTATTTCAAATCGCATTCTGACTATCGTCAGAAGGACTTAACTTTGTTTAGAACAATATTTGTGATTTTAAACTGAATTTCATTTTTGTTTAAAGAAACAACAACAATATAACGTGAATTCAGGTGATTTAAAAAAAAAAAAGAGTTTTATCAGTCTATTCCCTGACGGAACTTTTATGTTCAGTCTCACAAATATACTCAAAATACATTTAATTCGCAAATAAACAGCACTATAACGTGAGACAACAACGATCTAAATAAAGCAGATCGATCAATCCACCATTCTATATCGCACGAACGTGCAATGTTCATTTTCGCATATACACTCAAAATACATTTCAATAAAAAACAACAACAAAAAACAACAACATTATAACATAAAAGCACAAGAATGTAATAAACTGAAAATAGAAAGCTATCACGGTCATTACTCCACTCCTTCCCATCACATATTGTGCGTGAGAGTCCTCCGTGGATAAGTGATCTAAGATGCCGTCTATCGATCATTTACATCTCAATGCTGAGATCATATGTCGATTCTCGCTCGCTCAAAAAACATCATGCGAGAAAGTCTGTCATTTACTTGCTGAATGACGGTGGTTCTACTCAGATTCAGTCTGAGGTCTTGCTCCACCAATAAAACTGGATATGCCGTATTAACATCATGGCATTAAAACCTACTATGCTTGTTTTACACAAATACTCTCAAAATGTAAAAGACATGCTGTACTGTAACTTATACAAGTATTAGAAAAAGTAACATTGACCAATTATAAAATATATTATAGAATACTATACATAATACCCCGTGTATTCAATAGGAATATAACAATTCAATTCTTTTCAATTCAATATCTTTATTCACTTCGTTCCCATATGTACATGCGTCGATGACATGCAAAAGTGTACGTATTAACGCTGGTATAAGATTGATGATATCGTAAACAGACGACATTCCGAATACATTATAAATATATAATCTGCGAAAACTGAGCATCAAGTTTAGTAATAGAGTGAACAGTTATGAAAAACACAATGTATCATTAAGGAATAAATAAGGACTTGTTTCATAAATCATCAATGAGCTCGTAAAAGTACAATATTTGTTTTGTTTGTTAAAGTGCAAGATATTTCTAATCTAACAATGCTGTAGCAATTCGTTTGCATTCAAGCAAACAGCCAACTATCAAGTAACTGGGAAAACAACTACTGTTTTGTAACCAACTAAAATGTGTGTTTTTTCTATAGTTTGCTAACTTAAGTAATTCGATAATAAAGAACATAATTTGAATTTGAATAATAAAGAATTCAGTGAAAACTGATATTTGAATTCATTATTTCGTTTGATTAATAATTCAGAACTACCTTTAAACTAAAGTCAAATCTTTATTCACAAATCCGCTCAAGATGTGAAAAAAATGAACTAGACGAAAGTGATAATGACACAGATGCAGCGGAAGTTTAGTTGTGCAGTTCAGATCATTATTGAGTTTTATAAACTTCGATTCAATTAAATAAATTGAAAAAGAAATCGGAAGAGTTGCTGGCATGTTCCTAATTACATCGAATAACTAATAACAATATTCGATAGTTGTTTGTGTGAATTAGACGTGCGAAATATCAACATCGCTGCAACAAATAAGTGCAATGTAGCAAATAACCAGGATAGGAATTGATACATTTTTTACAACATCAAAAGTACAGAAAGATAGCGGCGGGGTTACTGTAATTGGCATCGTCTCATTTATTTGATGTTACAGAGCGAGGACATACGTACCCGTAAATCATTGTTACATGTATGCTCAACAGTGACTGGTTTGCCATCGTTACATGAATGCTTAACAGTGACAGGTTTGACATTGTTACACGTATGCTCAACAGTGACTGGTTTGACATTGTTACACGTATGCTCAACAGTGACTGGTTTGTCATTGTTACACGTATGCTCAACAGTGACTGGTTTGCCATTGTTACACGAATGCTGAACAGTGACAGGTTTGACATTGTTACACGTATGCTCAACAGTGACTGGTTTGTCATTGTTACACGTATGCTCAAAGTGACTGGTTTGCCATTGTTACACGAATGCTCAACAGTGACTGGTTTGCCATTGTTACACGTATGCTTAACAGTGACTGGTTTGCCATCGTTACACGAATGCTCATCAGTGACTGGTTTGATATTGTAACACGTATGCTCAACAGTGACTGGTTTGACATTGTTACACGTATGCTCATCAGTGACTGGTTTGACATTGTTACACGTATGCTCAACAGTGACTGGTTTGACATTGTTACACGTATGCTCAACAGTGACTGATTTGCCAGTGTTAAATGTAAGCTCAACAGTAACTGGTTTGTCATTGTTAAACGTGAGATCAACAGTGACTGGTTTGACATTGTTACATGTGTGATCAACAATGACTGGTTTGCCATTGTTACACGTATGCTCAACAGTGACTGGTTTGACATTGTTACATGTATGATCAACAGTGACTGGTTTGACATTGTTACACGTTTGCTCAACAGTGACTGGTTTGATATTGTTACACGTATGCTCAACAGTGACTGGTTTGCCATCGTTACACGTATGCTCAACAGTGACTGGTTTGACATTGTTACACGTATGCTCAACAGTGACTGGTTTGATATTGTTACACGTATGCTCAACAGTGACTGGTTTGACATTGTTACACGTATGCTCAACAGTGACTGGTATGCCATTGTTACATGTGTGCTTAACAGTGACTGGTTTGCCGTTGTTACACGTTTGCTCAACAGTGACTCTTTTGCCATTGTTACACGTGTGCTCAACAGTGATAGGTTTGACATTGTTACAAGCATGCTCAACAGTGACTTGTTTGCAATCGTTACACGTATGCTCAACAGTGACTGGTTTGATATTGTTACACATATACTCAACAGTGACTGGTTTGCCATCGTTACACGTATGCTCAACAGTGACTGGTTTGTCATTGTTACACATATGCTCAACAGTGACTGGTTTGACATTGTTACACGTATTCTCAACAGTGACTGGTTTGATATTGTTACACGTATGCTCAACAATGACTGGTTTGCCATCGTTACACGTATGCTCAACAGTGACTGGTTTGACATTGTTACACGTATGCTCAGCAGTGACTGGTTTGACATTGTTACACGTATGCTCAAGGGTGACTGATTTGCCAGTGTTAAATGTAAGCTCAACAGTGACTGGTTTGTCATTGTTACACGTATGCTCAACAGTGACTGGTTTGCCATTGTTAAACGTGAGATCAACAGTGACTGGCTTGCCATTGTTACACGTATGCTCAACAGTGACTGGTTTGATATTGTTACAGGTATGCTCAACAGTGACTGGTTTGCCATCGTTACACGTATGATCAACAGTGACTCGTTTGACATTGTTACTAGTATGATCAACAGTGACTGGTTTGACATTGTCACTAGTATGATCAAAAGTGACAGGTTTGACATTGTTACACGTATGCGCAAGAGTGACTGGTTTGCCATCGTTACACGTATGCTCAACAGCGACTTTTTTGCCATCGTTACACGTATGATCAACAGTGACTGATTTGCCATTGTTACACGTATGATCAACAGTGACTGGCTTTACATTGTTACACGTATGATTAACAGTGACTGATTGCCATTGTTACATTATGCTCAACAGTGACTGGTTTGCCATTGACAAATCAAACGCAGTAAACCATGTTCTCATTTCTATAATTGAAATGTATCGCATGGTTTAGTGGTAGAGCACCGGACCCATGATCAGAGGATTAGTGGTTCGATCATCCACGACGGCTATGTGAAGTTCATTTAAGCAAGACACTTTATACATATGCTTAGAACTGGTTTTAACCAGGACTTCGAGCTTTGTGTAAGACGTAAGATCTTGTTTCACAATCGATGTAAAATAAATTATAATAATAATACACACACTACTGTCTACATGTATGTATTAATGTGTTGTAGAGGTCATGACCTCTGAATGCCATGTCTTGTTGGATATGTTTGTTATTTATCTAATTAAGAAAGTCGGGCGATAATACAGTTGTTCAACCGTTGGCTGTTGGCGCCAGAGGTTGCTAGTTCGAACTCGAGAGTTTGACTCAATGCCATCTAAAAAAAACTATCAGTACTTGCTCTTACCTGAGAAAATTAACACTAGAACGGTTCATATGAGCGCTGAGCTTTCTTGGCAATCGAAGCTAAATTGTTATTAACTATGTAAGTAAAAAACACGAAATAATGTAAGACAGTATAGTCATGACACGTACAAAAATATGTTCTACTGTTACATAAACGTAATATAAAACGACAGCTGAGGTACATCGTCACGTTCTCCATGTCATTTTTTGATCTTTGTCAATTTCACTGTCTTTATGTCACACCCCCATCTCTTACACCGAAACAAATCACAACGTGACACTTATGTCTAATCCTAAATATAATACTGTTTAAAGAAAATTATGCATCAGTATATCATGTCATCTGTATTGTGATTTGAATTTTCTTTTTACATGCGCTTGCTTTGGTAATGCTTACACTGAATGTGTCGGGAACCAAATATCAGGATACATTCAGAAATGGTGCTTATGAAAATTAGACACTAGGAATAGAAATTAAAATGTATGAAATTATGAGTAAGTTCAAATAAATGCTCTTACTGCAATATATTTTTTTTTTTTCGTAAACAAAAACTTGTAAAGTAAAATATATTTACGAAAAACACCATGCATTTGCATTTCCCTATAGATATAGATTGATAAATTAAGCTCTGGTTTGATTCTATTGAAACAAGAAATATTCGATATAATTATCAAGCGTGGATACAACCGGTCTTAATGTATGTATGAAAATACACGTTTGCAATTGGAATGACTTTATTGACCTTGAATGTTTATATTGGTCAATGGATTAATGAAGTTCTACTTTGATGTCCAGTACACCAAGAGAAACATTAATTGGAATATACCCAATTAATTCGATCTTCTTTCCATAAATACCTCGTATCTACACAGTATCTATAGTACAAGTGGTTCCAGATATAATACAATAGCAGCTTTTTCTTTATGCCTGAATTCAGATACAGGCGGCCAACCATTCACTGGCGGGCAGATGGTCTGGGAAAGTGATTTATTTCGGATTTTGTAGAAATCTATCAACGTTGCATGGAAAGATAAATTTATAAATTGCTTTTCTTTCACGGACTTCAGCATAGATACCACGGTGAAAAGGTTAGCAACACAGAAAAATATCAATCAGAGTTCCCAAATTGATTAAGGCCTGTCATTAACTGAGGATATATCGTCATAGATAATCGGTCAGTTATTTTATTTAAACGCTGAGTTGAGAGTCAATATACAGATTTATTGAATTGTTTTAAATTATATGAATAACGGTTAATACCTTTTATTTCAATTATTTATATTGAATACAGATACCAAAATGAGTGTTTCTTTTTACAAGTTTGACAGTTAAACTAGAAGTAATACTATGACAATATTTACTGGGTCTAATCTTCTTGCACCAATAAAACTGAAGTGCCATATTTAACTATATGACATATGATTTAAAAAGTACGTTAAATCCTAATCAAAAAATAAATAATATGAATAAGAATTTATAGAACAGAACAGAACAGAACAGAACAGAACATATATTTTATTTGACTTATACATAGTACATCGTCATAACTATACATTTGTTAACAAATATATTTAGATCATGTCACGTGGAAACACACACACATACAGCAGGCAGCCATGCCTTTCTTCAGGATAGATAAAATGTAAATAGCGAACAGTACTGAAATAAATATTGGTAGTAGAACTGATTTCAGCACAGATGGCAAACTATAGACTGAAATACTTCACACATGTGCTGGAATTGGCTAAAATAATAGAGAAGATAACCGCTTAAATGATAAAACTAACGTATACGATATTCGCGATATGCGCTCGTGATATCAACATAATATAAGGAAAAAACGCTCAATGTTTTTTTTGTATTTTTTTATTTTGTTCTCCGATACAATACAATACATTATATGTAATACATTTCACTATTACAATTTCAATTTACAGAAACAATATAAGTGTCATCAGATCGGTTTATACACATACAATTGCAAACAAATTTGGCTTTTTTGTGTGGAGTGCGTGGTCCAGTGGTAGAGCCTTGTACCCAGTACACTGAGTAGTCGTGTGTTCGATTCTCTAAAACGGCTTTGTGAAGTGCCATGTGTAGTGTCCTTGAGCAAGACCCTTGGCCATTTTGATAGAGTACATGTTCTGTTGTATGGTGTTTAGCCTCGCTTTCAACAATTGTTCAGTTATATCACGAAGGTGTCTACGTTAGGCAGTATTATAAGCGCCGTCACACTGGGGGTCATGCCGCAAACACGTTGTATGATATCCCCACCGAGTCATTATCTGTCTGTCTGTCTGTCTGTCTGTCTGTCTGTCCGTCCGTCCGTCCGTCCGTACGTCCGTCCGTACGTCCGTCTGGAGCGGCAGTTGTGGGTTGCGTTGCCAGTACAGAATGGCATTATGGGGTTTTTTGGTACTTGTGGGGTGCAATGTTCACCCCACAAGTGCGAAAGTGCGTCCAAATGGCATTGTCGGGTTAATTCAATTTTTTTCACAGTTTTCTTTTACATTTTTTTTCACATTTTTTCATTATGTTTTAGTGTCATTAGGATTGGATCTCAAGGTTTGTGACATAAGGGTTAGAAAGAAAATAGGTTTTGTTTTGTTTCATGAAAAAAAAGATGTTTTATAACATATAAAACCACACCCCACAACATCACTTCCACCAGAACGTCCGTCCGTCCGTCTGGAGCGGCAGTTGTGGGTTGCGTTGCCAGTACAGAATGGCATTGTGGTTTTTTTTGGTACTTGTGGGGTGCAATGTTTACCCCACAAGTGCGAAAACGCGTCCAAATGGCATTGTGGGGTTAGTTCCATTTTTTTCACATTTTTCTTTTACTTTTTTTTTCACCTTTTTTCATTCTTTTTTAGTGTCATTAGGGTTGGATCTCAAGGTTTGTGACATTAGGGTTAGAAAGAAAATAGGTTTTGTTTTATGAAAAAAAAAGATGTTTTATAACATATAAAAACCGCACTCCACAACATCACTTCCACCAGAACGGACATCCATCCATCCATCCATCCATCCATCCATCCATCCATCCATCCATAGATCCATCCATCCATCCATCCATCCATCCATCCATCCATCCATCCATCCATCCATCCATCCATCCATCCATCCATCCATCCATCCATCCATCCATCCATCCATCCATCCATCTATCTATCTATCTATCTATCTATCTATCTATCTATCTATCTATCTATCTATCTATCTATCTATCTATCTATCTATCTATCTCTATCCCTCCCTCAATCCAACCACAATCCATCCATTCATCCATCATTCCATCAATCCATCTTATTTGTCTAGTATCCGTTTATTCAGTTGTGTATTTATCTATTAACGCTCAAATCACGACGAAGATGTTCCAAACACCATTTCAGTTTATTTTGATAGACTAAGTACCCCTCGATTTATTGAAATTGGGCATGCTGTTCTTTATCTAAATTGAAAAAAAAATCAAACATCAACCCTGTTATATGTTACACAGGTTCGCTAATAAATAAATCATTCGTTTTATAAATGTTGAAACGAAAACAGAATTCATATATTTTTACGAAAACATAATATATATAAATAGAAACGACCAGAAATACAAGTAGTATGAACTCCGTGAACTCTATGTGCTACAGCGTTTAACAAAATTGGAACCACGTGCTTCTGTCAATAAGTCTCTCAATTAATAAATTCGAACAGGCACCAAGCGAGCATTATGCGCATGTGTCAAGGTATGAACTAGAAATAGTTGGGCAGACGCTTGTATTTACTTATAAATATCCGCCGCCACAACAAATGTATCTAAGTACAGACGAACTTTAAACATTATGTATATAAGAACGTTTACTTTCAAAACATGCAGACTCTAATATCTAATATTCAATATTTCTATTTGTCCTATAACCATTGTTTTGTTTTCATGCAATTTATTTTATATTTAGCGTACACATTATGTTTGTGTATATGTTTGTATGTATGTTTTTGTTTCTGATAGTTCTTTAAAGCATTATGTATGTTTAAGCAGATATGTTGGACGTGTCATTTGAATACTATGTCTACTGTTGGACAAATATATTTGTATGATCAGTGAATCCGTTTTACAACTGGTATGTTCTTCAACACTTTCACATAATCAGTCTAATTTAACGTGAGGCAGTTGTAGAATGTCGTCAGATGCTTTGACTTGGCGTAAAACATGTGTTACTTTTCTGAACTGAAAATGACCAGACAATATAACACCGCTTGAGTAGGTGCTAGTGAATGAGGAAGTTGTTGTACATTGGGCATGTAACTATCTCTCGTCAACGGAATTGATAAAACAGTATCTACGACCTAGCGTTTATCGTTTGTTTGTATGCCAAAAAATGTCTAACGTGCTCATGTAAGTTATTTTAATTTGTTCTATAAACCTGAATAATCGATTGTTTTAAAATATATTAGGCAAAATAAGGCATATTTTATGTTCATAAACCTGAACGATCTCTTTGGTTATAATTTGTATGAGACCTCCGGTGTGTTTGATTTGTTTGACTTTTATCGTCATTTGTATGCCCTCGAGCATAACCGCTCTTTCCTTGATCCTGAATCCACGAAAGTTAACCAGTACTCAAGCACACCCTTTTCCGCAAGTAACTGTTACTTTTTTTCTGTTGATGGCAGTGTAATAACAATGAGACTCATTGTCGTGTCAAACGAAACAGACCGAACGAAAAAATAAAAAACCTAAGTATATTGTGAATGTTATGTAATAGGTCAAATAACAGATTATATATGGTACATTCAGTTTTATTTGATGATAACGACCTAAGAATTAATCTGAATACCACTACATTCCTCACATGGAGTATTTGGATCGAGCTTGGCTCAACTGTACCACATTGGCGGCAAAACGTAAAATTCCATTAATTGAAAGCGCCCATAGTATCCATAAGGAAACAATCAATAAGAAATACATTCCAAACAGGAAATGTAACAAACGCAGTAACAACAAAATACAAATAATACTGTATTTAATTAAGAAAGATAAAACAAATACGAATATATAATTTTAACCCTTTACTCCATAGATACCAATCACTGAAGACCTTTGAAAACAGAGCAAGAAGAGTTCAGATTGCTCGTGACGAGCAATCTGAACACTTCCTGCACTGTTTTCCGTTTGTCAATTAATATAAAGATAATTCACCAAATAATTCAAAAGCTTTCTATATAAGAGGTGTCCAAAGGTGTCTTTATTAGAGGTGTCCAAAGGTTTCTAAATGAAGTAAAGGGTTAACCAATCAAAACGAAATAAATCCGTAACATAGCAAAATACAAATAATACATTAATTAAGAAAGATAAAAACAAATACGAAGATATATTCCAAACAATCAAGCAAATACAAAAAAAAAAATACATTAATAAAACAGATATAGATAAATAAAAATAGTTAAAATCTACCCAATCTTTGTATAATGGTAATAAATACTGTTAGCATCTAGTAAACGACCTCGTTGTAGATAGTGGCTGCCTTTACTCGTCTATATGACAGGACGAACATTAAAACGTAACAACGTTCACTGAGTTATCTAGTAAACGACATCGTTGTAGATTGTGGAGGTCTATACTCGACTATATGACAGGACGAACATTCAAATCCAACACCGTTCACTGAGTTATCTAGTAAACGACATCGTTGTTTATAGTGGAGGCATTTACTGATCTTTATGACAGGACAAACATTCAAACCCAACACCGTTTATTGAGTTATCTAGTTAACGACATCGTTGTAGAAAATGGAGGCCTTTACTCATCTATATGACAGGACGAACATTCAAACCCAGCACCGTTCACTGAGTTATCTAGTAAACGACATTGTTGTAGATAGTGGAGGCCTTTACTCATCTATATGACAGACGAACATTCAAACCCAACACCGTTCACTGAGTTATCTAGTAAACGAACGACATCGTTGTAGATAGTGGGGGCCTTTACTAACCTATATGACAGGACGAACATTCAAACCCAACACCGTACACTGAGTTATCTAGTAAACGAACGACATTGTTGTAGATAACGGAGGCCTTTACTCATCTATATGACAGGACGAACATTCAAATTCAACACCCTTCACTGAGTTATCTAGTAAACGACATCGTTGAAGATAGTGAAGGCTTTTACATCAAGTAAATGTTATCGTTGTAGATAGTGGCGGCCGTTGCTCTTCTATGTGACAGGACGAACATTCAAACGCAACACCGTTCACTGAGTTATCTAGTAAACGACATCGTTATAGACTGTGGAGGTCTATACACGACTATATGACAAGACGAACATTCAAACGCAACACAGTTCACTGGGTTATCTAGTAAATGACATCGTTTTAGATCGTGAAAGTTTATACTCGACTCTATGACAAGACGAATATTCAAACGCAACACCCTAAACTGGGTTATCAACTAAACATTATCGTTGTAGATAGTGGCGGCCTTTGTTCTTCTATATGACAAGACGAACATTCAAACGCAACCCCGAGTTATCTAGTAAATGACATCGTTGTAGATTGCAGAGGTTTATACTCGCTTATATGACAAGAAGAATTTTCAACACAACACCGCTCACTGAGTTATCTAGTGAACGACATCGTTGTTGATAGTGAAGGCCTTGACTCGTCTTTATGACGGGACGAACATTCAAACGCAACACCGTTCACTGAATTATCTAGTAAACGACATCGTTGTAGATAGTAAAGGATTTACTTGTCTATACGACAGGACGAACATTCAAACCAAACACCGTACACTGAGTTATCTAGTAAACGACATCGTTGTAGATAGTGGAGGCCTTTACTCATCCATATGACAGGACGAACATTTAAACCCAACACCGTTCACGGAGTTATCAAGTAAACAGCATCGTTTTAGATAGTGAAGGCTTTTACTCGTCTATATGACAGGATGAACATTCAAACGCAACACCGTTCGTTGAATTATCTAGTAAACGACATCGTTGTAGATTGTGGAGGTCTATACTCGCCTCTATAATAAGACGAACATTCAAACCCGACACCGTTCACTGAATTATTTAGTAAACGACATCGTTGTAGATTGTGGAGGTCTATACTCGCGTCTATAATAAGACGAACATTCAAACCCAACACCGTTCACTGAAATATTTAGTAAACGACATCGTTGTTGGTTTTGGAGGTCTATACTCGCCTCTATAATAAGACGAACATTCAAACCCAACACCGGTCACTGAATTATTTAGTAAACGACATCGTTGTAGATTGTGGAGGTCTATACTCGCCTCTCTAATAAGACGAACATTCAAACCCAACACCGTTCACTGAGTAATCTAGTAAACGACATCGTTGTAGATAGTGGAGGCTTTTACTCGTCTATATGACAAGACGAACATTCAAACCCAACACCGTTCACTGAGTTATCTAGTAAATGACATCGTTGTAGATAGTGGAGGCCTTTACTCATCTATATGACAGGACGAACATTCAAACGCAACACCGTTCACTGAATTATCTAGTAAACGACATCGTTGTAGATTGTGGAGGTCTATACTTGCCTCTATAATAAGACGAACATTCAAACCCAACACCGTTCACGGAGTTATTTAGTTTACGACATCGTTGTAGATTGTGGAGACCTTTACTGGTCACGATAAGAGGTTTAGTATCTGATATAAAGATATCTCGGAAGCGCGGAACATAAAAAGCAAGATACTGATCTTATTGATAATATGTACTATTTTACCAATATATATCGAATTAAAATCATAAGAATAAGTGTCCAAAGAGAGAGCAGTCAAAGAGAACAACCATATAACAGTGTTATTAACATAGCGAAATATAAAAGCCATGTTTTGTTTATAATATTAGTATATAGAAGAAATGTTTAGTTTATAGTAAAATGTTTTAGCTCGATGGCAAAGTAAGCTCAGAAAATAACATGAACGGCTCTTTAATCAATTCCTGGGTTCATCTCTGAATCGTTAGAGTTACTACGTATGATTTAAAAAGGGACTAGATCAGAATGGGCACATTTCTCCCGCAACTTTTACTGTATACTAACAGTACTAGTTTTCGTTTCCGATTCTAGTTGCTAATAAATAACTGACTGCGGTTCTACGATCTGTTTAAAATGGATCAGGTCAGAATGATCAGACGTTTTGCCGCTACAGCTACTGTGTATTACAACTACTTGTTTTCGTTGTCGATTCTTGTTGCTGATAAGTAACTAACTCTTCTGATATAATCAGTAGATCAGCATCGAACGCAGTCATGGCTTATGTTGCTTTGTGTTTGTTTCTGTATGAGATATTTATCTTTTACATGTACATGATAGACAGCTGCATGTTTGATATGTAATATACATGTTAGCACGTGGGCTGTACGTGTGTTACATACACGGTTGAACTTTCGGTACTAAAATCTCTTTGATGATGTGTATTATGGTAAAACGTCGGACGCGGTGACCCAGTAGTAGCGATAAGGCTTGTGTTACATTGTTATTCCATTGAACTGATTATTGTTTTGTTTGTTTTTTCAGATCTTAATATATTTAACTATCTGCCAATCAATTAGCAAACCAAGAGTTGATCAAATTTATTTTATTCAACAGTTGCATTGGCAGTATGTGTAATATGTTACACAATTTATTTGAGATGAAAATGTCACTTTGTGTATTGGTATTGTTGACGTCACTAATTAACCAAACAATATGTTTTGGACACTGCTTTTTTATTCGCGTAATTGTAAGTCAGAGTTCTTGTCTGAACTCTAAAAACAAAATAAGAGTTGCTTTAATAGAAGTGCACGTGTTCCAATCGGTAGATGTTACTATTAGTATCTCTATATACACTGATTAATGACACTGTCACGTGGCTTCTACACTTGGTTTAATTCAAATAACATTCTATTCGCTACGTTGGAATCTATATTCATTTACATTCAGTATTCGTGACAATATCAATCAGTGGTAATCGGTGTTAAGTTTAATGACAATTTCTTCTGACAGTGTTTACTAAATGTGTATTTCCCCAGCCCAGTGTACAATAACCCCCTGTAAAGACAGTGTGAGTATTATCCCCCTAGTATGACAATAGTTTGCTAATTGCCATATCAACATAATGTGACATGTATTTGTGTTATAAGATACTGTAAATGGCAGTTATAATTATCACAATGCAGCACGGATATATATAAATAACATTGTATTCAAAATTAAATCAGTCTTTGTCAAATATTTTCGGTACAGGAGTGCTATGAACCAATGACATACGTTTATATAACTTAGAGTAATGCAACTTCTATTTAATCGCTCGGTTGTATCCGTATAATTTGATTCTCGTACGTAAAATGCCGATGTGCTCTTCGACTGTCTTGAACATATTTGTTATGGTAAAATGGCCGATTTATTCTCATCCCTTATAGAGATAGAGATGCACTGTTTAACAAATAAATGGTAAATGAACGTTTCCTTAACAACAATTGAAATAATTATTACACGTGTTACTAAATAAATAACATATTTGCACTAAATGTCATCTAATATCACTGCTAAAATGAGGGCGTAATGACATACCTTCATATTGTCCATTAGTAGGGCATTATCACCACCCAGAATCAAAACTTGATAACAACCCCGGGCAAAGGGCAATGTCAAGGGTAAAGAAAATAATTCGTTAATTCATCAAAATGGAAGAACAAATCTTTGCTTCCATATCAAATCGGTACTATTACATCTATAGTTGTATGTAGAAGTGTCTAAGAGAAACAAAAAAAATACATACAAGAAACCACACTGCGTTTCGTTGAAAGGACGAATTCGAGTAAAATCAACGCCGAACTGAAGTCTTGAAAACGAAACTCGTTTGACAAATTAACGACGAATTGGTCAAGTTCACGGAACAGCATAGACACTTTGCTTTAATAAAATAAAAACATTTCTTCTTAGTTTAAGTAATACATATCTTAATTAATCTCACAAGAAAATATAAAACAGTGTCACAGGTACACAGGAGAGCAAATCTAAAACTCAAACATGCATTTGATTTATATTTCACTTCCGTTTCCAATGTAAACAAATCTAGGGAAGCAGCTGCATAGATACTCATACATTGAATTTGAAAAGCTATAAATATCTTAAATTATCGAAATGACGTCAAATGGCACAAGAGCGCAATTAGTTAACGTAAGCATTGGTTAACGCGTACGTTAAATTTTATCAATCTGAGCGTCGTGTGTTGAAGATTCGTCAATACTCTTTTTTACATGTTTTTGTTTTAAATTTTGGTAAAGAGTATAATAAAGAGTTTGATAGATGGATGAGCAGTTTCATGTAGTGGTAAGAACACTGGATAGTGACAATGACCTTCTGGGTAATTTCCTTAGGCCAATATCACTATCCGTGTGGCTGTTATCATTACAAGGCACTGTTCACTCATGTAAAACCTCTATATAATATTATTTGTTTGCATTTATTACTGATTTTATTGTATTAGAACCGTTGGAAAAAATGATATAATGCTCTCACGCCAGAGCCTCGCATAATGATATATTTTTGCAAATTGAATTAATCAATTCATTTATAAATGAGCACAAATTTAAGATCTTCTATCTAATTGCCCTTCGTAGCAAATACAAATATGAATATAAAACGGAACTGGTAGATATCTAGTTAAAATATGCAACCAAATAAATGTTTCAATAAAATGCAAACAAACCATAACAACACACAGAGCTATTAAAGAGATTTGGGTGAGTTCAAATGTTGCTGTTTTGTTGAATGGTTATAGTAAATAAACGCACACATCAGCGCACACAAATGAAATACGCTGTGCAGATAATTAAAAAAACCCGCATTATTTTACGTAACATAGACAGCAAGAAAAAACAGCAACATGCTTAAGTGTCTGGGTTTGAGAACAAACACTACACACTTATCAAGGTAACCCCTGGTATTAATTTAAACATAAAACAGAGTCCGCACTTTGGTTATTATTAGCTTAAGTTGCGGGGCGAGTATCTATAATGTGTTAGTTTTGTCTATCTTAGTTCTAACACCCACGAAAAAAACGTATCATTGATCGCGTACTGGCGATAACCGCTCCTATCAGCCGATATCGGATAACAATGCCAGGGCGATTGTTCTGCTATCAGGATATACGATTTTGGGCGGGTAACAAGAAAAGCGGTGCTAAATTAACGGTGTGTGTTTTGTACGCCGTTTGATTGTATTTCTATTGCTAACGTTATGGCGTTGATGGTTTATTTATTACTATGATTTTCGAAGATATTTTCTAAACAACCAGTAATATGATATCTCATCTATGTTACTGTATAACAAAAAATATCTTATCATTCTTAAACTCTTTTATTTATAAAGATTTACTACAATAGACCATTGATAGAATGAAATGTTTTTGTTTGATTTTCTTACTTATCTTAGAGTTTTTACAGCAATGCAACTTGGTTCATCTTCCCGATCCAATGATAAATAACAGGCTACTATGCTTACCCATTTGTGGAGATACATTTTACAATAGATCAAAACAGGCTACTATGCATACCCATTTGTAGAGATATATTTTACAATAGATAAATAACAGGTTACTTTGCTTACCCATTTGTGGAGATATATTTTACAATAGATCAAAACAGGCTACTGTGCTTACCCATTTGTAGAGATATATTTTACAATAGATAAATAACAGGCTACTATGCTTACACATTTGTGGAGATATATTTTACAATATTTAAAAACAGGCTACTGTGCTTACCCATTTGTAGAGATATATTTTACAATAGATAAATAACAGGCTACAATGCTTACCCATTTGTGGAGATATATTTTACAATAGATCAAAACAGGCTACTGTGCTTACCCATTTGTAGAGATATATTTTACAATAGATAATTAACAGGCTACTTTGCTTACCCATTTGTGGAGATATATTTTACAATAGATAAATAACAGGCTACTATGCTTACCCATTTGTGGAGATATATTTTACAATAGATCAAAACAAGCTACTGTGCTTACCCATTTGTAGAGATATATTTTACAATAGATAAATAACAGGCTACTTTGCTTACCCATTTGTGGAGATATATTTTACAATAGATAAATAACCGCTGCTTTGCTTACCCATTTGTGGAGATATATTTTACAATAGATAAATAACAGACTACTGTGCTTACCCATTTGTAGAGATATATTTTACAATAGATAAATAACAAGCTACTATGCTTACCAATTTGTATCAATATATTTTACAATAGATAAATAACAGGCTACTGTGCCTACCCATTTGTAGAGATATATGTTATAATAGATAAGTAACAGGCTACTGTGCTTACCCATTTGTAGAGATATATTTTACAATAGATAAATAACAGGCTGCTGTGCTTACCCATTTGTAGAGATATATTTTACAATAGATAAATAACAGGCTACTGTGCCTACCCATTTGTAGAGATATATGTTATAATAGATAAATAACAGGCTATTGTGCTTACCCATTTGTAGAGATATATTTTACAATAGATAAATAACAAGCTACTGTGCTTATCCATTTGTAGAGATATATTTTACAATAGATAAATAACAGGCTACTGTGCATACCCATTTGTAAAATTATATTTTATAATAGATAAATAACAGGCTACAGTGCCTACCGATTTGTAGAGATATATTTTACAATAGATAAATAACAGGTTACTGTGCTTACCCATTTGTAGAGATATAGTTTACAATAGATAAATAACAGGCTACTATGTTAACCAATTTGTAGAGATATATTTAACAATATCAAAGTAACTACATCAATAAAATTGGGATCTGTTTATACTGAGTTTATTTTTACTACGTGATGATGTGCGATAGGTAGGGGATAGAGCGAGGTCGAAATTTCCTGTATACTATATTTTTTAGATCATGTCTGCTTGTAACCTTTCCTAAACGATGACTTCTGCACGCGGTATGATGTGTTCTTCTTTCGATGATTCCATCTGGCGACTTATTTGAATGCTAAGCTATCTTTTATACATATGTTTTAATCATTGTATGTTGGTGCATTTAAGCAAATACTATTGCTTGCATGCTTAACGTATATATCTTCCAAAGGTTAATTCAAACATTTTTGATGAAGGGGGGTGGGGGGGGGGTGGGGGTTGAGGGGGCAGACACTGATACAGTGTTGTTTAGTTGACCGTACTAGGATTTCTTGCTAAAGTAGCAATATGGCCAGCGGTTGTTTCCTAAAGAAATAGAACAATACATGACCATTGTCTCGTCTAGTGCATTAACCTTATTGAAGTCAATGGCATGACAGAACCTATCACGTGACGAAATACAATTTATCAAATATAATTTCCAACCAAAACCATTCCAAGACTATTCTTAAAGTGCATCAAATTACTATGGTTAAAATCAAACGTCTGATTTTGATAGATCTGTTTAAAAAAGAATTGAAATCTGTGCAAAACTACATGATTTGATTTTAATGAAATTGTCATTGCTTTGAAAATTGCACTGTTATGAAATATTAATATTAAACATAGCATCATAATTACTAACAAATATGAAAAATGTACTAATAAAACACAGTTTATCTGCGGTGAATTTTATTTGGCCTGGGATTAATATCAGGAGACAATTTAAAACTGATATTCTATATGATTATTTTTAAAATATTGCTTTTAAGCTTTTGCTTCATAATGCTTATAACTGTTTTGGCTTTAATTATTTTATATCTTATAATACACAATGTCGTCAAATAATAAACGTTTTTTTAAACTAAATTAACAAACTACTGATACTCATTAATTATAAAAGTCGAAAAAGAAAGGAAAGAAAAATATTGTTGCAATGGAAAGGACGAGACTGTAATTAAAAAAAAATAACAAGGTACAGCTGCTATTCAAACTAACTGCTTTATTCTTTGAACATGTTATGGTATTTTGTTTTTCTATTCAATAATATTTTATTCGCAATATCTTAATTATTTATATGTCAATCAAACATTTTGTGAACAGGATGTTAAACTCAAAGGACTTTTATAAGTATAGATCTGATATAAGGATACATGTATTTAATAACACAATAACATTATACATGTATCTACTAATTATTCAGGGGACAAAGGGTAATAGATTTAAATGTAATGTATCAGATGATTTTCAAACAACCATTACTGTTGTCATTTGAATTCATAGTTTTGGAACTACAGTACCACCTACATAATACGTGTATTGGTTCTGACGTATGCGTAATATTTTCTGATATATCTTATATATCAGTATAGTTTGCTAACATCCTGTATGTACCACGACTGTGTTGTATCTATGCATATTACAGGTATATTTTGTTTTCTGTTACGCGTGTTTGTATTCGTGGTTGGTTTCCTTAATTTCTTTGAGCAAAAATAAGATCAAAGTACTAAAAAGTACCGATAACCGGACTGTGATAATTATGCATACGCCGTCATAATATGATTGATGTTATTGTAGTGTTTGGTTTATGTTATGCAACATTCTTTTTGTAAAAAATGAAATGATACAATGTCGGCAATATATTTTATTTTTGTATTGTTTTTGCTTGCATATATAAAATACATGATAAAAATGAAATTTGAGGAATAAAATGTAGTCCCTGTTGCGTATGATTATTTTGGCGGTGATCAACACGGTAAAGCTTGAAAGCAGGGCTATGACCTTCGCATGAAGCCCGGCTTACATATATAAACATGTGGACGTAGCAATGGATGGGTTACACCACCATGGACGTGGCAATATAAGGAAAACGTATAATTAGTACGTAACACATATTGGTAATAGGTGGCAATAGGTGTCACCGACTTGGGACAGTCAGAAGCGAAATACGCCACTAAGAAATGTAATACTTGATTTCTCGTCATCGTAGTATCATATGTCGAGACAGTGTTAATGCATGTATCACTATAAAAAATGAGATCGTCTTTCTTACAATTTTCAACATCAAAATATATGTTTATTCAATTTATTTTGATGAAAATGTTGACTTTTCAGATGCTTTGTAACATACTTTCATACCATACCTCTCACTTTCTCTCACGTTGTTTCTCCTTTCTTTTACTCTCTCTCTCTCTCGCTCTCTCTCTCTCTCTCTCTCTCACTCGCTGTCTCTCTTTCTCTCTCTCTGTATCTCTTGCTAGTGCGTACCAAGACGAGTAAAATAATGCATTGCTATTACAATGTAGTTTATACCGGAATGCTTCTAAAACATGTCACTATCTTACCATAACTTAATATTTTAATAAAATATTGCGATAACTAGGAAACAGTCGCATATAACTCTTATAGCTTTATTTTGAATAATTTATTATGTGTGTATTGGATGTATGACTACCATGTATATTGTAAATAAAATATTGTTTCAAGTAAATAGATGATACTTTTCATACATGCGTATCTGAAGGTCAACAGGTCAGCAAAAGCATTAGCTGTATACAGCACTAAGTACCTGATTTGCCTTCAAATGTTATCATTGGCTATAATAATTTCGTCCGCTTTTATTACCATTAGCATTTTATATCAGGCATCATGGTAAGTTCCAATATCCCAAATGGCTGAACAACCGTCTATACATTATCTTATAATTACTACATGTAGTTTAATGTAGCTTCGTGAAATAAAACTAATACTTCCACTCACTTAATTGGTGCAATAACTGCTTCGTTTTGGTATATGTAATAACGTTACAGTATTATACTGATACCATTAAGGAATTAATTGTATTGACTTACCGTCCATGTGAATAAATATTTAGACACAGTCTTACTGTTTTAGTCAATACGATAGCTCAGATATTTCAAAATAAAACTTTCCATTTTACATACATGTTATGTCCATTAGTAGATGTTGACCTTCTTCCTCAATGTTATCAATCAAGGAACGAGGAAGTAGATCAAAATTTAAATTGATTGGATGCTAACAAATATAGTTAATTCCTTATACATTTATATAATAAATGCACACGGCATGTGATTGTCACTTCGTAAATGGATAATTGTAATTGTAATCAAATACTGTTTATATCTCAACACAAATAACTGTGATTGAACTGTTAAAACATTTCAATATAGAATTCATAACCCATAATAAATCAACTTCTAATTGTCTACTTCACAAGAGTAATTGTTTTGAAAATAAGCTTTTAGTACCTAGCTGCTTCCCAAAAGCATAGTTTTATGTTGTATATCAATTGTTAAAATAAATATTAAACAATGATATCTTACTTCTTTAATTCATAAACTATTACATTTGCTAATAACATATATTTAGATTCGACCCAGTGACATTGTCTGTAGCCTTGTTTACATAGTAACGACACACTATAAATCTCATATGACAAGCGGTTGTTTCTATAAACAATAGAACAATAAACCGTGGACACTTAGCTCAACTGAAAGAACAAATATGTGTGTATGCATTTTCCAGGGCGTTTACCTTAATGAAGACAATGAAGACAATGGCGTGCGTAACTAAACACGTGACAAAACACAATTGATCAATTACATACTCGTACAAAAACCGCTCAAAGATTTATCGGGTAAAGTACTTTTATTACAGTGGTTAAAAACATAACTTTTGATAGATCAGTTTAAAAAACTAATGCTATGCAAACTCAGATGATATATTTAAAAGAAATTGAAATTGTTTTTAAACTTGTATTGTAATGAAATATTAACAATTACTACAACAAAATTGATAAATATACTTTTAGATAATTATTTATATTGCTGTGAAACTTATTGGGCTGCGGTTTTAAGACAATTTTAAACTAATGTTTCATATTAAAATGAAATAATTTACTTTTAAAAAAAATGATAAAATGTATAACTGTTTTTCTTTATTTTTTTTATTTCATTGAATACACACCATCCTCAAACATTACATAGGTTATTTAAACGAAACTAAACTTTAATATTGTTGTTGTTGTTATTATTGTTGTATGGTGTTTAGCGTCGCTTCCGTCAATGTTTCAGTCATAATGCGATGTTGTTTATTAAGCACATTACTACTGGCACCGCCACTCTTGAGAATTATGCCGCACACCTGAGTATCATGCCGCACACTGGAGTATCATGCCGCTCACTGGAGTATCATGCCGCACACCAGAGTACCATTCCGCACACTAAAGAATCATGCCGCTCACTGGAGTATCATGCCGTACACTGGAGTATCATGCTGCACACTAGAGTATCATGTCACTCACTGGAGTATCATGTCGCACACTGGAGTATCATGCCGCACACTGGAGTATCATGCCGCTCACTGGAGTATAATGCCGCACACTAGAGTATCATGCCGCACACTGGAGTATCTACCAAGCCACAACGTATCGATATGATTGGTTCCTTCACGATTTCATGAAGGGAAAGTTATCCAATCGCAATGGTAGTTTCATGCAAACCCTGTTTTGATAAGACGTTAGCTGTATTTTGTTCTGTTCTGTTCAATAAAACGACACAGAGCTAGCGTAATTTTCCACGGGCGATGTCTGGAGAGTAGCAGTATTGACACCCGTGGGTATCCGACGGTGCTGGATAATGGGACTTGATATACTACTCGGGGACGTGCGGCATTGTATTAAACAATACTCCTCGTGAATATATCCGACAAAACGAGACTGATAGTTTCTGTAACGTCAATACGTTAGATATGTTTTCAACGGATCCTTGGCTCGTGTATGATTCATCTTGCAATGAATACATACTAAACCGAGAATTAATAATTGAATATATAATATTCATGAATATACAAATTTTAAAATCATAAACATGTATCAAACACTTGAATATGCATAATTATGCATTCGATCTGTAGACCTCCCATCATGCACCTAGAAGGGATGGTTCACTTGATGAACTGCACTCATCCTGGTTAACTCCCACACGAACTATAAACAGTATAACGACATTGTGTTTAACAGTTTTCATTGCAAGGCTGCCATGCGGTTGAAACGAACATATTTTATTGTATGATAACAAATTTTTATTGGGTGTGAAACAATGTTCTTAAATATCAGATGTCAAGCATGTCTTTGATACGTCCTTACATGTTGTCCTGTGGTGAAAACGAACAAATATTATGGTTAAAACGAACATCTATCAATAAACAAGCTTAAACCGGTCTGTGGAACATTGTTCTCAAATACAAAATATTTTAAACAGGCGTGATTTTTAGACATTCCTTCATTCTATGGATTGTACGAACTCAATTTCTATTAACTTTTTCCTCGGCATTTAAGTGTCCTTATTACAATGTTTACGCAATTAAATATATATTTCAGATGATTGTAAATTTCGATTCCAGGTTTAATTTGAATTTAGATTAAAATTAGATTTATTTTGAAAAATAGGTGTCATTCTTAAGCCATCGAGGGCTAAGCGAACTTCAAATCTTCAGTTAACTTAATCACTATTTCCTGGTATCCTGGAAGGTTAATCATGACTGACACTGTTACCGGGATTCCAAACTAACTAACTGAATTGATAGTCAGAAGCTACCTACTACGCTAACTGGTCCCGGTATGGAATAATAATGAAGAAAAAAATGGAAGCCTCAACTGACTGTTTTTTTTAAAGAATATTATCGATACTAGATATGATATTACGGTATTTTAAACGTAGGAGATTAAAAGATGATGCGTATGAATTGAGACGTATTCAAATATTAATAAATTTCTAAACATTGAGAAAAATGAAACAGAAGCTTCCATTTCCGATGATCTGAATATAAATAATAGTTGCGTATATCTGACAGTGTGTGATACGCATGGTGTAGGGCAAGAGCATCAAAGTCCGGGTCAGAGAGTCGGGGTAGGCGTCACGACCAGAACCTCGTGTCTTGTCCTTGAGCTTAACACCTTATCCATATCTATGGATTATTTGTTTTCCTATTGGTTATTTTGAACGAGATTTGTATAAACTGTACGAACATGCTTATATTCGGCGTTGACTATATAACTTTAAAACATAAGAATGGTCACTCTGGTTTGTATGAATGTGGCTAGATTTAAAATCAATGTTTTTGCAGTGTTATAGAGCATAGAAAACTAGGTTAAGCAGATATTTCTGTTACAAGAAAAGTGTAGCTTCGATACAGAAAACGCCATTTAACTAAAATGAATAATCAATTGTAAACATGACGGAAGTGTAATAATTATAGTAAACCGGTTATCATGTTGTGTGCTCTATGAGATGGTTTGACGTTTGTGCCTATCGAAACAGACTAACTAATCTTGACCAACTTCGATGCTTGCTTTTCTAAAATCAAACATCGGGGCTGATAATGTCAGTCTGTATCGTACATATTTCAAAAGCGTCTAAATGAAACAGACGGATCTTTGACCAGGAAGGAAATTTCTAAAAATCGAAAATAAATCACTTTAAATAATAATATACACTTGCTGATCAAGATTTAAATAACAAACCAATTTGTTCACCATAATACAATGCCTATGAGTAATGATTTACACTCGCTTAGAAAGCGGTATATAACATAAACGTTAACACTCATTTGTTGAATGTTAAATATCAAAATAATATACACTGGCCAGTATTATATACCATGTTGCTTTACACTCACTGAAATAGTGTATTATAAAATAATTACTTACACTCGCAAATACTGCTCAATTAATATTTATTCACATTTACTAAACAATCATAACATAGCATAACACGCTGATAGAGTACTATAACATGTAAAAGTACATATAGCATAATTCTTGCTATTTGGTTATAAAAATGCAAGTCTTATAAAATATGTGTCTATTGTTTGTTAATAACGTATTACATTGAATAATTGATTTATATGCGATCATGAAGTATTAACAAATATTTTGATATACTAGTTAACACTGGCTAATAAGTAATTACCTGGCATATAGTTTATACCCACTTATAAAGTATAAAGTGCCAAAATAAAATTTCATCTGACAGTTATCTTTTCATAGACTGTATATAACAACTAACATGACACCATACGCTTGCGTATACGCCTTATTTCATAACATATTATGATATGCCATAAAAAAATTATCTTTCGACACCTCTCAGCAACAACTCCCGTATACATCTGGAGCACAGCTTCCGCCTAGTTATAGATGGATAAGTCATATCTTTATTCATTACACTTGCCGTCAATCAAAGTGTTAAACGATAAAATCATAGTTCTGGGATAAAGGCGTAACTAACAAGTAATGGGTGCATGAAGGATAGGAACTATGGGATAAGCAAATGCATGTGACGTTACAATATCTGACAATCATGTAACCAGTGAAACCGATATAAAGAAAGATGCACTGAGTAAATGATTAAATTCGATTAAATGAAACTGAAATATATAATGTTAAAAGTGTTTACAAAACAGGAAGAATAAACTAATTGAACTTACGAATAGTGTTAATATAAATGATGAAATGTTTAAATTCGTATTAGAGCTTGTAGTAGTAGTAATAGTAGTAGTGATATTAGCAATAATAATAATAGTAGTAGTAGTAGTAGTAGTAGTAGTAGAAGTAGTGATATTAGCAATAATAATAATAGTAGTAGTAGTAGTAGTAGTAGTAGTAGTAGTAGTAGTGATATTAGCAATAATAATAGTAGTAGTAGTAGTAGTAGAAGAAGTAGTAGTAGTAGTAGTAGTAGTAGTAGTAGTAGTAGTAGTAGTAGTAGTAGTAGTAGTAGTAGTAGTAGCAGTAGTAGTAGTAGTAGTAGTAGAAGCAGTAGAAGTAGAAATAGAGATAGTAGTAGTAGAAGCAGTAGAAGTAGTAGTAGAGGTAGTGGTAGAACTACACCTATTAGTAATAGTATCATTATCATTATTATTATTATTAGTAGTAGTAGTATAGACTAATAGTAGAATAAATAGTTGTAAAAGAACTAGTAGAAGTAGTAGTAGTAGTAGTAGTAGAAGCAGTAGTAGAATAAGTATAATTTGTAGTAGTAGTAATAGTAAAAGTAGCAGTAGTAGTAATAGTTGTAGTGTTAGTAGTAATTGTAGGAGTAGTAAGAGTAGTGGTGGTAGTGGTAGTAGTAGAACTACTAGTAGTGATAGTAGAAGTAGTAGTTGTAGTAGTAGTAGTAGTAGTTGTAGTAGTAGTAGTAGTAATAGTAGAATGAGAAATAGTAGTAGAACTTGTAGCAGAATTAGTAGTAGCAACAGTTATATTATTAGTAGTAGTACTAGAAGAAAAAGTAGCAGAAGAACTACTAGTAGTAGTTGTAGTACATGTAATAGCAGTAGTTTTAGTAGTAAAAGTAGTAGAAGTAGCAGTAGTAGTAGTAGAAGTAGCAGTAGTCGTAGTAATAGTAGTAGTAGTAGTAACAGTAGAATCAGTAGTAGTGGTGTAGTAGTAGTAGCAGCAGCAGTAGTAGTAGAAGTAGTAGTAGTAGTAGTAGTAGTAGTAACAGTAATATAAGTAGTAGTAGCAGTAATAATAGTAGCAGTACTATTAGTACTAGTAGAAACAGTAAATGTAGCAGTAGTAGTAAAAGCTGATCTCTATGTGACTTTGATCGAATATTTTGTATTTTCTTCCTTACATAATAGAAATAAGAGTAAAACACACAATACAGTAACTAACATAATGAATTAAATGAAATATGCTGAGAATTGACGTAAGCATAAGTTTAATAATGACACGATTAATCAGTGCTATGCAATGTATGTGTGCAATACTAAATATATCCCTTAGTTTTGTGCTATTATATTATGGTGATTAATATTGTTTATTGCAATCTAACTTTTTTTCTCAAGAACTCCAAAAATATATGTTATACATATTTGAGTTGATTGGTGAATTTGTTTACGTAGGTCACAAATATTAGCACTACAGGGGCTAAACAAGAGGTATTCATTCGTTTCATTTGTCTGTGGGATGCATCCAAAAATAAACAAATATTTTAAATTTAGCGAGATATTCATCTCTTGTTTTTGTGTGTAGTTTTCGGGATGTTGTTTTTTTGTTTGATTTCAACCACAGTGATATAGAAATTTCTCATTTTATCAATTTTGTGTCTGTGACGTGGTTATCTAATTGATAACTGAAAAAATGTGTACTAAATAAATAATGATAAAAATGATCTCTTAGACTCAAAGAACGCAACCGAGAAAATAAAATAGCAGACTTGGTTTAATGAATAGCAGACTTGGTTTTATGAATAGCAGACTTTGTTTTATGAAGTCATGTTCATGATTTGTAATGAAATAAGCTATAGATTTCAAAGCCCTAGCACCGACTACGTCAGAGTCTATTGTCCAGCTACGTTATATGTATGTATATTTATGGAATTCTTCAGAAAATAAATAGATCAGAAATAAATATAGATAAATTACATTATTCTTTTCTGTCATGTTTGCTCATTGGAAAAGTTACATGTTTAATCAGAAAGCAAAAGAAGAATGCATTTTGAATCATTTTTCAAAGGATTATTCTTAACTTTAAATACATTTTTTGATTTTGGTCTTGAAATTAAGCTCAGTTAATACTTTAAAGAAAGTCATTGTTTAATGCAACACCTTATCTTACATTTAGTCCAATGATATGAACGATGGATGACTTTCAAATATAGCAAGAATTATAATTTTACTTGCAATGAAATAACGGCGAAAATTCCCTAATAGTTTTGTTCAGCCTTTACTCTATTATTTCAGGTGAACGTTTACCTCGTGTAATTAACATAACACCTTTTATCACTCTCTCTATCACTCTAAGTTATTCACTATCACACTTTGATTTATTTTAATTAAGTGTACAGCAGTGCAGCTGCTCGTAACATATGAAAGAATGGAAAAAGAAGACAGGTAGAACAGTTAATCAAGCAGTGAACCAGTCGAGTTAGATATTTGTGTCACGTGACTACATCAGTAGTTAAATTTCTAAATACACGTCAAGGTCACCTATCAATACTATTTAAGTTTGATTAAAGTCACACTTATATATATATAAATAAATATATATATAATTTGTTCATTTGTTGTTTTCAGTTACTGAAAAATAAGGGTATGTAATGAACGCCGTAGATCGCGAATGAATCCTCCAAATCGCTATAATTGAAATAGTAGTTTATGGTTTTCTTGTTCAATTCTATGACTGAAAATGCGAATGATGTATTGGATTGCATCTATTTTCTATTGTTTAATCATCATCTCATTACAGCCTTGTCGTCAAAGAGTGTATTTGTAATAGATGCACGCTGCACTGTTAGTACAGAAGATGTATTACTTCATAATCTGTTTAGTTAGTTTGGTGCCCAAGGTTGTTCGACGACCTTCAGTATTAAATTATTGTAAATAACTTTCTCGTTTTAGGAAAAAAATATATTCAAATATATCTCACAATTGGGGATTTTAGGCTTTATTGAATATATTTTGATATTAGTACTGGAACCTCATGGTATGGTTTGTTGATTTGCAATATTTGGAATATATACCATGAACACTTGTATTTAAACATATATCTTGATCAATCGTTGATCCAAAAGTTCAGGGAATAACGGCGATTTCTTATTTTCAGAAATTTTGAGAAAATCTTGATTTTGGAGTCAATATGGGTAAGCAGGTTTTACTTATGTAACTTCAATCCTAGCGAAATAGTACAAAATAAAATTGAATTGGCGGACACCACATTCTGAGAGGATAATTCGACTATAGCTGCAGTATTTACATATATAAGCGTTTCTTCCTTCATGCACGATACCGCGGATTCCTTTGATAATCCGGATACGAAAAGTATTTTTGTGCATAGCTACACTTCGCTTCATTATTCAGCAAAATCATCTAGAGATGCATCACTTAATCATGTAAGCTGTCTTACATAACTGCGATACGTGGCTGCACCTGATAGAAAAGGTTTGTATTGTACGTTCATACACATATCATGATATGATGGTGTAGTGTGCTGCGATTCACGAAATGGTTCACGATAAAAAAAATGTTGATGTCAATTTGACACCTTATTGAATGTTCAATTATCGATCGATTTTTAAATAAATTATTGTATTTACCGAAAATATAATTGTTATAGATAATTGTTGGTTTACGTTTACGAGGGTATTTGTGGGAAGCGGTTTTTGGTTCAACTCAGCCCAGGTCTCGTATTCACAAGCACGACTTAACTTGGTTATGCACCCAATCTCAGATTTATAACTACGTCATTAGACATGTTGTGCATGACGGATGTATTCATTTTTTTCTAAGGTTTAATTGTATATCAACATAATAACTGATATAGTTATTGTAACTGTTCAGAAACTATAATATTAATTAAAAAGTAAACTTCAACCGGAGTTTATATAATAGACATTTATGAAAATTCACTACATTAGGCACATTAAGCAATCAAATCAAGACAACAGAAAATTCGGTTTTATCTAGACTGCTTAAAAGATGTATTTTAATCTGACAGAACTGATTTCTGGTTTAATGTGTATAAAATGCCGAATCATCAACAATCGAATATTGAAGTTCGAAAGACATTATGTAAGGTTTGTGCGTGATTCGACATTCTTTACACTCGCTTAAAACAGACTAAAAATGATTTTAATACTTATAATTCCAATCCTGATGACAAAAATGTTATTACGCGTCATAATAAGCGCATATGAATAAATGACTAGAAACGTAAAAAATAGTCCAGCTCAAGTGGTTCTATCGAAAATATAAAAGTGTTAAGAAATTATCCAATGGTAATGCTTGAAATTCATAAATGAAAGTGAGAGATTGGAACTGTTGTGAAATGGCGGTTATTGTACTGAAGGGAATATAACACAACATTTCTATTATTTAACAATTATGCGTAATGCTGAAAGAGACGTGGAGATAATGGACAATCATGCGCAACATATGGAAATGACAGTAAACATTAAAATAGAACACAGTGACATAACAGATAATTGATGATAACGTATATTATTCTATTACATTTAATAACAAATATGCATTTTTTTTTAATATTTGGTAAATCTAGATTTTTCTAGGACAGGAACAATTCATTGATAATGTAGTTATTTTGCTTTCATGCTTAAGTGCTTTCCTTAGCATACTTACTGCCTGTCCGACTTTAAATTCTACTTCATTGCTTGATTCATTTACCTTATTAGCTCTTTTGCGTTTTAGACCCTTTATACGGTGATACATTCGCTTTTCCACTTTTATTTCGAGCTTAAAATAGGTAAAAGGACTTACTTCTGTATATATTTTTTTCTTCAAAAACAAGAATCAAAGCACCATGAGTAAAATACTGATTTCCTATTTCATTTTTTACTTATTTTAGAGGTATTGAACGCCATTTTCAACATATTTCATATTATGTATATCATATCCAGTTTAAATAGTGACAGAAAACCTCTGAATTAATCTCAGTGGAACACCGTTTTTTCCGCAAAAAGCTGTCACATTTTATCACATTAATATTTTGAGCGAGTGGGACTTGAACTTGCAACCTTGGAGATGGCAAAACAAAGGATCTTGATACGATGCTTAAAACAACCCAGCTGCTCAGGACCCAGCTATTTTATTTTACCGTTTAGTCCTCATGAAACTTTATAAAAAAGGACGATATTAAATCATCAAATTAACAGGAATAATTGAATTCTATGCAGCTGATTCAGCCTTGCATAGAACCGTGTCGGTGCTGCTGCCAAGAGAGGGTTCGATTACCCTCGTTTCTCAATAAAGCCAGGTACCGCTGTTTTCGCTGGTTACTCTATCGCTAAACTATTCATCACTTACTTCAATAAATAGAGACTACCATGTTAGTGCATGTCAGTCTTAATCTGTCAGGTGAGGTAGAATGTATGTCTTTATTTGTATTATTTTATTCATTTTATCAAAAAGAGCTATAACTAATTTAAGAACAACGAACAAATGCAGGTACGTTCATTTGCGCCTGAAAATAGTTCCGAATGCTATTGATGAAATTAAAACAAACATTGTCAAATGTTTTTTCTTTTGCAAACTGTTCGATTCAGTTATAATCTTTAGTTGATACATACTTTACAGTTTATCAACACATAACACAACGCTAAAACAATGACGTTATTAGTTATATGAGGCTGCAAATAAACCTCTCCTGTCTATAAGGCAAAAATTATCTTACCCGTGCTTTTGTATGTAGAATAATGCGTATTGATATGATTGAAGTAGATATATCCAAACTGCGTCAATTAATTTAAAAAAATGCAAACACCAGTATCTACATAGGCAAGACAAAATCGATAACAAAGTTTCCTAATTCTTGGATACATCATGTATATAATAATCTTTATTAACCTCCGTTATAAAACTTGAATTTATTATCTTAGTCGCCCTTTGACAATTCTAATCTGCCGACATCTTACACGCGGATGTTTATTGCAAGTAAAGCCTCGGATATACTATAAATCAATTAGAATATCAATAAAACAATCCCCTTATCATTTAATGGGTCGATAAAACATTTAAAATACTGCGAATTAATTACAAATAAGACTAATTGCCGTGCGAGAGATTGATATAGTATCACAGACGTGGATAGTGGCGTGTCCGTGAAAGTTATCTGAATTGTAATTCAAAGAGCTGGCTACGAGTTATGCTCTATCGTTCTGTTCTAGACTCTATTATTATATACGAGCATTGCGTCTTTGCAATTGGCAGTGGTTGTTTTGTATGAATTTGTGGAATAGAAAGCAAACATATGATCTGTAAACGTAACTTTTCTTTCCAGGGAACCTGGAAGATAACCCAGTACAGGAACAGTACATTAATCGCTGTAGTAACTGCTAACTCTCCATTGGAATTAGAGTTGTAATAAAAAAGAGACAGAGACAGAGACAGTAGCTGCTTGAGAATTTGAACTCATGACCCTTTGATGCTAGAAGTGTTTGCAAACTTGAAATAATATTTATGTTACTAACCTCACATTCATTATACATAAACATTAGGCACAGTCGGTGCGAGTCTTACTATCAATCAAGAGCTCGAATACTCGCGCGACCACCGTCTCCGTGATAATTGATATACGACATAGCGAATTATTCGTCTCTTACCGCTGAATTCAAGTGTGAAAGTTATCAGTTACTTGCAGAGATGGGGTGAGCACGAGTATTGCTTAACCTTTCAGGATCCCAGGAAACAATGGTTAGGTGGTCTGTTAACTCTCAATGTCATAAAAATGACGCTAAATATTCAATCAATTATAAACATTAATTTAAATGGAGCTCATTTACTATTAGTTCCCCTTTTCCACGTCTCACTTTCACTAAAATCAAAATGTTTCCCATTGTATTTGAAACCACATCTTAATAATGTTATTTATATTTTTGTAATGACATCACTTTCCATTTAAGAACTGGTGGTGCCATGTTTGAATAACTGACTTTATCGTTTAGTATTTATGAGCCCATAATATTAGTTTGTAAAATGTTAGTGCTACATTGCAATGGTGGTTATATGCCTAGTAGGAAACAGATTGGCCTCGTAGGGAATATATTCCTCCTGTTTTGTTCATTACATTGTTATGTTTCTTCAAGGAAACTAATAAAGAGGAAATCATGACTGTTGTACTTGTCAAAACAAAACACAATTTTTTCTGTATTTAAAGCCAATCACGAAAGAGATAGGCCAACCATACAATATATTCCTCCTCTATGTGTTCATTACTTCATTACAGTGTATCTTTACGAAGCTCATAAAGCAGAGACATAATTCCAGAGTTGTTATTGTTTCACAGGTTTTTTTTATATACAGCCTAAAGCTACACACGAAAATCTTTAATTAATATTATACAGTTTCAATTCTATATCTACATAATAAAAATGCGACATTAGACTATCTGAGGATGTGTGTAATCATAAATTCCATTTATGTTTATTAACAGGACATGACACCAGTAAATTATAATGTTTCACATATATTTAACCATACAAATATAATAAATATTCCTGTTACTTTCAGTTAAGCTTATAAATCAGGGACATAACCAGGAGTTGTTACATTTTTACAGCTTGGTCTATGATTATGTTTTTTTTATAGTACAGCTTGAAGCTACACGTTGCAACTTTTAATTATTCTATTTTTTTTAATTATGTATCGACAAATAAAAGCATGATATCAAACTACCAGGAACAGGACATGACACTAGTAAATGATCTGAAAGAATCATATTTCACGTGAATTTAATCATATAAAATATAATGAATATCTGATTCCTTTTCGTTTACGGGTGTGATAAGCAATAACAATGTGCTAAACTACCAACATAATTACACAATGTACTCTCCAGCTCAATTATAACTACACCATAAAACGTCACGAGGTTCAACTTTAGGCTGATTTATTGTTTTATCACATTTACATAACGTATGCTTCCACTCGTGGTTCATTCATGATTCATGTTCAGTTCGTGTTCATTAAAATTCTCACCATCGCTTTACCAAATGAACTGAAAGTAATGGAGTAATAATCGTGAAAAGTATATACATATGGAAACATGTTTAAGTTATACAGGTATTTAAATGAATGAATCAACACATATATACAACTGTTTATTCAAAGTAAAGGAAAAGAAACTTGTTGATATTTTATTAACGCTTGTTAACGCGTATTCGCCGAATCTTGTTGTTTAATATCGCAACTTCAATTCATTTCAGGGATACAGATCAAAATTATTTCTTTACGCAGCGAAACTCTCTACAACACGGGCCCATTCCCATCAAACTGCGTGTAAATATTTTGAAGTACTTAAGATTACAAAATGTTTATGCAGCAAACACAAGGAAAGTATTAAACATTTACTTCAAACTGCAATATTTTTTAATTCAAAATTAGTTTGCATGTTTAAAAAAGTCTAAAACATCTAAGGTTGCATACAGCTTGAATTTTATATATAAGAAATTAGCTTCTTCTCGTGCCATTTTATCAATATTAAGTGAGATGGAAGCTTCCTACCTAAGTCCTTGGGTTATTTAAACAATATACACACGCTGTAAAAATGGTTTACAACCAGGAAATTTAACAATATTTATGTTTGAAATTTTCACCAGCATCATGGAAAAAACATCAAGTATGTGCTTACCTATCTATATATATCTACTTAATAGACTATAAATATTAGTTTGTGGCAATTCCATCCACTTTACATAGCGATACCAGCGTATTTAGCATACTGAAGACTTGGAAAGACATTCCTGACGCAGAACTCTCCTTACATATCTTGGCTTGAAAATATGATAAATATGCCGCTATATAACGTTATTTGTTCCCATGTGTATTACCTAACATTTATTTTGATCGACAGGAAAACTTCATATAGTTTTTCTAAGCTTTGTCATTTTAAAACATATTGAAATTAATGGAAATTTAGCGTTAAAATTGTATATAAAATAATGGCATTAAGCATACATACCATTTGTGTAATTTAGTTCTATTCTTTTATTTATTGAACATAAACTAATAAATTAATACACATATGAGGAAGGCGTTGCAAACCCCTCTTTTTTCGGCATATCTAACATGATAAATAATAATCAAATTTGAACTTAACACTCAATTCAAAACTTGGGTTCTTCCGTGGCCGAGTGGTCTAAGGCGTCGTCTCAAGATCACTCACCTCTCACCGCTAAGGTTGTAGGTTAGAGTCCCCAGTTCGCTCAAAAACGTTATGTGAGAAAGTTTTCCAGTTAATTGCGGAAGGTTATAGTACAACACAAATAGTACAATAAACTGAATATTCGACATATACTCAGATTCATTTAGAAGTCTTCATTTTATATCAATCATATACAAGTACCAGTTACATATGTAATCATTTCCTACCTCGAAATCTGCTGTAGAGCCATATAATAATTAAAATCAATAAATATAATCACTTTTGGTCACTTGGTAATGTGGAAATATATATATTCTAGTATTAGATATACTCGCAATCAGAATAACTAGTTTTTTAAACTGGTGCGCACATCATTAGATTCATTACTCATTCCGGTAGCTTGATACTTGGTTTCTCACATCGAAGCAGGGTCCGGTATTTCACCGGTATGTAAATTAGATTTGGTTAGAGTTCCACCGCATTCCTGAACGGCTTTTTTTAGATGAAATGAAACGCTTTGTTCCACCTAGTATAAAACGTCCCAATTTAATTAAAAACATATGTTGTGAGTGATGTTCACTAAAATATAAAATCGTGATTAAAGGCGGCGCCATTTTTATTAAATGTCAATTTATTATCCAGCATTTTGGTCAAAGGCTAATTCGTCCTTATTTAGATATACGTGTTTGCAGTCTCAAGCATTCTCGTGTATTCTCGTGTACCCTCTTTTATTCTCGTATATTCTCCTGTATTCCCGTAATCGATTTGATTTGCTTTTAGTGTACTGAGATTATACCATAATTATTAACAAAATTTTACACCAGATAACCAGTTTACCATGATTTACCAGCTGAAAACAAAATAGCACAACCCCCCCCCTCCCCCCAAAAAAACAAAAAACAAAAAAAAACAAAAAAAAAACAACAACAACAACAGCTTCACCATGTTATCTACAAGCTAAATACCATTTGCAAAAGAGAATGTTATCTACCATATAATTTGTATAGGAGGATGCACAATATTTTCATAATATTATTTACCAAGCTAACCTGTTAGCCAATCACCTACCCCAGATGTTACCAATGGACCGTACAAAACGTAGAAGTTTATTGGATCTAATAACTTTTATATTGTACATTTCGAAATATATACCATATTGTACAAAACACTGTAAAACAACCTTATTATATTTACCCGTCAAAAAACGTATGTATCACAGTAGAAATTTTTAAACTATATTAGACAATCATCTACAGTCATTAGATAACATATGCATGTACTATCATCTGTTATTTGTGTTTGCTTTTCGTTTTCCTTTTTTTTGCATTTTATAAAAGAAGTCTAGAATTTTTTTAGACTCTAAGATTAATATATGTTTTATATAAATTGACTCATGCAATACTATTTTAT
The DNA here is from genome assembly GCA_029582155.1 of Panopea generosa. Taxonomy (NCBI): domain Eukaryota; kingdom Metazoa; phylum Mollusca; class Bivalvia; order Adapedonta; family Hiatellidae; genus Panopea; species Panopea generosa. Next base: position 46,210,410 of record CM055904.1, on the reverse strand, counting down.
ATTTAATCTATACATATATACATACATACATAATATTATATATATATATGCAATACTTATGTACGGTTTTTAGACAGATTGCCCACCCACCCCAACCCTTTCAAACTTACTACAGAGTGATTAAATGGATCATTATTTAGTGATTGAAATTAAATATCAAGGAACCATTTGTGCCAATAACAATTCTTATAATTTCAGTTACAAGACAAACATTTTTTTACCTAGGTTAAAAACATATTTACGATTTTATTGAAACAAAGCATGAAACAAGTTGTATATTAAGCTAAGAACCATTATATCATTTTAAATGCTAGCAAATATTCTCAACTTACAACACCATATTGTATTGCAGGCGGATATCCATTAGAACCAGGATCTATACCCAATATATAACCAATATATAACCAATTATATAACCAATATACAACCAATGGGAACGCGGGTAAACATGTGTATCATTTAATATAACAGACTAAGAAATATATTGCCATTATTTTCCATGCTAATACATTGTCATGTTAAATCTAAACAGTCTTTCTCCTAATTCTTGCCAATTGTTAAGTGCATGTTACTGCTATACTTTTCTTGCCATAGTTTTTACCATTTCCGCACGATGTCCGTTGGGAGCTGTGGTCACGCAAATTTCGTCAAACCTAATAATATGTAATGTTACATGTAATTAAAAATGACACGCTTAATCAATCTTTAGTTCTTTTGGGTATTTCGTCTTCGAAACATGTAGTATGAAGGCCTACAACCCCCTAAAGAAAATAGGTAGTATTGTGTTTCGTCAGTACTATGTGACAATAAATTTCTTTTTAGTGATTTTTTTGACGTTCTAAACTCATTGCTATATATCCCAGTTGAGTCGTAATTCATGTGTTGAGTAGCAAATCTCCAAAATCCGATATTAACTTATAGACAGTAACCGTCATGCAAGATCAAGTAACATTGGAGCGGGAACCAACCAAAAAACATGTGACGTCGTTGATGACGTCGTTGATGATAAATGTGATTTGATATAACGTTGGGGTCAGCAGTGTCCTAATGAGCCACAGTGCGAACGAAAAATGTGTTTTGCATAGAAATTAAATGTTATTGGAATTATGTTGCGCTCTCCATTGGATAAAAGCAACAATGGCACAATGAGTATTTCCACATTCTTTTCATTTTCGTCCAATACTAGAATAACTTCATTAATATAGAAGTGGTGTTTCAGGAAAAATCGTCTTTATTCAAAAATAGTATTATATATATTAGATAAATACAAAGCATCTTATTATAACATGTTTAAATATAATAGAAATGGTTTGAAATTTTAAATCAGCTTAAACGTTACAAAAAATCAGATTGTTGAAATCTATAGAAAGTTCCCAATTCAATTAATTTCCTACAAATAGTACTTGACGACCTTGACCCTTCACCTCGTCATTCGGAGCGTTTAAAGTGAAATAAACAAAACATAATCAATATGACATATAAAATCAAAATAAAACGACATAGATTATATGATATATGACAAAATACACTTCAATTATTAGCGAGATGTGTTTAAGTTTAACTTAGGCGCGTAGGCCAATTTAGGAAATACTGTTACGATACATTATTTTACCATATCTAAATTTTATAGATATACGAGGTCAGTGTTTATATACATGTTTAGATATAATATACTCGGGAAAATGCCAAATTTAAAATCCTGATATAGGTATTTTTCAACTTGGATCAATACACAATAGCATAGTTAATACAAAACAAAAGGATTCCTTTGCGTCTGTGATATGTAATTTAGAATTTTGATTAAGTCAATTAAGTTTGCCATGCTATCTGGTATATTAAAGAAATAATATAGAACCCATTATGTATCGCCCACCAGTAGTGTAATCGAAGTTTTAGTAATATGATATGAATTATCAAAATGTTTAGAAAAATAAGATTAAAAAGTATATTGGGGTAGATATATTCTGTGACAAGACTCTTTTGCTAAGACGTTTTTTTGGTAAGCATTGGTTATGTATAAACTACACATAAAGGTCATTTGTTATGATCAATATTTACAAGCATGTAGGTACACTTAAAATATAGTCATACAAACTCTCACAATTATTTCTGTCAGTCACAGTAAACTAGATATCTACGGTTGAATTTTTTATTTTCAAGCTGAAGTCTGAGAATATTTTCAAGAACGACTCCATACGTCTTGTCGCTTTTTTTTTTGGTTACTTTCGATTCGTATGATAATAACTTAAATTTCTTATCCGTTATGCTTCATTTGATAAACTACGTGCTATCAAAACATTCGAGAGAGTCAATCGTACATACTCGGTCAACTTCGTCAACCTTCGGTATCAATAAGGCGAACGGGCGTGGCGGTATGAACGACGAGAGGTTTTATAGGCCTAAAAAAAGAACCGTGTGTACTCAAAAAAAGAGACGCAGTTACGTATTTCCGTGTTTCGTCGTGTCTGCTTTTTTAAATGGGGATTGACGTCATTTACAACAAACGACATGTTTTAAATGATATAACCAGTTTAATTCGTGGTGGAAGTTAACATAATTTCCTAACAATGTTGCGTCGGCATGTAATGGCTTCAATTACCATGTAACATTGCCTATTCAGAACAATTTTAGAAATATAGATGTATCCAACACCATAAAGTCAGTTCTCAATATACTTTTGAATTAGATTTAACACCGTTTTTAACACATGTCAGAGTATATATGGCATATCGAGTCTTATTGTTGGTTTAGGGACCGTACTGGGGAGGAATCTAGGACCTGCCGTCAGATTTAAAGTAGTCGTTAACCGACTGTTCTTTAGAATAATGGGTCACCGAATACCCTTCTCATTGTTAAACATGCGAGTGATACATAATTATATATTTATATTTCTTATATTATCTATATATATCTATTTTTCTTATATTATCTATATATCTATTTTCGTTTACTTCAACTGTGAAGCAACTTATACAAATCACCCTCGAAGCCATCCTAGGTAGAACCAGTACTAAGCATATGCGGAAAAAAGTGTAATGTTCGAGAAACATTGCATATAGCCGTGGCGGAGGATCGAACCCAAGATCTGCCGATTGTCCGGCCGATAATTTACACTATACCATGTGCTGCACGAAAAATATTATATTTTTTTTAGTTTGGTTTAACGCCATTATTACCCATGTATGGTCATGTATAGCATATTCAGTTCGACTGACGGAGGAAGGCTCTTAGAATGAATCTGAGTAGAACTGCCGTCCTTCTGATGTTACAAATGTGGTGTCTGCTCGTTGACAAATAACATAAAGATTATATAGTTGTATGGTTTTACCTGGTTTAAATGTTAGTTTTTGTGACCACTTATGTAACATCATCTATTGAATGTATTGCATTAAGTTGCTCTTAAACTCAAATATAAAAAAAAAACAAAAACAAAATGGAATATTATAATTTGACTTTGTATGATGGTAAAGATATAAAAATCCTTGTTCTAATTATACTATCTTAAATCTCTTCATTATTAATGATATATTTTGTTCTTACTTTTTTTGCTAATATATCTACTGGTAATAAAATTGATTCAGTCTGACTCCCGTCTAGGTTAAGCGTAAGGAGAACAAAGATTTCTGATTGGCATCTAAATTGGATTGAAGAATTTTAATTTGAAAACCGGAAACTCATAAACACTAGAGTAAGTAATTGGATGTGTTAATGGAGCGCGTGGATCTGCCCACGTTTGTAGCATGTACATGTATATAATGAATGAAAAGGAAGATAAAATATATAACAATGTGTATCTTGTCTCGGGAATATGACGGTATTGCTATATCTATTGCTAGTATTATATACTAAGTATTGCATAACTTGCATGACATTACATTATTCTTATTTTTTTTCCATATGGTTATGATATCAAATATGTAAATGCTTATCGTTTCCCGAGGTTTTTAACCTTCTGTTAACCTGAAAAACGTTTGAAAACATTTAACAATGTCAAGTTATATACCTGCCACTTTCTAATTCAAATCAGCATTACTATCAATTAAGTAATTTTTTTGAGTTTTAGTTAGTGCTTTTACTATAGAACTTCGAATTGCTCAAATCTAGCGGGACTTCATAAAAAATGGAGTTAAGGGTTGTTCGAGCTAAGTATTGCTCAACAGCATACTATACATGCACATGTATATGCATCGAAATAAGAATTCGACCATCAACTGATAAGTGGTTCGAGCAATCTGTGTTCGAGCCAACAAAGTGCTACTGTATATAAATTCTGGAAACTGTGTTGAGTACGAACTTGAATTGAGCATAAATATGTTTTAGATGTGTTAATATCGAATTCAAAATGTCTCTTGAAACTGCTTCAGTGGATGATGTTTTGCTGACTAGTTGGAAATCTAACTAAAATGACAGCAGGTTTTGAAAAAAAAAGCTAAATCTTAGTGAACATTCTTGTTCCAAATAAGTAGAATTATTACTGACAATCTGTCTTCTTGATTTATCTCAATGACCCAATCGAATCACTGCAATTTGACCCGATCGTCGTCAGCTACAAATGAATTCAATTTCCTGACAAAGATCCAAATTGCAATATCAAATGACATGGCATTTGATGTATCTATGCCACTGCGGGATACCAATGTAACATATTAGAGACTACGAGAAAAAATCCAAGTAATGAAAGATCAAGTCAGTTCGGGTAATAGATTGAAAACAAAAAAAGTTACACATTTAATTCAATGTTGAGCGAATCATAAAATGACTTTAAGATAATGAATTTTGCAGATAAATTTGGTTTTGTGTTTGTGTTTTGTTACTAAAAAGCAATGACGCGCCGGGAATCAACATTCTTAGATAAAATATATATTGTTAAGTTACTATAAAATTGATTTCGAAATCATTTTGTCGTTCTTTATTAATTTTATATATTTCTTAAAACGCGAGATCTAAACACTGTTGAAAATGAACATATAAAAGAATATAATCCTGATGATGATATTAATTGCATTATAATTTTAGCAATAGTAAAATAAATTAGAAATAAATAATCTTAAATTTATATATTAAATTTTATGCTTTTTTGGTGTTTATTAACTGTTCCTGAAATATACGACAAATAATAAAACTCGTCAACCTCAGACTCAACCATTTGATTCTTAAATGAATATTAACAAAACAAATCAAAGGTGAGGAAAGAAACGAAACTGAATCTTTGTGATGCTTTAATTTCTATTTCTTTGGAATAATGGGGACAATTCAGTGAAGTTCAATAACGTTCTAAGCCGGTGCCAGGGTTAGGGCTAGGGGCTCGCGGAATGTTGCATATTTAACTACTTAAGAATTGACTTTAATTAATGGTTTCCTATCATTTTTGTGTTGCTCTTCCCGAAATAATGTTTTAATAATTAGCTCAGAAAACATCCGTCATTACGATTGCGAAGTTTGTTTTAATTAAATGGAAGAAAGGAGAAGTAAAAAAAAGAGTTCTAAAGGAACTGTTAGACATTTAAACGCTAGAAAAGTACTGTTTTACAAAATGTATTAAGAAATCTTACTTGATTGAACAAAAGCACATATAATAGAAATTTAATTTTTCGTAGGAAGATGTGAATTACTCGTATTTGTGGGTGGTAATATTTCCATTACCATTCATTAGCATCATTTAAATAAGAAGACAAAATCAGGGGAAAAACATAAATTAACCGAAACCGGATTTTTATTCAATTCAATTCCTTTCTTGTGACACTAAATATATGTTTGCTCTGGAATTGAATTTGCAAACTTCGAACAATTTCATACAAGAACACGTTTTTTGTAATATGAAAAGTGTTTGTAATGTTTCGATTCATAGACGATTTAAAGTGAATATAAGACAATATAGGGAGATATATAAGAATTATCATAGTAGTTTCATAGTGTAAGTTACCGTTTTATGTTTCTGATATCACCGTGTGGATATTTTTACAACATTATAGACTTTGTAGCACAATTTTCCATTGCATTCCACACATCTTGATTAAGAATATGACTTGTTTTCATGCGGTAGTCAATTAACTATATATAACCTCTTATCGTGATGATAAGCAAACGTTCGGAATAACCGCGTTATCGTGTTGCCATATCAACACATTCTGACGCTTTATGTCATGTCTTCCATCCAAACAGATCAGAAATATCCAGTTGTGTTGATTCACATGTCTTGATAATGATGTCTTCCCGGGTAACAAACTGATCATATTACCGCGGTTGTTTCACTGATTAAAAAGTGAAAATCATTTAGAATTCCATTATGTTGAACATTGAATTTAAAACATTTTCGCTAAAACACTCTCGGGCAATACGAGGGGTGACCATGTAAATCGACGCCTTTTCAGCGTGCTAATATTGATCATATATATACAACAACAACAATAACAACAACAATAGCAGCAATTTCTTTTATTCTCTCATTTCATTTACATGTAAAATGAAGACATAATACAAATATTATAACAGGTAGGGTTAATTGTGTTGGCTAGTCCTCCACTATCACATCCAGGGTATACCTAGTCCGGTCTGAGCGAGATACTAATACCGCTGTGTCTCCGGCTTAAACCACACACACACACACACACACACACACACACTGGCAGAAAACACGATGAGGAAGCCTCGGATTTTGTCATTATATTTTGAATTAAAGCGTCTTAAATCATGGAAGAAGTGTGAAGTACATGTTAGTACGCTATCGGGTTGCAAAGTCAATAAGACAGTTGATGATTATTGTTCGGTGTGCTGTTAGTTACATTACGTTATTTGGCTACGTGGGGAAGTCGGGTCATGTTTACTTGTGGCAAGAAGGGAATCGGCAATGTGGAATACTTTATATTTATATATCATAAGGACAAACAAGTTCAATGTAATTAGATTACACACAGTATTCAGGTCGTACCATGTCAAGTTCTTAATTCACAGATTATAAATATTGACTATCGCTTGTTGATAAATATTACTCTAGAATATTTTATATATCTATTATATTGAACTTTGGTGGATGCTGTTGGTCATTTCCACTGTGAACGGTCGGTTTTAACTTTGGTTATATTTTCCTTTTTCAATACCGTAATTTCACCAGGTATAATGATAGATATGAAATAGAATTAATACAATTGATAATATAAATATAAGGAATGACCTTATTATGTTGGACATTCTTGAGCAATGTACTTGCATGCTACGAGTAAAGTTTACTTACATTGTGCGTAAAGCATACACATTCAAAAATGACATGTCATCCACAAGAATATTATATTATATTCAAAACAATCACTATGTTCTCTTATAAATTTTATGTTTATGATTTATCCAAACCATTTTCTTTGAACTAAAACCAATATTTTATGTATAACAAAAAGTCATTCTATTTCATATTTTATACAATGTTAATACATATATTATCTCAATCTTCCTAAGGACTACAATTATTAATCCATCTTTAATGTCAATTGCGATAGTAGAAATGCTCGTCCTCACATTGTGAAATACATTTCATTTACTTTCGGAGAAACCCTCTTTAAGAGATTTAATTTTGTATTTTTTGAAAGAAAACTCGTTTCTCATGGGTTCAAAAGTAATGCAATTTGTTGCCATCTAGCTTGATTTTCTGCAGTTACATTACACTCAGAATTAGTTTGATTAATTCTGTTCACATACTTATTGGGTTTTCTGTGAGAAAAACTGAAGTTCAATTTACTATTGTTTTATCCCGTGCAATAACATCTCAATGGGATATTAATTTATTGGAAGGAAAATAATGAGTCACTATGGCAAATGATCCTACAATTCGTAAAAGGACATTACCTTTCTATCTCACAATTCAAATGATGGATTCTATAAAACATACAGAACGTATCTTATCAATATCTATTATTGTTTTGAATAACGTTTTTCCACAGCCGAGTAATCAAGGAATTGTCTTAGAATAACTCAACTCTACCTGTGGAAGTCAATAAGATGTGCCAAGGTTTGGTCCAAAAATTGATAAATTAATATGAACGTACAGTGAATGGTGCCATATCCAATTATCATACAGTATTGCTATACCAGTAGTATAATTAATCACGATTAATACTACTAATTATGTAAGGGACAATATTAATGTTACATTTAGGGAATATCCCTAAAAATTGTTGCAGTATTAATTTAAACTACATGTATATAAAGCTAATTAAAAAATTCACTTAAAAATAAATATGATTGTTCCATAAGAATGTTTACTGTGAAATATTTCTTAGTTATATATAGGCTATTAAAATATTAAGATATACATAGTATTTGTCATATATCTTCGTTAAAATTATTTTTTACAAACAAAATAAACCTACATATTGTCTTACATATATTTATCACCAGATATGATTCTTCATATGTTAAATACACTTTCATAAAATCATCATTCAAACCAGATATTTATATAAGTAGTCCGTCGCTTAGATTAATGATTTTAGTAAATTGTAGTTAATGTTATAAGACATTCCATACTAGCCGTAGTGCAGACGTATACGTGAAACGCCTGCGTAACTTTTTGTCAACAGATCGTCTGTTTCAGTTAGATGATTGCAAATATGTGCGTCTTGCAAAATAAACTAACAAATCTTAATAGTCGCCAGTGTTTGCCTGAAGAGAAACAAATATCGAACATGATCAAAGCTAGCACGTCGGTGTTGCTAGACGCACAAGTTTAAAACATTTGTTAAAACAGACATCAGACTTACCAGTTTGATTTCATAGTACACAACCCTGACAATATCTCCTATCTTATCAATTTTGATGTGCTTTGAGGTGTTGCTGACTCTCAGTCTAACAACTTAATATGATTATAAAACATGCACTTTTTAGTATGTGCATAGTAGATAATTACACAGCGAGCGCTGGTACATTCAGAATTGGTTAATATTTGCTCTTAAACATTCTTCTCTATATTACATTTTCAAATAAACTGTCCTTCGGCTTTTGTGTATTACTCAACAACCTTCTTTCAGTATAAGATGAAATTAAAATGGATTTACGTGAATTGTTATGGGCGTTTATTAGATAAATAGAGTACATCTCCTCATCAAAAATCAAATAGACAAGCATTAATAATATGTATCACAAACAAATATTTCCTATAGTCTCATTATCCATTGTGAAGCAAACACCACCTATACCATCACATAAACATGATTGATACTATTTATATATTTATAGAAAATTATAATATACGTCATTGGTTTATTTGACTAGACAAGTTATTTATCCAATTCATCACCGTTGTTCCCTGTTACAACAGAGATAATACAAATGCACACAGTTTCTAACATTATCAAGCAATTATCAAATTACCGCTTTGGATGCTATCAAGTTAAAAATAGATATGTTTTCATCGACGGTTGTTATAACGTTTATTTACCAGAAAACATTATTAATGATTCGATTGTCTTACTAAATTGAATCTGTTCAAACTGTAACGGTTAACCATACGCATGATTGATATGATTGTCTTCATAAACTCATAAATACATAGAACAGCAGTTCAACGTTTAATATCATTGATTATTTATTGTCATTTGTTCTTTCTTATCTTTCTTTAAAGGGAATATATCAGGATTTTCCCAAATTTAAGAAATTCGCTAAAAGTAATTTTTACAATAAAACATGCCTCTATATATACGAATTGGTCCGTTATTTTGTAAAAGATATACGAGTATATTAAAACATGCCAAGTATTACATTTAAAAGGGATTTCGGAACTTGGGCTACGCCACCTAGGTTACACTAAAATAGATTTTATGCTTATAATTGCAACATATTTTGTGTCGTACTAAATGAATCATGTGATATCATTTTGATTTCAATTGGATCCGCTATATAGGTTCACACGTAGATCAATTTGTTTCATCTGATAAAGACTACGAGATATGATACAAAGGCCGTTAAGCAGTATGTAAGTGCTGTCTACTTTTCGTTTTACCAATCCAATTTAAATATATATTTCGTCATGTGTAGATTTGACATAACGAGCCATTTAGTTTTTAGCTATTGATTGTTATGGGATGCTTTTGATCCATTTTATTTATTTTTTTAAATATATATAGCTTTTTTCCTGACATACTCCCTTTAAGGGACACACACCAATACGACATATTCATACCTGCCAAATCGACAGCTCGGTAGATAAGTTCGTCGTGTTGGCGCACACTAAACATCGAGTTTATCCGTTAAATGTGTGACGCTATCGTTTATTTGCGCTGCGAAAACGCAATGATACAAACAGGAAACCTCGACAAATAAATTATTTTCGAGGTTTCTCATTTTGGTGTTGTCGTGTTTTCGCCCCGTCAACACGACCATAGTCATCAGTTACAACCATCAAACCATCAAATGTACACAGATGCATGAATAAGGGAACTACACTCATGGCATATGGGATCAATACTTTTTAATAGCCATTTCAAATCAAGTTTACGAGTGTTTACAGACATCGCCATTATGATAATGCAAAGGGTGGTTGGGTAAATAAAGAAAGGCTAATTTAAAATTAAAGAGTCCCACGCTTTGTAACTTAGATTTTATTAACACAACTAGATGGAAATGCCAAGTTGTTCAAAAAGTTCTGTGCACTTTCTCAGTGTACATAAAACTGTGTGCCAACAATCAACTGCAACAAACCATTACATGCATGTGAAATATGAATTATCTTCGATAATTATTCCGTTTGACGTTTTCATCACCTATTAATGATTTCGATAAGAACATTTTTGCTCTCTTTAAAATATTAAATATAATGAGTTTTGACATTTTTATATTCTCGTCTGATGCATGTGTGCAGTTATTATGAAAATTGCTCACTCACAATCATGCAAGCATTATTCAAGAAGACGAATGCAGAACATGTAACTGGGATGGCATGTGTCACGTACATTTATAACGAAATATAATTGAATTAGGCCAGGAGAACACAAATAATTGGTTTTGACATGACGTAATATGATAGCAGATGGGATGAACATCTATTAGCATATTATCATTAATTTTCTTAATGACACAATTTAAATGTTTAAAGAATAAGAACAATTCTTAGAAAACAAATTTCTTAATACAATTATTATTCATTATTAGTCGAAACGTTCTTTACTATTTACTATCAGTAAAGAGACAATTTAGATTGGTTTGCTTAAATCGTTATTAACATATTTATGTTTTAAAATTAAAATAATTTGCTAAACTGAGTCAATGTTGACAAATATTGATTTTTAAACAGTTTTGTAAAACTGGTGGAGTAAATCTATTTTCCGAAAATATGTAGAATTGCTCATTAGATTGTAAATTTGTTGATTTAGCAATAAATCCAAGTGACCGATTTTAACCTTTGTTGAATGTATGTGGTGGCCATCTTCTTTGCTTGCGTCATCTGTTATATCCATGAAGAACCAGTTTTTGTTGTTAGAATAAAAACTGTGAGCGATTTCCGTTTATATCTATAGTTGTGTTCACATAATGTCCACTATATACCACATTTATGTGTTTACACGGATCGTTTTATTATTCTGTTAATAAATATACACTAGAACTCGAACTCGAACCCGGCTGGGATGGACAACATCGTTAGAGTTAAGGGTTCTTCGAGCTAAGTATTGTTCAACACCATACCGTACACATGTATATACAACAACTAAGAATTCAGTCATGGCCAGATAAATGGTTCGAGCTATATGTGGTGTTCCAGCCATCAGTATGCGAACCAAGGACGTTCTACAGTAAATTCCTGAACAACGGCAATCAGTAATGCGTAGTGTAGGAAAATGTGTGTAGTGTATCTAATATAGTATGATGTATACGATAGAAAACTATAAGAGCATTGTATGTAGTGTGTCAAATATATATACGCACGATAGACGACCATTAGTGCATTTCCGTAGTGTGTCAAATATATGTATACGATAGACAATTACAAGGGCATTTTCTGTAGTGTGTCAAATCTATATGTACACGATAGACGACCGTTAGTGCATTTTCTGTAGTGTGTCAAATCTATATGTATACGATAGACAATTACAAGGGCATTTTCTGTAGTGTGTCAAATCTATATGTATACGATAGACGACCGTTAGTGCATTTTTTTGTAGTGTGTCAAATCTATATGTATACGTAGACAACTCTGAGGGCATTTTCTGTAGTGTGTCAAATATATATGTATACGAGAGACAGCTATAAAGGCATTTTCTGTACTGTGTCTAATATACATGTATACGATAGACAACTATAAAGACATTTTCTGGACTGTGTTTAATATACATATATACGAGAGACAACTATAAAGGCATTTTCTGTACTGTGTCTAATATCCATGTATACGAGAGACAACTATAAAAGCATTTTCTGTACTGTGTCTAATATACATGTATACGACAGACTACTATAACGGCATTTTCGGTAGTGTGTCTAATATACATATATACGAGAGACAACTATAAAGGCATTTTCTGTACTGTGTCTAATATCCATGTATACGATAGACAACTATAAAGGCATTTTCTGTACTGTGTCTAATATACATATACGAGAGACAACTATAACGGCATTTTCTGTACTGTGTCTAATATACATGTATACGATAGACAACTATAAAGGCATTTTCTGTACTGTGTCTAATATACATATATACGAGAGACAACTATTAAGGCATTTTCTGTACTGTGTCTTATATACATGTATACGATAGACAACTATTAAGGCATTTTCTGTACTGTGTCTAATATCCATGTAACTATACGATACACAACTATAAAGGCATTTTCTGTACTGTGTCTAATATACATGTATACGATAGACAACTATAAGGGCATTGTGAATTTAATTGTATTTCCATAAATTCCTATGAAATTTATTATTGCACTTTTCAAGTTATTCACCTCACTGGAAAAGTTATATATTTCGTGCACGCGGTTCAATTATTTCTGACGTCTTTCGCGTGAGAATCAAAATAAATCTGTGTGGATTCCCAGATGAACGATTCAATCGCTAGGCATTTGTTAACCATGACAGTGATGAAGTGTGGTTTTAATGTCAACAGTTTTACTGATATAACGATGTTGTAACATTGTCCCGATTGCCTCGTTTGTGCAACGCACGTGGAACTGGTAGTGAATTAAATTGAAAACTTGATTTAAAAGTGGTTATCTCTGTCATTATGTTATATCTTCGTTTTGTTCTGTGTTCATTGCATTGAGAGGATTTAAGATGTTGCGGTTGATGTGTTCTTCAGATACGTTGTGTTCATTATAATATGCACCACGTACTGCATGGTATAAGGGTTTGATAAACTCCTGGCATGTGCTTTATATTAACCAGAGCAATACCACTACCGCAGCTTGCTCGGTAATTGTCCGAAAAACTAAATTGCCTAGCATTCCTATAAGATCAAACTTTGAAACTAGGTCAATTATTCGTTCATTGAAAATGACGTCATCTTAATATTAACGTCATACAATAACTCAAAGAAACTAAACTATGCATTACGTATTAATAGCATTTTGGATAATTAGCATTGTCTTGTTTCTTATAGAAATGATCGGAAAACGCTATTTAAGCATATTATTAATGTAAAATTAGACTCGTATTTGTGTTATACAAGTTATTAGAACCATTGACGAACATACAGTTAAGTTAGATTATATATTAACAATAAATAAATAAAAACAAATAAATATATGTCGATTATTTTCGATTTTATAAAATCTCAGACCTTATCGATAAATACTTGAACCTGGACTAAGCCGAGGTTTTATGAAAATCACCAGGGCAGTCTATATCTAACTTATAGTCAAAAATGTTTTAGTTCGTGTTCTTCGTTAAAAAAAGTATTTAACTAGTTTTCTTGATCTTCGATTACAAGAGGTTAACCTCCTATGCAGACTTTATGTTAAACTTTCTTTTTTATGTGACAATGTGACAGTATTGTTGTTGTTTCCGCAGAAAGTTATATCGTCTATCAAACACAATTTTGTCGGTCTTTTTTGCATATGGTGTTTTATTTCCGATACACTAATTATTCTTTCCATTAACTGTCAAGCATAACTACCAGGCATTAAACGAGTCCCATCTCTTCGTTTAATGACTTTTGCTATTCGCTGGGTGTTGAACTTATGTCATTGAAATGAGTAAAAGAAAGACAAACTGTTACTTCTGTATGGTTATGTTTGATCGCAGTACGTGTATGTGAGCTCATACATTCATATACATTAATCTATATAGATAAATAGTTGTGTATGAAACAAACAACATATTTTTTAAGCTGTTTCACTTTACATGGGCATATTAATTTATTTTGATTTATTTCCTCATTTATAAATATAAAATAATAAGTACTCTTACAACTCCTCGTTGTTTAATTGTTTAATCTATTAAATGAGTTATGTTATGCGAGTTTGATAGATATATAATGTGTAATATATGAGCACAGATTGAAGATTTTTTTTATCACATAAATCACTGTGTATAGTTCAGACAACCACTATAAGGAATTGTAACATACCCCGAAAATTATTTTTTACGCCAGTCGACCTAATTTATATGTTCGGGCGAATTGGATGCAGTTCGGCATTTTACATACGATTGCCGAATTATACGAAAACTGCCGAACGATGGACAGATATTGATTGTTTACTTGGTTAAAATCAAACGTTTGTCTGGGATTAATGTTTACTCTTTTACCGAAAATTATAAAATAAACTGATAGCACTTTATTTCAAATAACCACAGTATTATTTCTATAATTTAATTTGAAGATAAAATAAATGGAATGATCAGCCTGAACGTAACGGCATTAAATTAATCACATTTCATTTCGCTTTAGCAGTTGCATTCGTACTTCTCAATCAGCCGACATGATAAAATGACGTAGACTGATAAATCTAAATAATTACAACCAATAACGTTATAAATAAACTGATATAATGTTTTATAATTTATTGGTAGATTATTTCGTCCTAGTCTTTATGTCTTTATAATTAATTTACATGTCTTTATACAGTCAAGAAACATGAGATATGGACATTTGCACAAACATTTGTCAGTGACAAAAAGCAATTATCGAAAATAACACAAATAGTAAAAGAATCATTCAATAGTGCAGTGATGTATACACTTGTTGTTTCACTTGAGTATTCATTATTTCTAATATTTTTGAAGGACCGCGGCGTGGTCTAGTGGTAGAGCGTCCGCCTCGCATGCGGAAGGTCGTGGGTTCGATCCCCGGCCGAGTCATACCAAAGACTTTAAAAATAGTACTAGAAGCTTCCTCGCTTGGTGCTCAGCATTTAGAGGACAGTTCTAGGTCTGGTCGGCCCGGTGTCATTATAATGTGACTGGGTGGGGGTATCATACCACGTGTCTGCGGCATGATACTCCAGTGTGACAGCGCTCAGAATACTGTCTCAAGTAGACACCGTCGTGATATGACTGGAAAATTGTTGAAAGCGACGCTTAACACCATACAACAACTACAACATAATATTATTGATTTGAGTGCAATATGTGATCTGTATTTGTCTTTTTTTAATACATAGTTTGCCAAACAACTTCCAAGACACAATCAGTAAGATTTATCGAGTCTAAAGGGAAAAGTAGTAACTGTATGGTATTTTGCATCGCTTTCAACAAGTAATAGGCCAAATCGCGACGCTATTCACTTGAAACAGTATCCCGAATATCATGCCGCAAACACATGGCATGGGACCCCATTCAGTCACATTATACTGGCATAGGGACGACCAAACGTAGAACTATCTGTTAAATGCTGAGCGCTAAGCGGGGATCAAACAAACGACCTTCTGCATGCGAGTCGGACGCTTCCACCACGCGGCTGTAACTAAGGATAAGACAAATACAACAACAGCAGGGAAAAAGCGGGGAAATAATTCTGCATCATTGATTCAGGATCGGTATAAACATAAAACATGTATGTTATCAAAGCGGTATTCTATTTCCGAGCAATACTGAATACGACCCATGATTTCTAGAAATAAACAAGTATGGATAAAATCGACAAACACAGCACAACATAATGTCATTAAACGCGCTCTACACGCAAGGCATAAACAAAACATAAAGTCTTCCAGGCATAGTAAATATCATAAGACTTGATTGCTTCACTTAAACAACAAAAACTCAGATATCTTCAATTCGCTATTGACAATCTATTAACGGTACCTGTCAATTATATTGTAAATGAGTTCGGAGGGTCAAAGGGTCAAATAAAATGGCTAATTAAACTTATAAATGGAAAAACTCAACACAAATGACCGATAATTTGTGTTTTTAAAGCACGGTTTGTGTTAAAATATCATAAGGCATCGTTACAAATGGAATTGATTATTTACCTTATGATGTTTTGACAATATGAGGGAAAATTACAATATAGAAAGTCAATAAATACTGAAAGCGATAGTTCTTGCCGATTACTCATGGCTACCTTCAGCTCAAGTTTTTAAAAGCACGTTATCATTAGGCCTAATATCTCCGGTCTACTTATGTCTGGTGTCACATAAACCTAATCAGAACAACCTGTATAAACATTTACCTTTCTATATATATAAAATAGCATTTTATCAATTCGTTTTGCAATTTGATTTTCTTCTCATTTCGTTTTCACCAAACACTTCTTTGAATATGGTTCCTGATATAAAAAAAAAATAACCTGACAAATAGTTTAATGATCTGGCACCTGTTTCCCCAACTTAAATCTAAGAAAAGCAGCCAGGTGATCATGACTTTAAACTGGTTTCAGTAAAACTGCATATAGTTTCATTAATATTCATTATAAAATAGATAAATAACCAGTCAAAACTAAATGTTTAATTATTTAATTAAAATGTCGATGAAACAGAAGTCTGGTTTGTTTTCTTGAGATGACGTGTCGTTCTGATTTTAATATTTTATTGTTTGTCTGTTTCAAGCCATAGAACTATTAACCCCGTCTGCCTATTTGTTCTGGGTCCGAATATTTAGAGATTTGATGAGAGCAATGCCATTCTATCTGTTACAGTTATCATCATAAATATCGAACCTGTTGCAGGTCTGTGAAGATATGATGCTCTGTATAGTATGATAATAAATTATCCTTATGCATGAGTGTGTTTAATATTATACATTTGTGGATTCCGCAACTTTGGCAAGGACAGCAGTCTTACATTTTATTAACACAGTGTCACTACAGAGTTACGCCACTTTGCAGTGACGTTAACGCAAGTCTTGTTCTTAAAATATTCCTAAGTATTAAATGTAATTTGGTTTGACTTTCAAAATGATTAATAGGATGTGTGAGTTCTTACTGCTGCAGGAGAGTAAAACAAATACTGGTATTATACTGCAATAAAACACCACTGGTGTTAACAAGTGACTTCTATTTGATTCTAACATAGTCAGATCATTTGCCATTTTTTGAATAAAATAGTGGTATCAATCTACTATTTTTAAGAAAAGTAAGCAGATACATTTCTGTTGTGCAAACAATACTTAAAAATAATGTTATTCGTAGATATTTTGTCTATTTGAACATCACAGGTCTTATTTAATATGAGCAAAATTCAACTGCGTATGTAGACCGTTGTGTGACGTCAGAGGTGGGGGTGGGGAAGGCGATATTTTTACCTCAGTAAAACCAGGTTGTATTGCGCCCATAAAACCAGACTGCTTTTACAGTTTTGTATCTTTTGTAATTTCGACCATATATTTGTGGCTTCCTTAAGTTTGTTATTTTTATATTTAAACTAATCATTCAATCTATGTCTCTCTCTTAAAAATTGGCGAAATATATGAACTGATTGAACATATTGTTTCTCATAATGAAAGCAGTTTGTAGTAACTATTGTCCATATCGATAACTTAAGTCTATTAAGTGCGACTACCGTGATAATATGTAACGCAAGTCGCGTAATGATATATAAAACAGCTATTGCAACTTTCAGAGGTTTTCAGAGTTCCTAGTGCTTATTTAGACAATATATTGTTCTGTTTGTATTGATTGGTTTGTTAAATTCATTTTTTGAATTCTATAAGCATATCTTACATTTGTGTCTATTTCAACAAATATTGTTGTTGCTATGGGTGGTATTCTCCACTGACAGTTCTGAAAGCCGAATCTTGTAATAATCACTATTCTGTGTGTGTGCACAGTCCTTGTTGAAACGTGAATATTATTTTATTTGAATTCTACGGCATACGTTTGAACATATGATTTCGAAAATATAACTGCTTACTCCGGTATTGTGGCTTGCAAAGTGTTGCCAATTTTATAACTCCCCATGAACTAACATCAAATAAAAAATAGTCTGTTTTTTTATTTCTTGCAATCGTTGATTTTAAGTACCCCTTTATCAGCCATTAATATCAATATATATTAAAACAGTTAAAATTCAAATATTACCTAATATTATCATCTTTAAATTATATATTGCTTCAGTATTGCCAATATATCAAATAACTTAATATTGATCTATTAATTTAAGAAAATGGATGCAAATAGACTATAAAATATTTGATATCTTATATCAAAACAATATGCCTATATTCTCACGTTTGGGATCCAATTATAAGAGAACTATATTTCTAACTGGAGCAGAATTTGGAAATTGATGCCAATGCAATAAATAATACTTTCTTCAATTTGATAAATAGACATAAACCACGATTACATGCAACGGGCACTTGCGCATAAATGCATGTTAAACATCATCGTCTAACCAATAATGTCTAATTCGAAAGCAGACAACGGAGCCGTTTATATGAATAATGTTATCAGAAATGCAAAATAATTTTCTTGCATATTCGACAATGATGTATCACTGTGCTGGACACATACCATATCATATTAAGGCCAATGTTCATACACGTCCATTGAATTATATGCAATGATTTCAGTAGAACTTCGATGAGTCGAACTCGACGTGACAGTATAAAATAGTTCCAGTTAATGGTTGTTTAAGTATTGTTCAACATCATACCCAACATGTACATGCATATACATCAAATAAGGGATGCGGCCAGGACCAGCCATCCGTGTTCAAACCAACGAAGTTCTACTCTATATAAATGTTTATACGTGTAATTTATATCTTTATTTTATAACAAAGCTGTATTTGATTAAATAGGCAAGTAATGTTTTTGTTTATGTGCTTTATTCCCGTTTAAAAAAACCAAGCTTCGTTGATAAAGTTGAATTAAAACTAAGTTTGAATTAATATAAACATGATTAAGCAAGCACAAATGATATTATCTTGTGTTTCAAGAGAAGGAAAATGATTTAACGTAAGAGGTTCAAACTCCGAGAACGTGTATCCATGGAATCCTAGTGTTATAATCATTTTGTAAGCGTCTGAGACCAACTGTTTAGGTTTCGTATTTTATCCCATTATTATTTTAATTAAATGAATAAAACTGCAGTAGCATGCAAATATATTTTTTATTGTTAATGCAATTGGTTTTACTTTTATATTGGTCTATTTTACAGCAAAAACTAATATTAAGTGCTGAAAATCAATACAAGTTGAGTATTATCATAACAACAAACATTTATAAAGTATTCAATGGGTTACAAGTCGTGAACTATTTTGATTAAACATGTCTTAATATGGTCAATTAACATAATAATTATAGTTACAGTTTTCCAAATAAATTTTCTTTTCTTTAAAATATATCATCCATTTCAATTCAATTATGCATATTAAACTTGTTAGACAACATTAGTTTTCTTTTAATAAATGCTTTAACACGACAATGTCAAACGCCCAATAATTTTTTACCTCTGAAGTTTATCTTTGTATTGATTTTAAATACATCTGTTGTATGCATTCACATATTACGTAAATACTCTTATCAAAATTGTTAAAAAACATTTAGATTATTAAAGTGACATACATGTTTATACGCTGACGATTTGTGTCACATTATTTAAGTCTGAAATCGTAATGCCTTCATTTTGTCAAATATTTGAAGGGTTTAAACATGTATGAAATTGCAAAAAAAAAACCCAGAGTAAGATGAAAACAGTTATGAACTTATGTATAGATTAGAAGATGTTTGTCAGAAACACCTGAAGAGCACTGGCTCCAATATAAATAAACGAATCTCAAATCGGAATAATCTTATCTTAAGACGATACTCATAAAATATACTTAACAGATTAATTCATGAAATGAAAACATCCGAATACTAGACAGTTGATAAGGTATGTTATCGTGTATATGTGTATAACGATAACATGTTACAGACAGTTAGTTTTGTATGAATGACATTCTGCCTGTGATCAATAATGTAATAATAAAATCAATATTAGTAATAACACTGGTAATAGTGTCATGCTTATTCATGTCATTGTAACTTGCAAACTTATTCATTTAAAACAAACTATTCATATGGATTCAAAAGGATTCAGAAGAAGACTAAATTTATTTGTAAGACTTGAGCATCATTACTCATGGTCATATACAACTATTTTCAATGCATGCAATGTGCTGATTATAATGTTATATATAGTTCTAAATCAATATAGGTGAGAGTGGTTTTAACCAAAATCATACTTCAGAGCTAGTAATAGTATATGTATATATGTATCGTAATGTATTTGTGCATCCTCATAACTTGTATGTTATAAGAATTGTATTATGTTTTATATACTGATACCTGAAATGCGTAAAATATTTGTATGTATGATTATGTATGTTATAAAGGGAAACTGTAACGTTTTAAGTTAATGAAATAGTCTTGTTCTTCATCTTGAGGTCTAGTTTAATAATTACCCCCCCCCCCCACCCCTCTATGATATGTATTTTGTTTGATAGTATGATTTTAATACGTTATTAATGCAATGTGTGGTTGTTTCAGTTGTTTATGTCGAAGTCATATTTCATATATAATTCTTTCTTTGTATTAACAATGGAGAATAAAACAGTCCCCGTCCTTTAACCAAGTCGCGTATGTGCTATCTTTGGTTTGTTTGTTAAATAATTTCTGTTATTTTTACATCAGATTGGAAAAAATGCTGACACATTTGTCATAATTTCCTTTGCCACGTAATCAATTCAGTGACATTCGCTTCATTTCTGTTTTTTCTAATCAATGTTTTTACTTTGACAGTCACATTTTCGGAGCCTTGAAGCAATTGCGTGCATTTAAGACAATAATTACTTCAAACTGAGTTTATTTTGTTATCAAAGAAGCGGCCAATCACGGTTTCAGAAACCCACTTATGCAAATACTACCGATGCACTGATTACCGGCTTGAAACGCATGTATGGAATTCAATCATGAGAATATTAAATAAATTTGCCCATCCTTTTAGAAACTGGCATTGACGAAAGACAGAAATGTCATTGTGTTACAAAGTTATCAACAGTACTGTGGTAAATAAGAAGATTGTTTGCCTGTTAAACTAAAGAACAGTTAGATAAACTGTTGTATATATATTTTAAGCAAACAATGCACACGGTGTCCAAAAAACCCCGAAATATAACAGAAAAATAAAGCATATTGCCTTTATCAAATGTAATATCCAGAACGATTCTTTGATTCATAATAATATACACTTTTAACGAATTTGATCCATAAAGTCTTTAATACCCATTTAAGCAACACCACTATCAAAATCAGTTCAACATGATACACCCTTTTACAGTTAAAATTGTGTGTATCCACCGTTAAGCCACACATCTCCGTCCAATAGACGAAATTATCCACACATCTCCGTCCAATAGACGACATTGTCCACACATCTCCGTCCAATAGACGACATAAGTCACACATCTCCGTCCAATAGACGAAATTATCCACATATCTCCGTCCAATAGACGACATTATCAACACATCTCCGTCCAATAGACGAAATTATCCACACATCTCCGTCAAATAGACGACATTAGCCACACATCTCCGTCCAATACACGAAATTATCCACACATCTCCGTCCAATAGACGACTTAAGCCACACATCTCCGTCCAATAGACGAAATTATCAACACATATCCGTCCAATAGACGACATTATCCACACATATCCGTCCAATAGACGACATTATCAACACATCTCCGTCCAAAAGACGTAATTATCCACACATCTCCGTCAAATAGACGACATTAGCCACACATCTCCGTCCAATACACGAAATTATCCACACATCTCCGTCCAATAGACGACATAAGCCACATATATCCGTCCAATAGACGAAATTATCCACACATCTCCGTCCAATAAACGACATTATCCACACATCTCCATCAAATAGACGACATTATCGACACATCTCCGTCCAATAGACGACATTAGCCACACATCTCCGTCAAATAGACGAAATTATCCAAACATCTCCGTCCAATAGACGACATTATCCACACATATCCGTCCAATAGACGACATAAGCCACACATCTCCGTCCAATAGACGAAATTATCCACACATATTCGTCCAATAGACGAGATTATCCACACATATCCGTCCAATAGACGAAATTAGTTTATTAAAGCGCGCTGTTATTAAGATTAACCAAGAAAAATGGATTTATTTGTTCTTGGTCCCTTCAGTTGCGCGGGATAGGAAATACATGTACAATACCCCCGTACATACTTAAGCAGTATTTTATTTCCGAGCTACATTTAAAGGATTATGTCATCCTAAAGAAAAGCAGAAATAAAACAATCAGTTAAAGTAAGGGAAAAAACTTGACGAATCATAATTATTCGGAAATCATTAAACAAAACACACAATTGTTTTTACATATTCTTATCTTCAATTAATTTTATTTGAACATAAATCATTAACACGCTCAATTTATTACTGACGGCATACTAGCTATTTTATTATTTATGGAATTCTATATATGAATCTATCACACGAACACAATTTTATCTAGGCTGACTGAGTGGGATATAATACCAAGTGTCTGCGGCATGATACTCCAGTGTGGCAGAGCTCAGAATAGATGATACTCAGGTGTGGCAGAGCTCAGAATAGATGATACTCCAGTGTGGCAGAGCTCAGAATAGATGATACTCCAGTGTGGCAGAGCTCAGAATAGATGATACCCCAGTGTGGCAGAGCTCTGAATAGATGATACTCCAGTGTGGCAGAGCTCAGAATAGATGATACTCCAGTATAGCAGAGCTCAGAATAGATGATACTCCAGTTTGGCAGAGCTCAGAATAGATGATACTCCAGTGTGGCAGAGCTCAGAATAGATGATACTCCAGAGTGGCAGAGCTCAGATTAGTCTCTAAAGTAGACTCCGTCGCGATAAGACTGAAAAAATGGTGAAAGCTACTCTAAACAACAACAACAACAACAACAAAAGAACAACAACTGCCCCCCTCCCATTCCTTAACTGAGCAATCTCTTAGCAATCAGCGACGAAATATTTCTAATAAGGTTTTTCTAAACATAAATCCTAGCAAACGACATAATTTCTTGTTTTGTTTTATCCGTCAGTCTTCATGTTCAGAGAATGACGTATGCATATCTATATTCAGACTGAGACAAACATGTAGCGACTGAGCCCTGTCACCATTTAGATATGGTAGGTAATAGCTACCCTTGTACATGTTCTCTTAAAATATGACAGATGCCGTTATGTATGTAATAAGAGATATAGCTTTCATTGTTCATGCATCGCCTTACCGTTCTTTTAATCCTTTGATTCAAGTTTTTTCTAGCATCTGACCGTTATTTTAACTATTGCGTATTATCTTGAATATAATGTGCAGATTCGTCCATTGTACCACGACTAGTTAGATTTCTGGCATATCATAACTATAAATAGCTGTACATGCTTTATGTGCACTTGTGACCGTTGTCGTAACTAACGGCCCTGAACAATGGTACATCTCTGTTCCTGCTGTTGTAAAATCATAGAGGCGCCAACAATGTTCGTATCGTGGCATTCGATTTGGAAAGATCTAAAACTAGTAATGCTGAGTTGTCAGTTTTGGAGTTAAAAGGGCATTCAAACCATCCTGGGAGCCATAGATACCGCAACATTCCAATAAATTCAACATGTTGGCAGAGATGCATGATACTGGTTGCATTTGAATTGTGATTTCAGCAGACAGTTCTATGTTTACAGGATAATACGTGCATCATAACGAATACGTTGACATACTTGCATATGTGATGTATTGGTTAATGTTCTTATTTATAAGGGAGGTATATGTTAAAATGATTATCCAGTCTGCCTACCGCTTTAATTTGAAAAGTTAACATCGTACAGATTGCGTGTGTTGGAATTCACCGTTCATATTCACAACCGTTTTGATAATATATCTTTATATTTGATTAAAAAGAAACGTTTAGAAAGTTTTGATGTTATAATTTAAAAAAAAAAAACTTTTTTAAACAGGTTTTTTGAGGTTCTTTCTTTACAACCAATTAAATATTTTATTTATCAAAGTCTTACCTTCAGAATAAACTATTATCTTTATAAGCGTTTTGCTTCTTTCAAACATGTTCGTGTTTGCATAAAGTTTTATAAGCAGGGCGAGAGAGAAGTAGATAGAGTGTTGGCCAATCATGCCAGAGGTCGCATGTTCGATTTCCAACTAAACCAGACTCTTCTTAAATAACAACACACAGTACTGATTTTACCCAGTTAGCTGACTCGAGAGCAGTTAAAATACCTTTGATATTTTATTTTGGAATCAATCAAAAATAAATTTGCTTCAACTAAAAATTTTGATCATTTTTCTTTTAACAACGTTGATAACTGTAATCACTTTAGTTATACAGAATATACCAACTATTACACCATCGCGATAAGAGTTGTACTATCAAATATACGTCTACAATAAACTATTACACCATCGCGATATGTGTCGTAACATAAAATACACATCTACAAAAAACTATTACACAATTGCAATATGTGTCGTAATATAAAATACAATTCTACAATAAACTATTAAACCATCACAATATGTGTCGTTACATTAAATACATGTCTACAATAAACTATTACACCATCGCAATACGTGTCGTAACATAAAATACAAGTCTACAATAAACTATTACACCATCGCAATACGTGTCGTTACATAACATACAAGTCTACAATAAACTATTACACCATCGCAATATGTGTCGTAACATAAAATACACGACTACAACAAACTATTACACCATCGCAATATGTGTCGTAACATCAAATACAAGTCTAAAACAAACTATTACATCATTGCAATACGTGTCGTAACATAAAATACACGTCTACAATAAACTATTACACAATCGCAATATGTGTCGTAACATAAAATACACGTCTACAATAAACTAGACCATCGCAATAGGTGTCGTAACATAAAATACAAGTCTACAACAAACTATTACACCATCGCAATAGGTGTCGTAACATAAAATACAAGTCTACAACAAACTATTACACCATCGCAATATGTGTCGTAACATAAAATACACGTCTACAATAAACTATTACACCATCGAAATATGTGTCGTAACATAAAATACACGTCTACAACAAACTATTACACCATCGTAATATGTGTCGTAACATAAAATACACGTCTACAATAAACTATTACACCATCGCAATATGTGTAGTAACATAAAATACACGTCTACAACAAACTATTACGCCATCACAATATGTGTTGTAACATAAAATACACGTCTACAAAAAACTTTTACACCATAGCAGTATGTGTCGTAACAACGAATACACGTCTACAATAAACTATTACACCATCGAAATATGTGTCGTAACATAAAATACACGTCTACAATAAACTATTACACCATCGCAATATGTGTCGTAACAACGAATACACGTCTACAAAAAACTATTACAACATCGCAATATGTGTCGCAACATCAAATACATGTCTACAATAAAATATTACACCATTGCAATATGTGTTGTAACATAAAACACACCTCTACAATAAACTATTACACCATCGCAACATGTGTCGTAACATAAAATACACGTCTACAATAAACTATTACACTATCGCAATATGTGTTGTAACAACGAACACATGTCTACAATAAACTATTACATCATCGAGATATGTGTTGTAACATAAAATACACGTCTACAATACACTGTTACACCATCGCAATATGTGTCGTAACATAAAATACACGTCTACAATAAACTATTACACCATCGCAATATGTGTCGTAACAACGAATACACGTCTACAATAAACTATGACACCATCGCGATATGTGTCGTAACATAAAATACACGTCTACAACAAACTAGTAAGCCATCGCAATATGTGTCGTAACATAAAATACAGGTCTACAATAAACTATTACACCATAGCAATATATGTCGTTATATCAAATACAAATTTGCAACAAACTATTACACCATCGCAATATATGTCGTAACATAAAATACACATCTACAGTAAACTATTACACCATCGCAATATGTGTCGTAACATAAATTACACGTCTACAACAAACTATTACACCATAGCAATATGTGTCGTAATATAAAGTACAAGACTACAACAAACTATAAACCATCGCAATATGTGTCGTAATATAAAATACACGTCTACAACAAACTATTACACCATCACAATATGTGTCGTAACATAAAATACACATCTACAGTAAACTATTACACCATCGTGATAAATCTCGTAATATAAAATACACGTCTACAACAAACTATTACACCATCGTGATAAATCTCGTAATATAAAATACACGTCTACAACAAACTATTACACCATCGCGATAAGTGTCGTAATATAAAATACAAGACTACAACAAACTATTACACAATCGCGATAAGTGTCGTAATATAAAATACACGTCTACAACAAACTATAACACCATTACAATATGTGTCGTAACATAAAATACACGTCTACAACAAACTATTACACCATCGCGATATGTGTCGTAATATAAAATACAAGACTACAACAAACTATTACACCATCGCAATATGTGTCGTAACATAAAAAACACGTCTACAACAAACTATTACACCATCGCGATAAGTGTCTTAATATAAAATACACGTCTAAAATAGTCTATTAAACCATAGCAATATGTGTCATAACATAAAATACCCGTTAACAATAAACATTTACACCATTACAATATGTGTCGAAACATAAAATACACGTCTACAACAAACTATTTCACCATCGCAATATGTGTCGTAACATAAAATACACGTCTACAATAAATACTTCTCTGTCAGAATCATGAAAAATAACATTTTGAGATATGGGAACGCTTGTCATTCTGTATTTTTGAATAATTTTCCTGTATATATCCTGATCAATCACTATGAATGTAACGTTATGAAATTTACAACAAATTCGATCAGCATGATATTTACGAACGTAGACGTCTGCAGAAAAAAAATGTTTTCTATTCATGAAATGTATTTATTCGGTGCCAACATTCCAAAGTTTGACGTGCGGTCATCAATTTCGCCTAATGAATTTCGGAAGCGGTAACCATAACAATGTGTGGGATGACCGAGAGACAGCCTGCATAATGGGTCAGTATACAAGGCTTTAAGTTCCAGATTGGTCACGTGACTTGGATAACGTCACTTTTATTAATGACCGAACCCTCACATCAGATTCGATTTAGGAAACGAAATAATTTATCATCTTAATTACATGCACAGGAAACAGAATGAACGATTTGGTCGGACTGACGGCATCGTATCAGATTCTCATTTTACACGCATTTACTTAGTTTGTTGACCGTAGTAGTTGTCTCAGCTTTCTACATTACTTAGTTTGTTGACCATAGTAGTGGTCTCAGCTTTCTACATTACTTAGTTAATTGACCATAACAGTGGTCTAAGCTTTGTACATTACTTAGTTTGTTGACCATAGTAGTGGTCTCAGCTTTCTACATTACTTAGTTTGTTGACCATAATAGTGGTCTCAGCTTTCTACATTACTTAGTTTGTTGACCATAGTAGTGGTCTCAGCTTTCTACATTACTTAGTTTGTTGACCATAGTAGTGGTCTCAGCTTTCTACATTACTTAGTTTGTTGACCATAATAGTGGTCTGAGCTTTGTACGTTACTTAGTTTGTTGACCATAGTAGTGGTCTCAGCTTACTACATGACTTAGTTTGTTGACCATAGTAGTGGTCTCAGCTTTCTACATTACATAGTTTGTTGACCATAATAGTGGTCTCAGCTTTCTACATTAATTAGTTTGTTGACCATTGTAGTGGTCTCAGCTTTCTACATTACTTAGTTTGTTGACCATAGTAGTGGTCCGAGCTTTGTACATTACTTAGTTTGTTGACCATAGTGGTGGTCTCAGCTTTCTACATTACTTAGTTTGTTGACCATAGTAGTGGTCTCAGCTTTTTACATTACTTAGTTTGTTGACCATAGTGGTGGTCTCAGCTTTCTACATTATTTAGTTTGTTGACCATTGTAGTGGTCTCAGCTTTTTACATTACTTAGTTTGTTGACCAAAGTAGTGGTCTCAGATCCATAGTAGTGATCTCAGCTTTCTACATTATTTAGTTTGTTGACCATTGTAGTGGTCTCCGCTTTCTACATTATTTAGTTTGTTGACCATAGTAGTGGTCTCAGCTTTCTACATTACTTAGTTTGATGACCAACGTAGTGGTCTCAGCTTTCTACATTACTCAGTTTGTTGACCTAAGTAGTGGTCTCCGCTTTCTACATTATTTAGTTTGTTGACCATTGTAGTGGTCTCAGCTTTCTACATTATTTAGTTTGTTGACCATAGTAGTAGTCTCAGCTTTCTACATTACTTAGTTTGTTGACCATTGTAGTGGTCTCAGATTTCTACATTATTTAGTTTGTTGACCATAGTAGTGGTCTCAGCTTTCTACATTACTTAGTTTGTTGACTATTATAGTGGTCTCAGCTTTTACATTTTTTAGTTTGTTGACCATAGTAGTGGTCTCAGTTTTCTACATTACTTAGTTTGTTGACCAAAGTAGTGGTCTCAGCTTTCTAGATTACTTAGTTTGTTGACCATAGTAGTTGTCCCAGCTTTCTACATTACTTAGTTTGTTGACCAAAGTAGTGGTCGCAGCTTTCTACATAACTTTGTTTGTTGACCATAGTAGTGGTCTCAGCTTTCTATATACTAGGCCTTCAATAGGAAATAATATGAGCAGTGTGACTGGTCACGACGTAATATTTTTGTGATCAAATCAGGCCAAGCCGGATGAGCTCAGTCGTTCAGACTAGCAAACTCGAGGTCATGATATCGAATCCTAGCCGGGCAACAGTCTCCGTGATGATGTATATACGCCATTGTGTCTCATAACCATACGTCTCTCACCGCTAATTCACATGTTCGAGTTAACCTGTCAGAATCCCAGGAAACAATGGTTTGGTTAACTGATCGTCTGTTAACCTTCGATGGCATAAAATGACGCTCAATATTCAATCAATCAATCTCTCAATCAATCACTCAATCAATCATTATCAAACAAATATTTGAGTGAAAAGTATTGTCCTTTCTTTAAATAGCCACAGAGTGATATCCAACTGTTACTAATTATCAAAGTTCATGGGTTCGATCTTCGGCTAGGCTATATACATGTAGAAGATATGAAGCTTTCCTGCATGGTGCTCAATATGTAGATGATAGCTCCAGGTATGTTCGGCCTGGTGTCAGTATAATGTGACTGGATGATGCCACATACAATATGTCTGCGTCATGATATTTTAGTGGCAGCGCTCAGAATACTGTCTCAAGTAGTCACAGCGGAGATGGGTATAGTCGAGTCGAGATACATCCTTCATGCTCACAGGATAGTGTGGTTAGGTTGACTGATCCTATTCTAGCTCTCGGTGACATAGACTCTAAATATTCTAACAAACAAACAACAAGTTACTGTGCAAGTTAACGTTATCAAATCAAGCAAATTTGTCAGCAAGCTGGGAACGTACGTACCAAATATCAAACATGCATCACAAACATTCGGAGAAATAACGCTCTTTAACGTTACGTAACATGGTAATAATAATAATTTTTAAATTGCCTCGAATCACAACAAATCAATTAGATACTGCCATTTATCTCCAAATAAAGAAATAATGGATCATTAAATTCGAAACGTTTCCTTGCGATATACGATTGCAACAATTGATTTCCATTAAGTTATTTTCATTACCTTATAATTATATTTTGAATTGATTTGTGTATAACTGCAATATTTCCTCAAGGTCTGGGCAGGGATATCATGAATGTTATGGCTTCGTTTCGCTTGATATTGACTTCATTTTAATAAGCCATACGAAGACAACTTTTCTCGCCCTTGACACGCTTTTGAAATTACATTTGCTTTTTTTTAGCAGTCAGTGTTTGTCAGACTTCTAGTTAGTCTGTAAAACACATCCAGCTCTCCCGACTTGGTCCGTTATATAGCAATGAGTTTGAGCACGTTGATTGGTCAGTTATTTCAGGGCAAGTTTGAATGATGTCATAGTTTAGTAAACGTTCAATAGCTATTAATTGACGGACAGGCATGAAATTCCCTGCTTTTTTTCATTCGGGGATACATTGACCTGATCCGGGAAATATCAGGAATTAGAAGAAATTAACTTTTCTGTATATGTTTAGACTACAGATTGTGTGTTTTACTGCTGGGAACATACTGTTGCGATGACTGATTTCTTTAAATGAGGGATTCTCTTTTGATATATAGATATTTGTCTCATTCTCTTGATGTTTATCACTAAATATATTACCTTACATTCGCTTACAAGGCCGAGTAGTCTGGATTGTTGCCATGGTTGCCATGATGTGCATTATCAGATTTGATCATATTTGTGTAGGAGTGAAAAACTATATACTGGTATATACCACGGGA
Source organism: Panopea generosa (assembly GCA_029582155.1). Taxonomy (NCBI): domain Eukaryota; kingdom Metazoa; phylum Mollusca; class Bivalvia; order Adapedonta; family Hiatellidae; genus Panopea; species Panopea generosa. The sequence continues at coordinate 46,179,536 of CM055904.1, read as the reverse complement.
AATCAAAACAGATTGATACCATTGGACTATTGTCGAAATTCGTCATAGAAAAGTATACATTAGAACCTGACAGACACATATTTGATGGAAGTCTTGTAATGACCCAATTATTTTACAGTAACAATCATACATATGGCCAATTCGCCATCATAGCAACAATAAAACAAAACTGACAACATTATCTTAATCATGTGGTGGCCTTTAATGTCTTCCAGTATAGGCAATTTTAACGAACTTTGATGTGTTTATGGATCTTTTAAAGTAGTCTATGAATATACAATTAAGATGTATCGCATTTTCAAACGAGGTAAAACTTACAACAACGACATACATTATAATGGCAGACCTTCATGTGTTATTCTCCATACTTACGTTACTGGTGTACCCATAACACGGAATATACTAGTTACAATCTGTTATGTATATATTCATTTGTTGGCATATCATCTGGACATGTCGCATGATAGCTGTGGCATATAACAAAAAAACAACAACAACAGAATCAACACCAACCAAAGGCATTATGGAATAAATGTCAGAAGACGAAACAACAGTATTGTAGAAAAATGGCGAAGGGCCGTCAACTCAAAAGAATAGAGTACCAGCATACACAAATTAAAATTTACATGAATAAAATGACGAATATACAATTATACAATATATACAAGTTAAAGATAATTACTCACCAAACAAGGCACGGCCTGTTTAAAAAGGTCATTTGATGGTATTGACACTTTTTTACATAGTTCTATCTCCTACACGTTCCGTAATCTACATCGCGTCCGGATAATCGTAGATTTAGCATCAGTCGTCCCTTGTGGCGGTGGCTATATAAACTGGGTTATCTTCCCTAAAACTGCATACTGAGTATCTGGCTTTACGTCGCCTCGTATCGTATATCGACTGCACTCCGACGTCAGGACAGTCAAGTCGTCCATATGACGATTATGTTGGTTGCTGTTCATATGACGGTACTACCACCAGCTGACTTCCTGTCACGTCTAGATATGTCGTTGACGTAGCGGACACATACCTCGCTTTCGCCTAAAACGGCTACAATATATATATAAACTCAGATTTACCAGTTACTCAAATATGTTATGACATGGCGTCTATTACTTACCATCTATCAATTTCATGGTATGTTTATCAATATATGATAACAGTGCATTCAATTCTTACCATCTTACAGTTTCATGGTAGATAAAATCAACATATTATAACAGTGCATTCAATTCTTACCATCTAACAGTTTCATGGTAGATTTATCAATATATGATAATAGTTAATTCAATTCATACTATCTGCAGTTTCATGGCAGTTTAAACAACAGCACATATACATGTATGACCTTCCGTCAATCTCAAAGTAGTTATATCTCTACTTAATTTCTCATTTGTAATATAAATTACCGACTAATTCTGTATCTGTTCACATTTTGAATATCAGAAAGAACATCAACAAAATTTAATTACACATATCAATCAACTCTAACATTGTGAATTTCAATACTTCATCGTAAACACGATATCAACCGCTCAAAATACGTTCTCAGATCCCTCGGCCTGTATTCTAACATAACACTTCTCAGTACCTTGGATGTGTATTAAATTACAGACATTATCGTCGTAATGGAAATGAACAATTTATACAATTTTACTTAGATTTTATTATGTCAAAAATATATCTATCAGATATTTAAATACAACATAATATAAACTTCACATACCCATCTGCCGTTATGTACTGTAACAGTAACATGTTCAATCTTTCTCGTCAAGCCAACTCAAAAGATGTTTTGCAATACTGGACAGTTGCCCCATAACACAGTCAGAATATATAGCAAAACAGTCAACATACCTTAGTGATTTTCGTACAAATCATGAAACAACAGACATTCCAATATCGTAAGAGGCGGATTTTATGATATTAGGCCAATGTAAACTTAAATTAGTTTTATGACAAATAAGCCCGTTTAATTATTCTAACTGTCTTAATACTTAATGGAATTTGATGAAAGAAACTTCAAAATGATTTATTCTTTAATCAAAAAATGAAAATGTAAAAAGAACTTATAAACGTTACTCCTATCAAGCTATCGACACGTTTTAAAAATTCCACGTTACCTGTTCTAAATATAGCCTATATCATTACAATGGACACGTACTAACTGATACTACTAAATAAGGCCAGAACAAGCTAACTATTTTGTTACAAGTATAAGTGTACACTTTTATCTAATATATCTAATAAGGAAAACGTTATTAAACTTCAACATGAGACCCTGAACATTTTTCAATTTTCAAAATATTTAGTCTGATGTCTTGCGTTTCGTTTCGGTAAGATTTGACCATTGGCAAATTCTGAAGAAATGATGATATATAATAGAATAATAATATTATACTGAATTCATATAGATAGTCTCCTATTATAATGATAATCATTATTTATTTATTGTCATTATAAAGTAAAAAAAGTTTCTATCGTTGAATGACTGAACGAACGAATAAATGAGTGTAATTAAACAATAAAACAAATGAATGGTATAAAACTTGATGAATTAGTGAATAATGCATGATGAATATGATGATTATAAAATGATGTTGGGACATACATGTAAATTCAATATATCAAAATTCTATAGTGTCACGTTATGTTTGTGTTATGTATTTGTTTGTATAAACAATAAGCAGGTCATAAATCTTGCCAAAACAATCTTTAGAAAATTGTTATCAGGACGTGATGTAACTAATGAATTGTGTTGCCAGTACTGTCTTCCAGAGCATATATCAAATTGAAAGAACTTCGCATCGGTATTTAGAAAGTAATTTTTTTTTAGAAACTATTCATGAACAATAGTTTAACTTGATGAATTCAATAAAATAAATTTTCTTTTGACTGAATTAAAAAACAACACAAAAACATTATTCATTTTAGTCAATCTTTAAACACAACGTCCATAAGTTGAAAACGTTTATAATTTGCTGACAAAAACAAAAACAATGTCATAAGCTACCCATCTGACGGGTCGATTGTCTCCTATATACTCAAGGGTACAACTTACTGAAGAAGATGATTTCAAACATTGATAATAATGAGTTGACTGCAACACTTATTAATGTTACATGTAATACGCAAATACAAACGATATATCTCTTATATGCTTTTTTGCAATCTGTTTTTGTTAAATCCCTCTGTCACTCTATCTCTCTCAATTTATACATATCAACCTCTATATATCTCTTTTGTCGTTTGTCTCTAGTCAGTTTTCTCCGCTCTTTCATGATTTACCTCCTCTGGTTTTCTCTCACTCGCACTCTATATATTTTTCTATCATCTACATTGATTCTATAATCTCTCCAATGTATCATATATGATATGTATATCATATAATAGATTGACATGCACTTATGCAACCTTGTTATAGAATGTTTCCAAAAGATATAATGAAATTGAAGTAAAATACTAGCTGGTGCAATAGTAACATATGTATCTGTGGCTTGATTGACGGTTCTGAATGTGTCGTACTAATCAATCAAATGACTAATAACTGGACGTATTGCCAATTTGAAACGAGAAACTCTACTTATATGGATGTATTACCAAAGCAATTTAAACATGTTTAATAGCCGTTGCATAGCTGTGATTTATGGTGATGCAGTTTAGTTTAACACCATATGTATATATGTTGACTTCAAATTTTGTTCAAACAGTTAGAGACCTGTTGCTCGAATGAGGTTACAATTATTTCCAATCTGATGAGGATTTTGATCAAATAAAAAGTGATTTTATTCTAAATTGAATATATTGCATCCGAGTTGAATTCAATTCAGGCTGGTGTATCGCACACAATTATAAATGGAACTCCATCTCAATATATTCACTTATTTAGATTTACCCTAGAAATGTATTATCATTGCTTAAAACATGCAATATCGAGTGGTTCAATGCGTTTCTATATATTACACAACTCTAACATAAGCGCTAAGATCGTGGGTACGGCTCACACCCTTTATATCCGAAAGCTACTTTCTGAATAACTGGGTTGCTATTCCTATTTATTCTGAGGTTTTCTTCTAAAACATGCCACAAACGCATTTATACATTTAAAAACGGACACGTTTTATTTGGTTAAATAAAACAATAAAACTGTGCTGGCAATTTTGTTTCGCAAATTAATCAACCATCACATTTTTATTAGAGCGTTACGTAAAACGTATACTTTTCAATTTAGTTATTTTTGTTCAAAAAATTAAATGTAACATTTGGACGTGTATCATAAGTAAGTATTGTATGGCCAGTAAAACAACAAACACGTATATTGATACAATATACACAGTTTTTACGCCATTTTAAATATTCAATAGTCTTCACGTTAAGCCTACATGATTGTCATATGCACAAATTATTGATATTGAGGCATCCAATTTGTGTTGACTCTCCAGCTGTATTTAAACGACTTAACATTTATAAAAGAATAATGCAATCATTGAGGTTGACGTTAATTAAGTTTTAATTGACGTTAATCGGAGGTTTTGAAACATTATTTTATTAAAGATTGCGTCATGTTACGAGGATGCTATTTGTGGGTTATTTGTTGTATATTGATGAAACTTAAGATACCTTCCGCAACCAGTCTTAATAATAACTTATATCAATTACATGTCCTTGTATTTCATTGTCCTTTCAGAAATGAATAACGTTAGACCTGTTTAATGTTGCCGAGACGCCCTTATGTATTCACAGCCTAATATACATCATCACCCGATAGAAGCTCAAAAAGTATTCTTTCTATTCTTAAGTGAATACAATGTTTAAATCTTTTTTGGTCTTACACAAGAGTTCATTTATTATTCGCTTTTTTAAATAAATTGATAAAATATGCGAGGGTCTCTCAAGCATTATAATTGTTTTACTGGAGAGTTTGATAAATCTACTAATAGATAAGCACGAAAATATGAAATTTTATCATAGAACACACATTTCATTAATATTTATTCGTAAAGAAAAGAAACAATCGTGATTTTTTTTCTTCAAGATGCTATAAATAGCATAAGTTATAAGCCGTTGTATGGCATAATGTAATCTTCGATGAATACTTGACGTCTTTTAGATATTGGGGTAAACAGAAAAGTAGTAAGGTATTTAGGTATAAGAGCTGAATTATATGGAAAACGCCGAGCAATGTATTTGTAATGATTTTACATTATGTTAATATAAAAAAACATGACATGGGCTTATTGCAATAGATAGAATGCGTAATACGATTTGAAGCCGGATTTATTTCCATGTGCAGCGAGGTCGGTTCGTTATGTGAGACAGTAATTTAATGAACTACATAAAATGGCTAACTTAATATTTCATGAATTTTCTAGAGTTTGAAACTTAGTTATGCAAATAAGATGAAAGCCAATTTACATAGCGAATTATGTAAATTCGCTGTGTTCGCAGTTTTTGTTGTGCAAATAAAACTTCCCCATATTCAAATAAACATACTTTATATTATAATCAGATGAATTCAGCTTCAGACGTCAGCTCCAGGGACTCTAAATTCCATGTTCGCCTACATGATGAAGAGACGACCATTACCTGCTTTAACATAATGAAAGACTTTAATATTCATAAAAGTGAATCCAAAATTGCTAAAACCATAGTTTCTGAAAATATAATCATTTTAAATGTCGCTTAAAATTTAAACAAACAAGATGTAATTGTCAAATTTACTTACGGCGAGTTTTATCGTAAGTTTTATTTTGTGAAACGCGACCTATGTACCGCCTTATCTGGAATACACAGTCTAGCTCAAATTTGTATATTGCAGTATTACACAGTATTACGTTACGACTTACTGTACGTTGAAATGTGTTGTACTATGTAATGTTTGATGAAATAAAACATATTAAATCACAAAAAAAGAGAAAATCTACCAGTTTCTTGAGAAAGAAGGACGGTTCTATTCATATTCATCCTGATGTCTTCCTCCAATAATAAAACTAATTGCATGTATGTCATATACAATCTAAAATGTGTTGATAGTGACACTAAACCCAATTAAAAGTTGAAATATATATCGGAATTATCTATACCAAATGTTATGTTAAGCTCAACCATTTTGGGATTGAAATAAATAAATACATGATAGATATAAAAAAAAAAATTTAATAGTTAATCAAATTAACAATATCTAGATTACCTGTGCCATTACCATTGCCACATCATGCCTCAAACACATACGTGTAAAGACAACCTTTCAAGACACATTATACTGACACCAGTCCATCAAAGTAATCTTTTAAGTGTTAAGATTTGTTTTCACCTGTCAGATATCACAGATGTTTACGAAAAGTACATAAAAAAGTAAAAACATGTTTGATACGAGTCCCGTTTCACTAAATTTCGTAAATTTTAGAAAATTTATTTAGTGTTTCGCTTAAATTTTACGAAAGTATTGTTAATATTATTCTCTGTAAAAGAAATTGTAAAATGACTACGCTAATGACACGGTCCAAGGTGTCACATTTTGGTAACTCTTAAAACTAAAATCATTAGAATGAGGGGATTTAAGATTTCTTTAAACAAATTCGCTCGCAGATTTTTTTTTATTTCATTCAGTTTTTTTATTAATGAACGAGCAAGAGCACGCCAACACAATGGACATGCTTTCACTTTCAAAATAATTACTGTAATCAAGTTGTTCTGTGCTTTTTTCATTTTCTTTTGCACATGCCTGTTTTAATTAAGCACTAGGCGAAAACCCTTGTGTTTATGCACATAATGCCATAAAACAGACCTTTTCAAGACAATTGTTGTGCACTGTAAAATTCACTGACATCCATCACTTCTATTGTATTTATTATTATGATAATAACCACGATTGTCAGAGAATATTCTGATAGGATAACACTTATTTACACTGTATTGTTGTATACTGAGACCTCGGAATAGGGTGAGGTCAGTTGCTCATGTTAACCAGGTGTAAGCTCCTGATTTTTTATGCACTGGCTACTCCTATCGTGTTCAACGGAGACATATATAGTGATCACGTACATTATCCATCGAGCACTTAGATAACTCGTAAAATTAAAAAGGGATTCCATTCTTTTTAAAATAATATTTATGTCAGCTGCGACTATGTTTATAACATGCTTGTTTATATAGTTGTAAACTTTTACATCGTTTGGGAAGCACAATCTAACAACTTACAAATAGAACCCTCAATTCCCTTTCTAGGATCCCATGCTCTGCTAATGTGCCATATAGTTGCAGGCAACTGATCAAAACTGTTTAAATTGATCAATTATACTTCGTGATTTATTACACAGGTTTTAAAGTGAATTAAGATAACAAGAATTAGGACAAATGTAACCTTGGCCAATACTAATTCGACGAAACATGCTTTTGAATTGCCATACAGATGACCTTTGTCGTGTTTCATTAAAACACTCGTTAAAACTACGCTAAATTAAAGTAAATATAATTGATAAAAGAACACACGCCAACGATGAAATAGAATTACTATTGCAATGACACATAATTGATACATACAACAAATAGTTAAGCTCTGAACTATGTAAATAATAGTCTCCTAGCAACGCGATTATCTGATTCTTGAGCAAAGTCCTCTAATACTATAAAATCTACCCCATAAAATCCAATAAAACTCTCTTCTTAACAAAAGTTGTGTCTAATTGTTATATGAGCTACACCTTTTACTCTACTCATCTGCAGCAAGATATCACAGTCCCCATAAACCATTTATACATAAATATTTGTGTGACCATAATTAAAAATAAGGCGCAACTGCGTAATGAAACATTAAATAAAATAGAAATTAATACTTTCCTGTTTTTTTTTGTTCGAAATAAAACGTTCATAATCTCCCCTTCCCTAATCTAACATTTGTAGTTTCTTCCCAAAGTGTAAACAATGCTTACATTTGCATAACGTCAACATTTGTAAATTTACGACAATAATCATCTTCTTTGAATAAAAGTGTCGTTCATGACGATAACAAAACAACACCATTGACATCCAGACCGAGTTGGGTCAATTTTACATCACTCACAACAATTGAAATCTCTGAGACAAAACAATAAGGTAACGTTATTCATTATCAGATAGTGAGCAACCTTGCTTTGTCCTTAGGTTGTGCAGGGAAATGAGCTTGTTGCTGCTTGATTGTCACATCCTGAAACAAATAAATGATCCACAGCGTCTGTAAGTTACAACAAAGAAAAAAAGCAACATAAACATATCCCTGGTGCCTTATACAGATAGCTACGGTATCCACCAACAATTAAGCGTTATATAAGAAATAATATTTTAAAACTAAACTTTAACACCAACCCGAAACATCTTGGCATATTTCATTTTCGACTACAACTTTCATTCTTTATCTGTCGATCCTCTTTGATTTATTTTCTGAGCTAAACGATTTGTTTACATTAAACAAAGCATTAAGTTTGGTAGAGACAAATATGTTGTAGATTTACCATAAATGCGTAGTACTAACGATATGTAAGTCTGTGTTTGCATGTGTCTATTCTATAAAACTATATCATTGCTATCAATTATATTATTATGTGTGAAAAAAGTGTAGAGTGCGTAGTCTAGTAATAGAGCACCGAACCCATGAACGGAGGGTCGTAAGTTCGATCCCTGTTACGGCTATATGTGGTGCCCTTGAGAACGAACCTTTTCCGCAGATGCTTTGTACTTGTTCTACCCAGGTAGACTACGAACTATGTGTGGTGCCCTTAAGAACGAAACTTTTCCGTAGATGTTTTGTACTTGTTCTACCCAGGTAGACTACGAGCTATGTTTGGTGCCCTTGAGAACGAAACTTTTTCCGTAGATGCTTTGTACTTGTTCTACCCAGGTAGACTACGAGCTATGTTTGGTGCCCTTGAGAACGAAACTTTTTCCGTAGATGCTTTGTACTTGTTCTACCCAGGTAGACTACGAACTATGTGTGGTGCCCTTGAGAACGACATTTTTTCCGTAGATGCTTTGTACTTGTTCTAGCCAGGAAGACTACGAACTATGTGTGGTGCCCTTGAGAACGAAACTTTTTCCGCAGATGCTTTGTACTTGTTCTACCCAGGTAGACTACGAGCATGATTTGTATAAGTTGTAAGAACTTGTTTCACAATCTACGTAAAATAAATACGTTTAAACCAATTATATAATCATGTAAATTTTTGTAAATATTTGAATGTGAATAAAACATATAAAAAACGCAATAAAGCGGGGCGGTAGAATAATGGTAGGAGTGTTGGTAGCTTATGCATGGAGTGGCAGGTTTAATTCTTAGACGGACCTAAACAGGAAGCGGACTCGAGAGCGCTTCATATTAGCCCCGAGCGTACTTCACAATCGTCTTAACTAGCCAGACGGATCCCTACGTTATAAAAGATAAAATGTTTTGTGAATTTTACAAATCCCACATGAAATGAAACAATTATCAAAACATGGGGAATTTTCTAAGAGAGAAAATGTTTTGCGATTGTTACAATCCGTGCAATCAGTGATGAATATAAACAATGTACACGCAGTTACTGTCCATATGACTATTTGCACAGTTATTCCTAGGAAACTATCTATATAACCGCAATAACATTTAGCACAGAAAAGGTTCCCAGAATACATTATCAGAATTTAGGCCATTATTGCATTTAAATTGCGATAGTTAAAATAACACAGGCTTCACGATCTAGTCTGATCTCAAAAGGCTTTTGTCTTAAAATGGCGTAAGAATATTCAATGCGATAAATATCTAATAAGCAGTAGCGGAAAATAGTCCCAACTGAATTATACGGTATTCTGTTTTTTCTTACCGGCGACACTGATTTAATGTACGACAAAAGCAACGCAATGGAATTGCATTTGCTGTCATTTTAAAGTTCTATAACTATAATCAACTCATGCGCTCATCATATATCGTGTTTAATTCATGCCCTAGCAGTACCCAACACAAATATAACAGAAAATGTCCGCCAATGTTTTTTTTTAAAAAAAATCTTTAAATTTCGTTCCAGTGCATAGCAATGAAGGAATAACTGATCATATTATGTTTAAAATAGTGTATTACAATCATCAAAAGGAATGCAATTGTCGTTTTCTTCAATAGTATGATGACCTATGAGGTCATGCGTTTATAATACTCTTCACGTCTAACATAGTTACTAACAATTTTACCATGTTCTACAAACGGGGAACTTCTGGATCAAAGAAAACATTACCATTAATGGTTCTAGAAGTGACATGCTTCCATAGATAGTCATCTATTGCTACAAAAATACATGAAAAAACCGTCGGGTTGTCCCAATAGGTTTTTAACAATGTCGATGTTTTGATGACTGCCGACATTTGTGACAAATCTGCTTATTCCTTGCAATGTATCGCTACTCATCCTCATCCAACAGCACCCAGTGTTGATCAGCAAAATTTGGCGCAACTCATGATTATGTTCCATTATTCATGTCTGTAGAAAAAACACACCACTTTAAGCATTTTTCAAAAAAAATCCAATCAGTTTACAGAGCACTTATTTAGCAATAATCTTTCTATCGTACTGCAAGGGAGATAATTAGTAAGTAAGATTTTTAACTAGTATAAGCTCCCCTGGCGATATTACTGACCGCTTCAAGCTGGACCTTCATTTTGTAACATTTTACTGTGTGTTACTCCTTGATAATATTAAATGTATGTGTCATAATTATTACATATCATGTTAGACATATTGCTTAGTATCCTAGATAATATTTATATATTATGTTATACATTTAACTTAGTATCTTAGATAATATTTATATATCATGGTAGACAAATAGCTTAGTATCTTAGATAATATTTATATGTCATGGTAGACATATATATCTTAGTATCTTAGATACTATTTATATATCATGGTAGACATATAGCTTAGTATCTTATATACTATTTATATATTATGGTAGACATATAGCTTAGTATCTTAGATAATTTTTATATATTATGATAGACATATGGCTTAGTATCTTAGATAATATTTATTTATCATGGTAGACATCAAGCTCAGTATCCTTGATATTTATTGTATATCATGTCATAAGATATATAGCTTAGTATCTTATGTCCTTTCGGAAACATTCGGTGTTATGTGTCAACCAAATGTCCTCTCGAAAACACTCGGTGTTACATGTCAACCAAATATCCTCTCAAAAACAACCGGTGTTGCGTGTCAACCAAATGTCCTCTCGAAAATACTCGGTGTTACATGTTAACCAAGTATCCTCTTAAAAACACACGGTATTACGTGTCAACCAAATGTCCTCTCGAAAATAATCGGTGTAACATGTCAACCAAATGTCCTCTCAAAAACACTCGGTATAACGTGTCAACCAAATGTCCTCTCGAAAATACTCGATGTTACGTGTCAACCAAATGTTCTTTCAAAAACACTCGGTACTGGCTCTGACCAGGAGAAGGACTCGAAAGCGATTCATATAAGCATGGAACCTTCCTCAGAATCGAGCTAATATGCATGATGAATATCAATAAAACAAAACAATATCTGCTTTAGGGGAATGGTAGTAAAGATGGTGGAGTATAGCTTGTTAACCGCCATGCCAGAGGTCGGGGATTCGATGCAAGACAGAAAAATGATTACACCAACGAAGCATCCGGGATTCAATGCCACTCTCAACTCGATAATGATTAGAATACACAATAATGGTTTCACCAAGCAAGCATTGGGGATTTGATGCCACACTCAACTCGATTATGACTAGAACACACTGTAATGATTTCACCAAGGAAGCATCCTGGATTCAATGTCACACTCAACTCGATAATGAATAGAACACACACTAATGGTTACACCAAGGAAGCATTGGGGATTTGATGCCACTCTCAACTTGATTATGACTAGAACACACTGTAATGATTTCACCAAGGAAGCATCCTGGATTGAATCACACACTCAACTTGATTATGACTAGATCTCGCAGTAATGAATACACCAAGGATGCATCGGGGATTCGGTTCCACACTCAACTCGATTATGACTAGAACACACTGTAATGGTTACACCAAGTAAACATCGGGGTTTCAATGCCACACTCAACTCGATTATGACAAGAACTCACAGTAATAGTTGCACCAAAGAAGAGCAAAGAGTAATTCATATAAACCCGGAGCTTATCTCAACATCGTCATAAATTACATTATTATATAAACTTATTAAATAAACTTTCTAATATTGTTTCCGGTTTACGTTCTGAGCTTAAACAAATTTATTTTATCAGCTGGCTAGAATCTGAAAAACTAGTATTTATATCAGTCTGCGCGAAAACTCTGTATAAGAACTCAATTTGGAGGAAAATGACCCTGAACAAATCGCATTGAACACAAACAAGCACTTTTGATGGATCTAAGTAGCATTTATACAGCTATATCTGTCTTTATACAAGTTATTTTTCATAAATATTCATGGATTTTTAACTCATACAAGACGACGTGTGACGACCTGTCTGATGCAGCCACCAAATTTACATCGTTCATTTGTCTTGCAGTATCAAGCAATGTATCAATGTAACATAATATACGTACGCTATCACATCTTGTGACCTGCATGTCTACATACAGTAACGATGTGTGCATATAGCTAAATACTCGTATTTTGACTCAGTGATGTTTCCTTTAACTATACTCCTCGGCTTATATCGTTACAAGGGACCTTACGGGTATGTATAATCGATAACATATCATGGAAAACTTGATTAGGCTCAGTATATTGCCTATGTGTATGTCATCGTTTTGTTTTCTTTTTATTGCGTGCAGTTATAACGAAAATATTGAATATATATTCATGATTGTGTTCTGCAGAATACAATAATGCAATTGTAATACAAGTATAATGGTTTGCATGGTAGATTTTTTATCATATGTTTAATATATACAACCGATGGGTTATATATTTTAGTTGATTTGATAAAAGAACATATGTACCTTGGATCAGACTCGGATCAAAATATGTTATGCAATGAGTCAATCGGAGATTTAAAAGAGATTGTGAGTAAGGAACACATCTGATGACCAAGGAATGTAGGTGTCATTTATCACTATTACGTCATATACATTACAACATATCAGTACATTATTTGACAGTTTTGGTAGACATTCAATGTTTGAGAGTATTATTTACTTGTAAAGACAACGAGACAACAATATTGAATATGACATTTTGAGTTATTCTTTGATCAATTAAGTAGTATCAGCTTTCCATAATTATCGTGATTCTCTCCTTCATCTACATTCTGTTTATGGTGTATAACTCAGTTTGAAACAATTACCCATTCTTAACGTAACAGTGAGAAAGTGTAAAATCATTGACTAATCGTAGACATACCACAAATACAGTTAAACCTGCCTTAAGCAGCCAGTCAAGGGAACGGGCAAAAGCAACCTTTTAAGACAGGTTGCTGCTTAATACATGTTAATTTGCTTTGAAATCATAGAGAAGGCAAATAGTAAATGTGGCTGCTTAAGACAAATGGCTGCTTATTATAGGTGACTGCTTGCAAAGGTTTGACTCTACATCATATCTGACCAAATTATATTTAATTGTAAATCGCAAAAAAACGTTTTTTAGCGTAACTTTTACATTTCTGACATGACACGATACGTGATTTAACACAGAGCATATCATTACGGTCCCACCACCACTTTGACAGCGAGGACATTTAATTGAACACGTAGGGAAATAAAAAAGACACCAAGGCAATAAATTAAGATCAACGCCGTTGAAATATAACGCGTATTTTATAGACACAAATTCGTTTGTCCTACGTATAACAAGAAGGCTCCTACAAATGCTGTAGTTGAAATGAAAAATGAGAAAAACAAATGTTAAATATTGAATATAATGGCCTGGGTTGCGTTTCACAAAATAGCGATAAAAAATTCTGAAAGTCAATTTGATAAGTTCTAGTTTTCTTTTTCAATTTCTTTAGACGTTTAATATTATCACATTTTCTGCGTGGTTTGAGCTAACTTTGGGTTCTTTGGATGAATATTAAAAATATCATGAATACTTGTTGGTTTGCGTTTTCGATGAGTTTTGGTGTAAGTTATTTTTGTGAAACGCGCCCCTGATCTACATATAACTATGTAGGGATTAATTCCGTATACAAACTTAAATGGATTTTTGTCAGTTACTTGTTATTGTTTGCATATTACTATTATAAATGATTTATTTTGTCTACGTTTTGCTGAAATAATTCATGCAGATATATCGGTAGTCTTAAATCACAAAATCCATTTCGAAATGACAATATAATGACTTTATTTTGTTTAAATAGAAAACTCTTAACATTACAGATACAATAATTGTAGTTCGGGGATAAATGTTCATGAATGAATAGATGTGGTTCATGACAATCTCACATTAGACAAGGCAAATACCGCGGCTTGATATCGGACATGTTGCCATGTAAACACACTTCGATTCTGTTTGTCCTTCAAGAGGACGTATTCATAAAATTAAATGTAAAAATGTCTCGTTTTGTGTTTTTAAGACCTAATTCCTTATACGAATGTCATGTGACTAGGAAGCAACGTCAATTCTTAAATATGCAATACAAGGTTAAATTGATATCAAAACCATAAACTGATTAGGTTATATAGCTTGAACAGTGATATATACGGCTCACAATATAATTTCATAATACATGTCTGTCTAAAGAGGTCTAATTTGCGGCAATCTAATACAAACTATAACTAACATATATTTTTTAAACATTAGGCAAATACTTTTTCAGTGGCCTGATAACTGACCATTCACGTCCGAGACGGCGATTTCAATCATAAAGCAATTTATATTAATTTCTGAGCTTTCTTTGCAAGCTATGTACCGAAGGGGTCGATTTTGATCGGAACAATAATGTTGAAACAAATTGTATTTTCACTGAAATAAATTGTTAAATGACAATATTTTATAATGTTACGATAAGTGGTGCATAACTTTTTACAAGCTTTAAATTATAGGACATCTGTCTATTGTTATTTAATTTACCTTTATTTAAAAATCATAGTCAACCTAATCTTCAATCAAGTATGTGTTTTCATTGTTTTATATAATTATAAATAATTTATTTCAATTTAGTTGTACAAAAACAGACATAATGGTAGAAAATATTTATATATACTATATTAAAATAATTATATATACATTTAGAAATTTCAAATAGCCATTGAGTGGGTCACTGTCTGTGGGAATTGAATGAATTACAAACAGTGCCCAATTAATCCAGATAGTTTATTTGTATAGTATAAAATCTCAAGGGCCTGATTAAAATGTTCAAACAGAAATCCTTCCCAACCATAGTTTAGTTTTCAGTTTCTCTTTTAATAATTATTTGAAATACTTCACAGTTAAATTACCACATACAGTCATAACACCTCTGTTCTTAATTATAAAGCATAACTTGCAACATAATCAGTAAGTGTGATGTTTTAGTATTTAAAAATATCGCTGAGGAAACTATCAAAATAAGTTAAATTAGTGAAACTGGGGTCAACAACTCAATGGCTACCAAATATTAAGATAACTTGTACATATATGCATTTGTAGACATGCAGAATAATATACATGTAATTGAAATCGGTTTTCACAATTTAATATAAAGAAGTTAGTTGTATAGTGGAATGTCATTATGTCATTAAACACCTGGCAGGTTAATCATTTGTATTAGAGATATTTTGAAACAATAAATATATAAACTTAAGCTTAGCAAATTCCTGAGCAAATACTACACAGCTTAAAAGTGCAAAATTTCACCTACAAATTCTTAATAAGTATTCATCCAGTCTAACAAACATTGACCTTGTTACGTTATCTAAATGATTTGCATTTATTGTAACGTATTAACTATAAAGCAACAATACATGTTAAATTGAATGTTTGAGTTCATTTATTGACGATAGATAAGTGCATAAAAAACAATCCAATTGTCATAAAACATTCCGCTTTGAATCTTTTATCTGACTTTGTAAACTTATTTTTTTTGAAAAGAAAGTAATGCTTTACTGAGGTATATAAACATTAAATAATTATTCTTTTTGCAGGTCTAGTCTTGATAATGAGTAATTAAATAATATAGTTGATTGGAGAAAAGAAAAAAAGGAAAAAATAAAAAACACTCTGGGGATACAATTAATTATCTACAAAATATAAATGTATTTGTAATTAAACAAATGTGTCTAAATTAAAACTGAAAAGTAACATGTAAAAATGTTTCAAATTTGTATCAAGATATTAGTGGATTATAATCATTCAAAATAATATCAAAACTGTGTATTTTACAATTAAACGTTGCAAGATACCGTTCTGTATTATACAGATTTATAATATGTTTTGTTTTTAAAGTTGTCAAGTGTAGGTTTAACTGTATTAAGTTTCTGAGTGTAAATAAATTGCTTTGCAGTTAATATTACTTTATTCAAAACTTTGTCAAAAAATTTATTTCCGAACATAATGTCTGTATTTGTCCAATTTAAATAAATGCCTATACATTTTTCGCGAATACGGTCCATCAAACACGAGATCAATTGTTTAGAAAAGTCACATTTGATAAAAAAAATGTTAAATTCTTTTTCTCTGTTGCATAAACTGCAAATATCAGAATATTTTCATTTTTTTAAAGAAGAGAATTGGTTCGTAACATTTGGTGGTTTATTCTGTACTGAAACCATTGTAAATTTGTATCATTATTTATGTTAAATGGAAGGCAGTAAAATTTGGTTTCAACTAAATTGGTTCTTATATCAAAATCATTTTCCCATTTAGCAGCAGATTGAGGAATTATATTTTCTTGTATACAAGACTGATAAATTGCCCTCCATATTTTTGTATCTTTCATAATTATTGATATTGATAAAGGGCTTGTAGGTTCCCCTCCATTTCTAGCTAAATGAACAATTGAAAGTTTAGAAAGTTACCTTTTAACAGATGCTAGCAATCCTTCATATTCTATGAAGTTTGTATTTATGTTGTACCTATTAATAAAATCAATTATTGAGTAGAAATTACCATTTATATTCATAATATCATTTATCAATAAAACACCCTTAGAGAACCAATGGTTATAAAATATACTTGTGCCTCCGACCTTAATGTTTAGGTTAAGCCAAATTGGAATTGTTTGAAATGTGTACCAATCTGCAGGCTCGAGTAGGTTTGAATATGTTTGATAACTTCTAAAAATACCTTTCCAGAAGGGATAATGTATTCTGTTTATGTGTCTACTAATAAAATCCGGGCCATATGCGCCAACATTTGACATGAATGGGTACATTGAATTAAATATATTTTGATATTTTTTATTTGAGTTTAAAAGGCGTCTTATGTGAGTTTAAATTAGTTAATAAAAAGGTCTATATCAATGATTTTGAGACCCCGTTTCATGTTAGAGTTGCAAAGAGTAGTTATTTTTACCTGATATATGTCTAAACTAAATACAAGCCGAGTAGGACAACGTTCATACACTCCACAACAACTAGATCAATTAAGCAATACTTGCCAGTATATGTATTCCTTGGGAAAAAAAACATTTGCCAAAGCTATGATGAAGATATCTTTATCAAATAAAGATCAAAGTAAGTATTGAATTCTTAAAGAGCTGGCAAATCCAACAGTATTTGATATATTTTATTTGTCAGTACATCGAATATGACAAAACACAGACTTCTTAAATCAGTAATTTGGCAATAGAGTGCTGCATGGACTACATAAAACAGATATACTTTTTGAAAAACATCTTAGTGGCATTTGTCCAAATAACGTTTAGAGACCAAGAAAATTTAAACAATTAGATTAAACAATCCAGACTAAGATAATAATACGGTTCTGTAAAACTAGTGTTCTTCTCTCTTAACATTTAGTATATTTCAAACAAATACTCCCGTGTATTACTATAAAAGGAGTTTATCTGTGTTAATGTTATTATGAAATATGGAATATTTACATTATGTTTTGTCAGTTCGTTGAGTAATTAACATCGTATTATAGCTATAAATAACGCTTATTCCAAATTCAATTCTTTGATGAAATGAATGCATTTGTACTAACAATATCTAAATTATAAAATATTCCTGATATTTACACAGATATAACCATAAACAATGCTTATTACTTTGTACAGCTTAGAGAAGACAGACATATGAACTTATAGATGCTTTGTGACTAGATATAATGGACATAACTCATTCTGTAGTTGGTGTGATGTCTGCTTTGTGGTAATTAAAGGACTCTGATAACTGAGAATTAGAAAATGATCCCTTGGAAACAAGAAACGCCTTTGATTTAGACAATATCAAAATATTATAATTTTTATTGAGATGGCTCGATATATGCTGCTGCTGTCGAAGCATTAAATGTAACAATAAGTTTGTCAATACTGTAATTATTGAAAAGGTTTCACGCATAAATGTATTTTAGTCTGTATAAATTGTAACTTGCAAACACTGTCTAACAAGTAATGTAATGGCATTGTAATCATTTGTTGAAAATATTTATCATCCTAAAGTACAATTCATCTGGGATGACCTACCTCTTTGGTTTTTTAAATTTAGAATGATAAGTTACTGTGCATTTTATTTTGAAATTCGTTAACGGTATCGAATAAAGTATTAACTTTTTTAATCGCAGTTTGCATACTGTTGTCATGTTTGTCTGTTTCGGTTAAAAAATATACAGAAATGATGACATAAAAAACTTAAATATATATATATATATATATATATGACTGATCAGATAGGAAAATTTAATTTTAGTCAATAATTTTAACGGGTCATAAAAGACATGATGTTTATATTATATTTATCCATTTCATTATAGAGTAGACCTACAAATACGTCGCTTAGAGGAAGTAGAGTTGTTGATTTTTGACAATATTTTTTTTTGTCTAAAAGTCCAACTTAACCGAATGACATTGCCAAGAAAAAATCCAATTAATCAATTAATTGTCATCAAAGTGGCAAGTTTGTTAATGGTTCTTAAAATGTATCAATAAAAATGGATACTTAATCATCAGTTCTCCATTAAAAATATTTTTTTTATGAAACATGTTCTGCTGGAATTACATAGTCAAGCAAGTAAATCAGTTTGAGTTAGTGTTCATTCACAATTTTAACCTCAATGTTATACAAATATGGTATTGGAAAAAATATAAATAGTTCTCTTTTAAAAAAATATATGTTTTCTGAAAGTTATCATGAATCATTGTGAAGAACATAGTGAAACAGCAGTTCAAGTATGTTTTTATTTTATGGTTAAGATTATAAAATACAAAGAGAACATTACAAAAGCTGATAATCATTGGAGAAGTGAGCTCTAAACTATTATGAGCCTGAAAAGAAATTTAAATTTTCCTTTTCTGGACAGATTACAAAATAACAAACAGAAAGTAATCATGTTTTAAATTCTATTTTATTTTAGCAAGATCGTGAATTAAATTGAGAGTTCATTTGATTAACTCATGTATTTAAAAGTGGTACTTATTTCCAATTTTTTTTTCTTTGTAAGTAAGTCTCAATTGTATTCATTTGCTTGGCTAAAATTATATGTTTTAATGCATTCGTTTGTTTAGCTGCGTATAACCTGTTTCATTGTATTCAACTATTTGGCTGCAAACTGCAGGTTTTATTTTATTTATTTCTTCTGGCTATATCATAGTCGTAAAAAATATCAATAAATCAGTTTAAAATCTCAAGGTTATATAAGAAACATGAAACTAATAAAACCGTGAAAATTTGAATAAACGGTGCTTTGAAAACATCAAAGCAGATAGTTAACAAAACGTTTTTTTCAAACAGAGAATAATAAAAATAAGACTTTAATTATTTTGTTTCCTGGAAGTAAGAGAAACTATCGTTATTTTGTTTATAAAACTTGTGTTTTTTTTTTGCTAATATAAGAGTTAATTACAACATTTCTAGATGAATTAATGACGTCAATTATTTGTCGGTATCTCAATAAAGATTGCAAAATAAGATGAAAACCGTTACCGCTATCAACATGTTGAATAGCCATAATGACAAACGGATACAAACAGTATCCCATACAAACATACAGCAGTAGTGACAAACGGATACAAACAGTATCCAATACAAACATACAGCAGTAGTGACAAACGGATACAAACAGAATCCAATACAAACATACAGCAGTAGTGACAAACGGATACAAACAGAATCCAATACAAACATACAGCAGTAGTGACAAACGGATACAAACAGTATCCAACACAAACATACAGCAGTAGTGACAAACGGATACAAACAGTATCCAACACAAACATACAGCAGTAGTGACAAACGGATACAAACAGTATAAAATACAAACATACAGCAGTAGTGACAAACGGATACAACAGTATCCAATACAAACATACAGCAGTAGTGACAAACGGATACAAACAGTATCCAACACAAACATACAGCAGTAGTGACAAACGGATACAAACAGTATCCAACACAAACATACAGCAGTAGTGACAAACAGATACAAACAGTATCCAACACAAACATACAGCAGTAGTGACAAACGGATACAAACAGTATCCAATACAAACACACAGCAGTAGTGACAAATGAATACAAACAGTATCCAACACAAACATACAGCAGTAGTGACAAACGGATACAAACAGTATCCAATACAAACATACAGCAGTAGTGACAAACGGATACAAACAGTATCCAACACAAACATACAGCAGTAGTGACAAACGGATACAAACAGTATCCAACACAAACATACAGCAGTAGTGACAAATACAAACATACAGCAGTAGTGACAAACGGATACAAACAGTATCCAATACAAATATACAGCAGTAGTGACAAACGGATACAAACAGTATCCAATACAAACATACAGCAGTTTTGACAAATTGGTTGCCTTGAAACGGTAAATAACAAAACTACGGCGGATGCTTACACATGGATTGCACGTGCACTAAACGCCATTTAGACGTTATATCATAAAACGAAGACATATCAATTAAAAATAATCTAAAAAAGAATTATACCATTTTTTATACATGTATATTTCAAGTGTTTATATGCTATTGCATGTTTATATAAATGCTTGACAATCCAGTATAAAAAAAAAGATAACAAAACGCGAACAATTACATAACATTTTTATTCCATTTTGAAAGAAATGAAAGTACAAAAACTATATAACGTTAATACACACATTCGATCAACATCATAAATCTTTTTTATACTCGCTTATATTGATAAGCATGTGATGTGTCTGCACAGAGTATCGTGTATTCAATTTATTTAATGAATCATTTTGTGTTGACAAATTATTTGTCAAGCATTCTACGACTTGTCTTCCCTGGATAAATTCGTGATTGAACATTTTGGATATGCAGATACAAAATAACATTCCCACTACACGAGTAGTCGTTTGGACACTATCATACGTCCTTGTAGCGCCAGTGACACGAACTTTATACCGATAAATATATCAGACAATGCAGCAGCGAAAGGAAAATATAATTATTTATATAATGAATATGTTCATGATTTAATAACGTACTACAGAAAATGTATCATTTTGTACATGGTTTTAGCAATTTTGGATTCATTTTGATGAATATTATAGAAATCATGAATCAGTGTTGGTTAACGTTTACGATGATTTTTGTCGTAAGTTGTTTTTGTGAAACGCACCCCTGGTCTGTACCCTAAGGAAAAAGGCAAACAATAGAGAGTCATACTAGAATGAGAATCACGAGTAGTGGTCAACTTTGTCGATACCAGAGCAAACACTTGTAAAATAATAGCAAATATTCGTTTATTCACCATGTGACACGTTTTTCGATTTTCGGATTTCCAAACATTAATTCATCTCACTTATTTACACGTGTCCAGCTTCCTTTTGAGATTGTATTTTTTCTAACCTTTTTTAACGTTCGTGTTTTATTCGGTTGAAAGATGATTAAACATTGACTGTTTTATTTTTATTCAACAAGTAACAAAATCAATATTTTCAACAATTTTGCAGTCGGTAAACATTGATTTCATATCGCTAGGTTAACAGGAAATGGAAAATAGTTTACACGTTTACCCGTAAGCGTCCGTTTTATTTGAACAAACAACTTAGTTATGGCTCCATGAGCTCCAGTTAAACAGAATTCTTAGATAATACACAATAACATAACTCAAAATAAAAGAAAAATGAAATCACAAACGTACTCGTCTTCTAAATCAGAAAGGTAATTTTGTCAAAGCCGTTAAGTTCAGAAAAAAAAAAAACAATCTGTCTTTTTTTTTTCTATTTTTTGATAAGAAAGCTTTGTCTGGTTTCAATTCTCCAATACTGGTCAGGCAACTGCGCTTGGCTTTACACTAACGTCAAGTGACATCAGAGGGATTATTTATCTCAAAAAACTTGCTTCTGTTGCTTCATAAGACAGCTGTCTTGGCTATACATTAATCTACTTTTCCCTTTATCGCGTGTTATATAACGGTCAGCGGAACTTGTTCAATATTCTTGATCATTTCTGGGGTAAATCAGTTTTCTATAGTTGCGTGGGTATTTTCCCATTACTAATTTAATTCCAGGCTACCCCCTAAGGTTTCTCTGCTTTGTTTATATTTTCACGATATATGATTACGTATAAATATATAAGCTCTGAAGTAGCAGTCAGTGCGTATGTGGAAAATATTTCTCAGATTTTCAGTTTGTAAAATGTATATCAGGTTTCGTTTTTGATTTCGGTTTTTAAATCAGGAATTTTTATTTGCATCGATATTATTTCAAAATTAAGCTTATATTACAAAACACCCTAAAATCATGTTTAAACATGTAAATTTGAATCAATAAGCACAAAGCAAATATCCATGTGATTGCTGCTGTTTTAGCATACGTTATGTCCCTATTTTTTTGCCATGATTAAGAAGTAAATAAAATCAGTTTGCTATATCTAATATTTATTCGTACATTTTAACTGATGTATTGCACAACATTGGATAGAAATAACTTTTAGCACAACATTGTTACGTGCGGCGGCAGTAAAATCGCCTTATGCTTCGACTCAACATTTTATTTATTTAAAGCTGTTCCTTTCCGCTCATAGAACTAATCCGATTTGGCATGAACATGAAACGAATGTCTACCCAGGTGAAAAGTGAGTCAGGGGTAATAAAAATGTATTTAGCATTAATGCCATTATCAAAGTCGATAACACATAATAACAAACAACAGAGCGGGGCGAAGGTGCAATGGATAGAATGTTGGTCCGTCATGCTAGAGGTTGCGGGTTTAAACCCACGTTCAACCCAATGAACACTGAATAACAATTCTCAGTACTGGTTCTCCACATAAAACTGATTATAGAGGGATTAATTAAATGGAAGATTTCTTCACAATCGAGCTCAAATATATCTGTATCAACACAAGTAATCGAACAGTCTAATATAGTCCAACATGTGTCAGTAGTTACCTTTTTGGAACAACCGCTGGTCTTAAACAGTCATATTTTATGTTTAACAATTTTTATTTAATTTTAGATTTAATCGCCCTGTTATAAGCTGCCACCGACTTAAAAAGGGTAATTTGTTCTCATTCCATCGAGTGTTTGTTTAAGACTGTGTTCTGCGCTTTCTTACAAAAGTTTCATTCATCAGCTGACTGTAATCTAAACTAGATCATATCAGTCTGCGTGGAAACACTGTATAGGAACTCAATTTAGAGGAAAATGACCCCGATTAACATCGACTTGGACAGTCTTTATGCAGCTGTAGTCATTTTATTACACGCGTTTTTTTATATGAATATTTATGGATTTTTATCTCTTACAATATGACATGTCTGGAACATACGTCAGATTTACATTTTTCATTGACAAAACTTAGCATTGCATCACTATAACATAATAAACATACACTATAACAAATTGTGTGTTGAATGTCTCCATGTAGTTATGAACTATTAATAGATAAGATAGTTCGTTCTTTAACTAAGCGTTGTTATTGTATTTTACCTATGATCCATTGAGCTCATTCGAAAATGCTGAAAAAATCGCTTACGTCGGTAGAAGGGACCATGAGGATACGTTTACTTGATTATATAACATCTAGTGGACGCACTTAATAAAACCGAGACTAATTTTTCCTTTTAGTTACTTTCTTATCTTCTGTAAAATTAACCTTGTGGAATACAACATTAGACTTATACAACGTAACTACTAAGTATGCGTCTTTGTATAATATAGTTTTAAATATATTTTTAGGTAAATGGTTAGAACCGAATGGTCCTACATTATATTTATGTAATTATAAATAACAGAATAACATTTGCCAAATCTAAGCGACTCTCCAAACTGATACATATAATTCACTGCCTCAAGGCCACTTAAATTTCAATGGAGAAGTCGTGGGTTTTGACTCCTTTTAATACCAGCAACTTTGTGAGAAAGCCTGCCAATTACCCGCGACAGTGTATATACTTTGCATAGCATAGTCTGTATTGTGTTGGAATTGGCGTAAAACATATTGTGTATTACACACACGCATATTTGCTATTTTGATAAAGGCTTTTATAGTGTGATCATATACTCAGCAAACAAAAATGACTTTAAAATATATTTATGTGTCTCATCTGAATACGTATAACCACTCACGACGAATAGGAAGTGGTATCATATGACGTTAGGCAATTTACATGTAACAAAGTCGGAGCACAATATGTCATCGGGTGATTTCGCAATTAGTCGAGAAAGACAAACACCTGATGACCATGTAATGTACGTATCGTTATTCATTATCACGTCATATACATAAAAACATGTGAATATAAAATTTGATAATAAGTTAACGGTTAGGTATTCTTTCGTGATTATTGAATATTGCAATATGAAAGACAACTAAAATACTATAAATTTTAACACTTCAAGAAACGAATAACTTCAATAGTTAACTGCTTATTTGAACAATCAACTAGATAATGTCATTTCTTTAATGGTGTTTTACACCGTGTTCAACACATTTCAGGTTATTTATGGCATATCCAGTTTTACTGATGGAGGAAGACCTCAGACTGAGTCTGATCGAGTAGAACCACCGTCCTTCCGCAATTAATTGGGAACTTCCTTACATAGAGTTTTTGGAGCGTAGTTAATAAAAATATTTCTTCTAGTGACATTGAAAACGTAATGCAACACTCAGTTATCTTATCGGAGACATATGAAATCATATCAGGCCAAGGCAATTGTTATTGTGAAGCGCAAAAAAGCAAATGTTTTTACTAACGCCATACTTCATCCTTGTCATGACACGATACGTTATTTAACATAGAGCATCTCAAACACTAGGTGGGTCACATCACCACTTTGTCAACGAGGACGATTAATTGAACACGGTGGGAAATGAAATTAACACCAGGTCAATAAGAGATGATTGATGTAGTTGAAGTAATACACGCGCATTTAATAGACACGAAATTTAATGCATTTGTTCTTCGAACAACGGCATGCGGTTGTTGAAATGAAAAATGAGGAAAGCAAGCGGATATATATTGGCTTCGGTTGCGTTTCAAAAAATAACGATAAAAATGGCCGTAAGTAAATTTGACAATTTCCTCATTAAATGTTCATTTTCTTTAGACGTTTAATAGCGTGGTGTCTAAGGACCACAATATAATGTTATATGTCAAACATTTGCAAGTCTTACTTTAGCCTTTAGCCAACACATGTTCATTCCGACAAATAAGTAATACAAATTGTAATAAGCAAAAAATAATCAAAACACTAAGCACATACTTGTGAAGTGACCAGAGTATTGACCTTTTACGTCAGAGGTCACGTGTTCAATTCTAGGCTTGATATGATAACATCTTATAAACAACAAAGATCTGGTACTAACCAGAAAACAGACGCGAAAGCAAAATATATATTAAGTTCTTGGCTTTCTTCGTAATCGAGGTTAAAACACATTTCTATGAATTAAACCAAAAATTACTATAACAAATTTGCATAATCATAAACGTGTCTAAGTACAATTATAACCTCAATACATCTCACAACGATGAGTCAAGTTTATACAAATCAATAATTCTCAAAATATTTGCCAATACGTATATTCGTTGAAAGTTCTAAATCATTTGCCAAATCTATTGGAAATCTAATAAAGTCCATATTGCATATATAGTAAGTACTTACTGCTAAACGTGCTGGCAAATACAATAAGACTCGAGATTTGTTTCTTATCAATACATGGAATATGACAAAACACAGACTACTTAAAGCGGTAACTTGGCAGTATAGTTCTGCATAGGCTGTATACAACAGATATAGTTTTTAAAAGTCATCTTAGTGGCATTTATCCAAATAACGTATAGATATTATGGAAGTTAACCAGATGTCTGATATGGTGATACAATGGTTCTGCATCTCTCTTGGCATGCATAAAGTATATTTTAAACAAATACTCAAATGTGTGACTGTTTAAGGTGTTTAGCTGTGTCAAAAAAATCATTAAGGAATGTGATGTATTTCCATTATGTTTTGTAAGTTCTTTGAGTCTTAAATATTTTTTTATAATTCTATATAATTCCTATTTCCTTGATGTAATAAATGTATGTGTACTAAAAATATCCCAGTGCAAATACCCCACCCTGATATTTTCACATATATAACAATAAACAATGCTTAATACTTTATATAACTTATAGAAGACAAGCATAAACTCGGCTTTCTAGTTATTAATTCTTGTATGACCGTTTATGTTGGATATATTATATTTTGCAGTAGCAATATTATCTGTTTCTGTAAAAATCAATAATGTAAGATTGCTTTGAAACATTGGACGCGTTTCGTTAAGAAAATAACAAACTCTTTTAATGCAGATGGTTCAATAAATGTATCAAAGTGATGCTGCTATCAAAGCATAACATGTGAGAAAAGCTCCATTAACACTGCCAAAATTCAAAGATGGTAACTGCGAAATATTTCATAAATATATTAGAAATATTGTAAATTGTGCACAATGTCTATCAAGTAATGTAATAATATTGCAACAAATTGGTGAATGTATCAATCAAAATGAAGTACAATACATCAGGGACGGCCGTAGTCTTTGATTTTACAGAATTCAGAATGATAAGTTACTGTTCAATTAATTTAGACAGTCGTCAGCAGCAGCACGATGTCTTGGGTTTTCCGTGGTCGATTGTTCTGAGACGCTGTCTCAAGGTCACTTACCTCTCATCGGTTGTAGGCTTGAGCCGATCTCGCTTCAACACGTGTGATAAGTTTTCCAGGCTCTTATGGAAGGACAGTAGTTTTACTTAGCTTTTTCTGAGGTTTTCCTCCACCGGTGAAAATATGCTATAAATAACAATACATGTGTTGAAAATGGCATTAAACCCAATTAACGGGTACATTCTCGTATATAGTCGTTATTATACATGCAGTAGTTTACATTTTTAATCAGGCTTGTCCGTTGTTACTTTATATGTGTTATCATCAATTAATTCTAAAACTAAGAACAATGATATGCATTATTCTATCAAATAGTAAATCTTAACTTTAAACAATCAGATAAACCGAGTCTTGTTCGATGTACTTGTATCTTACATGAGTGCTCATTTATAATTGAATTTATTAAACGAGAAATATATTATGCGAGGCTCTGCCGAGTTTTAGCATTTTTGTCAAAGAATTTGATAAGTTCAATATTAAATGAGCACGGATATAAGATTCATTTTATGACATTACTTGGAAAATTTACATTTACCGTCTATTTAACAGATCTTCTTTATAAGCAACGAGAAAAAAAATGGGCATGTTTGTTTCGGTGAGTCATCGTGTGAAATAACGAGTCAAAATAACGTCACTTAACCATGACGTTTGACCATGAAATTACTCCGGTAATTTAGGTACGAGAGCCGAGTTATACGGAAAACACCGACCGATGAATCGGAAGTGATATTACACAAGGTTAATATCAACACTTATTTTATGGGTTTATTACACTCCTTCACCATAAATGTTGGGATAATGTTTATTTATTTCATTATATACCTTTAAATCTAGCAATTTATCGCTAAGGGGTAATGTTGTATTTTTTTTTAAATTAATTTTTGTTTTTCTAAAAATACAAATAATAGCGAAATTGCATAACCGGACAAACTTTCAATAAATCAGTTGTAATCGTCATTTTAGTTAGTTCAAGATTTAAAATGTATTAATAAAATTTTTATGATAAACTCAGTTCTCATTTTTTGTAATTTCTTATTTAAAATAAAAAAAAACTTGGTGGAATTACCATGTCAAGCAATTGATCAATTGATCAGCTGTAAGTGCAGTTCTGTCACAAGTAAATTCCAAAGTAATAAAAACGTACAACCACAAAAATAAATTAAAATAAAAAGTTATCTTCAAACTATATAACTGAAACGAATCATTAATCAACGTTACGTCTTTTTACTTTAGGAGTTATACAGCCTAAATGTTTCACAAAGGAAACTCTATAAATGTTGACAACGTTGAACAATTATCCTTTTAAATATAAAGGAGTCCGAAACAAAGTCGTCACACCCTGGTCGGATAACAACATGTCTAGCAGAAAGTCAATTTTTTTATGTAAGTTTTTTTTATTCTACTAGTAGTTTTCTATTTAAGTTAGGTTGTTAAGTAAGTTCAGAGATTATATGAATCACTCTTGAATCTTGACTTAGTGATACTGTGACCGATCATAGGTTCGAACCTACATCGAATTCCTGATTGGTTGCATCAGCAGAATATCCACTGCACTACACTTAAGCATATTTTTTATTTTTGTCGTACACCTCAAATAACGAGAATGTTTTGATTGTCGACTAACCACAGTTTTTTAATTCATTTGTTTTGCAGCAAAACACGTGTTTTTTTTTTAATTTATTTGTTAAAGCAGCCGTAATATATTGTCAAGCAAAACATCAGTTAATCAGTTTAAATCCCAAAGTACAGTATTCACTTATACAACGTGTTTCTGAAAATAAGATTTTGCTTATGTGAGAGTTTTGTACAATGTTTTTGGATTGATAAATGATGTTTTCATTGCAGCTACCAAGGCTAGCTAGTCTAATGAAATCAACAAGGTTTCGAAGTCCTATGGCACATCATAACAAATTGTAAATCACATCATTTCTGAAAAAAAAAGTATCTACTTGGCAAAATAACTGACTTCAGATTATATGTATATATCATTTTAATTTTGTTTGTAGTTTAGAAAGTCGATAACCTCTACTCAATGGTGAAGGTCGTCCTATTTGTTGTTATATATACTGAAAAACTGTTCTCTTACACGCATGATTTAAAACACATAATTATATCAAGTGTAACTAAAAGTCCTTTGTGCATGCAATGTGCTTTAAAAACTTGATTCTATGTCCATTGGTATACAAGAATTGTGTCCAAAAAGAAAACACCTGGTTTACGCGTACACTTAACTTCGCTCTCATCCCGAAGTCACGTGGTATAATGATGGCATGTCAACAAATTAGTTTAACATTTTTAATAATAGAATAGAATAAATATACATAACAGTAAAATAGTAAGTCTATTACTACAATAATAATAATAATTAGACCATCACATGAAGATCGTACGTATGAGTATAGGACCATTCAGACGATAACAAAAACATGTGAGCAATAACAATTAATTGCTTTTTGAAAGAAAAACAAAGTAATACAAATATTTCATCAACTTATCATTGTTTTTATCATAGCTTGATTTGAGTAACATAGGGTGTGTACACAATATATTGTTTGTCATCACTATGTTTTAACAAAACTTTTGTCAACCTTTGATTTATCGTCTTATTTTGGGTGTTCGGATCAAAAATAAAAATAAGTTCCCCATCTTAAACAATGTTATGATAAGTTACGAAGATAATACACCATGGCATGTATTCCCACTACACGAGTTGTCGTCTATGCGCTGTCGCAATTCTTTGTAGCGTCTGTACATGACAGGATAGCAAATTATACTGATAAATGGATCTTCATGGAAAATACCGAATGCAATAAAGAAATGGAGATAATAGCCTTTATATAATGAATCTGTTTATGATATGTAATAACGTATGTAATTTGCATCGTGGCACATACCCGCTTACAAAAGGTCCAAGTAAAACATCGACGTAAACTTAAACCAACAATTATTCATACCATTTTTAATATTCATCATAATGAACCCAAATTTGGCCCAACTCATGCAGAGAATGATATATTTTCTTAAAATACAATCATTTTAAATGTCAATCAAAATTTAAATATTCCAAGAACAAAATGTCAAATTGCGAATATAGCCTGAGAATCAAAATTTGGGGAGTTCTATTTCTGTATCAAAATTTAAAGCATTCGAATAATAACAAGAATAGCGTCCAGCTCTGTCAATTCAAGAAAAATAAAATATCACTTGTCCTTTAAATTGATATCAAGTTATTGCTACTCCTACCCTGAGATATGTAGAATGTGGGTAAGATCTCAGCTCTTTCGGCAAGTGACCGTCGGACAGCTTTGAAAGGAACACGCTGGTTCGCTACCATCTTGCAATAGTAGGAGAAAACTGATGTGTCATTTAATTTGAAGTTTGAAAACCTCAAACAAATGTGAGGTTAACTTTCAACTTTCGTTATTTGTGTAACTGTAATACCGTTTTGATACCTTTTAAGTGTCACATGATGAATTAAGAAACTATCAAGGTTTCTACGTGTAAATATCCGTTTAATTGAAAACACTAAGATCACGTGACTTCAAGTTAAATAAATAAAACATAATAAGGAGTGTTTCTATTATATTTGATTTTACAAAGGCATCATAAATCAGAATATAAGTAAAAATAACTTAGTAGAAAAAACTATCAAATTGTATTTCAGATTAAACCGATTGCTTTTTTTTTCGTAGAACTAGGCTTAGTTTGTTTGACTGCCAAAAAAATAAGGAATATACACATGAGCTGTGCTTTACGCTAAAATAACGTGACATTAGAGCGATAATATACTGTCATATAATATATAAAGTTGTTTCTTTTGCTTTATAATGCAGCTGACTAGACAACACTCAACATTTTTCTTCTTTATCGCGTGTTACGTAACGGTCAACGAGACTTGTTCAATACTGTTTACCAATTAACTCTGGGTGTTTCAGGGTTTTTTTAACTTCCATGTGTATTATCTCATCGCTAATTTGATTCTAGGCTACCCTTAAGGTTTCTGTTTTATTTATGTATATATATATACGTGCTAAACAAAGATACTAGTATATAATTACGTACATGTATAAGTCTGATGTAGCAATCGGTGCGTGTGGGGTAAAATATATGTTACGTTCAATAATTCTTTATTCTCAAATCTCAATTTCTATAACAATATAATGTCTTGCATAATATATGTTTGCTAACTCGTTTAATAAATTCAATTAATAAATAAGCGCTGATGTAAGATACTTTATTTCTATTTCTGTGTTTAATATTATTCCATCATTTGTAATGATTGCGCTTTAAATATGTGCAGATAATACAAATAACGCTTTAGTTGTGTTTGTAATACGAGGTAATTACTTGTGTTTTCCCACATATGGCATACCTTTTAAACTTTTTTAGTTCCATCGTTTATGCCTCCCTTTGGCGATTTTTCTGTCACTAACAGTTTCAAGTTTTAGTAATTTTTCTGTAGGTATTTATGCCAATTACTACGACTATGTAAGTTACACCCCTGTTATATTGGTGCATTTTTTTCTCGGAAAAGCATTGCTCCTGGTAAGCTGGGGCGGTAGTGAAATTGATAGACTGTTGGCCATTCACGCCAGAGGTTGCGGGTTTGGCCACCGGTCCGAAGCAATGCCTCTCATAAAACAGGAAGCGAACCCGATAGCGGTTTATATAAGCTCTGAGCTTTCATCGCAATCGAGCGAAAAAAATAGTATGAACTAAACTAATATTTGTTTTGTGTGTTTTCTTTTGAATAAAACGATACTATTTGTTTTTGGTGTGTCGGTCACACTTTCAGAGGCGTAAAAGTAAAAGTCATACAAATCTGATACGTGTGCTTTGGTAGAGCTATCCCATTTTAAAACTACAGCACATGAGTGAGCTAACAGTACATTTTATGATACCCACTACATATTATCCATTACATAATTGGACATGTTTCTATTATTTCACATGTCAATTTCTGAAATTCTACAGCATTCAGTACTGTCTAACGATAAAATTGATTATTAACTTCAACGAACAAAATTCAATAAGAAGATCAATTAAAATCGATTTGTTTAATTTAACTAATTGAATTATTTTCAATTATATAAATTAATCCATTAGTTATAAGTTATATTGTTCTATTTTTCCATAAAAAACATTTTATAATTATACAAGGGCGTCTTAATACAGTTTCGTGCTTGATTTCATTTACAATATATTCAACCGATATCAATCAATTATATACAACGCATATCAGATAATGTGCCACGACATAGGAATAATATGTTTACGAAACGCTATTGCAACACTGGTTAAAGGATTTAGTATATTTAGATATACAGATTAAGGGCACAATGTTCTGCAAATTGGACATCGCCTGACAAGTGTTGTTTACTTAGCATAGGATATACATTAATTCTGATTAGCATACTGAATTATACGCTATTTAATGTCCCTGTTATCGGATCTAACTTCAGTTATTCAATTAAATAAAAGCTTGTTACGTAAATTTGCCATTAATTGAATTTATTGATCCACCTCTGCGATCCTTGTCACAGAGATAAATGATATTAAACATCCAGGACGTCAGTATAAATAAATTCTCGTTACAAGGACGGCAATGATTGTATCTGTTCTTGTGCAATATTATCTAAACTAAATCATAGTAAATCTTACAAAGACGATAAATGCGTTAATACAATATTTCCAAAATTTGCAACATATTTCTGATAGTATTAAAGTGTATTAACTTAAAAAAAAGTTTATAAGATATCTCGAAGACCACCTAACATGATAACTGACTGTTCCTGGGAGGAGCTTGATATTTTACAACGGCGTAACTTTAAAACGAGTATATCAGTAACTAATTCTATAATTGTCTAAAAAAAAAATAAAACAAATAAATAAATGGATAAAAAGCTTGTCGGTAACATTGATAATAAAATTCGATTATTGGTATATTATATAAACCAAATATGTGACAAAATTGATATCTGAATCGGAGTGGTTAACTTGGAACGAAATCCCCATTCTAAAAATAAACAGCACTTAGATACTGCTTGACGATTGTTATTCCGACTTTTTCTTAACTGAAACAATTTTAATTATATGTAAACCTGTCAAATTGAAATCAAAATAAAATCACGTGACCAAATGATAAGACACACAATTAATTGTAATTTTAAGCGGGGAATCTGTTTTGGTCTTGCCAAGGCGCGTATCCCAAGATAGGAAATCCTTTTTAAATATATCATCTTGGCATGTTTTATTAAACAATAATGTTTTAGCTAATTTAAATAGTTTTAAAAATTCTGATATATTAATTTCAAGTGAAACGGTGTATATAAGGGAATGATAACGACATATAGAATTCATAAGACAAACTTATGATATACTATTAAAGACATTCCATCGCATATGTATCTAATTGGGATGATATTTAAATAAATAAGGAGAAATTCATTTTTCTGTCAAAATGTTTTATTCCGTGAAATTGATGTATGGTAATAGATGGAAATGTATGCATTTGCTGTCTCTGTCAAAAACTGAGATTATGCTTTATCTTCTATTGCACTCAGTTCGAATATGTTAGCTTTAACAATCAATTTTGTTCAAAGATTTGTTCTGTCTGATTCATTTTGGTTATACTGCCTATTAAACTCAGAACTAATATGGATCATTATTAAGTCCATTACTCAGTTAGAATCAGTTACTGTACTGAGTGTTGTTTCTGGAAGACAGTTAGGCAGATTCTGACATATATCCGCTATCGTGACTGATATGTACTATAGCTGTACTGAGTGTTGTTTCTGGACGACAGTTAGGAAGATTCTGACATCTA
This sequence comes from Panopea generosa, assembly GCA_029582155.1. Lineage (NCBI taxonomy): Eukaryota > Metazoa > Mollusca > Bivalvia > Adapedonta > Hiatellidae > Panopea > Panopea generosa. The sequence goes on along the minus strand of CM055904.1, from coordinate 46,145,453 downwards.
TCCTCTATCGTGACTGATATGTACTATAGCTGTACTGAGTGTTGTTTCTGGAAGATTGTTAGGCTGATTCTGACATCTATCCTCTATCGTGACTGATATGTACTATAGCTGTACTGAGTGTTGTTTCTGGAAGACAGTTAGGCAGATTCTGACATCTATCCTCTATCGTGACTGATATGTACTATAGCTGTACTGAGTGTTGTTTCTGGAAGATTGTTAAGCAGATTCTGACATCTATCCTCTATCGTGACTGATTTGTACTATAGCTGTACTGAGTGTTGTTTCTGGAAGATTGTTAGGCAGATTCTGACATCTATCCTCTATCGTGACTGATATATACTATAGCTGTACTGAGTGTTGTTTATGGAAGGTTTTTAAGCAGATTCTGACATCTATCCTCTATCGTGACTGATATGTACTATAGCTGTCCACTACAATTATTACATGTTTTTACTTTCAAACTATGTCTAGATATAAGGAAGATATCTTAATTTAATCAATATTATATTTAGAAAAAATGTAATCAAATATTCACCAAAATTATTCAAAACTTTAAAAATATAGTTGCATATGCTTTGTATGTTATCCTTATTATAATGAAATTTATACAAACGACAGTCATCTTATCATAAAAAAATCAATGACTGTTTATAAAATGTCTGATCAATGAACGAGTCATCGTGAGTTTAATACGTAATCCGTCACTACATTTAACTAGGTTTTGATATTTCAGCATTTATTTCATCCACTGAGACTCACAAAACATAAGCAAAATATAAAAAAAAATATCAATAGTAATTTTATAGTGGAAAGAGGAATCACAAGTTGTCCCTGTGTTTCTCTAAAATAAATGTTGATTACTTGTTAATTCATCTAATTTCTGTTTCAGCTATTTCAAATTCTTATTTTTTTTTATAAAATTATTTTCAAAATGATAACACATTTATTTTGATTATATTATCTGTAAACAAATACTATTTTATTGAAATATAATATTTTAGGTATAAAGGAATATGCGATTGTCGTCTGTATATTTGTCATAAATATATAACTCAATATTCAATGCTTGACTGATGTACCTAAATTTAACAACACATGTAATGCCAAGTTATTTCATCAATAAATGTATTTGGTTAATTTAAATTTTTATTTTCATAACAGTTTAAAAAAAATCTGAAGGAAAGTCTTCTTACAAACACGGCATTTTAAACAATTTTATCATTATGTCTTGTGGTATTTAAGTAAATTATTGTTCGTCAGTTATTTAATTAGATTTTGTTTTGTAACGTTTCATGACAAACGTAATTGCTCGTTTTCATTAACTTGTTAGGTATATTTCGTTCTTTATATGCAGTTCACGGATGCATATTTTGCCTTACGATAAGCCAACTAAGCAAAATGGAAATAATAGATTAAAACTCTCGACATAACGTCATATATGCTTGTATCAGGATAAACTAACGCCTGCTTCATTGCCTAGTTTAACATATAATTTGAAATATTACTTGTTTTTTCAACTAATTTCTTTTCTATTATTTATTTTTCTTATTTTATTTGTTAAACATTATCTTCAAAATAATAACACTTTTATCCTGAACAAACGAAATATAAATGAATTATAGTGTATTGAGTATAAGATTAAGTGAGTGTCATCTTATTTTTTTATAAATAAAACAATGTTTATTTTTAATATGAAGAAGTTCCACAATAAAACCCCATCTCTATATCAAATCACTTAGAATGGTGGTTTGAAAGGCAGGTGTTTATTAGTAAATTTCAACATAATTGAAACAACAACTGTATGATATTTCAAGAGATATGCTGACATTTAATTAAACAAGAGTATTTGTCTGTGCTGATTTCTGAACAATATCTGGATTAACATGACCGAGACTGACACGCTAGTGCAGGAAATGGTTTGTAAAGAAAACATGTAATAGAATCGCATGGAAGGTTTCAGAATTAAAGATAACATCATATATCATGTCCATGTCACGACAAGCAGTTCGGAAGGAACTGCAACTGGAGCGATAACTCACAAACAACTCAATTGTCCATGATTGTCAAAGCAGGAGACTTTTGAATATATCAAATAGAGATGCACCAGATAGCCAGATAGTGTTTTATGTTGTATTCGTATCTTGCGTGATTGACAGAATTAGACAAATGGATAGAAATATAGATAAAGTGACAAACAAATAAAATGTTATTCTTCTTTTAATCAGTAATTCTATATATGAAAATAAAACCTTAATACTTTATATTCGTGTGTCCTAACACGATTTGTTTAATTGTCTGTTCTATTTTATACAATAAATATCTCGAATGTGTTTCCAAAACCTTGTATTTGACTTTACTGAAAGTTTTGCTCGAAGCTAAAGTAGAATACTACGAAATATGAAAATGAGTGAAGTGCGTGGTTCAGGGTAGAGCATTGAACCCAGGATCGGGGGTCATGGGTTTGATCCTCCCTCACGACTATGTGGGGTGTACTTGAGCAAGACACTTTTTCCTCACAATCTTACATGTAGTACTGGCTCTACACAGAAAGGTTTTAAGCGTGATTTATGTTAGTTGTAATAACATGTTTGACTATCATCTATCCTTCCAATGCAACTTTTTGCAAAATTTTTATAATAGAATAAATCAAACAAAAAATACGTTAAAGAAAAAACATTTACTCGAAATCACTTGATAGAAATATGCTGTCGGAGCATGCGCATTAACATAGAACTGGGTATATAAAAACAAATTAAACTACACCATTTTACATTTTTTAATGGAAAGACGGCAAAGGTGTAAGTTATGAACCATGTTTTATTTACTTAAAAAACAAAGTTTCTAAAACAGATAAAAATCATGATGCTATTTGGTTTTACCTTTCATACAATGATTTTCATGAATTGCTACAATTACAAATTTTGCCGCTCATATTGCAATTTTACACTAAATCAATAAGAAAAAAGGTTCTAATGTGGAGAACTGTTTCATTCTTTCTAATATGAGGCACTTTAACAAACCATATCAGAAAATAAAATAAAAAAATACATGTCACCATGCTTGTTACTTAGTAACAGTGCTAAATATTACCTCCCCTTTTCATAAAATGGCCCCAAACGATGCATTTTCACACTTATTCAATAATGAAAAAGTTCTGTCGTTGAGAATTGTTTCATTCTTTGTAGCATTGTAATTAAACGGGCCATTTTATACATATTGAAATGAAAAAAGAAAAAAAACACGTTTCCATGGTTACGACAAAATGAACTGGAACATACTGTAACGTTACTGCACAGGAATGACATAATCGCAATACTGCTGCATACGCGATAATGACTTGACTGTGGAGTTAAGTGATATTGTTGTTACTTTGACGGCCCTATAGTGGTAATGCTGCATTGGAATTTCTTCATGAAATCCTGAGATTATATTCTCCAATAACAATACATTGACCATGTATATATTTTATTAAAGACCATGATTAGCACGTTTAAATTACTGGCAAAAGTCCACGCTTATCATAACGAATGCAATTGTATATCAATTTAATGCAAATCTCATTCACAATGTATAATACTACACGTTTCGGAAACTACGAGGCTGAGTGCCATTGGCTCTTACTTGGCAAACACTTGTGAATGAATTTATGGTGGGTACTTTCAAATTCACTTGACACTTAACATTGACTGATTTGTCATACTGTATTTCTCTCGATGAAAAGCGTATATTTGTATGTAATTTGTATGTAAGTGTTGTGCCATTAAACTCTTCTCATGCGTATAAAACATATTGTTGTAATTGAGCGATCGTTATTTTATATAGTGGAATCTATGTTCTATAATTTGACTAAACGTGAAGGTAGTACACTTGTCATTTGATCAGTCGTCAGATGTAAGGTATAATTAATGTTAAAATATTACATATACAAGTAGACATGACCAAACAATATGTATAGCATTGAATGTATGATTGAAGTTAAAACCTTGAATACAAGTCCAGTACGGGAACATTGCTTCAGTCGCAATTATCCACATATTAACACTGATGTTAATGTCCGTATACCACCGCGTGCAGACAAAATGCAATTTATTATTTGTAAAATGTTGCCAGATAGGGACGTCATTTACGTTTTATAATCCCCTCTTAAACGCAACAATTTCCTGTAACATCATGGCATGATGTGATTTTACAGTCAACATGGGTATTTGTAAGACATTGCCACCAGAAAATATTGCATACATTACATTTGTATATATAAAAATATGTGCATTACTGACGAGAATAATACTCAAATATTTGAAGACAATTAGAAAGGGCTGTTTAATTGAATAATATTGTGCATAATATCTTACATAATATCGTACATAATTGTTCTGATCTTTTCTTAAAAGGAACATTCCAGAAATTCTCTTTCTCTCTTATTTTCTATCTATTTCTCTCTCTCACTATTTTTCTCTGTCCTGTATCTTTCCTTCTCTGTCTCTATCTCTCTTACTTGGTAATGAATGTATTTGAAATTTAATGTTTTACCAAATTCTCTCTTTTCTCTCATTGTCTTCTCTCTCTCTCTCTCTCTCTCTCTCTCTCTCTCTCTCTCTCTCTCGTATCCCTCCCCTCTCTCTCTCTGTAATAAAAGTATATGTTTTACCAAATTGTACCAGAATATATATCTATCTCTCTCTCTCTCTCTCTCTCTCTCTCTCTCTCTCTCTCTCTCTCTCTCTTTCTCTCTCACTCTCTCTCTCTCTCTTGTGTATAAGCATGTTTAACCAAAATTTTAATGCTCACAACTGTTGCTCGATGAGTGTGATAATTGTTGACAACACAAGCAAGAAATAAGAAATTATATGTCCTCCAGGATACAAACAACCGTTTCAAAATTATATTTATATATATAAAGGTTAAATCGCATAAACCAACATACAGATGAAGTAACTGCTGCCTCGGAATGGACGTCTGGCATACAATCGCCTATGAGGAGTTTTAAATATTTTATTGTAACTTCAAATTCGTTTCTCAAAGCCCTACATTGTTAGATACTTCGAACATTTAGTCCTATTTTCTTGTTATCATCTTGTCCAATTACATGTATGTGTTGATAACATCTGTCATTTATCATCTTACATTGTAGTCCAGTGATTCCATGGAATGAACGATTGTGTATGTTATGTTCATCCCCAGATATTGAAGATGAGTTTCATTTCATTTTAAAATGAGATGTTTATAAAGAAATAATACTGATGTTCATACCTACGTACTAAACAAAGAATATACATAGGTTTACGTTAGTGGAACCATAAAGTACAACAAACACGAAGTTACTCAGAAAACTAGCAAAATATATTATACATGTATGTTAATAAAGCTTTTCAAAACGGACGATCATTGTTTAACAAACAATACAGATTAATGTAAATGTATACATGTAGTCTCTTTTACATTCGAACAAGATCAATATATTTATTTTTTTCACTCTCAGTCTATCCATCCATTTTATGTACGTGCTTGTCTGTTACTGCTCTGTACCGGTCCTCAGCAGTGAAAGCTATGATCGTTTATACAGACGAATAAAAAGAGTGTCTGAGACCCGGAACCGATCGAATTTCTACAATTAGCAGGTGATATGTGCGTCGTCCATACGAAATCCACTCCACAGCTTGTCATGAGGCATCGGACGTGATTTGTCTGAAATAATAATAAATTAAGTAAAAATGATGTTATAATAAATGACCATGTGATATGTTTTGTCTTAATCAAGATAAATTGACAGCACGTGAGAAGACTTTGAACGCGACTGTTTGAAGGTATAAGAAATTGTTGTAATGATAATGAGACAAAATATTTTAATGAATGATCATGTATTGTTTTGTTTGTGAGCACGTTAAAGAAAGTCGGGCATAATTTGTTTTAATTAATGACTTCACTCATATTTCATGTCGGGATAAAGATTGCAAAGTGTTTGTTTGCTTTAACAAATGTCAATACTCAGAAACAAACAAAAAATGAGAATGTCATATTGTCACGTTTTTGTCATGACAAGACAAATTTCAAGTAAATTATTAACCACACGCAAAATTGTAAAACCTGTTGATAACGCAAATCTTCGGTCCTAGGTTCAAAATAAAATGACAGGACAAATAAATAATACTTACCAGAAAAATGACACTATTGATTTGTGAACCTTTTTGTGTTAGTTTCTTAATAAAATTGTCCAAACCATAGGATTTTTCGATTGTAAAATTTTCTGGAAGAAGTTAAACAGTTGTTTATCATCGTTGAAAAATTGTATTTTTGAGGTTATGCCATGCGGAGAAATATTTTGTATATATATGTAGCGTTATTATTTTTGTTTGAAGTTAACTTAACTCTTTGTAGATGTGTAACACAGTACACAAACGGTTCCTATGCAATTAACAAATTAAAAACTGGCACGCTGTCTAGCGTCGTGTAATTGTAATAAAAGTAAAACTGATTTTCTAAATGGCATTCGAACAGGTTTGTAGCATCCGAGAACTGAATCAGTATTGACATTTACGAATGTGCTTTTGAGATTTGAAACGGGACGACATTTATTACGTCTAGACTATTTCAATAGCGCCCACCAAGGACGTTCTTAATCCAATTAAAAGAAACAATTAAGCGAAAAGCAGACGACTTTTTACAATGTCTGTGCGTTGGAGCTTTATATTTTATGGAATTAAGGCGAATTGTCCAGATACGTCGTGACGCGTCCCACACCAGTTGATGGTATTGGTAATCATATTCTTTACATTTACCGTTTGAAAGACGTACCACCAATACCTAGATGACTATATTGTTGCTCTTATCATTGAATATTGTGATATTTGTGTACGTGTTATTGTAAAATAAACAATGTAACCACTTGAGCACCAATGGCAGTATACTAAATTGTTACGTATATTTTAGTAAGTCATTTAAAGTTACTATCAAATATAATTCTGGAAGTTGTTTAAATACATTCATTTAACATAGTCATATTTAAATGCCAATCTAATATTAACGATCAAATAAATAAGCCGTACTATTTACATAGATAAGGCTTTTGTTAAAACGATGAGTTTGATAGCAGAGTTTTAACCTCTTACAAATCAAAGTATCAAAGTACTTAAAAATACTGATAGCCGGACTTTATTAGATATTATTGCGCCATTTTGGTTTATTTTATGCAATATTCTATTTTAAGAAAGACATATTATAATGTCCGCATCGTGTTTTTATTGTTTGATTTGTTTCTATTTGCATATATAAAACGCACGATTAAAATGAAATTCAAGGAATAAAAAATAGTTCCTGTCACGTATGATTATTTTGGCGGTAATCAGCACTGCGAAGATTGGTCACAACGGCATAAGCCGAAATATGCATTTGCCATAATGCCTGGCTAAAACATAACAGAAACGCAAACATAAACATGTACGGGTCAATATAAAGCAACATCAATGTGTGTTCTTAAAATCTTGACAACCTACAAGTCTGCTTGCAAATGATATATGTCCCTATCAATAAATGTAGTCGCAATTAACGTGTCTTTAAACGTGAATGTAACTTCTAAAATTATTTCTATAAATTTTCTCAGCTGATGTTTTTGATTATATAAAAATGATGCTAGCTATCTTCAACATATTCAAAGATAGTGGAAACTGTAATTGGAAACCAAAATAAATATTTTGCCGTATTTACTTTATCAAATGCCATCACTCTTCGTCACACTGATTACCACGTTTCTTTTGCCAGCCATTAACTTTGAATTGAAGCTTTTATCAATCAGTGAGTGATGAAATATCTCACTATCAGCAACTGAAAGTATCAGTGTATACAATGAAGTAATATTAGTTGTATTGTATAGTGTGTCAGTCGACGGAGATAACAACGTGTCATCATTCCATCAATTATACAATGTTAAAATTTGAAAAGGTGGTGATGGTGTATGTCGGTCGGAAGCCTTGCTTTAAAGAGCATTTTCACATCGGTTCTGGATTCTGCATATGTCGACCCTTAGCACATCAGTTATATATGTGATAACGATTTCGAGTAAAGAAAAGTTCAGTAAACTTATGTAATGTGGTGTTGAATGGTAGTATGGTAGTTGCGCTTTTATTCATGCATGTTTACGAAAAAAAAATAATATAACTATAATCCCATTGAAATGTATGATACACTTTAATGTTTAATCATGTTTCATTTCTTTAAAATCAGAAAATTACTTATTAAAATAATACATATATTGTATAAGTTCGTTGACTCGAACACGGATGACTGGAGTACCACATAGAACTCTAACCACCAAACTGGTTCCTATCTCGATGTATACACATGGACATGTATGGTACGCTGTTGAACAATACTTGACTCGAGCAACCCGTAACATGAACTATTAGGGCCAGTCCCGTCGGGTTCGAGTTATCGAAGTTCTGCTGTAGATATGTCCGGTCAAAAGGTAACATTTCTATCTCAACGTATCCATGTATATATAATAGTTATAAAAGTGGTGTTCCGATTGTCTCAAAACTATCGATAATTGGTATTTTTAAATTAAAGTTTGTGTACGTTAGCAATCGATTGTGGCCGCAATGTGACTTTTTCGGTTTGACTTTCTTATGTTAGATTACCAGGTATGCATGGGAAATACAAGAAAATTTAAATGATTTTTACATATATGAATACTTATGTATCTCTGTTTCTGTTTCCCTCTTTATCATGAATGTTTTTTACATATGTTAAGTAAATAAAATAATTACTTATCTAAATTGCATATTTCATTGACAGAAACACAATTTTTTCATTTGATCTCTTTCTCTCACTTTTCAATTTTTTCAATATAATGTTAATGTCCCTTAATTTTGGCCGATTATCCGATTATAAATTGGTTGAACCAAATCGATCGAACCGATAATCGAATGTGAAAATATCAACGGATTCTCATAACAAGTGTATAACATATCAAACATATTTGACATCAGCAACGTGCAACAACAATATAAATCAAAGGTATATGCATGTATAAACACTGTACTAGCGCAGCATTCAAACTATTGTAAAAAGAATAAATAAATCTAAGACATTAATATAGAAATACAGCCAGGCGGATCAATCGATTTTTATTGTCAAGTAAACACAAAAATGAAATTTGAATGTAGAAAATATATTTTTTATTCGCTTAAAGCAGATAACCCTTTAATAAAATATGTTTTGCTTTACAATTTCCAAAGCTCGAAAAAACACTATCCGTACTTATTTAGAAGGTAACTATGTATTATTTTTCGTTCTACTATGACACATTGAAAAACATTTAATGAATTTAAAGCGAGAATTGTTTACCCGTAATGCGCACCCGCAAAACGTGAAACAATGCCTATATAATCAGATTTTCTTCATTGTTCAGAAAATTAGATTTTTAAAGAATTGTATAGTTGAAATTTTATGCGAGTAAAGTTGAAAGTCTTTTTTAAGACCGTTCATCCCTAGCTGTCTTCAATCTTTATATCTTATGCATTGCGACCTAATATCATGCTTCGTTCGTATAAATTTGAATAGTCTTGTTATGAATAAATTTGGTTGCAAGTCAAACCAAAATCACTTAACGTAAGTAATACACATTCGTATATGCTATATTTAAAGCTGATTGCAAATGCTGGCTTGAAATGACAGCTCTCACATTGATGTACAGAACACGATACGTCTTCAAAATATGACAGCTTATCAAAGAAATTAATTTCTGTCACTGATTGCCGATATCGCGAACCATCTAGCTGAGTGCGTGATACTTGTAAGGCTGTTTCTGACAACAGATCATCCTAAAATGAAACGGCGATATCTAAAAGTATGGACACATGCGTTCAATCTAATTATGATAAATACAATCCCTGTTATGCCTGGTACATACACCATTTAAAAGACAAAAAGACATAAAAATGGAACACGTTTGAAATATAATCAATTGTTGCAAAGTATACCAAGTGGTAAACAAGCATAAGATTGTCCAAGGACAAATCAAAGAAAGTGTATTTATTGTAGAACGAACAATTTCTTAGTACTTTAAATATAAGAAGAACAAAATGAATACTTTTCCAAAATTTGCAGGCATGTAGAAACACCTAATATATAGTCAAATAAATCCTCACAAGTATTCTATCTGTCATGATAAACTAGATATCTAAGATTGAAATTTGGATTTTCAAGCTTAAGCCTTAGAATATTCTCAAGAATGTTGTTGAATACAACCCAAGGAGTCTTTCTCCGTACGTAACCATTTTAAGATTACCGTTAATTAGCTATATATACGTATGCTTGCTTAACGGCTTTAAAATCGCATTTTTTAATGCGTTATATTTTTTTAAAAATGACTTTGTTAATGCGTTGTATTTTTATACATGACTGTTATATAAATCTTAGAATTTTGTTGTACAATCAGCACATATCGTGGTTCGTTTTTTTGAATATGATTGAAGACTAAAAAATGTATGTATTTGTTTAATAAAATGAAATTAAACATTCTAAAATGCCCATATGATACCAAACATGCGTTTGTAAAGTCATTAAGTGAGAAATAATTTGTGAGAAAGGCGCATAAATTGCAGAATATAAACACTGTCAAGACAATTTTAGTTAGGTTTAAACTTAATATTATCTTATTTCTTAGATTGTGAAACACGTTATTAATACTTCTAAAAATTAAGCTCGAAGTCTTCTTTGATAGAAACATTACTAAAAATATCAGTGTTTTGCTCAAGGACAATACATCACACATAGCCGTAGCTGATGATCGAACACACGACTTTCTGATCTTTGGGTCGATGAACTACCACTGGACCACGTTTAAAAATATTACAAATAATTATCTGACATATTAATGACTGAATTATAGTAGAGTATCAGAACAGATAATGAAACAAAATAGTATAATGAGAGGAAAATAGGTGGATGAAAGAGTTTTCTTACTTTATATTGTATATACTTAGGCAATATACGATATATTATGCATCTTGTTAATGCATGATTGCATACAAAAGATCGAACAAAATGATTTTCTTGGAAACATTTGGGTGTAATTGGTTAACTGAAATAGAAATAAAAAGGTCAACTGACTTCAATGATAGAGACAAATGGTGCTATTGCATGATAAATACCAATTTATGTTTTATATTTTCAATTCTATTGTTTCAGACGCTGGCCTCATTCTGTTAAATGTGTTAATATTGACAGAGTCACGCAATAACAAAACACACCCAAGCAAAGATTTAACAAAGCAATTTCATTCCGTGAATTCAAGTCACAGTCCCCATCTAAAAATAACCCAATTGATGCATGTTATAAAATCATTGATATCAAAATGATACCCTGTTTTTCTTCATTACAATACGTATTACATTATTTTCGTATTTATTTAAGCGAGAAAAAAACAATTACTCCATCTCGCATACCTAACAATCAATTATTCAAAAATATTAAAATACTCAATATAAACAATGAATCAATAACAACTACCATAACCGTACAGTAATGACGTAGTGAGGCATTCCGGTTACTAATACTAATATCAATTTGTGCATTTGGCCTCTATTGACCAATGAAAATAGTTCCATGTGCCGTTTGACAGCGAAGTTGACGCAAGCAAATCGTCTGCTGATTAGGGAGCGTATATATAAATGAACATGCGGTCTTTGATAATTGTTTGAGATTATATATATAGATGTGCATGTCATTATAACTCTTTTAGATAAGTTCATACTATTTTAATGTTCAAGCACAGCATAGTTTAGCCCAGAACCTGATATCTTCCGTTTCAGGGCTATTAACCCCTGATGAAAAAGCAGGGAAGTCTATAATTGTCCCACAATTCATAGCAATTGAACACTTACTAAACTGTGTCGTCATTCGAACTTGATTTTACGCAACTGACCAATCAACTTGCTCAAACAGGTCTTTCCCAGCATTGCTATTTAAAGGACCAATCGGAAAAGCGGAGTCTGTACTAACTATATCACCGTTCTCTTTATCCTCTGTTTGGAGAATAATATCCTTAACGATTTTCTCGTATTACTTTACATTTCAATCTGGGGATATCTTTAACTGATAAAATAGTTTTTTTTATAAAAAATATATAAACACTGTTGTTAAAATATACCATTTAACTTATACAACGATATAAATATTAGCCTGCTAAGTAGCGTGATTGTCCATTATGCCATCATCGCCACACCTTAGACACATTTTCCGTTCCCGTATTTGTACAATAACTAGTTTCGATTCAGTAATCAACCAAACCTTATCAAAATATAAAGACGAAGCCATATCCTTAAACATTATTTTGAAAAAGAACAAATGATTCTAATGTAACTTAACCTTTCTTTACATCATTATGGTTAAACAATTCAATTAGTTGACTTAATCACTGACGTGCCGTACTCTGTCAGTCTAAGACATACTCTAACAATAGATATACGTCATAGCAATGATGAAAATATTACGATCAAATCCTGATATAATGGAAAGTTTTATCTGTGGTCGGGCGTAATAAAGGCCGGGGAAGACGTATACAAAGAAATATACTCTTGTTCTACAGAGTAAACTGATAATATCGGGGCCAAGTTGTTAAAAGCTTGGGTGGCTTAACCGTGGGTTAAGTGATATTTTCAAGTCACGATATTTTGAGAATTACAACAATTTAGGTTAATATTTTATAAAAACTCATGAAAATATGCCATATTGTTTCTTAAACTGTATTTAAATTGCCATCAAATCATTAAGCATAGAAAACATTAAAAAATTCACTTAGTAGGTGCCTAAGTTCACCAAGCTTAGAACAAGTGGGTCCAGAGGTTTAACACACTATTCAAGAAAACCACAGAAAAAAATCCATCAAAAATGTGATCTCAAATGTGGCATTAATACAAACACGGATAAGACAACACTTTAAAATTGATAGAGTTTCCTTACTAACGTCCCGATCTGGACTACAGATATAAACACTTTTGAAAATAATGTGATACGAACTGAATATGCAATTCATTTTGAAGACATTGGGGATAATGAACGTATCTACTGTACAAGGTGATAACCCGTATGCCCCGTTTAATATTTGTTTGTGTCGTTATATTTTAAAAAAACTAAATAAATTGTTTGTAAAAGTTCTTTTTTCAGGACTCCATATTTAGATGGTGTGTGTGTTGTATTTGATATTGAGGTTTAAATTTCAGGTTTAAGAATAAAAAAAATAGTCTCATACACATTTCCATTAATTTAATAAAATGAAAGCCGTGCACAAAAGTGCAATAATAGTCACGTTCACTTGCTGAATTTTTGGAAAAAGGGTTACGAGATAATCATTAAACACATATGTAGTAAGATTAACTATAAGTTGACATAAAACTTCACTTGCATATGCGAGCATTACGTTCTGAAACCAAGAACTAAAACCTAATGGTAAATTCTATTCAATTCAACACAAAAGTGAGATACCGACGTATCATGTCCCACCTGTATAACCAGTTTATGGAAAGGTTACCCTGGTTTCTTCAGTATATCAATGTATATATTGATATGTAGTATAGTATAGTTTTAATTCCAATATCCAAAAGATATACAGGACCACCTGGTACATGATTTATACACACATATATGACAGAGTGTGGTTGATTAGTGATATTTAACAGACACTATGCTTATGTCATGGTTTCAATCGTATCAAATAACCAGTAATAATAAACAAAATTCATGTCGGAAACCAAATATAATACATGTAAACACTAAATATTATTAAGGAATGGCCAACAGATAGTATTATATACAGCTTGATTGAAGAACTCTTTTAGCTGATATCTTATAACTGATACGTTGAAATTTTGACTGAAGTCTGTGTTTAATGGATTTGTATCATACAGAGTCTGTCTAAGTATGTGCTAATGCGCAAGCTCATACGATATTTTTGTATATCTTAAGACACCATTTACATCTCATTATTGCCTTAATCTTGCGTATTCAGTGCATTGTTTGCCTTTTAGCTGTAATGGTACATCTCCTGGTGGACTAATACTTTCTATTTTCGAAAATTGTATTCGGAGATCAAAGCGAAGGGTTAAAGAATGATGGTTTTGAAAACCAATAAAATAACTCTTGATTGACAAAAAGAGACGCTTTGCACGTTTCGTAGCAATTACTGGAATTAAATGACATCTTCTTCCGTAGAACTATTACATCCATCTTCTTGTATTGATATTTGGGTGACTGCAATCAGTTTCAACAAGAAATGCCATTACAGTGCGCTTTTTAAGCGGAAATAATTTGCCTAAATATGTTACACATTCAGACTAAACATTGTCCTTTATTTATAGCCGGAAAAACTAGAGAGACAAGATCACTCGATATTCTGACTGAAGTGCCAAGCCCATTATATGTCAGGGGTTGAAAGTGAACACAAAACATTAAGGAAAAGATATACATGTTCAACTTAAAAATGCTCATTAAAATAAGTTTAAAGCAGTTAGTGATTTTGCATTACTGTTAGTGCAAAACAATTGGACTATTGAAAATGACAAGTTGGACAATGTAGCACAACATTTAGATGAAATATATACCCCGTATTACACAAAATATAAAACAACAAAATGTACTTTAAAATTGCTGGTAAGTTTCTGCTTATTATAGACCGCGACGTGGTCTAGGGGTAGAGCGTCCGCCTCGCATGCGGAAGGTCGTGGGTTCAATCCCCCGCCGGAGCATACCAAAGACTTTAAAAATTGTACTAGAAGCTTCCTCGCTTGACGCTCAGCATTTAGAGGAGAGTTCTAGGTCTGGTCGGCCCGGTGTCAGTATAATGTGACTGGGTGGGGTATCATACCATGTGTCTGCGGCATGATACTCAAGTGTGACAGCGCTAAGAATACTGTTTCAAGTAGACACCGTCGCGATATGACTGAAAAATTGTTGAAAGCGACACTTAACACCATACAACAACAACAACAACAACAACAACAACAACAACAACAACAACATCTGTATACTATGATAAGAGAGTGCATATTACCTCTCCCCCCCTTTTTTTTTTTTATTTATTTCAATCGACTGTTATGCCATTTTAAACACATGTTATATATGGCATATTCAATTGTATTGATGAAGGAGGACCTGAGAATAAATTTAAGTGTAATCATCGTACTTAAGTTACTGTAAACATTCCCATATAAAGCTTTTTGGAGCAAGCGGGATTCACAACCTTAGCGCCCAGAGGTAAGTGAGTTTGAGACAGCGTCTTAGACCACTCGGTCACGGAAGAGCCTTCTGTTTTAAAACGAAGAAAAATATACAAGAAGGATAAAGCAATCACACCATCACATGTACAAATAATGAATATTATAATTGTAATAAGAACACTGTTTATAATAAATCGTGACGCATTATGAAATGTCATTGTCTATTGTTATACTATTATTGAGTTGAAATATACCGTTCCATTTTTAACAAATGTATTTTGATAAACGTTATCACCATATGACTATTAAAAAAGGTCATAAGAAAACAATCTACGTTAAAGGGTGACAGTATTGTCAAAGGAGGACTAATAGCGATACATAATATTCGTACTCTAAGAACATTGCTAGTACATTCGCGCTTTGCATTATGGCAATAATATGTGAAAGCTTTCCTTCATTAAACACATTGTTCAATCATCAATAATCTTCGGATGTCAAAAACGGAAATAATTAACTGTCAGAGACAGATCTATGCTGTACGATTATTGTAAGTATCTTACTTTCATATATACTAGGGTTTTCCCTAAATAGCGTGACAAACTCCGGTAAACTTCCATTTCGGCGTCTTAGTATATTGATGTTTTGCATGTGTAAGCCTTATTTACTTTTAAGCAAAATTACGTAATTTCATAAATATTATACGTCTTTTATCGATTCTACAACAAATTGATTCATATCATATATGTTTGACTGTCGCAGCCCTATACGTCTCAATTTCATTTGTTTATGTCGATAATGTGTTTTTCAATTAAATAACAATGACATATATTTGCTGCTAAAACCTGCGAACGTTAACGTCAATGACAGTGAGGTCTTATTTTAAGATTTGTAGACAGTTCCATTACAAACAGTTGAACGGTGCTCGTTTCTATGAAATGTTAGAAAAAAAATCAGTAAAGTAAGGTAGTGTCTTTACTTATTATTAGGACAATTGCCCTTACCATACAGCCGCGACGACTCAGACAGATATAAACATATTAGGTTTTCAGAGACTTGTACATCCACCTTATTTCCCGGATCTCGCATCCCTTGACTTTGCATATTCCTTTAACTGAAGGAGCATCTACGCGGTCAACCATTCCACACGGTCGATGAATTGATGAGAGAAACATTTAATTTTAATAAAGGAATCGACACAGGATGGTTTGGAATCGTTTAGAAAAGTGAGTTAAAGTCCGTCGACCATGCGTTGCGTTGATCATAACGGAGAATGTTTTGAAAATTAGTTATTTTAATGTTGACGTCAGTCGCTGTTATGTTCAATGTGTTAACATTCATGTGAAATTGTGGTTTGTAAATTTGTGAAAATGCACAAAAATGATGTATAAAATGTATGTGAAAATATAATAAAATTACTTCCCGACATCTAGAATTGTCACATCGTTTTAAAAACATTTCTTCAAGTTACATCTAGCGTGGAGATTTTTTTTTAAATTTTGCATACAAGTACTTTGAAGTAAGACAAGTTTAAAACACTAGAAAAAAATATAAGTCACCATGCTTGTTTTTTTTTTTGCATCGACTAATTTTAAATTACACCGTTTTACATTTTTTAAATAAAACACAGCAAGTTAAAGAAAAAGTTAAAAATCATGTTTTATTTACTAAAATAGTGATATATTTCAACAAAATATTGTTGTCATCCATGTAACAAAAGATAAAGAATATAAACCAGAAAAAATCATGATGCTATTTTGGGTTTCATCATTCATACAATGATTTTCATAAATTGCTACAATTATAAATTTGGCCTCAAATATTACAATTTTACACTAATTCAAAAATAAAAAAGTTCTGACGCGGAGAATTGTTTCTTTCTTTCTAAAATGAGGCACTATAACAAACCATATCAGAAATAAAATAAAAATGTATGTCATAATGCTTGTCCCTAAGTAACAGTGCTAAATATTACCTCCCTTTTTTCATAAAATAGTCGCAATCGATGCATTTTCACAATAAATCAATAATAAAAACAATTATAACGTGGAGAATTGTTTCATTCTTTCTAAAAAGAGACACTATAATAAACGAAATTGAAAATAAAATAAAAAATACATGTCATCGTGCTTGTTACAAAGTTACAATGCTAAATGTTACCTTTCCTTTTCATAAAATGGCCACAAACGTTGCATTTTCACACTAATTCAATAATAAAAAAAGGTCCAACGCAGAGAATTGTTTCATTCTTTCTACAAAGAGGCACTATAACAAACCAAATCAGAAAAAAGAATAAAAAATGCAGGTCACCATGCCTGTTACAAAGTAACAGTGCTAAATGTTACCTCCCTGTTTCATAAAAGGGCCACAATCGATGCATTTTCACATCAATTCAATAAAAAAATGTTCTTACGCGGAGAATTGTATCATTCTTTCTACAAAGAAGCACAACAACAACAATATCATAAAATATAATAAAAAATAACAAAAAATACATGTCACCTTGCTTGTTACTAAGCTACAGTGCTAAATGTTTACTCCCCTTTTCATAAAATGGCATTAAAATTTCAAAAATGGTAAACATTATCTATTGTAATTTTTATAAATAAAGTTTCGTTGCAGAGGTAACTTTCATATTTGTAAATGATGCACTAAATAGTAATTGTAATATTTGTAATTTATAATGTAATTACCGTTATGTTGCTTTTATACATTTCATATATACCGGGTAATTGATGAACATCAATATTTGTGAGTAATAGTTTGAAATGTTAGAGGCCTAGTGGTAAAACCATGTACTGTCAATCAAGGTTGGATCACCAGTGACCTGCTACTCAACATAATATCTTCTGAGTTTTATTTACGAGTCCATTTAAGTCATTTTATTCTGGTATTTATCTTGGCTATAGTAGTCGCACCGTCATCCATTATTATAACATTGACTTGATTTTTTTATTCCTGTACTGGGATTCTTCCAACAATATTCTTTGAATTGTCATTCAAATTTTAGAACACTGCCTGGTGAACTGGACGTGATTGTTCTTTATGTTTAATAATATGTGCATTTCCTAGTCTTTTGAAAAAACATCATATGTTTTTCGAATACTTTTTCTTAACATGGTCCCAATATCTGATTTTCTGTCACAATCCATGCTTCTGGCAACACATATTGTAAAAAATTGGCCTGGTCCTGGTGTACTACTTGACTGACTTTATCACTGAAAATTAAAGAAAGCTTACAACTGTAACCTGAGCCTCTGTTTAGCATTCCTGAAATATGTTGCATAGTTTCTTATTTTAATGATTCATTATAACAAATTTATTTTTAACATTTACACAATGTAAGAACACTGTTCGAATCCCCGCCCGGCAACAGTCTCCAGGATGATAGATATATGACGTTATGTCTCTTTATCAATCGTCTCTCACCGCTGATTCAAGTGGGAAAGTTATCAGTTACTTGCGGAGGATGGGTGTGCTCGAATACTGGTTAATCCCAGGAAACAGTGGTTAGGTGATCGTCTGTTAGCACTTGATGACATGAAAATGACGCTAAATATTCAATCAATCAATCACTTTTTATAGTTGTTGATCTCTAGAAATCATTAAGTAAGTTATCATTTTATGTGATACATCGATATTGATCAGTGAATTATAATAAAGCATCAATTTACCTTATACTGTGTTGATGACAAATGATATTGGACTTTTCCTGTTTAATCGATGTGTTTGTTTTTACTGTTCTTATACTTCCACATATACAGTTTATGTATAACATTGACCCATATAAGTGTCTTCAATAATGTCCTTCAATACCAAACTTTTACATGCATCAAGTCAGCTAAATGTCAAAATTCAAGATTTATTCTTCCTTGTCTCCATCTCGGTATGAATAATATTGTTTCAGGTCAATGCATTATGTATTCAGCGCTTTAGAACAAATTTACGAAAATGAATTATCCGAAATGTTACCATTACGAGTATTGATTATATCTTCGTAGTTGGTTCTTCGACTTTTTTATGTACAAGCAATTCTGGTGGTTTAAAACGAAAAACAATATACTTTTCCATTCTTTTCGATCGTTTCCTTGACGAAATTTACATTTCTGACTTCTCGAAATGAAAATACTTCGCTTTGTAAATATCCTAATTCGACTCGACTGTTAATTAACCAAACGGCGAAATTAGATCTCAAAACTGAAAGTAACAGAAAGGAAATATGCGCGTAGAGATGTGCAGTTACAACCCGCAGAAATGTCTTTAAGGACAACCCTCGTACTTTCATTGCTTTGTTTCCCTGGAAATTTTCTTATTGTCATATTCCATAGACGAATCATAACAGACCAAATACCTAAACACGCAACATATTAACTATGTAAATACTAAGCTGAACGTGAAACTAAGCGCAATACAAAATAAAATTTGAGGAAGAAATTTTAAAAATATCAAATCAACCGTTTACCTTTACTATTAATATATAGATATTATGCGATAAAAGTAAATACATTTTGTATATTTCGTAATATAAATGACTAAAAATCCGCTATACATCCCGCAGTCAATCACATAACAAACAAATATATGACCGTTTTCAGAACAGAAACTAAATTGAAGATTTTTATATAAACATATATGTCGAAGTGACATCATAGAGATATATAACTTAAAAATGTTCTTTGACAATTTAAAATTGCCATACCATCAAATAATGGCTTTCATAAGACAAAATACGAGACATTCTATGTCATATAGACGATATAAAACTAAATCTTATCGAAACTGATTGTCAAATACATAAATAAACACCACATCTCTTTCTTCCTAGACGGCTAGATCACGTGACAGCTCTGATGAATAGTCATATGGCCAATCTGATACGGAACCATCGGGTTTCCGCCTATTTGCCCTTCTTTGTATTTGTCTGATTGAAAACCTAATGGACAATGTGAGGGATGGGAAATTAATACATATCACCATCTGTAGATATAGGAAGGACTCACGTGAACCAACACAAGTGTTATCATAGAGATGCGCTTGAACTGTAAATAATGTCTTACTGTAATACATGTACAAAACAATATGTCTATATCAATTTAAAGCCGGATCCGACTCGCTCAGTCGGTTACACGTCTGACTATCAATCCAGGGGTTGTCAGCTCGAATTCCCGCCCGGCAACAGTCTCCGTGATGATTGATATACGACAGTGTGTCTCGTTATCATGGGTCTCTCATCACTGATTCAAGTGGGAAAGTAATCAGTAACTTGCAGAGATGGGATGTGCAGGATTACTGGTTAACATTTTAGGATCCAAGGAAACAGTGGTTAGGTTAACTTATCGTCTGTTAGCCTTCCATGGCATAAAAATGACGCTAAATACTTAATCAATCAATATCAATTGAAGACGTACACAAAATATCTCATAGCAATAAATAGCATAGATCAGTTTACATAGACGGCCAAATACTTTCTTTACAAACTCGGTCTTCATGCATTGAATTGTTTCTTTCATATTATGTTATTAACATTTTCAGAGGTATGATGCATTTAATCCTAGATAAGTAAAAAATATATTTTTCCGACTGGAATATTCAGAACTACTCATATTCCAACTTGTAATGGTTGATGTGCACTTTACTTGTTTCTTACAATGAGATATAGGATGGTAATTGGACAGACACAGCATTACGCGTTGACAAATTGACACGTCCAAATGCTAGAAATGACAAGTGCAAAACACTATTTGAAGTTTTAATATCAACAAACAATTTGGAAAACAAGCTTACTGGGGTTATTGAACTGGTTATGGGAGTTTTCCAATTATGGTTTATTCAGTGTAACGCTTTCTATGTGGCTCGCTAAAATGGCTAGCTCAAAACGCGAGTGTAAATAAAAACTTATACATACAGACATTTCTATGATAATCTTTTTTATGGATTGTTTGCATGTTAAAGTCTTGTTTTGAAAAAAGGGCGAAATAGTTGTCATGCATGACATATAATTATATGTTTGCATAATTTGATTTAAAAGTCGATTTTAAATATATATTGGCTGTGTTGAATTGAGGCAGTATTCTTGTAGCTCTCGCCCTGGAGTTTCATGCCTCATTCGCATGTTACGGTAATCCATCAATCCATAAGGTCATATTTTATATTGCCACTGTACCACGGGTCTTAAATATATTCTCTAAATTCTGAGTGCCATACGTTTATATTCCTTGTGATATGTGCATATCTTTAGAAAGACCCTGGCGAAGATCGATCCTACATCATTACTAGAATTGAATCGACTTGGTTTGTTAAACGTATAAACATTCTATCAAAACAAGTAGTACATTACAAAAACTGTCTGCAAGACATTTAAATTTGGGTATTTTACCATTAATATAAACTAAACTGAACAGCTAACACGCTACTTTTGTATTTCCAATATTTTTGTCTAAACATTGAGTATCGTTAATAGCATTTGTATACAACATTAACATTTGTATACTACATTTATATTTGTATACAACATTAACATTTGTCAACAAAACATTCGTATACAACATTGACATTTGTATACAACATTAACATTTGTATACAACATTAACATTTGTGTACAACATTAACATTTGTATACAACATTGACATTTGTATACAACATTGACAGTTGTGTACAACATTAACATTTGTATACAACATTTACATTTATATACAACATTTACATATGTGTACAACATTCACATTTGCATACAACATTAACACTTGTATACAACATTAACATGGTCATTTTCATCTTAATGGTTATTTCTTAATCAAGTTTAAATTTTAAAAAAATTGCTTTGATACCTTTTAATATAGTATATACAATGTCAGATAGTATATACAATGTCAGATAGTATATACAATGTCAGATGGTGGGTAAGCTGCACCGTTCAATATATTTTCCCTGTATTATTACACGTTAGCTATTGTGTGTTTAACACGGAAACAAGTATCAGAATACGATAAAAGTACTACTAATGGTTTTCGATATATGCTGGGATATCTGTAAGGATCAGCTTGTACATTTTGTCTGAGCCGATATTCCAGTTTATATAGTGAATATTTTACGTATAACTATCCTGTTTTGAGATATGTATGTTTAATATTTTGCACCTATGCAAGTCGAAACGAATAACAAATAAATGTGATTTAAATATTATATGACAATATATGTTTTGCATATATTGCTAAACTTGTATACATGCTATTATTGTGCAGTTTACAGCGGGATGGCCCCGACCCCTGCAGACCCATAACGGGGTAATAAACGGACAACCTTACGGTAGCTCAAAAGAAAAGTACTACTAATGGATGTGTAACTATTGATATTTAACCCTAAGTTTTCTCTAAGGTATGCCACCATTTTCTTTTTATAAGCAACAAAACATTTCGAGTATATGATATCACTCCTCTGTGAATACTATCTAAAATCATTATAGTATTAATTCTCTCCTTGACTCTGTATTTATGTACTGTAAAATATACATATAGATGTAAAAATGGAGACTTTAAGATGTTCAATATTCTGAAGTTGGGGATAATACGTTGAAGATTAGCACATATAAGTAGGCTGATGTAAAATTTGTTGCACACATTGACATTTATGGCTTTTTTATTATATCTTTACATGGAAATATTCGTGTTATTTTTTAAAATAAATCGTTTTTGCTCTAAAATTAAACTTTTTGTCATGTGGCAATTTTATGGATCCAAAGCTAATGGATTCAAATGAACCATGACATGCTTTGAAAAAATGGAAACTAATAGGTTGTGTTTGGCACTACTTTTTTGTCAATGTCTAGATAATGTCGTGTCGTTGGCACAATGCAACATATGATATGGTAGAAGCAAATTTTAAATTAACAAAATATCTTGTACTGAAACAAGTTGTATGATGTTATGCAATTCATTGAGAAAATAGCAAAAGAGCTAATGGATTCGATAAAACCGTTGTATTGTCATATGTTCATGCTTAAAATGTAGGTAAAGGGTTGGATTGATGTTGGCAGAACTAGTGGCCTGATCTCATTTCAAAACATATTAAAATACATGGTTAAACTCATCATTTCTGTATATAATCAAATTATTACACATTTTTATCTGAACGCGAGCATTTGAAATCTACAAAGATGCAATGAAAGCACAAAATGCAATCAAGAACAATAAAAAACAACAGTATCGGTTTTATTAAGGTTTTTCGTACAAAGTGTAATACCTGCAACGCTACAAATTTAAAACAACCCTGTATTAGCATCAATACTGAATAACCGTTACCGATATCATCACTAAATCTTCCAGATAATTATTATTTGAATTTTCTTCTCGGTCGTTGTTCTAATAATCGGTCCAGGGCGGTTATCCCATATTTTCGATTCTGTCTTGTATTTACACGATCCTTTCAATTCACATGTTAAGTTGTTACGTGGGGACTATTATGTTATCTGTTGCGCGCACATTTTGTATTTTGACATAGTAATTTTAGTATTTAGCTCGATTGCGAAGTAATCTCAGATCTTAAATGAAAGGCTCATCTCACAAGTACGCTTCGTAAGTAGAACCGCACTGCATTGTGTTCAGTGGAGGCCAACAGCTGGAGCTCGGGATCGAACCTCAACCTCAGTGTGAGCGGTCAAAACTCTATTCACTGCACTATCGCCCAGCTTTAAACAGCTAATGGTACAGACATTGAACAATTTATAAAATGATGCCCATAAATCTCCATCTTTCTTATTTGACTGGTGTGTTTACGCTTTCCTTTTTAACTGCCATACTAAAGTCATTGCATTAAGTGCATGTCTACGGCATTAAGTATATTTCATAATTACAGCGTAGTTCAATGTCTATTAAATGCTTACATCAATCTTAAAGATATTTATCAAACGTCTTGGAGACAAAGCTGATAATAAATGTTTCCAAATGTTTATATTGTTGACTGGTTCACTAAATACGTTTTTTTGAAAACTGAGTTTGGGTTACATCAATTATAGAGTTGCCCGAGTAACAACATTCCAACATGTGGAGAATATTGGACCTGTATTTGGACACCAAGCATGAAATAACTGAAGCTAATTTTGGTATTAATCGAGAGACATAAATTGTGAATTATCTGGATATTGCTATGGCCTTGTGGTCTGGTTTTCAAAGTGGTCCATAAATCACTTGATCTGAAACAAGAATTGAAGACATTGCATCTATTCAATGTTTTAATGTTTTATTTATAACTGTATGATCATTTTATGTAATAACCATCAAACGTAGCAGTATTATTTAACACTGATCAATGTTTGAACATTTTTGACAGCATGCTGTGTGTGGGTAAAGGATCACTTGTTTATATCCTTGTTCATTACAGTGAAACACCCTGTCGTAAACATATCGGACATTCTCATTTGAGGAAGAAAAGCATTGTTATATCATGGGTTTTATTAAGTTTAAACTTATTCATTTTCGTCGATTGCAAAACAAGATAGTACAACTAATACAACCCACGCTTTTTCCATGGGAGAAACAGTACTAGGCATCGGCGGGGAAGTTTTTTGTTCAAAGAAACCACGCATAGCCGTGGAGGAGGTAATATTTATATTATGGGACTCGACATATCTGAAAAAGGAAAGTTGTCTTCACATTTATTTTTTTTCATTAATCATATTTAATCATTTCTAAATTGAAATCTTGTTCAGAAAAACTGTTGTAATAGTTTGTAGCCCAAAACCATTTGCTTATGTTATGTTTACAACTGAATAAATGGTTATAGAAATATGTTGTAAACATAATATTATGCAATAAAATGTTATTAAACTAAGATTAACATACACAAGAGAAGACAACAGTCGTCAACGACAATAGTTCTCACTTCTCACTACTCAGTTGAATTTTGTTTTTTGTTCTGTATAATATAAGGTCTAGGATTTCCACGTTAACAAATATTCACATAAAAGTACATTGACGTAGCAAGAATGTATACCAATATGCAAATGCACAATAACTTGTAGGTTTACCAGCTTGGTTCTTTTAAAGTGGGTGCAGTGACACCCTAAGATTTTTTTAAAAAAAGAAGTCCTAAAATTCTCGTAAATACTTGCATATGTTGAAATCCTATAAAAGTCACTTATTTACAAACCAGTGATGTTTTATTGCAGTGTACGCTATGCCAGCTGTTGTTCTATTCATTTGCAACAAGAAATCACAACCGCTATGCACCGTTTTGAAAATATCTCAAAACCAAATTACATTGGACTTTTTTTTCATGCGTGAGAATAATGTTACCGTAGGGAAAAAAGGGGGGCGTAACTGTGTAGTGAGACATTAATCAGAAACAGAAATGGCCACCATGCAACGTTTAATGAAGTGAATAATTTAATACGTCAAGAGGGTCAGCATTGAACTACGCATAAATGTTTAAGATAGTGTATAGAGAAAAAACAACATTTGATTGTAATTAGTTCGGATGCTAAGCAAAAATCTAGCTATATTTCTATCTGATACACGAAACTGAATCGCAACGGATGCAAACAATAATACACCAATTACAAACGGGGAGACATGCAAAACCTGATCTATTGTAAGACAAATAAAGAAACCAAAGTCGATAAATAACGTAATAGTTTACCATACACGCACTTATTCCTACTTTAGAACCAATGCATATCCATATATCTTATTTATTATATTTACATATAGAAGCAAGTTAAAAACAGTAACATGGTAACAAGAAATGTCTGGAGGAAGTCTAGAATTAGATTAACGATTTGAAAGCAAACATGCAAGGAAAGGAAACTGATTTACTGAGGAATGAGTTGATAAAATTATTAAAAAGTCCATGAGAATGTTATATATCACGAATCGAGGGGGAAAATATATTAGCTGTAGTGATTTAAACAGCCAACTTCTAGAGCGTAAATGTCGGTAATGTCAGTTAGTGCAATAAACTCTTCAATTTTTTTAGGGAAGTGAATAAATATATCAGATAGGAAATACAAATGTGTGCGGTTTAGTTCAAAAGTTATATTGATGTATAGTGAGTATCTTTATAGTATTTATAAAATTAAATTATCAATACGATAGTACCATACACATGTCGTATATACTCGTATAGCACTAACAGTTCGACTTACGAAGTCATTACGTATCATATAAGTGCTTTAGTAGAATTTAGTTTAATGACAAGCACGGGCAGTTTTAACAATAAGTTTTAAAAAAGAAGAATATCAAATAAAGAGTTGAATTACCTATAGACTGAAAGAAACTACACAGTTTAAAGACACTTATTTATATTGCGTTAAACCACTTTTTTACCGATGACAACTAAGCACACGTTTTGGTATTTTCAGCTCGTTCTGAAAATTATAACAAACTAAAAACATACTTACCCATGAGAGATACTGCTGAAGAAGCTTAGATTGTATTCGTAGAACGGAACGGGTCTTGGGTCCGTCACATGACATTGTTATTTGCATGCTGATTGGCTACGTCTAACAAGTGTAGTAATACACCTTCGGTTAGGCATTTAATCTTGCGTTTGGAAAACCTAAATATGTCCAGTTTACGTTCAAATTTCGATATTGTTTTCTCCCTATAAACCCATATTGTGTCACATGGTGATTTTAGTAACTATTTCATTTAGATTTTATCTGGTATCGGCAGAGTCGACCAACATGGTCGTTATTTATTCTAAACTATTTCGTACGCTTTGCATTGTGGGATCGGCATGGAATGCCAGGCTATTTTCATTGGTTTTAAACATACTTGAGTCCAGAGATATCCGGAACTGAAATTAACAATGAAATAACTACTGTAAGAAGACGTGGCGATTAATCTCATAGCTTATGTTAATTATGTATCTTGTCTTAAATACCAGTGTGTCCTCCGTAGCCGAGCGCCGTCTAAAGATGACTTACCACTCAACGCTAAAGTCGTAAGTTCAAGTCTCGCTCGCTCCAAAACATTTAAGTAATAAATTTTTCCACTTACTTGGGGAAGGACAGTTGGTTCTACTCAGATTCATTCTGAGGTCTTCCTCCGCCAATAAAAAGCTGGACATGTCATATATAACCTGAAATGTGTTGAAAAATGGCGTTAACGCCAATCCAAAAACACATACCGTTATAGGGTATAATATGATCATTGCTTCAAACACTTTATATCCATACTTTAGCTAGTTTTCTTCAAGGAAGCTTTTGAAACTGTTAATTATTAACATATTACATTTATTAAATCTTACTACAATAGAAGCGGCGTCATTACTACATGAACCCTTCTGTGATAATGGTAGTCATCAAGCCGTACAGCTCAAAACTCTATTAAAATTGTTATTTACAGTTGAGGCTGTCGATCCTGAAATTCGAAAGGAAAACGAAGAAACCACGTGCAAGTCGGGCCAGATCAAGTGCTCGGATGATCCTCTCGAATGCATCGATAAAGATCTGGCGTGTAACGGGGTCAGTGAGTGCACAAATGGCGCAGACGAAAGTGTATTAATGTGCGGTATGTATCTGTATTTAAATATTGTATGTTGATGTCGAGACCAAATGGACAGGTCATTTAAACACCCTGTACAATGAATATATGATTAAACATTTTCATTTTATTTTACATAAACTAGATATTGCCACTACCGTTCGTGTACGTCGAGGTGAACCATCTTGTAAAACACTCCAATACCTTTTCGTAATGATTGTCATTCCCATACCTAACCTTGATGCGAGGTAGTGAAAAATTTTGAGCGCGTGAAAGGGATGAAAATGATATACGAATATAATATGATGATATAATACATAATCAAAAATCACTTATGCACAACGTTCGCAAACACATAAAGATTTCATATTTTATGTTTTTAAATTTTATTTGTTTTGGTGCAAAAATAAAACAAGAAGTCAGTAAAATTGCCTGTATTAAAGATATGTTTCTGCCAAATTTGCGTATTTGTATTATGTGTGTGTGTCAGTTTTAACACGTGAATATAGTCAAGTCAAATAGTAGGTTGTGGAGGTGCTGCGGGGTACTGTATGTATACTGCCGCCGGTATGACTGTTAACCTAACATAGCGTATATGAATTACCCAACAAAGTACTATTTCCTGGGTGGTCATTTGTCAAAATGATGGTTGTTTCGAATAAGTAAAACCATATATACATTAAATTTCTTACTTATTGACCATCTATATAAGAACAAAATCGAGGATTGGTCACTTCTCAAAAGTAATGGTTGGGAAAAATCTTCTTCTCTTTCATATATACATTATAAGTCCTCCTTTCTTTTCTAGGTATAATGCCATCCCCACCTACACCCCCACAAACACCCTCCGAAATACACACCTTCTTTAAATGGAATAATTTACGTGTAATTTCTAATGTTAAATATATTAAAGACCATTCATTAATATTAAATATGCTGTACACTAACCATTTTAGAAAAAAATCTAAATAGATCGACCTTAAACGTTACAATTACAATGAAAAAGAATCAATTTCAAAACAACAGATATGAACAAAGATTGATCATTGGACAAATCTAATTTAGACTGATGTTTTTGTCTGCTTGTACGCAGGGGGAGATGTGGTGTCAATATATGTCTGGAGAAAGTCTAATATTACCAAAAGCAATTTGATACATAGATCAATCAACGGTTTCGTCTATAAATTTTATAAAATAAAACACATAAATATGTCGTAACATAACCGAGTATGCTTAAGATCATTTATGAAATTAACCATTTGTAACTTGTTCATGCATACACGTATTGATGCGTTAAATGACTAATGTGCATTGGCATAGCCCTATCTCAGAAATATTTATCTCCGATTGTTGATATCATTACTTAAAATCAAGCAAGTGAGACTGTTTGCTATGCTGATTCTATATTAGGTTATTTACGAAATATTCTTCTATCACTAAACCAGAAAACTATATCAATTAGGAGGGGAGGATATAAACATAAATAGTTTCTTTTGTCCATATATATTCACACAATGCGAATACGCTATGATGGTATTAAAACTCATATCATATTGGTTACTCGTATTACAAATATATCATATCACTTTAAGCCATCAAAACAACTCGTTATTTGTGTTTCTTTGTTGGTGTGTTAATTACATGTTAGAGGTTTTGTATTACGAAAATGTCAATTAACTTCTGAATTACATTAGTCATCGGTAATACGAGGAAATTCTGTTTTAAAGGCCTCTGTCTGTAATTCCTTTCTGCCTGTAATAAAAAAATACCATGAACCTGCAATAGTCGTCGTTTTTTCCGTTGGCGCCCACGTACTATTAGCTCGCGGGCGTGTATTTCCTGATACACATACACATAAAGCGGTACGACATTATGAAGTAGCAAATAACGTATGTATAAGTACTTGGTAATGGGCACAGTTACATAATTTGTTTCTGCGCAAATACTATGAATTAAATAATAATCCGGGAAAAGAAAACATAAATACATAATATGATTATATTCTCATGTGTTGGTATATACTGGTGGAAAATAACCTTGACCTCGGAACGAAACTCAGAAAATTACCGTTCTTCCACAAGTTTCTTGCAAACATTCGAACAGACAGTTTTTGGACGGAATTAGACTCGAACACACAACCTCAGCTGTGACGGTAAAGATGGCACCTGATGGCAGCTCCTTAGTCCATTCGATCACAGAGGACCTCCGACACTGTCGTACAAAAGGACATTTTATTACCACTCATCAACAATAAGTATTATTAACTGGACAATGATAGTGCTTACAGATGGATCGTCAGACATTTGCGTTCGACAATGTTTTCATTATGTCCTTTCGAAAAAAGTAATGAGGTTTTATATACTTTTATACGTATCATCACATATCCTTAAATTAACGACAAATGTCTGTTTCAGGATGCTTGCCAAACGAATTTAAGCGCAATTCTAAGTTATGTAGTTTACGACCAATGTCTATTTCAGGGTGCTTGCCAAACGAGTTTCAGTGCAATTCTACGTCATGTATTGACGTCATTAAGAGGTGTGACCGGCGTTCTGACTGTCAGAATAATGAAGACGAGCTTAACTGTGGTATTTATTTTATTCATCTTTATTTCTATGCCCCTGCCATTCGAAGAAAGAATAGGTTCATATGATGTTGCACCTGTCCGACCATTCGTTCGTCCTTTCACCGTTTGTCAAGAATTGGTTTCCGCTCAAAAACTTAAATTTCTTTTACATAATCAGATTTTAACAGCACTAGCACAAGAATATGAAAATTGGTATTGCATTTGTGTCAAATCGGTCAAACGTCCAGTTTTCTGTTATTGTAAATCTAATTAATATCTTTGAATGACATTTTATTGATCAGTTAATGAAAAGTAAGCAAATATTTGCTTTATTTTCTAATTCGCTTGGCTCAAACGAAAACAAATCATTTTATTTTACTTTCAAAGCAATATGTGGGAATTAAAGAGAACAAGACATTATATAGAAATTGTCACTTGCATTGACGTTATAACATGATTTACAATAAAGATGCACGAAACGATCTGTCAAACATCCCGTCATTATAAGAGGATCTGCAACAGCTGTTACCATGGAGGTTTTATTCTCATGAAAAGTTATAATGTATACAACATCTGACAGATAGTATATACCAACTTTCAAAAATAGTTACTTCATAACACAACATCGACCTCATTTAGTTGTATATACAGTTTTATATACGACAAAAACATCATGTCTTCTTTTTTATACTTTACTTTTACCTCTTTTGGTTGGGGGTGGGTGGATCTTATGAAAATATGTGGAAACATCGTAACTATTCGGTAAACGCAATGACCTCGAATGGAGTGGGCCTACACTTCTATAACATCTATACCGACTGTAACGCCAAGTTGGCTCGTGCTCTATACCCTTGACTGAACATTACACGTATATGTATTCATTTGCTTTAAACCCATAATAAATACATTTTGAATCACTTCAAGTTACGGTCAATGTTAACGCAATTACATATTTCTAATACGATGGAACAGACTATCTTGTGTACGAATCCACCGTAAGCAACTTGAAATAAGTTTGTGATACACTCACGCCTACTGGCACCTGGTTTCTGGTAATCGTTTTCTTATTCTTATTCCGAATAACAGTGATTTGGCTGATGAGTTTAAGGAACCAGGAAATATTAGACTAGTTAATAAAATTATTAACTTGTGTCTCGTTTTATGCTCGCTTCACATCACGCATTACTGCTGCTATGACTGAATGCGACAGAATATATACAATTAAAACAAAAAGGGCCAATTGTAAGATCAAAATAAATTTTACCTATCCCTATCATTCAAACAGGGCCTTTCATAAAAAAATATATGTCTGTCGTGCTACCCAAACAATTTACTTTCTAAGAGTTCATTTTGTTTCCGGGATTTGTGTCCCTTTTTATCAAAATGACAAATAGTTGAAATCGAGCAAAAACATATAACTTACCTACCTACTTAACCAAAACGTACTGGGTATGATTGCTGCAAACCAACA
Organism: Panopea generosa; assembly: GCA_029582155.1. Lineage (NCBI taxonomy): Eukaryota > Metazoa > Mollusca > Bivalvia > Adapedonta > Hiatellidae > Panopea > Panopea generosa. The sequence continues at coordinate 46,113,730 of CM055904.1, read as the reverse complement.
AAGAATGGCTGTATAGTTACAAATTCGCAATGTTACATACATCCAAAAGCATTTTTCATCACAAACAATCCGAATTTTACGTTAATATCCCTATAGCAATGATATCATTTACTTGCAAGTAAACTCAATTTTACTAAAGAAAATATGCAAATAGTTTATAAATATCATGATCCATTTCAAATAATACATTTTTAATTATATAAATGTGTGATTTTAAATGCTTTATTTATTAAAAAAAACATGGAGTGTTACTCAAACAATGAAGCACAGTATAAATATATTATGCAAGGGGTTTGAGTGAATTTACTTTATTTGTTAGCAAACGTTCCTGTCTGTTAAGACCAAATAAAAACGAGACTCCTATTTCTTTTTTCGATTATGCTTTTAATGCTTCTTTCGAAATATCCATGTATCAAATACAATTTGGTTTGTAATTGAGTCCGAAATAATGGTTATACGATAAAGATATAATTTCTCGCTCTGACCTTCGTAACAGCCAATGAAAACATATCTTGATATGTTTAATTTACATACTACATTCATAATTGCGTTGTACATAGATAAGACTGAAATAAAGATTAAATATATATGAATATATACTTCAATTATTTTAACAGATTGTATCATCATTATTTGCTTTTACAAGGTAATCATATTTTTTTGTCCGTTTCAAATAAACCTTCTGATCGAGTTAGAATATAAAACCCACGGGAAATTAAATTTTAATTCGACTGCTTAAGACGATAATAGCTTAATGGTTTTAGATTAAATTTATATTTCCTCAGGAGATATCAAACATAATTAAAGGTTTTGAAATACTCTTTATTTTCTATATTAACCTGCAATCTATATAACTAGAATTTTGCAACAATAAATCGCAGTTTATCTTATTTTTTAACTCTTGTTTTGAGCAATGCAATCACCACCACCACAGTTTCTACTATATATCCGAGGTGTGATTTCCATACACTTGCTTCATTTTATTTACACGTTTTCAAGTTTAATAGCAACTCGGCAAAACATTTTTCTTTGGCCATTTACAATGATTAAAGAAATATGGCAAATACAATAATATGCTGTTCAATACAATGCGTGAATATATTATGAAAGTAGAATATAGATTAAGAAACAGTCAAAGTTTGAAGAGTAGTTTTTTCTTATGATTAATGCTTCTTTGATGAATTTTGAAAGTTAAAACAACTTCTTTTTATTTTTTGTTGCCAAAAAAGTATTGAATTTATGCACTGAAAGTCATATTACATGCCCTAAATATGTTTTTCAAATACCAGTTTACCTTGTACAACATTATATGAAATGATAATCAGATTCAATTACATTTTATTACACAATTTACATAAATGTTTTCTATATATAGTATATACACTATGAGACAAAACATGCGCATATTGGCAATATTCCAGTGTTATTAACACACTGATAGATGCCACTTACAGAAACAGCAAGGAAAATGTTAAAATATACCATCGATACATACCGCAATTTAGTTCTGGAGTAAAAAATACTTATAATTGCCGTTATTGCAATAACGATTTTCGTTTTTATTTTGTTTTATATAAAAGTATTGCTAAGATATTGATGAAATTCAAAACAAAATATGACATACATCCTTTCACAATACTGAAATGATTTAAAAAATACAAAGGGTAACAATAATACTTTAATACTATTTCAGTAATGCAACAGAAAACACCCAGTAAGATGCATCATTTTGAAATAGCGCAAAAATTAAAAAAAAAAAGAAAAAACAATACAGAGATAAAAACAGAACAATGATTACAATGATTACAATACAGAGATAAAAAACAAATTAAAGTCAAGAAATATATTTTAAAGCACTCACATGCATTTTTGAACGAATTGTTTACTCGTTGAAATCGTTTGTAATATGTTTACTTGGCTCCGTATATATTTGAAAATACAAAACAATAAACATCACAATTTTAAAAGTTATATTTATAAGAGGATATGCATATAATTAATGTATGTGCTCAATTTAGATTGACTGAGTGACTGAATGAATATTTAGCCTCATTTTCATGCCAATGAGCACTATTAGACGATTAACCTAACCATTGTTTCCTTGGATTTTAAAAGGTAAGCGTATACTCTAGAACACTCCATCTCCGCAAGTAACGGATACGTTTCCGATTTGAACCAGCGGTGAGAAACGAATGATAATATCAATCACCACAGAGACTGTTGCCGGGCGGGGATTCGAACTCATATCTGCTGGATTGATAGACAGACGCGTGACCGATTGAGTTAATTGGGCCTGGCTAGAGTAAACAAACAACAGCTTATGTATTAACATGGGTTTATCCGAGAACTATTGGGTTGCTTTTTATAGATTATGGTAACATATATTCTGGATAATGCATATATATGTATCATTCAAACAAATGTGTGAACTGTACTTCGAATATTCGAGGTTGAATTGTTTATATAAATATATAAATTGTATGTTCTGATACACAGAGACATACACATGCTTGGTCACTCACAGTAAATGTGCCAACCATTTCTGTGTTCCTCTCGATGCCGTGTGTAACTACGTCAATGACTGTGGGGACAACTCCGATGAAGAAAAATGTCGTAAGTTGGGTGCATTTACATCAATAGAATCAGTACTAGATAGAAAATAATTGAGAATATAATCAAAAATGTGCTGCATGTTACGAGTTTTAATGCTTCCTTATATCATTTTGCTTTTGCTTCTCAAGTATAATTAAAATAGTGACGGTGTTAATAAAATTATCTGTCAATCACCACATCTCTAACGTTTACAGCTGGCTCAGCAGTATGTTATTTAATGTGCTTTTATTTAACTTTAAAAATGCATGACAGTTCTGGGTACTTTCCTTTTTTGGGTTTCAATTTACAAACAGTTATATGTTGAATTTTAAATACATAAATACGTTTCAATTTGTACAAAAAACATATAAAGCATTTGTATTAAAAAATAAAATATGTTTTATTTATATAAAGCATTATTTGAAAAACCAATGCCGATTGGCGAGCGCTATGTTTTATCATGCTATAGTGACGTTTAAATATGGCAGCGTCCTCATTCAATACCTAAGTGACCATTATATGGTGTAAATGTACGTGACATTAAACTCATCTAACCCAATGCCTCATTCATATGTTTGTTTGTGCTAATAATCTCTTATAAAAAGGACTCATTGGAAACAGAACGTGTCCAAGACAAGGAAGTAACATACTCTTCAATTGTACAACTTTGTTTTACCTTGTGAGGAGCAATCGTTATAACACCAATATATTCATTAAGTGTGTTCTAGACAGTAATGGTAATGGTTACATCTTTTTTCCGTCTGATTTCAGCGTACCGCTCCTGTTACAGTACGGAATTCCCCTGCAGCGATCGCCAATGTCTACCGATCGGAATGCTATGTGACGGTGTCGCTAACTGTCTGGACGGAAGTGACGAGATCAGATGTGGTAAGCATTTTAATTGATGACTCATCAGTGTTTGTTTTTCTTGTCCATTCCGGCTCACAGAGTCTCATATAGCTCGTGAACAGAATATTATTTATTTCTGTTGTTAGGGCGCGAGGGGTTTGCTTAATTTACATTCCATTATTATCAAAATCAATAAAACCGAACCTGATATGTTTTCTCAATGTAACGTTCTGGGTCCGATATTATAGAACATTGTTTAATGTTCAGCTCAGAATTCCATGTTCAAACTAAAGTCAAATGAACGCTTTACAACAAAATAACTCGGACTTTATTTGATTTGTGCGTGATTCGACATTCTTTACACATGCATAAAATCAGCAAAAATGATTTTAATCCTAAACTAAATGTAAGTACATGTATCAATTTATATATTTTAAGAATTGTTATTCATATATTTAGAACATGAGTCTAATCACTAGTTTCATGAACTATATTAATGATTTCTTCAATATAAAAGCATTGTTTAAAGTTCAAAAATTAATAATTGGAGAGTGGTATTTCCATATGTTAACACATTCAATTCTATAACTATCGATTTGCCGGGTGAACATACGTAGCTTTGATTGCTGACGAGTTATATGTTCTTACTTTCATTAACATATCTAAGACTGCCTTCAGTTTTGAAAGACATCCAAGTGATCATGGTTTTAGACTGGCTCTGGCTCTAATACATATGATTACAATGTCATTTAATGAAGAATAAGTACTAGACCAGTCAAAATTAAGTTACTAATATGTTGTTACATGTTAGTGAAATTCAATAAAACTGTTGGTTAAACAGAAGCATTGCATCTAAATGTTAGTGAAATGGTCTTAAAAGTTAAAAATTATTATGGAATATTTTTTTTCATGTGACTCATTTAATTAGTAACTTTTTTGTTTTTTAGACGAACACTTCCGGTGTGCGGATGGATTCTATGTTTTAAAGGATCGTGTCTGTGATGGCTGGGCAGAGTGTTATGACGGACATACGGATGAAACGAACTGTAAGTGCATGTTTCATTGTTTGCATACAGCACTCACGTTACAGCAATACTTGTAAGTGAATGTCACAAAAATGCTTGAATGTTCTTTGTCTATCAAACTTAAAATGTATATTGGTATCGAATGTACGAATAAATTAATGGATGAATGAATGAATGAATGGATAATACAACAAATGAATGAATGAACAAATGAATTTTAAACAAATGAATGAATGAATAAAAGAATCAATGAATAATTGAAAAAATGAATGAATTAATGAATGAATGAATATTTGAACTACTGAATGAATGAATGAATAAATAAAAGAATAAATGAATGAATGAATAATCGAATGAATGCATGAAAATAATGAAAGAATGAATGAATGAATGAATGAATGAATGAATGAATGAATGAATGAATGAATGAATAAATGAATGAATGAATGAATGAATGAATGAATTTGTTTTTTACTGTTTACCAACCAATAATGATAACATAAGCCAACCGGAAGGAATAGTTCAGGTTTACCCTTCAAATAGGAGATACAAATTAACACACAGATTGAAAAAGTAACAAAATTATATACAGAAGAAAACAAAAATTATAATATTTTTTATCAGATAGCAACGATTGCAGATAAATATCGTCATATGCTTCTGCGGTCGTAGATGTAAATAGTGACATGATGTTATAACACGCAAAATAACTGTCCTCGACATAAATGTTATATTTCTGTATATTAACGAAACATGCACGCATTAAGCACATTTTGTTTTGAAGAAGTAGGCGCTGCCCTATTGCACGATTCCGGAAGTCTTTAAATATCATTGTAGGTGGAAACTGCACAAAGGACCAGTTCCGGTGTTCTAATGGCCGCTGTATCCGGAAATCTAACGTTTGTGACGGGGAATGTGACTGCTTTTACACATGTGAAGATGAACAGGAATGCGGTATAGTAATCTTTTTGTCTCGAACTGTTTTATGGTCTGCTTTATTGGCCAAGGAAGTATATCAAGGTCTAACACCGCCAAACAGAATAAGCTGCCATTGGGTAGTCACGTAATGGCGGTTGGAACTTTTCCTTGTTTTTATTTATTCTAAAATGCATTTTGCATGTCTTACAGGAAGTATATTAGGATTTGACAAAATATATTTTTATTATGCCTACACGTATAATATACTTATGAGTTGGTTTTGTCGTAAGGGTGTTTTTGTTACAAATGCAAAGTAATATACATGTATTACAAATTTTGTGATCATTAACAGACAAAGGTGTTTTAAAAACATCTTTGTGACATAAAATTTAAAACAAAGAGTTTTTTTTATACCTTTTTATTCAAAAAATTTTAAACTTGCTTTTATGAAAACTGCATTTTCTGCTCTTAAATATGAAGTCACATAAAATTATAATTGGGTTTTATATATGTATTTAAATACATTGTTGTAAAGACAGATTGCGTAACTGGAAGTATTTTCAATATTTCATGTGCTCAAATTGACATTCACTAATATGTTTACCACCGAAATTACCTAATATATGAATTCATGAAATATACAATAATCATTTGTTTGGACCGTCAAAACAATTCAATACTACATTTACTCACCGTTTGTATGAATCTCCTGCTATTTATAGAATCCATAGACTGTCCAATAGGAGATAACTACAGATGTAGGGACAACAACCGCTGTATCGCCAAGGAATACATGTGTGACGGAATAAACGACTGCTTCAACTCTGACCTAGGAGCTGACGAGTTCTTTTGCAGTGAGTTAATCACTGTTTGTTGTTGTTTGTTTGATTAGTTTGCGACATGTTAAGCAATCGAGGGTAAAAATAGAAGATAAGTTAACCTAACCACTCTTTCTGGGGATCATAATATGTTAATTAATACTAATAGTACACCCATCTCCGCAACTAACTGATAAATTTCCACTTGGATCAGCATTGAAAGGCGAATAATAATTAGACTCAATGTAGTATATCAATCATACCGGAGATTTCGGCCGGGAGGGGATTCGAACTCACTAGCTCTGGATAGACTGAGCTAGCTGCGCCCCGGCAAACTTAATTCATATACATAATTAATGTATGTACAATATGAGATTAAACATTGCTACACATAGAATATCAACATAATGTGTACAATCATGCAAGACTCTTCTGTGGCCGAGTGCTCAAAGGCGCGGCCTCAAGACCACATGCCTCTCACCGCTAAGGTAATATGTTCGAATCTCGCTCACTCCAAAAACTTATCCAAAAATAAACAAAATTGGGCATCTTGGTAGGGTCAGTAGAAATACACTCGACCAGAACTTAAACCCTGGTTACCGGTGACATGTGCCTTCTGATCTCTAAAATACATATTTTATAATAAAGGTTATGAAATAGATTTTTAAAGCGAGGCGGTTTTCGAGTGGATATATTGGTTGTTGCTCATGATAGATTGTAGGTTTATTGCCCAACTTGATATGTTGGCGTCTCCAAAAACAACACACAGTAATTGATCTTCTTAGTTAATGGACTCGAAAATAGTTCAAATAAGCTCTTAGCTTACTTTGAAATCGAGCCGAAATCAATTAATTATAATCTAAAATAGCTGTTTTATAAGAGTTTTATTCACTAATTAATTATTTATTTTATTAGTTTAATAACGTAATATTTTAGCCAAGATTATAATACGTGGGATATTTCCTAGTCAGGCGAGACTGCACAAATAGTATATATGATAGTTCTGTATTTAACTAACTGGGCAGATGTAAGGGTCAAGAATCTGATGATTAATAACCAGTCAGGAGAATAGCGGGGAACCAGGTATTAATAGTAAATGAGTTGTCATAACAGCTTATAAAAAAGCTAGTCGTAACAAAACAGGGAGAGTCGAGTTATTGTTTCGGGAGTATCAGGATGCTGTTTTATGGGGTTTGGTGTGAAGATGGAGTAGTGTCGTCTGAACTATGTTTTGAAGAGTATAGGTGCGTATAATAGTTATCATTAATGTTTAAACGAAAGTTGTGTAAATGGGAACTACGAGGTATGTCCCAAAAGTAATAGGACGACCTTGTCATTTTTGCATTTAGGGCGTTACATGCAAACCAATGGCATCAATAGATAGATCGACACATTTTTATTGTCATAAAACTTCAAATAAACTTTCAGTCATCGTTAAGTTTATGCAAAAGGCACCATAGTAACGTGAGTTTTGAAGTACGGGGGACTTTGAAATTGACACCATTTAAAAAAACAATATTGATTTGGAAAGCAGACAACATCCTCAATATTGTGCCAAATGTTATGAAATAACAGTGGACGTAATTACTGATCATGTGCGACCGAAATCTTGTTTGGTTTTCTTGGGATTCAAGACAGATCTTCGTGAAAAGCGCTTTTCAGTACCTCCGGGCCATGTGCCTGAGTGTACATTCTGTGGTTAGGATCTACGAGTCATCATAGTATCGTGACATGTACCAGAATGGGTGCAGTACCACAAAAAATGTGTTTTGCACAGCGGTTCATACTTCGGAAAAAGAATTACTTTCATTCGAATGTCAACTTGACGTCACACAAATAAAGTCAATCTCCCCCGTACTTTGTAACATACACATTTTGACATGGCAAAATCAATGTTAAATGGTGGTGTATGATTTTGAAATGTTGCATGCTTATAGTTTAGATATTAAACATTATCGATGCCAAGTTTTGTTAGGATTGAAACACTAAAATGCATATTTCTAAATGCGTCCTATTACTTTTGGGACATACCTCGTAGTTTCCCAGTTAAAGTTTAGGTTTAAAAGAGGGAGAGAGAAAGAGAGCGAGAGCAGGAAATAGCTTGTACAATAATGAAGAAATAAATATATATCGAAAAACCGCTGCGTTATGTGCTAGTTTGTTTTGATTTTGGAATATACCATAACGATTATTAATGAACGTAATATCTTGTAAGTTTAACTTACTTTACTTATATTCAGTATGTATTAATTCAGAAACAAACAGTTCGGAGTGCGACACTAGCAATCACATATGGTGCCCAGAAGGTCGGTGTCTCCCGGCTTCTGACATACACAGCGTTAAATGCGACCATTGGGTAGACTGTTTGAATGGCGAGGATGAGGAGGACTGCGGTAAATGATCGTGCTATAGTGCTAAATGTTCATGCATAAAATCGAAATTGTATGATTTATATAAAATAAAATTGGATATGCCATAAAAAAATATATTACATGTTATGTGTTGAAAATGGTACGGCATTAAAGGTCATTAAACAAATGGCGTATATACATTTAAAAATAACTAGCTGAGTTACAATCAGCAGTCCTCGGTTGCCGTGTGCTCCAAAACTCTGTTCTAAGATCACGTATCCCTCACTGATGAACACATCATAGTTCGAACACTTCATTGCGGAAAGACGGGACTATTACTCAGGTGCAATTTTAGTTTTTCATTTATAATTGAATTTATTTACCCTGCCAATGCACGCTATTGGAAATACAGCGTAAATATACGACAGGATGTGCAGTTTAATATGTTATACGCAATATGTTGTCTTATCTAACATTATAAAGCCATATTTAACAGAAATATACTATTCAAAAATAGCTTATCCAAGTCCCTGACATCACCCGGTACTGGTCTGTTATATCTTAATGTAATAGACTATTGTGTGATATTCGATGCCTGTCCCACAATTCATATCACTCTAATGCGTTTACAAAAGTGTAGCGCAACTTCCGCTGAAGCAAGTGACCAATCATTGTGCTCGTATGTCGCTGATATGTAACGGTACCTAGCGGGACAGTTATGACCGTTTCGACAATCTAATATCAAATTAAAGATGTTCTGAATCTATAAAACGTATGGAACATGAAAATTATTATTTTAATTCAAGTGTGTTTTTTTATTCAAACAAACGTCATTTTCGAGTATTATTAAGACCATTTAGTCATTCGGCATTTTGCGTACAAGTGCGAGGTTATACGCACAGTACGTGCGATATAAAGACTGGCGTCATTTGACAACAGACGCAAAACAGGTGGATTTTATTCATTGTCAGATCGAAATTTATGTGTTAAGTTGTATATAGATATATTTTTGTTCTATAATGTTATGATCAATTAATGTCAAGGCGTTTATCTCGGTTATTCAACTTTGTCCAGACTATAAGCCGTGTAACTCGAGTCAGTACCAGTGCGATAATGGACAATGCATTCCGTATAGGAAGAGATGTGACGGAGGAAAGCCAGATTGTTATGATCGCTCAGATGAACTGGACTGCGGTCAGTACATGCATATACTGTGTGGTGTTTTTTTTTTCAATAGAGTATTACAAAGGGCAATATGAAACGTAAACTTTAATGTGTTTAATAATAAATTTACTTGCGTTAAACGTAACATTAATAATATTGTATAAATTAATGTATAATTAATGTGTTACATGCAATGCGTATGTATAAATATAATATATATTAGTAGATTAATGTTTAACAACGTAACAGCGATTCTCTGACCTTTTAAAACAACATCTGATTGTAATATTTTCCATTCTGACAATTTCCGATAGCTAACGGAAATTTACGAATTCATATGGCTTTTCAAAATTCGATATTTTATGGAAATTAACGAATTTATATGATTTTGCATGATCTGATATTTTGCGGGAAATAACGAAGATCCGATAGTTTACGGAAATTAACGAATTGATAAGATTTATCATGATCATATAATTTACGGAAATAAACGAATTTATATGATTTTTCACGATCCGATATTTACTGAAATTAATAAATGTGTACGATTTATCACATTTTGGTATTTATATATTCATAGAGGCCCACTCGTGTCCGTATAGTACGATACGATGTCATACAGGTCAGTGTATACCACATGAATACGAATGCGACTTCATCAACGACTGCCCGGACTTCTCCGATGAAAACGGCTGTAGTAAGTATCTAAGTCAGTGAACTGTTTCTCTCTGTTCAGACTACCTGACATCATCAACGACTGCCAGGACTTCTCCGATGAAAACGGCTGTAGTAAGTATATAAGTCAATGAAATGTTTGTCTCTGTTCAGACTACCTGACCTCATCAACGACTGCCAGGACGTCTCCGATGAAAACAGCTGTAGTAAGTATATAAGTCAGTGAACTGTTTCTCTCTGTTCAGACTACTTGACTTCATCAATGACTGCCCGAACTTATCCGATGAAAACGGCTGTAGTAAGTATATAAGTCAGTGAAATGTTTGTCTCTGTTCAGAATACCTGACCTCATCAACGACTGCCAGGATGTCTCCGATGAAAACGGCTGTAGTAAGTTTATAAGTCAGTGAACTGTTTCTCTCTGTTCAGACTACTTGACTTCATCAACGACTATCCGGACTTCTCCGATTAAATCGGCTGTAGTAAGTATATAAGTCAGTGAACTGTTTGTGTCTGTTCAGACTACCTGACCTCATCAACGACTGCCAGGACGTCTCCGATGAAAACGGCTGTAGTAAGTATATAAGTCAGTGAACTGTTTCTCTCTGTTCAGACTACTTGACTTCATCAATGACTGCCCGAACTTATCCGATGAAAACGGCTGTAGTAAGTATATAAGTCAGTGAAATGTTTGTCTCTGTTCAGACTACCTGACCTCATCAACGACTGCCAGGACGTCTCCGATGAAAACAGCTGTAGTAAGTATATAAGTCAGTGAACTGTTTCTCTCTATTCAGACTACTTGACTTCATCAACGGCTGCCCGGACTTATTCGATGAAAACGGCTGAAGTAAGTATATAAGTCAGTGAACTGTTTCTCTCTGTTCAGACTGCTTGATTTCATCAACGGCTGCCCGGACTTATTCGATGAAAACGACGGTAGTAAGTATATAAGTCAGTGAACTGTTTCTCTCTGTTCAGACTACTTGACTTCATCAACGACTGCCCGGACTTCTCCGATGAAAACGGCTGTAGTAAGTATATAAGTCAGTGAAATGTTTCTCTCTGTTCAGACTGCTTGACTTCATCAACGGCTGCCCGGACTTATTCGATGAAAACGACGGTAGTAAGTATATAAGTCAGTGAACTGTTTCTCTCTGTTCAGACTGCTTGACTTCATCAACGGCTGCCCGGACTTATTCGATGAAAACGACGGTAGTAAGTATATAAGTCAGTGAACTGTTTCTCTCTTTTCAGACTGCTTGACTTCATCAACGGCTGCCAGGACTTATTCGATGAAAACGACAGTAGTAAGTATATAAGTCAGTGAACTGTTTCTCTCTGTTCAGATTACTTGACTTCATCAACGATTGCCCGGACTTCTCCGATGAAAACGGCTGTAGTAAGTATATAAGTCAGTGAAATGTTTGTCTCTGCTCAGACTATTTGACTTCATCAACGACTGTCCGGACTTCTCCGATTAAATCGGCTGTAGTAATTATATAAGTCAGTGAACTGTTTGTCTCTATTCAGACTACCTGACCTCATCAACGACTGCCAGGACGTCTCCGATGAAAACGGCTGTAGTAAGTATATAAGTCAGTGAACTGTTTGTCTCTGTTCAGACGACTTGACTTCATTAACGACTGTGCGGACCTCTCCGATGAAAACGACGGTAGTAAGTATATAAGTCAGTGAACTGTTTGTTTCTGTTTAGACTACTTGACTGCATTAACGACTGTCCGGACTTCTCCAATGTAAACGGCTGTAGTAAGTATTTAAGTCAGTGAACTGTTTGTTTCTGTTCAGACTACTTGACAACATCAACGATTGCCTGGACTTCTCCGATTAAATCGGCTGTAGTAAGTATATAAGTCAGTGAACTGTTTGTCTCTGTTCAGACTACCTGACCTTATCAACGACTGCCAGGACGTCTCCGATGAAAACGGCTGTAGTAAGTATATAAGTCAGTGAACTGTTTGTCTCTGTTCAGACTGATTGACTTCATCAACGACTGTCCGGATTTCTCCAATGTAAACAGCTGTAGTAAGTATTTAAGTCAGTGAACTGTTTGTTTCTGTTCAGACTACTTGACAACATCAACGATTGCCCGGACTTCTCCGATGAAAACGGCTGTAGTAAGTATAGAAGTCAGTGAACTGTTTCTCTCTGTTCAGACTGCTTGACTTCATCAACGGCTGCCCGGACTTATTCGATGAAAACGACGGTAGTAAGTATATAAGTCAGTGAACTGTTTGTCTCTGTTCAGACTACTTGACTTCATCAACGATTGCCCGGACTTCTCCGATGAAAACGGCTGTAGTAAGAATATAAGTCAGTGAAATGTTTGTCTCTGCTCAGACTATTTGACTTCATCAACGACTGTCCGGACTTCTCCGATTAAATCGGCTGTAGTAAGTATATAAGTCAGTGAACTGTTTGTCTCTGTTCAGACTACCTGACCTCATCAACGACTGCTAGGATGTCTCCGATGAAAACGGCTGTAGTAAGTATAAGTCAGTGAACTGTTTGTTTCTGTTCAGACGACTTGACTTCATTAACGACTGTGCGGACTTATTCGATGAAAACGGCTGTAGTAAGTATATAAGTCAGTGAACTGTTTGTTTCTGTTCAGACTACTTGACTGCATTAACGACTGTCCGGACTTCTCCAATGTAAACGGCTGTAGTAAGTATTTAAGTCAGTGAACTGTTTGTCTCTGTTAAGAAAACTTCAAATCAAGAAAAGCCTATATTTGTTTAAATATTGTAGGATATTATTAACTGGCCTGTTAAAAATTGCCCGTTACAATAACATTGATATCTGATATATAATATATGGACTCTGACTTAAAGACATTTTGTTCGTATATTTATACTTCAATTCACTCGTTTAACACCACAACATTTATTTAGCGCCTATGTTTATGTAAAGTATGTAGAGTGTCTGTTATATCCGCAAGTTGCAGATGGTGAATGGAACTCCAAAAGTTACGCCATGTGCTTAAAGTGTCAGAAAAAATAATTATGATTTTTTTTTAAGTTAAAATTAATCATAAATTTCGAACAACGTTGATTTTATCCGAAATAATCCCTAAACTAAAATAATAGTTCATGGGTATACGTTCATGGGAAATAAACGACAAAAATCAGAAAATGATAGATTTTATACGTTATCTTACCAAAGCAAAGATTGATTGTCCATGGGTATATACGGTAATTGGAAGTAAAGACAAAGATTAAGAAAAAAGGTAGAAATTTTCCGGAAAAGTACCAAAACAAAAAAACGTTCATGGTTATATACGGTAATAAGAAAATGAATGACAAAATGACAATTATTTCATAATATAATTTTGGTCAAAGCTAAAAAATTGAATGGTGCACGTGATTCAGAAGGGGTTATGTCACGAAACTTCTCTAACTGTCCTGGCGTAACAGCTTCAAACTAAATCAATAAATCTTTCCTACCTTGTATAACTTCCGTATGTTACTTGCAGCGCTTCTATTTTGCTACTTAGCCTATCTTACCATAGCTATTTAAATACTTAACCATTATTTGAATAGCACAATACAAACATAACGATTTTGTTCATTTGGCAAGACATGCATAAACACAAGGTTTTTTTCTCAATACGTTAGGCCACTGGCCCAAAATACAATAAGCATATATTGTGTGTAGCATGTATTTTATATAAACCAACATAAAATTATTGAAAAGGAAATATAATAGAATAAACGCTTTACGTTAAAAAAAAAAATTAACCGAAAAATATTTTTGGATTTATAATCTAGACGTTATTGCCATTACGTTTTGATTACCAATTACCGTCATTATTTTAAAAATTACCTACTTAACTCGTTTCTAACAATTTGGCTTATTTTATACAAATCATGAAATAGTGACTTTCTAAATTTTGAACATCACAAATGACTAAAAATAACCCTTTTAAATGACTTATCTCAAAAGGACTTTAACATAAATCGTCGCTTCAACGTAAATAGACTATATAATAGCATTAAAAACAATTTTAACATAAATCGTCGCTTCAACGTAAATAGACTATATAATAGCATCCAAAAGGACTTTAACATTAACCATCGCTTCAACGTAAATATACTATGTAATAGCATCAAAAAGGACTTTAACATTAATCATCGCTTCAACGTAAATTGACTATATAATAGCATCAAAAAAGGACTTTAACATAAATCGTCGCTTCAACGTAAATATACTATATAATAGCATAAAAAAGAACTTTAATATTAATCATCGCTTCAACGTAAATAGACTATATAATAGGATTAAAAACAATTTTAACATAAATCGTCGCTTCAACGTAAATAGACTATATAATAGCATCAAAAAGGACTTTAACATTAACCATCGCTTCAACGTAAATATACTATGTAATAGCATCAAAAAGGACTTTAACATTAATCATCGCTTCAACGTAAATTGACTATATAATAGCATCAAAAAAGGACTTTAACATAAATCGTCGCTTCAACGTAAATATACTATATAACAGCATAAAAAAGAACTTTAATATTAATCATCGCTTCAACGTAAATAGACTATATAATAGCATTAAAAACAATTTTAACATAAATCGTCGCTTCAACGTAAATAGACTATATAATAGCATCAAAAAGGACTTTAACATTAATCGTCGCTTCAACGTAAATAGGCTATATAATACCATCAAAAAAGGACTTTAACATAAATCGTCGCTTCAACGTAAATATACTATATAATAGCATAAAAAAGGACTTTAATATTAATCATCGCTTCAACATAAATAGACTATATAATAGCATCAAATAGGACTTTAACATTAATCATTGCTTCAACGTAAACAGACTATATGATAGCATCAAAACGGACTTAAATATTAAATGTCGCTTCAACGTAAATAGACTATATAATAACATCAAAAGGGACTTTAACATTAATCATCGCTTCAACGTAAATAGACTATATAAAAAGACTTTAATATTAATTGTCGCTTCAACGTAAAATACTATTTGATCGCATAAAAAAGGACTTTAATATTAATCATCGTTTCAACGTAAATATACTATATAATAGCATCAAAATGGACTTCAACATTAATCATCACTTCAGCGTAAATTAACTATATAATAGCATCAAAAAGGACTTTAACATTAATCATCGCTTCAACGTAATTATACTATATAATAGCATCAAAAAGGACTTTAACATAAATCGTCGCTTCAACGTAAATATACTATATAATAGCTTCAAAAAGGACTTTAACATTTATCGTCGCTTCAACGTAAATAGACTATAAAATAGCTTCAAAAATGACTTTAACATTAATTATCGCTTCAACGTAAATAGACTATATAATTGCTTCAAAATGAACTTCAACATTAATCATCGCTTCAACGTAAATAGTCTTTATAATAGCATCAAAAAAGAACTTTAACATTAGTCGTCGCTTCAACGTAAATTGACTATATAATAGCATCAAAAAGATTTGAGTAGCGCATAAACCACTTAACAGTTTACTCTTTTAATATCGTTTCAAATCTTAACTAACATTTATCTGAATTTATTTTCGATATAAATGTACTCAATTGACCATACCATTAAGTCCCTCAATGGCTATTCATATTCCTGATGAGACGAACAGCAAAATTTCACCCATCTTTCTCTCTCTCTCTCTCTCTCTCTCTCTCTCTCTCTCTCTCTCTCTCTCTTTCTCTCTCTCTCTCTCTCTCTCTTTCTTCTCTCTTTCTCTCTCTCTCTCTCTCTCTCTCTCTCTCTCTCTCTCTCTCTTTCTCTCTCTCTTAAACTAACGTTAATAGATCACTACCTTCAGTTGTCATTTGCAATCAAGTGTTATATTCACACTTCAAGTTCAACAGCATTGGATTTCCTTTTTTTTGTCTAGACACGAGATAACATTTGTCATATGCCCGTGAGACCTATATCGTGCTTGTGTCTTTCCGGAAATGTTTTTACTGTCAGCTGGTCGTTGTTAGATAACGATACGAATCGTAGAAACATCCATATAGTTCGAGGGGTGTTTAATGAGATCATGGACACCTATTTTAAAATAATAAAAAAAAACACCATGTGAATTATACAAAATATTATAAAATAACAATAAAACATGAGGATTTTACATACAATCGATTGCAAACACTATCCGACTAGCGGCACAGGTCGCAAAATTTATAATACCCATGGTGTCTACGAACAGTTTGAACACACCTCATACAGTGTGTGGTCAACGAACGTTTCATTGATGAATGTCTCACGCAGACGACAGAAAAAATATTTGTCATTGGATTATTTCTGTTCTCAATAACTGTCTGACGCACGTAACAAATGTTTTATTGTCTAGTGTGACTTTGCCATTTTTAAAGGGGAGTCCAGCTTTAATATTATATTTTGCAATGGTTCGATGTTCACAATACTTAACTAACTATTTTTCTCCTAACAGGAATATTTCTGGTTTTGTTTTCAAAATAAAATAGATTTGCAATAAAATGCAATAATACTGTACGAAAGTCAGAATTATTAACAATAAAACTCCAACTAGATTAACAACATCCATGATATTTACATCAAAAGTACACACACTTAACATACATGTATATGTCAACGGCGTGGACACAAAAATTGACATACATGTATAGTTTAACGGCGTATACACAATAATTTACATACATGTATATGTCAACGGCGTGGACACAATAATTGACAAACATGTATATGTCAACGGCGTGTACACTATAATTAACATACATGTATATGCTAACGGCGTGTAAACTATAATTAACATACATGTATATGTCAACGGCGTGTACACTATAATTAACATACATGTATATGTCAAAGGCGTGTACACTATAATTAACACACGTGTATATATCAACGGCGTATACACAAAAATTTGCATACTTGTATATGTCAACGGCGTATACATCATTAATAACATACATGTATATATCAACGGCGTATACACAATAATTTACATACATGTATATGTCAACGGCGTGTTCACTATAATTAATATACGTATATGTATTAACGGTGTGTATACTATAATTAACATATATGTTTATGTCAACGGCGTTTACAATATAATTAACATACGTGTATATACAAAAGTCATCAGGACATTAAAACTCCAGCACATTTGTATTAACAATCCATACATTAATTAATTAATTAATACTAATATATTTATATTTGATTGCGAAGAGAGCGTAGCGTTTGTATGCATCGCTCTCGGGTCCGTTTACTTTGTAGATTTTGTGGATTGAACCCGTGACATCTGGTTCAAGTGTCCAACACTCTATCCACTGTCGTACATATCCGCTTAATTGTTTTATTAAATTTAATTGAGATATATCATAGTTATACATCAACGTTAAATTCATCAATGACGTATTGAGTGTTCAGTAGTATATGACCAATGTAATAAAAAATACTAACAATTAAAGGGTGACGAAAACAAAGCAAATATGTTGTAATACTTTCGATATTCGATAACGAAATCAGAGAATTTAAACATTGCTTGAAAAGACATATTTCTTTATGCATATAAAAATGAGTTATATTAGTTTATATTGAATACCAATATTTGTAATACGATTTTCTAATGAGTCGCAGCACTTTAATACCAGATTTGCTTCATACGATGCGTCGATGTAAGTATGTATAGTGGTATGAAGATGGGCTCCCGCCTTGGCAAAAACATTTCATAATAATGCTCTTCGTCCAGAGCCGTTTATTGCTATAAAATGTGGTTTGTAAGCAATTTGTAGATTGGGTTTAAACAATATCTATTTGTTATCATCCTATTACATATACATATATTCATTACACAGCGAACACACAACAGAAGAATTGAGATGAAAGCTATTTCAAACTTGTACAAAGTCTCTCTTCTGTGTACATTTCAATCACCCTCAAATACAATTTCAGCTCTGCGCAAGTGTACGTCCAAGGAGTTCCAGTGTGCGAATGGACAGTGCATTGACAAGCGTTTCCTTTGCTACAGCGGTAAAGATGTAGGGCGTAATGGCTGTGCCGACAACTCTCACCTAATGAACTGTAGTAAGTACTTAAAGGAATATGTAATTATATTTTTATCACGTTTATTGTTTACTGTGCACAACAATATCATATATACTTAATTATTCATGTCTGATAATATTTGTGACTCGGAATCCTCTTTGACCAACTGCCAAGAGCATCGAGTCTAGACCATTCACCTCACAAGACACAGGTTAGAGCAGATATCGGTCCGAAATCTTTGAGATAAAGTGGTAGAAACTTGCATATATGTGTTATTGTTTTGTTTGTGCTTATACACCTTTGTTGAAATGCGTGTTTTTATAATCTCATTATAGGTAATTTCTCATGTGCACCGGGCCAGTTTAAATGTCCGCTGTCATACTGCATAGCGCAGTCAGAGGTGTGTGATAACCACATTGACTGCAAAATGACGTTCACAGACGAGGAGAACTGTGGTATGTTGAAAACCATCATTGATCTTACTTAACATATTGTTGTTGCATCATAGTAGGAATATAATTATACAATTAAGTCTCAGAACCGTAGTTATTTATTTAATAGTTCAATTAATCATTAGATACGAGGTGTGTTGAAAATCGTATACTTTTTTCTCTGGTGTTCGGTATTCATCGCAATGGAGCCAAAATAACATCTCTGTAATCCACTATCTTTTAGTTACAATCAACTGTATATCATTGCTACGTGACCGTTATACGTACAGACACTAAAGTTTAAAATCGGTCACTACGGTAGTCGCAGCGCACGGCATCAACATAATTCGTGACGTCAGTGACGTATATTGACTCACAACTTGAATATTAATCACTTAATTATCTTTTTTTCTCACATTAATTACTATTCTTTGCTCGTATAGGTAAAGAAAATGAGGAAAATATATTTTGAAATGAACTCAATCCTTATTTTACAATTCAAACTATTCTACACAGCCTTCCGATGTCCGCATCCTGAATTGACTTGCACGTGTATTGGATACAGAATGGATTGTATGAACCTCAATCTTACACGCCTGCCTCATGACCTGACACAAGAAGATATGACAAAGTAGTAAGTACAACAAGACTCAAGAGGAGAGGTTGGCGGAGGATCGAACTCACGACCTCAGATCCTGAGTCCGCTGCTTGGACAGGCGTTTCACAAGATAATATCAGAGTAATTGGTGAAACTGATAACAGTGTATGTCTTATCTCTTTCAAAACAATAATACCTAAATATTGACATTGTAAAAATGGTTGCAATGGTATCAATGATAAATAGGATAAAATTTGAAGAAGATATTTCCTCGAAATCACTTGATCGAGATATGTCGTCGGAGCATGCGCATTAACATTTACATTAACTTTACTGATTATATATAATTAAATCCCTAGAGCTTAGTGAAAAACAGAACGGAGTCTAATTTTCCACGCATCTAAGAAACTACACTGTTTCTCATTATGATATGAGACGACTGATTGATTTATTGATTGATTGATTGAATATTTAGCGTCATCTTTATGCCATCGAAGACGATTAGTTTACCTAACCACTGTTTCTTGGGATCCCGAAAGGTTAACCAGTACTAGAGCACACCCACATCGTCAAGTAACTGATAACTTTCACATTTAAATAAGACATAATATCGTGTATCAATCATCATGGAGACTGTTGCCGGACGGGAATTCGAACTCACGACCCCTGGATTGATAGTCAGACGTATAACCGACTTGGCTATTCGGGCCCGACTGAGGCGACTGGAGAAGTGTGAGGCTTGACCAAGTTGTCAATTCTTACTTATGTGTATATTGTACCTAGTAATATTAGTCATTAAATCAATTGTATTACTTTGGTCCCTCTTGCTGGGTATATATTGTCTTTTTTTAAAAGAAAAATACATAAGTGTATATTACCCAGTGACGAAGTAAAATGGTGAACAATTAAAACAATTGTTTTTGTTGCCTCTTCTGCCAAAGGAAACTATTCAAATTAGTAACATAAAACAGTAAACCTAGTTAATGTATGGAATCCTGCTTTTGGTTGATGTTTATCTGTCAATTTAACCGGGTAATGTGATTTAAATTTCTAGCACGGCATACCGGAGTGTTGAGAAATATTTAATCTTTCTATGCTCTCTATTTTAAAATGTGTTGTTAATAGACTAACAATAAGTATACTCAAAAGTATACTATATTCTATACTCACGGTTGATAATAAATAGCAAAAAGGGCTTCACTATAAAAATATTTATGGTTGTTCCCCTACCTAGTATTTTAGATTTTTTTTTTTTGATTTTTTTTTGGTTTGGTTTTAACATATTTTATTTCTATTTATATATACAGAAATGTGTTTTTTTTTTTTTTTTGTTGTTGTTTTTTTGTATTTTGTATTAACATATGTATGTTGTTAAATTGATGTAACATTATTTTATTGTTTTCTATTGTTTACAGCGATCTCGGGGGTAACAACCTTACAATCACCGAAACAACATTTAGTGCACTTAGCAAGCTAACATATCTGTAAGTATCTGTACTTTAGTGGTCAGCGGCACATGTCCTGTGACGCTGCTCAAGATCACGGTCGACTCTGAAATAAACATAATGAGTACAAAAGTGCATAAGGACTTGTTTTTATTCGTCTTTAAAATGCATTTATGTTCCTTATCTAAATGCTCATTTTTTTTACTCGAATGGCATTTTTAGTGCATTTTAAACATTTTGAAAGCATTACCATGTTTGAATTGTAAATTAAAAAAAAGAAATTATTGCTTGGAGATTGGGCTATGGATACGTAATTTCGGGAGTTTTTTTTTTCATCTTGTCACCAGTGTACACACTGAACAGAAACAAATCTCTTCGGAAACACAATGTCCCTACTTTTCTTATCATATATTGGTAGTGCAGAGGTTAACAAACAATAAAATGTAAGTTTCACTGTTTTATTCGAATCTTTCTATGAATGACAAGCACGCAAACTGTTTTTATTTACTATAGAATAAAGAATAAAAATAAATGATGGCTTACACCTTCATGAATACACAAGTACATGAATAATATTGGACTTTATACACAAAAAGCATCACTATATATGAGATAAAAAACATAAAGTATGCCTTATACACAAATAGCATCACTATATATGAGATAATAAACATAAAGTGTGCCTTATACACAAATAGCATCACTATATATGAGATAATAAACATAAAGTGTGCCTTATATACAAATAACATCACTATATATGAGATAATAAACAGAAAGTATTAGCATCACTATATATGAGATAATAAACATAAAGTGTGCCTTATATACAAATAACATCACTATATATGAGATAATAAACAGAAAGTGTATCTTATACACAAATATGCCTTATACACAAATAGCATCACTATATATGAGATAAAAAAACATTAAGTGTGCCTTATACACATCTGGCTTCATTATATATTAGATAATAAACATTAACTGTGCCTTATACACAAATAGCATTACTATATATGAGACGATAAACATATAGTGTGCCTTATGCACAAATAGCATCACTATATATGAGATAATAAACAGAAAGTGTGCCTTATACACAACTGGCATCACTATATATGAGATAATAAACATAAACCGTGCCTTATAAACAAATAGCATCACTATATAAGAGACAATAAAAATATAGTGTGCTTTATACACAAATAGCATTACTATATATGAGACAATAAACATATAGTGTGCCTTATACAAAAATAGCATCACTATATATGAGATAATAAACAGAAAGCGTGCCTTATACACAACTGGCATCACTATATATGAGATAATAAACATAAACTGTGCCTTATACACAAATAGCATCACTATATACGAGACAATAAAAATATAGTGTGCCCTATACACAAATGACAGCAATATTTTGCATTATACATGTATATGAAAAAGTAAACATAAAGTGTGCCTTGTACACAAATAAATAACTCCATGACTGAAAGATTGTCTTTATAAAAATGTTTGGTATTTCTAATTTATTTTCCAACGTCATACTCTCAACGATTCTAACAATACTATGTGTATACAGGTGTAGGAGAATATATGAGGCATTTATAAAGTCGGCAATGAAAACATTTCTCATCACTACTTACACAAACAAACATATATTATGTTCGCTTTCGAATTCATGGTCATATATTTCAGAGATATAAACAATAACGGAATCGACTATATCCCCGATGGTTCTTTTAAGTTTCTGTGGAGACTCATGGCACTGTAAGTATTAATATTTGGTCTGTCTTCTCAGTTGATACAAACACTAATGGTAGTAATAATAGTAATAGCAATGCTAATGGAAATGATAGTAATATATATAGTAAAAGTAACACTAATACTACTATTACTACTAATAATGATAATAATAATAAGAAGAAATAGACGACGACGAAGAAGAAGAAGATGAATAAGAAGAAGAGTTGATCTCTAATTTTCAATGATTATATTATTTTGAACGTTAGAATTTACTGTAACAAAATTCTTGATATTTGTACTTTGTTGCGTTCTGTCTTTTTATCTTATATGATGGGTCCTCACAACAGTTATCTTACGCGCCGTGAGGCGGTCGTAAATACTCACCGATACTTTGAGTCAGTATTGCTATTTTATGATCATTTGGTGTCGTTGAGTTCATACTATAATTAGTCTGTTAAATAACAATGTCGGGAATGCCCCATTTGAGCACGCTGATTGGTCAGTTGCTTCGGTAAAAATTTGAATGACGTCACAGTTTAGTAATCGTTCAATTGCTATGAATTGTGGGACAGGCATTGAATTCCCTGCTTTTTCATTGCAGTTAATAGACCTGACTTGGGAGATATCAGGCTCTGGAATAAACTATTCTATGTTGCTCGAAAGTACAATATTGCTTGGCTTTACCTCTCATAAACTGAAGTCTATTTCTATTTTGAGCCTCATTTCAGTGAACGTTTCAAACGCGTTGTTTCTATCCCGAACATTGTGTCATCATCAAAGACCAAAAAGTGCAATATGTATCCTAATTTCATCATATTTTATCGGCATGCTAATATGCTAAAATCTAAATTGTTTTTTGTTTTTTTTCTTTATTGAAAAATACACTTAAAATGATTGGATGAAATAAAATGAAATAACAGAGCTTTGCATAATTATTATCTTTTTCAATATGTGAGTAATAATATCAGCTGGGTTTGACCTATGCAAGGGAGGTAAATCATATACACACTTTTTACGATAACATACAAAGTTGTCCAGTTATAGACTTATGCTCTTAGATGCATTTTCCTAGAAAATGCCGCAAGATTGATTTTTATTTTTTTAGAACAATACAGCAATTTTGTGTATCGCGTCACATGGATGAATTAGCGTTATATTTCAGTTAAATAAAATATGTGTTTGATAAAAAAAATCAGCATTTTTTTAATATATTTTAGGAACTTGGAAAACAACAGACTGGAGTTAATCAACAATGGAACATTCCAAGGTTTAACGAACCTTCGCACAGTGTAAGACATTAAATAAGAAGCAAATAAATAGTAAAACTGCCAAATTGTAGAAGTTCCATATCAGTAAAATGTTCAGTTTGTATTTTGTTAAGAAAATAATAATCTCTACCAATGACCAGTTAAGTTAAAATATATATCAACTACTCAATAAAAATATCTTAATAATTTATGGATGGAAACAAAAAACGTAACAGCCATCTCAGACATACACTAATTTTTATGATAGGTAATTATGTAACATATCTTCAGTATGTATGTACATTTGTATCGAATACTTGAAGTTTTATTTTAATTACAGTTACCTGAGTGGAAATATGATTAGGGATATAGCACCACAGGGTTTCATAGGAATGTCACAGCTATACGCGTTGTACGTATGATATTTTTATATGCTCAACCTTTTTCCTGTATCCCTACACCAAATGCTTTTTTTTTCATTTTTTCTCATATTTTTCATATTATTTTTACCTTCCATCCTTTCCTTTCTCATTCAAATAGATTAAACTTCATTATTTAACATGAATCTGTAACAGCTTAGACAAATCACGTTCGGGGTCTTAAAGTTCATTATGATATATGGTCGTGGCGCGGGTGCTACTTCTTTTGATAGCGCGCATACTGTTAATTAGCGTTTTCAGCTGACAACATACTTCTTCGCGCTAACGTATATACCCGTTAACGTTTATGCAATGTTTGAAGAAATACTGTTTTGAAAAAGCAACACTTTTTAACAGCATGTTTTGAAATATAGGTTTGATCCCCGCAACCCCACCCCACCAAAAAATAAAACTAACCAATTGGTTTTAGCTGAATAAATATATTTGAAGTGTTCAAGATCAATTCTGATTGGTTAATAGTACTATTCGTTTTGTTTTAGGAATCTGAGTTACCAAGATCTACGCAATATAGAATCGAATACATTTCTAGGACTCCGGAATGTCAGGACACTGTAAGTATTTTTTGGGCTAGGAGTTGACGACAGTTATAAAACAACCAGTCTTATTGGTGGAGGAAGACATTCAAACACATCTGAGTAAAGCCACCATTTATTGTAAAACTCCATAAGTAAAACGACCTCAGTGGCGGAAGGTAAATGATCATGAAACAGCACCAGAGAATGGGATTTAACACCATTTTAACACATGACATCACATGACTTCATATGATAGCATATGACAACCTGTGGCAACACATGGCAACGTATGACAACACATGGCAACACATTACAACGCATGGCAACATATGACAATGCATGGCAACATATAGAAACATAAGACAACAAATGACAAAATATGGCAACATATGACAACATATGGCAACACATGGCAACACATGACAACATATGACAACACATGGCAAGACATGATAACACATATGGCAACACATGACAACATATGACAACACATGGCAACATATGACAACGCATGACAACATACGAC